>SAXG01000013.1:431704-1068032 GCA_012932865.1 Amylostereum areolatum | reverse complement strand
TCATCTCCCGCACCTCCATCCAATCCTCCCTCGTCACCACAAATATATTCTCCTTCTCCGCCTCCAGCCTTAGACTTCACCTCTCGCATCTGGACACTCCTCACCACCTCCATTGGCTCCGAATCCAGCGCGGATGACACCAAGCTCATCAATCTTGCTGATGATGGTGAACCAAGAACCGAGGTCCGAACCGAGTTCGAACCGAGAACCGAGGTTCAGTTCAGGTTCAGGTTCAGGTTCACCCCTAGACATGTCGGTTCAGGTTCAGGTTCGGGGAAAATGGGTCCTGAACCGAACCGAACCGAACTTCGGCAACACTACGCATCTAGGAATGTCATGGCCATGGACTGTGTTTTCATCAATGCAATGCCACGCTCTCTGCGCCCACAGCTAGAGCAGAGATACAGGAGGTGCAGATGAGAGCGGAGGAGGCTATGGAACAGGAGATGACCCATATGCGGATGCGGATGGCTCGTCGGCGGCTTCAGGTGCGTTATTCTTGATGAACTATGCAACTTTCTTAGGCTCATTGTGTTCAGACACCCTTCCCACTGAAGAAGAAGAGATTTCCGAGTTCGGAATTGAATTCCTGGTACCCGTACCTGCTGGCAACACTGTCCGTGTCCTCGAAAGCAATGACTCGAAAGTCACTTCCCTCACCCCCTTCGCACAAGTCTTAGCTGCAATTGCACTATGCATGGGCACATCAATATCATTTATCTCTGGTTTTGGATACCTTCCCTCCTATCTCCCGAAGAGCGAGCTGGCCAAGGCAACCCCAATGGCTTTTGACGATAAGGGCTGGCGTGTTCTCATTCGGAACGCGAGCTATCATATTTCAGAGAGTCAGAGTAAGAAGAGCGGGAAAGGTGTAGTCAAGCCATGGCATATTATCTTGCGGGATACAACTGAGGCCTCCACCATGGGGCGGGGCGGGAAGGTGAGTTGTAGTATGATAGTCATCTCGTGATTCTAACCTTGGGCTTAGAACTCGAAACCTGCACCACCCGCTCCACGCACAGCTGTGCCTGATAAGGCAGCACTCGCTGACCATGATGCGAAGGAGCTAGAGATCATGAAACTCATCGAGAACAAGCATCGTTGCCAGACAGACAAGGTGCCGTGTTTGATCCAAGCAAACGGAGTTCACTACAAGTACACTCCGGAGGACCTCGCGAAATGGGCTCACCTGGTGGTATGTCTCTATTCTCATGATAAAGGCAATGTCTGATGTGTTCATAGGCCAAGTACAAGGCTACTATAGATTTTCCGCCTCCTGAACTCAACCTTGAGGATAAAATCTCTCGCCAAGCTCTCGTCAAGACCAAGGCTCCATTATCGAACACGAGTGCAGATGGTGCAGTCGACTTTTGGGCTGAGCTTGCCACCAATGTTGCTCAACGATTCATGGCTCCGCCCTCTTCCCTTCCACCATCCACCCCCACCCCACCTGCAGGACCTGACTTGACACCAGTCCATCGAGCTGTTGTTCCAGCCAAGCGTCATGCCCCGCTTGACTACCCTGGAATCGAAGAGTGGTTCACGTTGTTGGATAGTGATCTATACCGAGGCCGTCGCTCTCCTAACTATTCGCAGTACGTTCTGCAATTGGTTGGCCAGGGATTATTTGATCTTGGTGATCTATGTGGTTTAGATATGGACAAACTTGCGGAAGTTACAAAGATTCCGTGGGGGATAGATTGCTAATCGTTTAGTCCAGTATGTTGCTGAGGATGTGGACAAGTTGTAGGGTGACTGAGGGAAACTAAGTGTTACCCTTTTTCTGTCAAGTTTGCGAAAGTTTATATCTTCACGTATGATACTTTTTTACCAGTTTACATAATCTTCCTGTGCATGCACCAATGTGAAATTCAACTTTATTTAGATATAACCACAGTGGTGAAAGAACCCCGCAGAATGACTAGCTGTGATAGTAGTGTAGGCAACATCATAGAGATGAGTATAAACATAAGTATCATCAACAACCTGATCAACATCCTCATCGACCAAGAATCCTCTCCCGACGGACACGTGCCTTCATCTCCGAGAAGCCCAATTTCAATTGGGTTCAAATCAGGAGAATATGGTGGGAGGAATAGCACCCGCATCCCCCTGTTATTACATTTAGTTCA
Source organism: Amylostereum areolatum (assembly GCA_012932865.1). Classification (NCBI taxonomy): domain Eukaryota; kingdom Fungi; phylum Basidiomycota; class Agaricomycetes; order Russulales; family Stereaceae; genus Amylostereum; species Amylostereum areolatum. The sequence continues at coordinate 1,065,900 of SAXG01000013.1, read as the reverse complement.
CCCAATATGAGGACAAGGCTATGATAGTCATGCTTAGGCAGCTCACCTATCCTGGATCATCTGCATAGTCTCGGCATCCTTGTGAATGCGGGCATTATCCATCACGATGAACGAGCACGGAGCAGGATATGGTTGCATACGATCAAGTAAACCTTCTATGAAGACCCGAAAACGCGCCGAGGTGAATGAGCCTTCGATGATTTTGCATAAACAACTCCGTCAAGGCCTAGTGCAGGTAGAAGGGAGGTATCTAGCACCATTCTGTGTTAACAGGCACCAGATAGCAGACACAAATAGACACAGACCTCTTTTCTGCGGACAAAAAAACAGCACCGAACGGCACGCTTGCCTGATAGAGCCCATGCGTAGCCTCGTATATCAGTTCGGCGGTCAAAGGCACTCTCATCGACAAACACTGTCTGCTCGGGAGTGTATTGGCTACCATAAAGGTAGCGATACTCCGATCTTTTGTCCTCGTTACGCTCGAGGGCATCACGAGACATCTAACAAAGAGCAGTGGTCAGAGCTGGCATCGTAGGAGCGAGAAGGATAGTGTAGTATACACATGCGCACCTTCTTCATTGTGTACCCACTACGTTTCAGTGCTCTCCATACTGTTGATGGGCTCGCAGAGACCCCACGTCTGGTCTCTAAGAGCTCCTGCATCTCATCAAGGAAGGCGTCCGGACGGTAACCTACCCAGCCATGAAGAAACTGGAGCATATGGAAGAGTTGCTGTCAGCTGAGGGCAGGGCCAGATCTGAAGCATCAACGCACCTGTACATCATCCAATACCAAAGTACGGTTCGCTCCGCGTGTCTCATGACTCACTCGTCGCCGTGACACTTGTCGGCGCTCTCGGAAGTCCTTGAGGATCTCTTGAATCGTTCGAAGGGGAACTTGGGTGAGCTTGTGGATATTCAGAGCCGAATCGTGAGCGGCCATGGTCAGAAGAACCCCCCGAAGGTCATCAGAGACAGGCCGGCCACGCTTCATGAGAGGAGAGCCTGTCGGAGTGTGCAGGTGGTGGTTGTAGATGAAGATGCAACAGCGGCTGTGCACCTCGCGCGGCACGGTGTCTCCTGTTCCACACACACCGAATGTCTCGTTTTTTTTTCTGGGGGGCACAATGCGACTGTACTCGCAACATTTCTATCCAGTCAGAATTCGATTATATGTACACTACACGTAGGAAACGAGTGAAACATGCTAGGAGGGGGTCCGATTTTACCCCGTCATAATTCACACCGCATCGTCGAAATAAATATGGGGGGCACAGGGGGCAGCCTGTGCGATGAAAACGTGCTAATTTTCAGGTCGATAAGTGCAGCGGTTGAGGAGATACAGCACAATCTTTGCTGAGCCTCAAATCTCGCACAGAAGAGCCGCGACGCCCGCGACGCGAACTATTCTGAAAACGGCAATAATCCTTACTTGATCACTTGCTGTTTACTGACGAACCCGTATTGTGCATCCCTCAGAACTTCTACCGTGGCCTCAAGGATCACGTCCTGTGCGGTCTTCAAGATCAAGAGTTCAATGATGAGAAGGTCTATACGCCGGCCGAGCGGTCTACCGTCTCGTTCGTCAATGACCGCGTCTATTGGCACAAAGTCTTACGTGTGAACTACATGACATACGATATGCGACGCGCGCAGGATTCAATAAATCCTCGCACTCACCCTGACATCATGGTCTTGTCGCGCGAAGACCAGGGGGACAAGACGGCTGGTCAACTTCCGTATTGGTTCGGACGCGTTGTTGGTGTTTTCCACACCTACATCGTCCACGCTGGTCCAGGATCCCTCTCGACTGAGCCTCAAAAGGTCGAGTTTCTCTGGGTTCGCTGGTTTGGTGCGGATCCTGACCAGTACTTTTCGGGGTGGCGCGCGAAGCATCTTCCTCGCATCGGTTTCGTCCCTTCGAGCCAAGAAGGCGCCTTCGGCTTCCTCGACCCAAACCACGTTATCCGGGGCGTCCACCCAATGCCTGCTTTCCACTACGGGCGCACGGTTCTGCTCATGTCCCCATCCATCACGCGTCCTGCGAGCGATCAAGACAAGGACTGGCAAGTTTTCTATGTGGGAATGTGGGTTATGGTTGTATCATGACCGGTATATTGAACTGACCTTACACTCAGCTTCGTCGACCGTGATATGTTCATGAGATTCAGAGGCGGCGGCGTCGGACATAGGTCCACACGCGAAGCAACACGCGGGCTCCTCGAGGATCTCGATGACTTGGACGCTCCAGCTTCAGAAGCCGAAGATGAAGATACCGCGGACGAAGATGAGGCCATGGTTGTGGACCAGGAGGAGAAAGGCAAGTTAGTGGGGGGGTCAAATGGATCACATCAGGAAAACTCCCGGTACTTGACAGTGACTCGGGGTCCTTGGGCAAGTCACCCAGCACCCCAAGTCCCCAGCAATGTGGACATTGGCCAAGCCGGGCCACTTTCTGGCCCAAGTACCCATTTCACTTGAGGCTAGCCTTGGATACACTTGGTAAGTAGATGTCAAGGTAGGGAAGGCCATGAGACAGGAGGCTCAAGTACCCAAGTATATTGTCCAGTAGTTTCAGATACTGCAATAAATTGCCCAGGGCATTTTCCAGTCACTCCAAGCACTGAAAGCACACAGTTTAGGGATCAAAGAGCAGATCATAATTCATGAACTTTGTACACTAGTGAACACATGTACATGATATATAATAGATACAGATATAGCCAATCAAGTGCAGAAGCAAACTGAGGTCAGGGTCAGACGAAGGATCACGCGCGAGGAAACATCCGAAGGGGTACTGACCAGACATATGGGTGATGGGGGCTGTACATTGAGGGCGCGTGACGGGGCGGGGGACATGCGTGATGGGGAGTCGCGTGCACGTGCGTGATGGGGAGCCGCGTGCACGTGCGACCGGGGCCAGCATGCACGTACGACAATACGGGGCGATGAGGGCGTTGGGGGCGACGAGACAGGAGTGGAGGAGGGGAGGAAGCAAAGGCTCTCAAGTGGGGGTTAGGACACGGAGCGACGGGAAGGAACGTGCGTGCGTACCTGGGTGGGGACGCGCGTACTGCAGGGGGTGGGGAGACGATAGCGTTGAAAGCGGATATGCGAGGGCTGCTGTGGACACCGAGGGCGCGTGCGCGTTGGGGGACGAGCACGGGAAACGGGGGGCGCAGGCGTTGAGGGCGGCGCAGGCATCGGTATTGAATGTGGTGAAGGTGAGGGCCTTGGAGGCGGTGAAGACAGAAGCATTGGCATTGACGAGATGGAGAAGCGCGGGTGTTGAGCGCGATGGGGGATGAGGGTGATGAGGGCACAAATATTGAGCACGACGGAGTTGTGGGGGCTGAGCGCAAAGGGGCTATGGGGGTTGCACGTGAGGTGACGAGGGCGTCGACATTGAGCGCGACAGTGTCGTGGATGTGGTGAGTGTGGGGGCGGGGGGTGACGACAGCGTCAGCGTTGAGCACAGTGGCATTGTGCGCGTGAGAGCGTCGGCGTTGAGGGCGGCGAGGGTGCGGACATTGAGGGCGACGGGACGAGAACCGCAGTGAGGGCGATGGGTGCGCTGGCATTGAGCGCAACGGTGACGTGGCCGTTCCGAGCGACCCGGAAACAGTCTTGAGGCCGCTGAGGCCATGGGCGTTGGGGGTGACTAAGGCGTTGGCGTTGGTGACGAGGGCGTCGGTGTGGGGTCGATGGTGTTGGCATTGACGGCGAAGAGGGCATTGGCATGGGGGTGACGAGAGCGTTCGTATGGGGGTGACGAGGCCGTCGGCGTTGAGGACGACGAGCCCGTCAGCGTCAGGGACGATGAGGCTGTCAGCATCGGGGACGACAAGGCCGTCGGCGCTGGGGGCGACGAGACGGTGGGCGTAGGGAGTGACAAGGCGGTGGACGCTGGGGGCGACGGGCGTGGGCGTGGGGAGTGACGAGGGCATTGGCATAGGGAGCGACGAGGCGCGAGGCCGTTGACGTTGGGGGGTGACGAGGCGGTTGGCGTTGGGGGTGACGAGGGCGTTGGGGTTGGGGGCGACGAGGGCATTGGTGTTGGAGGCGACGGACGTGCACGTTGACGGCGACGGGCGTGCGCGTTGAGGGCGACAAGGGCGTGGAGGGTGACAGTGACGGCGACGAGGCCAGGTCCCCAACGACGACGGATGTCGTGGTTGAAGACAAAGAGATGAAACGGCGTTGAGCGTCGACATAAGTAACTGAAGAGTCACGTGACTATTCCGTGTCCGAAATCCACTAAGTCATGATTTTGCAAGTAATTGCATAGTCAACCAAGCTACCTACTAAATCTACCAAGTATGAAAGTAAACTACTATATACCCAAGAGAACTTCCAAGTCACACTTGTTTCACCAAGCTAGCCAGGAATTTTGTCCCAAGTGTAAGTACATGTAAGGCTGGCCTCCAAGTCCAAGCTGTTGGCCTCAGTTCCAAGCACAGCTCAAGTACTGGGAGTTTTCCTGATGCAAGCCCCGGGGTTGTAGACACGGAGATGCCAGATTAAGAGCAAGACGAGGCCGCGGACGACGATGAAGACAAAGAGGGATGGACGACCGAGGAAGAAAGCGACGACACCTCCTCTGAAGAAGACGAGCAGGAGAACGAACCCGACATTGAGGACGCCCCCATGGAGAACACAGAACCTCACAGCGACGAGACCTTGGACCGAAGAAGATCTCTCGCCGCTGGCACTGGCACCCAGACGCCTGACGTAGACGAAGATTCCGGGGATGAAGACGCGTTCGACTACGGTGGGATCCACTCAGGGATCGACTCGGACGAGGATGGGGATGACGTTCCTGTAGAGGTCAAGGACAACAATGTCGACATAGAAGATGGGGAGGGTCCGAGTGCGCAAGCTGACTCGGAAGACAAGTTACAGGAATTTGCAGACTTGTACAGTGTCATGAACGGTCTATAATTTTCTTTTTACTTTACATCGGTTACATGCTTTAGGACTTATCAGCTTATCACCGGTCCGGCTCCACTTCGGCCCGGACCCGGTTCATCTATATCCCGCCCGGACCCACATGACCCATCTCGGCCCGGGTCTGACTCCTTTCTTTTGACTCATGCTGTACAATACTGACTCATGCTGTGCTCTTTTACATACGACTGCTTACTTATACTAGGTCTGCTTACTGATTGCCGTGTATCGGTTGCTTACCTAAGTCTCTCTCCTCTTGTGTATATAAGGCTCGCTCTTGCTGTACATATTCCTTATCTCAAGCTAGTCAATTCTACCGACTTTGCTTGCTTTCCCTTGTCTGTCGCCGTGTCTGATCAGCTCCCCTCGGTCGTCCTCATCTTCTAGTCAGCTGTGTCGTAACTTGGTGCTGTCGCACTAGTCGTTGCTGACATAAGCTCGAGATCTCCTTATCCTTGCACCACCCTACGACCGTCCCTACGTACTGTAGCGTAGTAGTAGTAGTACCCGTCTGGTACTGACTTCATTCTTCCCCCGTGCCGCTCTAGACCATTGCCCCCAGAGTACGCGACTCGTTACCCTGACATTGTGGTCGTGCGCACGTATACCGGTGCCGGCCTGACGTTTCCCCCGAAACGTTACACCTACTCGAGACTCTCCAACACCAGGAGTTTAAAGCTCAGAGGTGACAGTAGAAGGTGCACCTTTGGTGTAGGAAACGAGTAAAAGCGGCGAAAGGAAAGCGGTTTAGGAAGTCTTTGGGCTCGTGTCCCCTGGATGAAGAGACAGCCAACAGGTCGAGAAGACTGAGGCAGACCGTCTTGCGATCTCATAACAGAACCACCTTCCCTCGACAAAATCTTCCCTTGCCGCACAGAGTAACTGTCAGAAACGCAGTTTATGAGACCGATGAACCGCCTAAGTCGCAATGATGGGAGGAGCGAGAAGAAAATAGATTCGAGAGTGCCAGGGGTCTAGGGTAGTGCAACGTGCGCTACAGTACCGTATGACGAGATGGACAGTCTAGGGAAAAGGGAAGAGAAACACTGTCCTTATATACAAGTGGGTACGATGGTGCGATGCGATGCAATAGTGGTGCGAGCGGGGGGGACAATAAGAAAGGAGTCATGGGGCGGAGGACAAAGGTCCGGAGCAATGATGTCATAGATAAGGATGCGGAACCCCGCTCGGAAGTCCGGGCAATGACGTCGTTGAAGCATGTGATGCAAGGGAAGGTCATGTGCCGTGACGCGTCGCGTGTACGAGGTCTGCAAATGAAGAGAGAAATGGAGCGATCCGTGACATTACCCCCCCTTTAAGACGCGCTTTCGCCTGGAGCGCAATGTCATCTGCAAGGGTAGATGCGAGGAAATCGTCAAAGGAGATGCCGAGGGAACGCACAGGGCGGGGCGCATTTGGATGGCGTTTGTGGAAGGCGTCGATCATGTCGGTGACTTTTGAGAGCGAGGAGCGAGGGAGCCAGGTATTCTCAGAGTCAGGATAGCCTGCCCACTTGACGAGGTATTGTATGCCTTTCTTGTTACGGGTCGGCTTCGAGTCGATGATGTCTTCAACGTCATATTCTTCTTCGTCATCAACAAGGTCAGGCGGCGGTTGTTCATAGTTTGGACCGTGTGCCGTTGTCTCCTTGTACGCGGTGAGCAGCGAAGCATGGAAGACTGGGTGGATTCTCCACGTCTTTGGCAGCTTCAGGCGGTAGTTCACTGGGCTAATGATGTCAACGATCTCGAAGGGTCCAAATCGTTTGGCAGCAAGCTTAGCTTTCGGCCTCGTCGTCTTCAGGTTTTTGCCTTCGAGCCAGACCTTGTCTCCGACGGCGAACAGTGTCGATTTGCTGATCGTGTCACCATTGTAGTGCTTCATTAAGTCGGATGCGAGGGCAAGGCTGGCCTTGATCTCCTGTCGGACTTCTTCAAGTTGACGGAGGCGTTCTTCAACTGCAGGGACCTTTGAGGACGGGTTTACGGATGGGTACATCTTGGGGAGGAAGCCATAGAGGACTTCAAAGGGGGCCTTTCCGGTAGCTGCATGGGTGCGGGAGTTGTGAGAAAACTCGAAGAAGGGCAGCCACTTCACCCAGTCATCTTGACGGTAGTTGCAGAATACTCGCAGGAACTGCTCAAGGTTCTGGTTTTCGCGTTCGGTCTGGCCATCTGTCTGTGGGTGGTACGCTGTGCTAAGGGCAGACTTGATCCCGAGCTTCTCGTTGAGTGTACGCATCACCTGTCCAGCAAATTGGGGTCCACGATCCGAGATGATCTTGTCTGCTAAGCCGTAGTGTCGGTATACCTTGTCGAAGAGAATGTCGGCCGTGCCATCACTGGTGATCTTTGTTGTACATGGGGTGGTAACCACCATCTTGGTGAGGCGATCAACCACGACGTTGACGGCATTATAGCCTTCGCAGTCAGGGAGCTCGACAATGAAGTCGGTAGAGATGACGCCGAATGGTCGGTCGGGTACTTCGTTCGGGATCATGTCGACGTGGGGTCGGCTGCTCTGTGTCTTTGTCGACTGGCAGGTTGCGCATCCTGCTACGAAGTCGCGGACGAAGACAGACATGCCAGGCCACCAATATTCACGACTCACAAGTTCGTAAGTCTTGAAGCGACCAGGGTGTCCAGCCAGGGGCGATTCATGGTACATTTTGACAATGTCGCGTCGCAACCCGTCGTCTGCAGGGACATATACCTTTCCTCTAAACAGGACCAGGCCTTCTTCGTAGTTCCACTCTTGAAGGTTCTTAACGAGTGTACGTGGTCCATTCCGTAAGATGGCATCCAGAGCTTGAACGACCTCAATGTCCTTGGTCTTGCAGTCGCGGATACGTCGTCGGAGTTCGACATCGCCGAGGGAGGTTACTGCTCCTGGCCTTGTTGCACGTATCTGGAAGTACTTGGGGTCGAGCACGATACGCTCCTTGTTGTCGTTCTCAACGCCCAGCTTGTGATCAGGTCGTCGGGACATTGGGTCTGGGCGATGGGATACTCCTGGTTTGTGAACGAGCGCAAAGTCAAATCGAGTGAGGAATAGAGCCCAACGTGCCTGTCGGCGGCTCAGCTTCTGTGCCGTCTTGAAGTGCTCCAGGTTCTTGTGGTCTGTCCAGATTTCGACGGTGTCGGGGGCGCCTTCGAGGTAGTGGCGCCAGGCTTCGAGCGCACGGATGATCGCGAGTAGCTCCTTGTCGTAGATGTCGTAGTTGCGTTCCGGTTCCGATAGGGCTTTGGACAGATACGCCACTGGATGCCAGTGACCGTCGTCACCTTTCTGCGAGAGTATACCTCCAGTAGCAAAGTCCGAGGCGTCAACTTCGACAAGGTAGGGTTTCCTTGGATCAGGCATAACTAAGACAGGGGAGGAGGTGAACGCAGCTTTAAGTGCGTTAAACGCCGTCTGGCATTCCGTCGACCAATTCCATGTGCAGTCCTTCTTTGTCAGGTCGAATAGAGGTCGTGCGATCTTGGAGAAATCCTTGATGAAGCGTCGGTAGAAATTACCAAATCCGAGGAAGGATTGTACATCCTTGACCGTCCGGGGTGTCGGCCAGTCCTGGATACCAGCTACCTTGACGGGGTCCATGGCGATCTTGTCGTGTGAGATAATGAGTCCGAGGTATTCAACGGAGTCCTGCTCGAAGACACATTTCTCTGGCTTAAGGAACAGGTCATTGTCTTGTAGGCGTTGGAGAACCTGTCGTACTATGGCACGATGTTCCTCCATAGTTCGAGTGAATACGAGGATGTCGTCCATGTAGATGATGACTTTGCCCGAGTCGATAAGATCCTTGAAAAGTTCGTTCATCATTGCCTGGAACGTCGCGGGGGAGTTCATAAGGCCGAAGAACATCACCGTAGGTTCAAAGAGGCCACGATTTGTCTTGAACGCAGCCTTCCACTCGTCGCCTTCCTTGATGCGGACATTGTTGTACCCCCAGCGGACGTCCATCTTGGAGAAGATCTTTGCACCTTTGAGGCGGTCAACAATTTCTGAGATCAGCGGCAAGGGGTACTCGTTTTTGATGGTACCCTTGTTCAGCTCTCGATAGTCCTGTACAGGCCGCAGCTTCCCATCTTTCTTTTTGACGAAGAAGAATGGACTTGCCTGCGGTGATTTCGATGGGCGAATGTAGCCCTTCTTCAGGTGGTCGTCGAGGAAGGTATCGAGCTCGATCTGCTCGGAGGGGGAGAGCGGGTAGATCTTGCAGGGCTTGGGTTCGAAGCCGTCCTTCATGTCGATGGCATGATCCCATGGTCGCCGGTCGGGTAGTCGTTCAGAGGTTTTCTTGTCGAATACAGGTGCAAAGTCGCGGTATGGAGGGGGAACCAAGTCTTCAAAGGTTTGCGGGCGTGCATTTTCCCTTGAGTGCTCTGCAAGCTCTTGCGCCTTGGTGAAGCCCGCTCGGATTGGTACTGCCTCCGGGTTGGGGCCGTCAACTTCAGGAAGAATCCCAGAACGACGCAGGCCATTGATCTCCCAGTCTCGGAAGACCCTGGGTCGTTCGTCGTCGTCTTCAGTGAAAAGGCGGGCAGGTAAAGGTGAGAGATGGAATGTGCGGATGCGAACTCCTTTGACCCTGCGCGCGGGGATGACATACGTAGGGATAGGGGCCCAGGAGACATACACTGGTTCTGGGAATGGGTCGTCCGGGGCTAGAGGTACCTTAGGGGCCGCATCAGCTCGAACGTTTTGCTGTGATTGGGTCGACGATGGTGTTCGCGGCTTTGTTGCAAGGTTTGTCACGGTCGGTTCGGAGAGGGTGCAAGAGGGAGGGCAGCGGAGCATGTCAACACGATCTTGCTGCCAGTCTATGGTGGGGTTATGCTCATCGAGCCAGTCTGTTCCAAGGATCATATCGTGATCACCGATGTCGGTGATGAAGAACTCAGCTTCTTCCTCATGGTATGCCTTCGAGTCTTGCGAGTATATCCGGATCCGTTGGGTCGTCGTATCACGCACCCAGCCCATGATGTTCTCGGTGCCGTCCACGTTACGCACGGGGAACGGGTTTTCTAGTTTTCTTGTAGTCAGCTTCTTGCGTTCAGCGAAGCTTCGGTTGATGATGATTCCTTCTGCACCGCTGTCAAGCAGTGCTTCTGCGTCGATTTGTCGGCCTGTCGCTCGTCCAATCATTTTGACCTTGAGCGTTATCGAGGGTGTCTGCCTGTTCTTCGTGACAGTAGAGAGGTGCACACACGATGGATACGATTGCTCACATGAGGTCATAGATGATAGTACAGAGAAGCGATTGTAAGATGCCGATGATATAAGTCCTTTGCCTCCGCCAGACGACGCGACTGGGGGGCGTTTCAAAAATCCTGCGACTCTAGGATATCCTTCAACAGTGCCACTGCCTGCTCCTTACCTTCCGCATCCAGATCCTTCAGCTGGCGAGTGATCGCCGCGATGGTTTTGGATGGGTCGGGAGCTGCTTTCGCAGTGGACGGAGCCGTGTTCGTCGGCAGGGGAGGGGCCTTGGACCCAGTCTCTACTGCGCCCACCCGTCGCGCGCTCGAGTCGCGGTTGGGGCAGTCGCGAGAGACGTGACCGGCTTGTCGACACATGAAGCACTTGCCTTTGCGCATCATCTTTGCGCGCTCGTCGTCCGTCAGCTTTGCAGGGCGGGTCGAGGTGTTGGTGAAGGCGCCGACTCGGCGCGACGAGGAGTCGTTGGTCGAACCGTTCGAGGTGAGCGCGACAGCCCCCTTGGACTGACTGCTCTTCCTCTCTGGGTTCTCTTCGAGCCACTGGTGGTTGATGCGGCGGGCGCGCTCCTTCCACTCCGCGAGCTTGGTGGGGAACGGGTACGACCGGGCCACCTGCTTGCCGAGGTCATGCTGAAGTCCCTTCTTGAAAAAGTGGATTAGCGCCTCGTCGTCGTACGCTGACATGGTTGCCAGCATCTCAAACTCGGTGATAAAGTCGGTGACATCCCGGGTGGTCATTGCGAGCTCGTTGATCTTACGCTGAGCCTCTATCTTCGGATCGACGGGCACGAAGTCTTTGCCAAACCTCTCGAAGAGCTCTTTGTAGGAGTTATAGTGGAGTGTTGGGGGCGTGGGGTCGAGGGTGTCGGCGTCTTCCTTCTCATCTTCGTCGGCGAAGAGTTCCATGCGGCGATGCGTGGCCCAGGCTTTCGCCGTGTCGTCCTCCATCAGGCTGAGGAGGAGCATCATCTTGGCGTCATCTGTGGCATAAACATCCTTGTTAACGCGCAGGAACATGCGGAGCTCGAGGGAGAACCGGAGGGTGTCACGTCTATCGCCTTTGAATGGCTTTGGCTTGGGGCCGATCTCCCGCTTGGAGACGGCAGGTTTGGATTCGGCGTCGGACATCTTGTCGAAGGGGAGGGGGACGGTGAGGGATTGGGCGAGTTCTTGATCAAGGCGGCGTAGGGTTTCTCGTCGGCGTTCTTCTGCTTCTTCAACTTCGTCCTCAACTTGTTTTGCGACAAGGAAGTCGGCGGGGGTGAGGAATTGCTGGTTATGATACCACGACCAGTGATCTTGGACGGGACTGAACGAAGTGGGCTGCCACTCGACTACTGATCGTCCTGGGGTTCCGTTCTTGTTTCGTCTATAGGCGTACCACTTCCCAGTTGTGTCGTTGTGGTTGATCCCTTCTGGGACTTCGATTACAGTACGTCGACGGGGTGGGGGCGAGTTGGTCGGAGGGGGGTTCAGGAAGCGCTGTAGAACGTCCGCAGCGGTGGCAAAATCCGATTCTTCGACGTAGGGTTGTTCGTCGCGGTCGTCAAAGTACCAGTCTCGACGTTGCCGGTTTGGTTCGTCGTGCAGCCAACGTACGGATTCCTTAGTCTGCTGCGAGGTGAGGATATAGTATTCTTCGGGACAGTAGTCTCGAAAGACGCCTGGGGGAAGGTTCGGGGTGGGGGGACGAGGGGCTGTGGAGGACGTGATGATGGTCTAGAAGAAGTCCGCCGCGATGGGGCGACGGCCGAGGAGTTTCTTGGTGAGGTAGCCGGCTTTTACTGCCTGGCGGATCTTATGTTCGTGGTGGCGGCGACGAAGGGTCTTACCCTTGATGGTGGGACGGAGGACTGGTGGCGGGGTGGATTCGGGGGTCCGGCGGTTAAACTGGGAAACGGAGGTGAAACTGGTTTGGAGGATCGGGTTGGGGGCGTCTTGGATGAGGTATGTGTGGTAGGTGGGGGCGTGGAGGGTGAATTCAAGGCGTTCGAGATCTACGTTGATGCACGTAGTGATCCGGACGTATAGGGCGAGGACGACAGTACCGTGATCCTTGTGCCACCTCCACTCGAAGATGCGGAAGTTGAGGCCGTGCGCGGTCCAGGGATCTTTCTTGCAGAGGTTCTGTACGGGGACGAGGCAGTTGACGGTGACGGCGTCGGACCAAGGGTAGGGGAGTGGTGCGTCGTCGCGGGGGGTGATCGGCTTTCCGTTGAACGGGAGGAAACCCGGTGCGTTCGGGAGGTCCGTGGTGGGAGTTTTTAACGTCGTAGAGACGGCAGAGGTAGATGGAGAGAGGGGTGCGAGGTAGGCGTAGGGGTAGACTGTCCAGGTGTCAGAAACGCAGTTTATGAGACCGATGAACCGCCTAAGTCGCAATGATGGGAGGAGCGAGAAGAAAATAGATTCGAGAGTGCCGGGGTCTAGGGTAGTGCAACGTGCGCTACAGTACCGTATGACGAGATGGACAGTCTAGGGAAAAGGGAAGAGAAACACTGTCCTTATATACAAGTGGGTACGATGGTGCGATGCGATGCAATAGTGGTGCGAGCGGGGGGGACAATAAGAAAGGAGTCATGGGGCGGAGGACAAAGGTCCGGAGCAATGATGTCATAGATAAGGATGCGGAACCCCGCTCGGAAGTCCGGGCAATGACGTCGTTGAAGCATGTGATGCAAGGGAAGGTCATGTGCCGTGACGCGTCGCGTGTACGAGGTCTGCAAATGAAGAGAGAAATGGAGCGATCCGTGACACCATCCTCCTCCCGCCCGCTACCATACAATACTGCTACACCCCCTACGCTGTTACAATCCGAGGCCTAATCTAACCTTCCCTAGTTCCCTGTACCCTCCTCCCTTTCACCAGCAGCAGCCCTGTTCAGATTGTCAGTGAAAATGAAAACTGACTGGGGGTATAAACACACGATGTCAGATGGGCTGCATGACGGGGAGGGAGACCCATGTCGCGCAAGAAATTGCCGTTCAGTCTCCAGACCTGTGGAGATGACAACTACAGGTTGATGGCTTGAAAGACGGTACAGGCGGTGCGGCGGCGGGTGGTATACTGACGAGTGACATGTTGCCATGCAGTTTCGCACATCTCCCCGTCGTTGATGGGAGTTCTACCGGGGATAAGTTTCAGAAGGAGCAAAAACAACGTGTCACGCACCGCACGGACACCCATCGGGTATGCTCACACATATGAATGAGCATGATTGTCGATCGGATGGAGGGAATCCTCTCCGAGAGAGAGGCGAAGCTGCTGCCAGCAGGCGTTGTTTGGGACGAGGGCGGCGAGTGAGGTAGAGAGGCCATGGAAATAAGAGAGGGTGCGGAAGGGTAGAGAAGGAGGAATGCGACTTAGGGAAATGGGTCACGACAGACGTTGCACCACGTGACATGGACTTCTGTCGTAACTGGCGTCAAATATTGGTACTCGCTTCACGCGCTAGTTGCACAAGTCGACAGGGACGAAGAGTCTACTGCCTACCTCGCGTCCTCCCATCGTGTTCTCCCATGGGTACCAAGACAGTCAACAAGAAGAAGAGTTTCCGCCAGCAGCAAACGGTTGTTGGGACCGACGGAAGCTTCCGCACGAAGACCAAGGACAAGGCTTACAAGCGGGTGGGCGCGCCCAGCACTCCTCATGCAACACCCAAGAAACGACGACCAGACGTGGTGGATTTCCACCAGGACGAGGGGGGGGCTATTCCCGCGCCGGACTTTGGAGTGGCTGGACCTGGGAACGTGCCGGATATTGCGATGTGCGGTGTAGACCCATTGCAGAGGCCTGGAGGACGGGTGCGCTGCACTTCCTTCGACATCTCCCCACCACTGACTGTGGGTTATAGCGTTCTGAGACCTGTATGCAGGAGTTCATGCCCCGGAAGGGTCTCTACCTCAACCAGATTTTGGGAACGCACGGCCCTCAGAACGGCCGTCGATGTCGAGGGTGCAAGGTGGCTCCAGCAACCTGGCGGTGTCTGGAATGCCTATCCGGACGTGACATGTGCGAGCCCTGCTTCCGCGCTGCACACCAGTACCTCCCCTTCCATCGTGTAGAGCAGTGGTCTCCCCGAGGGTTCTACGCTCCTTCCTGGTTGCGGAATGCAGGGCTCGTGGTTAAGCTCGGCCATGGGGGCGACTCCTGCCCCTTCCACCCAGTAGTTCCTGGCCGTCGCACAGGCAAAGGATCCATGCGGTTTGGAACCTCCAACCCATCGTCTAGGGCAACATCTCCCACTCCAAGGACTCATTCCCGGCGGTCATCCTGTTCGTCTTTTGCTTCCGACGACGATATCATTCCTCTGGATGCATGGGACGTCCCGGCGACTTCCAGCCCGACCTCTTCCTCCTTTTCGGACGGCGCTAGCGACTACACGAACGGTGCCCCTGCTCCACATGCATCCACATCACGACCTCGATCTCCGTCTCTTTCTCCTCTCCAGGCCGGCCAAGGAGGGAGGGGCAGTTTCCGAGCCCCACGGGCGACGTCCACGACGTCCTGGGACAGCGACAATGTTACACTGGTGGAAGAGGACCGGGCCGCAGATCGCGAGAACATGACGGAAGAGCCGGAGAACACGTACGTCCACGGAGATCCCAACCGCCCTGGCGCCCGGGATGAGCAAAATAACAAGATATATGTCATTGTCGAACGCAACGGTATTCACGAAGTCGGGATGCAATTCTGCCACTGCCCTGGGGCCCTACCTCATGACCTGCAACTCCTGGACCTCCATCTCTTCCCTGCGACTCAGAACATCCCAAGCACCGCATTCACGTTCAACTTGATGGAAGACGCTATATTGGAAAACCTGGAATGCAAGACCGTTGGCAATGCCTATATGCACAAGCTTCAACGGCTGACAAACCCCCGGGATCCAGATTCAGTTGCAGTATGTTGTAGATCCCGCTTCAGGTCGTGGGACTAACCTGTCTTTTCTATGCAGTCGCGCTACGAGGAACTGCTTTGGGTCACCAGACAGTGGCGTCTCTTGCAAAACTTGATCACCTTCGGCCATGCTCACCCAGGAATTCTGAAGACACCGGGCCCAGGGGAATCGGCGTGGTTCTGCATTGCCTGCCCCCAAGACGGTTTCAACATCCCTGCTGATTGGAAAACCCACGAGGATTCGTACGTTTGACTCGAGTACACATTGATCCTTGGTGACGTCTCCTTCAGGTGGAAATATGTCCGAACCATCGGGATCGATGCCAACTTCCATGCCCAACATGTTGCATCGTCGACTTTGGGGCAAGACGAACACATATCCACGGGATCAGGATTCATGGTAACCCCCGGCCCTTTCAACGACTATCTAAAGAGGGCTGGTGCGTACGACAAACCAGAGGTGAGCTTGAACGATTCCAGGGGTGTGCACGCCTAACTTGAATCTAGGCAAACCTCCCAAAATGTCACTCCCACCATGCGGCGAGAAATCGAAACCTTGACCGGACGAACTTGGATGTTACGGGCATCGTCTCTGTCTGCTGCGCACGCCACGGGTGTTGGTACCCGCATTCCTGTGCAGACCTCCAAAAAGGAGAACGGTATGTGGGCGTCTGCACCCCCGGGCCCCTGCTTTCTAACCATGGATGAGTTGGCAGGCATATCAACGTCGACTATGTCGTGAACCAGGCTCTGACCTACAAGATGGACAAGATAGAGCGCGTTCTCATGCTGTACGACATCATGTGTCAATACGGCGTATACTTCATGGAACGGTTTATGCGTAACCCAGACGAGCTCACTCTTCCCAAGTTCAAGGAGATCCTGAAAGGCGTCGGGAAATGGCACATCCAAGGACACGTTGACACCTGCCTTCCAAAGTTCTCTCCATCGTTCATCTGGGGAATTGGGAACGTTGACGGCGAGATAGTAGAGACCTTATGGTCCCTCTTGAATCTCATCGCCCGTAGCGGTCGCCAGATGACCCTCCCTTCACGCGCGGAACTCATGGATGCTCATATGAACGACAACAACTACAAGAAAATGATCGGCATGGGTGAGTCTCTCCTCCGCATAGGTCCCATGGGTTCGTGCTCATATCGTGTGAGCAGCCGCGGCGTTGGTAAGAAAGTGGAAGAAGGGCCAAGTTGAGTTCAAGACTCGCGATGCAGAGTGCGCCCGTCTCCGGGTGTCGCTGGATGATGAGACCCGCCATGGATGGGAGGTCGACGCCCGAGCAGCCCAGGCAGCCAGGAATGAGGATGTTAATGAGATGAAGATCTTCGAGGTCCGGTCCCATACAGGTGTGTCAACTACTGGATCGAATTCTCAGAAGCATGCTTAGCTCACGTCCGGGGGTCAGCACCGTCCCGACAACAGGTGGAAGGCGAACTTATCGACGAAGAGACCTCCCAGAGGGACAACGGCGGACTTGCGGAAACAATCGCGAAAGGCATCCGATTGCAAGAGGAACAGTGCGCCCACCAGTGGATTTGGTCGAGCAGTACTGACTATCTGACTCTGTCATTAGAGTAGCCATCCAGGTTCTCTTGCGACGGGTTGTCAACGACTCGACGGAATGGATTAAGACCGAAACGGAGGCGCCAAAAGCTTGCCTACGATATTGAAGAGTATCAGCCAAAGGCCGCGCGGTTCATGGTGGCTCGCCCCGGGTCACTCGAGGCACGACCGCACGCACCACCAACCCGCCTCGGGGAGGATGACGACTCTTGGCAACGGGTTCCTGCAGCCTTGGGAGAGGAATACGGTCTCCCCTGAGAACTGGACGATCGTCCTTCCTTCCTCTTTTGGGCGTGATTGGTGCCTTGACCCCCGGAACAAAGTGCTCGTACAGACTGAGCTGAAGCTACGTGTGGCACAAATGGACGACCTCCTCAAAAACCTCCGCATCGACCTCGCCGACAAAGCCTATCGATTCGAAAAGCAAATCAGAACGACAGGAAACTCGCAACAATTGAAAACCAAGGCTTGGAGGCGGTTGAGCGCAGCCGATCGGGAAATGCGCGAGCACGCGCACCGCTACAATGTTGGGTTCCAGGCGTTTCAGCTTCTGCGCCCCGCTCCGGGGGTAGACCCTTCCGGGGTCGACGGACATCAAGACAAGGTGGAGTCAGCCCTGCAGCGCGAGAAGGATCGGAAATTAGATCGGTATCGACCTCTCTTGCCCGAGCATCTGAAGACTTCGACAACATTGGTCAACGCGAACAACTAGCGCGCGCGAGAAGTTGGCATGGTTCTGGGATATTGACGTGGAGAAGCAGGCGGAGAGGGGTGAATGGTTTGCAGAATGTACGTCTCCTTGCGCCTCAACTGACATCAGGGGCTAATTGATGGGGGTTCAGTTTTCCGGGTGCAGTGGCTTACAGCCTGGTCCACTTGGGAACGGGCCAGGGAAGATCTCGTCATATTCGAAGTCGGAAATGCACTCGACCGTGAGGGGATTTCTCTTCTACGCCACCCGGTGGGTGGAGCTGGGGAAGCTTCGACGCCGGCTTGGGGAGGAGGAAGGAGCGACGGAGAAGTATTCCGGTCACATCTGCTACGCTCTCCGGCAGGAGACAGAGTGGCTTGAGATGGCAGAGCGTGCCAAGCGGGCGTTTGAGGCGCCCGGCATACTGGGACCTGGCGGAATTCGGATCGAGATTCCTCCCCACTCAGCGGACGAGCACTTTGATCCCTACGCGTAGTCCATATGTAAACATTGCGGCAGCTATTTCATGACGTCCGGGGTCATAACGTGGTGATCGGCGACCGTATGTGGGTCTCCAGCGTAAACAGATATCCAGTGGTTTTTTTTATCGGGATGCCCCACGGATATGCTTGGTCAAATACTCCCCGCCATAAATATCTAGTCCACCTCCACCTCCACCTCCACCTCCTCTCCGTCCTCCTGTCGCATGCTTTCCTCCACTACTATGCTCGTCGTCAAACCTTACCATCAGGTCAAGCCAGGCCCTCTGTGCGCCCTCGACCTCGTGACAAGCCTCACAGGCCCGGGGGGCGCTAGCTACAACCTCGCGACCCTCGACGACGACCACTCATTCGACGCTGACGCCTGGCTAGGAAACCCCCCCCCGTACTGGACGACTGTGTGGATGCCGGTGGTGGGTCCGTGGCGGGACATGGACTTTGCATGGTCCGAGGATGCCTTGGAGGTTGTGCAGCCTTTGGAGGACAGCTGGTTCGACGAGGGGATGGTGCGCACTGGTTACTTGATGTGCTGGCCTTTATCTGACCTGTCTTTCTGGCTCGAATAGGTGTGGGTGCCGATGTTCAAAGCACCCGAACCAGTTCGGTTCCTCCACATCCAGTCCGACATCCTCGTCCCTCACCGGCTGGCTGGGATACGTCTGCGCATGCACAATATGTGGTCGCCGGATTACCTCGTGCGCCTGGATTCACAGGTCCTGCGTGAATGGAGGGTCCTCATGGTGACCGTGGCCCGTCTGCAGAACAAGTATGACTGGCAGGTACGTCCATGAAATCCCGACCTCGTCCCGGGAACTGACTTTGAGTTTGAGTTCGGAGACCTAGAGAGAGTGCCTCCAATGTTCAAATCCCAGTGAACTCGTGACGACAACATCGGCGACCAGGCGACGCACGAGGTGCTCGCTGCATGGTGGGACTTCCTCGTCGGTGACGCCCGCCCCCCCCTCGCTGTTGGAATCGACACCGCGGTGAGAGAGGCGGTGCCCGTGGGTCACAACTGGAAGAAGGTTGCGCACTTCGGCACCGGGGGCATCCTGTGGCTCCTTGCTGCACTTGACCGCTACGCCTCAAGCATCCACAAAGGGACGGTCTACAACGAGGAGATTTACGTCGGCCCATGGTATCGTTGGCGGGGATTTGTGCACGACGTGACGTACACGTTGTCGGTCCTTGAAGGCATCCCAAGGTACGTCGTTGGCGGGTTGTCGGCAATTGTTTACACTAACTCCTTTTCGAAGTGACATCGTTGTCGGGTGGCACCGTACCAAGGTTGAGGATGATGGAATGGAGGCGTTTTAGACTACGTACTCTGAGCTACCAGCATGCTTCCCGCCTTCGATGTAATAGACCTCTGCAATCGCATCCCGTGGGTCCCATACGCCGTTCCGGGGGCGATAATTGTGAGAGTCTTCCGTGTTGGGCGTGATTCGAGTTGTAGCACTGTGCCATGGGTATGACATGCTACACGATCGTCCTAGTCTGGCGACTGCTGTCATGAACGGTCTATAATTTTCTTTTTACTTTACATTGGTTACACGCTTTAGGACTTATCGACTTATCACCGGTCCGGCTCCACCTTGGCCCGGACCCGGCTCATCTATATCCCACCCGGACCCACGTGACTCATCTCGGTCCGGGTCTGACTCCTTTCTCTTGACTCATGCTGTACGATACTGACTCATGCTGTGCTCTTTTACATACGACTGCTTACTTATACTTGGTCTGCTTACTGATCGCCGTGTATTGGTTGCTTACCTAAGTCTCTCTCCTCTTGTGTATATAAGGCTCGCTCTCGCTGTACATATTCCTTATCTCGAGCTAGTCAATTCTACCGACTTTGCTTGCTTTCCCTTGTCTGTCGCCGTGTCTGATCGGCTCCCCTCCATCGTCCTCATCTTCTAGTCAGCTGTGTCGTGACTTGGTGCTGTCGCACTAGTCGTTGCTGACATAAGCTCGAGATCTGTTTACTCTTGCACCACCCTACGACCATCCCTACGTACTGTAGCGTAGTAGTAGTAGTACCCGTCTGGTACTGACCTTGTTCTTCCCCCGTGCCGCCCTAGACCGTTGCCCCCAGAGTACGCGACTCGTTACCCTGACATTGTGGTCGTGCGCACGTATACCGGTGCCGGCTTGACGTTTCCTCGAAACGTTACACCTACTCGAGACTCTCCAATACCAGGAGTTGAAAGCTCAGAGGTGACAGTAGAAGGTGCACCCTTGGTGTAGGAAACGAGTAAAAGCGGCGAAAGGAAAGCGGTTTAGGAAGTCTTTGGGCTCGTGTCCCCTAGACGAAGAGACAGCCAACAGGTCGAGAAGACTGAGGCAGACCATCTTGCGATCTCGTAACAGAACCACCTTCCCTCGACAAAATCTTCCCTTGCCGCACAGAGTAACCATTTCGACTGGGGGCTCGTGCATGGAAGATTGGCGCCCACAAGTACAAGAATTCATCCCCATCAGCCACGACGCTATCATCTCCCTCATCAACGAATCTAAAGACCCTTGGGCCTGGCACAATTGGAAGGTCGCCCTCGGTGTAGAAGAACTTGAAGACTCCGTCATAGACATCCACTTCTATCGCCTCAAAATAAGCGAACAAGGAAACGGAAACCTCTACGTCTACTCCTGCCCATACGTCACCTACCGCTACAAACTCGAGCAACCCCCAAAGTCCTTCTACGCGCCCAACGAGAAAATACCAGTAGACACTCGACACACCCACCGCCTCCTTACACCAGGCAACACCCCCAGCCCCACACCAGAGCCAGAGGTCATTGACCTCACCCAGCCAGAGGTCATCGACCTCACCCACTTATAAACAATTCCCTCATTCGGACTCAACGGCTCCGACTCCAGTTCTGACTCCGACACCGACGTCGAGGACGAAAACTGCTACATATATCCCCTCCCACTAGGCTTCACTGAACAAGGAAACGACTTCTTTGTCCAACTCGGAGACACCACTGTCGAAGTCGCCTTTGTAGCAACCCAAACAAGTGGCATCAGTTGGTACTTCGCCAACGAAAGCCAAGACGACCTCACTGAAGCCGACTTCAACCTCATCGCCGCCTCCGCCCTACCACCTGTCACCGACGAAGACTTCTCTGACCTCGACGAACCAATCATGGCTGCCCAGTGGATCCGCACCGACCCCCAACCCCCTCTCCCCGCCGAACTTGCCAACTGCACCGAAATTGGTGGAACATGGAACATCGTCATCGGCCAAACTGGCTCTCCCATCCAACACATGAATAACGGCACCGACAATGCCTGGCTCATGGAAGTAAATGGCCAATGGGTCGCCATCCCTGCCGTGCTTGTTGCCGCCCTCAACCTGCCACCCCCCACCGTCAACGTCACCGCCCCCCCCCATCACTGTCAACCCCCCTGCGGTCACTGTTAGTGCCCCAGCCACCGCCGCCGCCAGACCCCCCCGAAAGAAAGTCCACGCGAAAACTCCTGAAAGCTTCTCTGGGAAACGAGAGGACTTCAATGACTGGATGCAGTCGTGCGAGGAATACATGCGAGCCGCTGAGGATGACCTCGTGACGGACAAGGACAAAGTCCTCTTCATTCTCACCTACATGACGGGGGAGGCAGCACGCACCTGGAAGGCCGAGTATGAGGATGCACACTTGGCCAATGGAGCCATGGTCGCCTGGGTGGACTTCCACAAAGCACTCAAAGGGGCCTTCACCGACGTCAATGAGCAGCACCGTGCCGCAGTCGAACTGGACGGGTTCAAACAGACGAAGGGTACCACTGCCCATGAATACTTCGCCAAGTTCGAGCAACTCGCAAGGAAGGCAGGATACTCCACGGCACAGGACCCCATCCACCTCATGCAGCTGCTTAAGCACAACATCTACTACCGGACCATCGACTCCATCTATGACAGCGGTCACGTCCCTCAGAAATATGAGGACCTCAAGGAGCGCATCATCCTGATCGACGGTCTGCGACAGGAGCGGGAGGACCTTAAGACCCAGTGCAGTGGACCCGTGCAGAACCAAAAACCCAAAGGACAAGGATCGTCCAATGGGCAACAAGGGGGGCAGGTCCCATGGCGCCGCGATGGAACCGGCACGGTGCACGGTGGCAAAGGTCAGCCGATGGACGTCAACCGTGTCGACATCAAGGGGCGATGCTTCCGCTGCGGACAGAATGGCCACCAGGTGCGGGACTGCAGGGTGGACGTGAAGAACATCCGAGACATGTGGGGGAGGGACCGGTACACGGAACCACCAAAGCGGGAGGCTCGAGCACGGACGTTCGAGACGCCCACCGCCTGGGCTAGGAGCCTGTCGGCCGAAGATCGGAAAAGCGTGATGGACGCACTTCAAGCTCAGCCGAAGGTGGAGGAGAAGAAGGAGGGTTTTTGAGGGGGCTGACGATGTACACGGCATCTGAAGCCCAAGTTTCTGTTTCTCGCCCGTCTGGTTTTGTGGCGCCTCGGTGGCCTGGTTCTCGTTTACATATGCGCATTGTTGATTCGGACTGTACTACTACGGGGGATATCCCCATTATGACTTCTCTTACGGACTCTATCGGTACGGGCACGCGTCCCGTTGTTATTTTAGATACTCAGGCTTCGATTTGTGAGCCTTCGGCTTTGGATATGGCTTCGGATTCGGCTTCAGTTTTGGATACGGCTTTGGATACGGACTCGGTTTTGGATATGGACCCTGTGAAGTCAGGGACAACGCAGTGCGATGGAAGGGGCACGGCGCCCAAATCATGTTATATGGCACCTGGAACGGCTCAATGGACGCTTTGTCGCTTAAGGGAAGACAAACCCGAAAGTGCGATTGCAATCCTTCGCATCTGGACACACCACCGACGCCGTGACGAGGCTACTTATGAAGCCATCAAGGAAATAACTGGCATGGGAGACGAGTTAGCATGTCAAGCTCTACTAGAGCTCGCCACTCCCATGCAGTTCATACGCTCCTCCAGCGCCAAGGAACAAACGGTCATTCCCACACAACTTGTGGTAGATTCCAAGCGCATTGTCAAAGCTCTCGCACTCCTGGACAGTGGTTGCACTGGCTCGTGTATCAACACGAAGTTTGTGCAGGAAAATCACATCCCCACGCGACGGACTGCTCGCCCAATCCCAGTACGAAATGCAGACGGCACTCTCAACGCAGGAGGTCCCATCACGGAATATGTCACACTTCGTCTAAATATTCAAGACCATGAAGAAAACATTGACCTGGCGGTCTCCAACCTAGGAGATACGGACCTTTTCATTGGACATGAGTGGCTAAAGAAGCACAACCCTCGCATCGACTGGAAATCCGGGTCAATTGAATTCGACCGATGCCCTATCAGCTGCTCTCGTCCCCCTCCCCTCCTCAATATCGATGATGATGAAGAAGAGGAGGAAGAGCCAGTCCACATGGAAAAGGACGAGCAGCTGTTTGCTTTCGACTGGGATGGTTACAAAGCGACATACCACATCCGGACCCATGCATCAGACATTGCAATTGAAGAGCACGCTAAGAAAAAGGAACAGACCTTCTCTGAGCGAGTCCCAACAGCGTACCACGAATTCAAGGACATCTTTGACAAAGACGACTTCGACAAGCTCCCTGAGCGACGCCCATGGGACCACACCATTGAGCTCACTCCTAACTTCAAACCGGTCGATTGCAAAGTTTACCCCCTCACATTGGATGAGCAGAAGCAACTGGACGCCTTTTTGGAAGAGAACCTGAGATCTGGCCGGATCCAACCGTCCAAATCACCCATGGCCTCCCCATTCTTCTTCATCAAGAAAAAAGACGGCTCGCTACGTCCTGTGCAGGACTATCGAAAGCTCAATGAGATGACGATAAAGAACCGTTACCCACTCCTGCTCATCCAAGAGTTGGTTGACAAGCTTAAGGGAGCACGGCACTTTACCAAGCTCAATGTCCGATGGGGGTACAACAATGTTCGGATTAAAGAAGGGGACGAATGGAAAGCTGCATTCCGCACGAACAAAGGTCTCTACGAGCCTACGGTCATGTTCTTTGGACTCACCAACTCCCCGTCCACGTTCCAAGCCATGATGAATGACCTGTTCAAAGACTTGATCCACCAAGGAGTCGTGGTCGTCTATTTGGACGACATCCTCATCTTCACACATACGCTAGAAGAACATCGTCGGATAGTCAAGGAGGTCCTCCGGATCCTGCGAGAAAATAAACTCTATCTGAAGCCAGAAAAGTGCGAGTTTGAGAAGGCAGAAATCGAATACCTGGGCATGATTGTCGGCGGAGGAAGGGTTTGCATGGATCCAGCAAAGGTCGCGGCAATCACCAATTGGCCAGCCCCCAAAACAAAGAAACAACTTCAATCGTTTTTGGGCTTGACTAAACTCACTGGGAAGACGGAATGGGTCTGGGACACCCCACAGCAGGAGGCTTTTGAGGAACTCAAGCGATGTATAACATCACAGCCAGTTCTAGCAATCCCTACAGACAAGGGGCAGTTCCGTGTCGAGGCGGACTCCTCTGACTACGCCACGGGCGCGGTACTTTCGCAACAACAGGACAATGGCAAATGGCACCCGGTCGCCTTCCTCTCAAAGTCCCTCAGCGAAGCTGAGAGGAACTATGAGATTTATGACAAGGAATTACTGGCTATCATGACGGCGCTAGAGGAATGGAGACAATACCTCATGGGGGCACGACAGGAGTTTGAAATCTGGTCGGATCATCGCAATCTCACGTACTTCCGCAAGGCGCAGAAGCTAAATCGGAGACAAGCACGATGGTTAACGGAGCTACAAGAGTATCATTGTACGCTACTCCACAAACCTGGCAAAACAATGGGCAAACCCGATGCTATTTCCCGACTAGCGGGCCTTGAGAAGGGGGAGAAAGACAATGAAAACATCATCCTCCTGAAACCAAAACTCTTTCGCGCCCTCAACCATGCAGGAATCGTAACCAACGGACCTGACAATACCTTCATTGAGCGGATTCAGGAGGCTACCTTACTCCGAGACCATGCAGTAGAACGCGCCTTAGCACTCAAAGTAAAGGGATGGCTGGAACATGCAGATGGAACGGTCACCTGGCAACACAGACTCTATGTCCCAAGAGACAAAGGACTCCGTGCAGACATCATCCAGGCTCACCATGACGGCCCGCTTGTCGGTCATCCAGGACGATACAAGACCCACGAGCTCATCACGCGCAACTACTGGTGGCCTGCCATTAGAGATGACGTCCGGAAATATGTCGAAGGATGTGAGACCTGCCAACGTACCAAGATTAGACACGATTGTATTGCCGCTCCACTCCACCCACATGACCCGCCACAAGCACCTTGGGAGCACGTATCCATTGACTTCGTCATGCCACTCCCGGTCTCGGATGGAAAAGACGCCATCTGCAATGTGAACTGCATGGGTACCAAGCAGGTTGTATTCTGGGCCACGACCAAAGACCTAACAGAGGACGAACTCGCCTTCGAGTACCTACACGAGGTGGTCCCCCATCATGGAATTCCTAGAAAGATCGTCAGTGACCGCGGCAGCGTCTTCGTCTCCAAGTTCACCACGGCATTGTTCCAACTGCTAGGCATTGAAGGGAACCCGTCCACGGCGTATCACCCTCAGACGGATGGACAGACCGAACGCTCCAACATGACCATGGAAAACTACCTTCGCATCTTCGTCAATCAACGACAGGACAATTGGACACGTTACCTCCCACTTGCCATGACTGCGCTCAACAACATGGTCCATAGTTCGATTGGGATGTCTCCCAACTTTGCCAACTATGGTCGGGAACTCTACCTGGGGACAAACCCTCGACGTGAGACAGACAACCCATCGGCGAACGAGTTTGCACAACGCATGCGAGACATCTATGAGGAAGCCCGCTCTGCGCTAAAGGCAGCACAGGACGATCAAAAGCGCTTTTACGATCGCAAGAAGGACGAACCAATAGATTACAAAATTGGCGACTTCGTCTGGCTGGAAGCCAAGACCAGAGATGGCCAAACCGTAATCAAAACGGCACGTCCTATGCAAAAGCTAGATGACAAGCGCTTTGGTCCTTTCGAAATCCTGGAGAAAGTCGGAGCATCGGCTTACAAGCTTCGCCTCCCTACATCCTGGTCACGAAAACATCCGGTCTTCAACGAGTCCCTCCTATCTCCACACAACGGTCCCGCCTTTGACAATCAGAAAGCACCTGCACCTCCACCCCCAGAGTTAGTCCAAGGAGAGGAAGTCTATGAGGTCGAAAAGATTATAGACTCCAAGAAGGTTGGTCGCGGCTTCAAGTACCTCGTCAAATGGAAAGGCTACCCAGACAATGACAATACTTGGGAGCCTCTCACCAATCTCCAGAATGCCAAGAAACGCATTGACGACATCCACCGTGAACATCCGGGTGCCCCGAAACCTGCACGCCTTAATCGTTGGAAACTCCTGTCGGAGGAAGAAACTGGATCTGATTACAATGAGGACGTCGAATCTAAGGAAGGGGTGATGTCATGAACGGTCTATAATTTTCTTTTTACTTTACATCGGTTACACGCTTTAGGACTTATCGACTTATCACCGGTCCGGCTCCACCTTGGCCCGGACCCGGCTCATCTATATCCCGCCCGGACCCACGTGACTCATCTCGGTCTGGGTCTGACTCCTTTCTCTTGACTCATGCTGTACGATACTAACTCATGCTGTGCTCTTTTACATACGACTGCTTACTTATACTTGGTCTGCTTACTGATCGCCGTGTATTGGTTGCTTACCTAAGTCTCTCTCCTCTTGTGTATATAAGGCTCGCTCTCGCTGTACATATTCCTTATCTCGAGCTAGTCAATTCTACCAACTTTGCTTGCTTTCCCTCGTCTGTCGCCGTGTCTGATCGGCTCCCCTCTGTCGTCCTCATCTTCTAGTCAGCTGTGTCGTAACTTGGTGCTGTCGCACTAGTCGTTGCTGACAACTGCGAACGACGCTCTGCCGGGGTATGAAGGTCAACCTTAGGGCACGAGAAGAAACCCCGGGGGTGCGTGCCCGCGGGATCAAAGGCGTGCATCCATGGGTACAGCTCCACAAGCCAGAGTCTAGGGATTCTAATACAACTTTGACATTACAGAGTAGTACATGTTCATACAGCGCCATACCTCACAATCGCTGGGAAGCCCATCATCTCCATTGCATCTCGCACGCGGTTCGCCTCCACTTCTGCCTCCCTCCTTCTGGCCTTCACGACGTTCTCATGCAAGTATGTCTTGTTGGTAGTAAGTTGGTCCAGGGCGATGACTTGCGTGTTGATGAAGTGGCTGGTGGTGGAGACGAGGTGCTCAGTGTTGGTGGGTTGGAACTCGCCTTGAACGGAGCGGGTCCCTGCAAACAGGATGTTCGGGTGCTCGGTGTAGGGTCCAACCGGCTAGAATATAGTAAGTAGTATTCCGTGCGTGAGGGAGAATGAAAGACGGACCACTGTAAAAGCCCACGAAGTAATGGCATCATTGAGGGATCTGCCCTTGTCTAGGACAGGGCAATCCCCCTGACGGTCCTCCTTCCACCACTTGTTGACGTCGGCACGATGATAAAGGGGGTCGGGGAGCTCGGGGCCGTAGGGTATGATGTCGACGATGTCTTCTATCTTCTCGGGGGTGGTGACGGCGTTGATGGTGGTGTTGACGGCCTGGAGGAAGTCGAAGAAGGGTGCTTGAGGCGGCAAGTAGCGGCCTGAAAGGACACAGTACTGCCCTGCGACATACGACAAGTGGTGCTGGGAGGGTTACGAATGTGAGGGAGATACAGAGCTCAGGGGGGTATAAGCACGCACCAATTCTGCCTCAAAGCCGGCCTTCCATGGGGTATTCTCTACACCGCGTTCCAGCACCTCACGCACGGCCCTTCGGATCCATTGGGTGCAATGGTATAGCTCCGCTTGCATGGCCTCCCACTCTTGAAAGCGTCGTTTCCCCTCGAACATTTTCATGTTGATGGGTGTGAGTTCGATCCGGACGTGTTCCATTTTGGTGGGTGTATGCGGGTGGAGAGGTGTAGAGCAGGAGTGACTGGGGAAAAATGTTGTTGGTATAAAGGATGATCGTTCTAAAAGGACGCTTCGGCTGTTTGCGAAAATCGATCACGTGCCCAATGTTCGTTGCGTTCAAAAGACATAAGTGTGATTGTCGTCCTACCCTTGACTTCCCCCAAATCACACCCGCTATCCTTCGACGGCGATCTCACCTCTATCACAATGCAAAGCAAGTTCCAGTCGAAAGACTACTTCTTCTCAGATGCGATGGATGCCCTCATCGAGTACTTTGGATGGCGACTTGGGAGGGCCGGCAAATACCTCTCCGCAAGGCCCGTGGTGGGGGTAGGGATGGAGTGGGAGATCCCGGGGGTCAAGGTGTCAGTGCAGAACGAGCTGGTGAGTCCCATGTGAGTTATCCTTGGACTTTGAGTGCTTACAGGGGTGAAGAACCTCGTCTTCCGTATCGTTGGATACTGTAGGACACAGGGACTTACCACCCACGTGCCGGACATTATTGTGCAGGCTGCATCGTATCTCTTGGAGGGGACGGGCGGGGATTGGTCGGCGATCCCATCCTTGGCCGAAGATGGGGCGGACCCCCCGGCACTCCCGATCTACCTCCCTTGCTGGTGGTGCTTCGACAATGTGGAGACCCCGTACGACGTTGGGCCCGCCTTTGTGACCTTCGTCACGATGGCTTTTTTGAAGGTGCGTCGTCGTCTGATCGTCGTACGCATGTAGGCTAATCACGAACTCAGGACAAGGATTCGGAGGTGTCAAACACATGGCTCCAGCCGCTGTGGACCCTCGCGCGTCATCTAGATCGTGCGGCCAACACTGCGGTGGACAGTAAGGAGGCAGGGACTCTGGTGCAGGAGGAGAGTATCCAGCGGGCTGATAAGCATGCGGGTGTTTGGGCTGAGTTACATGGGGGTCTGAGTGCGGTGGACAAGTCCTGGGACTCTGGTGAGGAGTAGCTACGCTGAGACCTTGTACTGCTGTATTTTGTAACCCTTGGAGTACAGTGTGGAATCAAATGCGACGACAGTATACCCCCGGAGAATATCGACTCGTTCTGTGGCTACAAAATCCATCCCAATACTGGTGACCATGTTTTTATGATATGCCCATTCAACATTCCTGATCCTGCAATACTCGTAGGGAAAGTCAGAGTCTCTCTTCATGGTGATATGCGGGGGTGTAGTAGGGACAACCATCACCTTTGGCACTGGACCCCGGGTTATGGACGGATAGGGTAAAGATACCGGGGTGACATGTTGCGAGACTCTGATAAAAGGAGAGCTACGAGGAGGTAGAATGGGAAGGCAAGTGGTAGATATTATCCGTAAGGTATCCAATGGTCAACGGGGTAAAGGATCCAGGGGAGGTGCACGGCCAACTGCGGCCTATGGGGGTATGGAATGGGGCGGGATCCAGGGGAGATGCATGGCCGACTGTGGCCTATGGGGGTATGGAATGGGGGAGGATCCTGGGGGAGGTGCTCGGCCGACTGTGGCCTATGGGGGTGTGGAATGGGGTGGGATCCAGGGGAGATGCACGGCCGACTGTGGCCCATGGGGATGTGGAATGGGGGAGGATCCTGGGGGAGGTGCTCGGCCGACTGTGGTCTATGGGGGTGTGGAATGGGGGAGTAGACAGGTGGTGTACAGCAGGAGGGCCTCGGTCGACCATTATCCGTGGAGGGTAACATTTGCTGGTGTGGTGGGGAAGGATAAGTCGGCCGGATGATATGAGACATAAGTAGGAGGGTGTCCAGCATATACACCGGCCGACCATGTATCAAGGGCGAGCGGCTGACGTTGGCCGAGCAGGGAACATGGGGATTAGGCATACTCGGCTGACTGTCTATAATAAGGAATATGACAAGATGGGGTCCATGACTTTCCTTCGCATCACATGCTCCAATGACGTCATTGCCCAGACTTCCGAACGGTGTTCCGCACCCTTATCTATGACATCATTGCTCCGGACTTCCGTCCTCCTCCCCATGACTCCTTTCTTATTGTTCCCCCCGCTCGCACCACTATCGCATCACATCGCACCATTGTTCCCACTTGTATATAAGGACAGTATCCCTTTTCCCTTTTCCTCAGACTGTCCATCTCGTCATACGGTACTGTAGCACACGTTGCACTACCCTAGACCCCGGCACTCTCGAATCTATTTTCTTCTCGCTCCTCTCATCGTCGCGACTTAGGCGGTTCATCGGTCTCATAAACTGCGTTTCTGACAATACGGTTAACGTCCATTGGCTGTCCTTTTCCACCGTGTACCGTGCCGGTTCCGTCGCGGCGCCATGGGACCTGTCCCCCTTGCTGCCCATTGGACGACCCTTGTCCTTTGGGTTTTTGGTTCTGCGCGGGGCCGCTGCGTTGAGTTTTCAGGTCCTCCCGCTCCTGTCGCAGTCCATCAATCAGAATGATGCGCTCCTTGAGGTCCTCATATTTCTGAGGGACGTGACCGCTGTCATAGATGGAGTCGATGGTCCGGTAGTAGATGTTGTGCTTAAGCAGCTGCATGAGGTGGATGGGGTCCTGCGCCGTGGAGTACCCAGCCTTCCTTGCCAGTTGTTCAAACCTGGCAAAGTATTCATGGGCGGTGGTACCCTTCGTCTGTTTGAACCCGTCCAGTTCGACCGCGGCACGGTGCTGCTCATTGACGTCGGTGAAGGCGCCTTTGAGCGCCTTGTGGAAGTCCACCCAGGCGACCATGGCTCCATTGGCTAGGTGCGCATCCTCGTACTCGGCCTTCCAGGTGCGTGCTGCTTCCCCCGTCATGTAGGTGAGGATGAAGAGTACTTTGTCCTTGTCCGTCACGAGGTCATCCTCGGCGGCTCGCATGTACTCCTTGCATGACCGCATCCAGTCGTTGAAGTCCTCTCGTTTCCCAGAGAAGCCTTCAGGAGTTTTCGCGTGGACCTTCTTTTGAGGGGGTCTGGCAACGGTGGCGGCTGGGGCGCTAACAGTGACCGCAGGGGGGTTGACAGTGATGGGGGGGCCGTGACGTTGACGGTGGGGGGTGGCAGGTTGAGGGCGGCAACAAGCACGGCAGGGATGGCGACCCATTGGCCATTTACTTCCATGAGCCAGGCATTGTCGGTGCCGTTATTCATGTGTTGGATGGGAGAGCCAGTTTGGCCGATGACGATGTTCCATGTTCCACCAATTTCGGTGCAGTTGGCAAGTTCGGCGGGGAGAGGGGGTTGGGGGTCGGTGCGGATCCACTGGGCAGCCATGATTGGTTCGTCGAGGTCAGAGAAGTCTTCGTCGGTGACAGGTGGTAGGGCGGAGGCGGCGATGAGGTTGAAGTCGGCTTCAGTGAGGTCGTCTTGGCTTTCGTTGGCGAAGTACCAACTGATGCCACTTGTTTGGGTTGCTACAAAGGCGACTTCGACAGTGGTGTCTCCGAGTTGGACAAAGAAGTCGTTTCCTTGTTCAGTGAAGCCTAGTGGGAGGGGATATATGTAGCAGTTTTCGTCCTCGACGTCGGTGTCGGAGTCAGAACTGGAGTCGGAGCCGTTGAGTCCGAATGAGGGAATTGTTTATAAGTGGGTGAGGTCGATGACCTCTGGCTGGGTGAGGTCAATGACCTCTGGCTCTGGTGTGGGGCTGGGGGTGTTGCCTGGTGTAAGGAGGCGGTGGGTGTGTCGAGTGTCTACTGGTATTTTCTCGTTGGGCGCGTAGAAGGACTTTGGGGGTTGCTCGAGTTTGTAGCGGTAGGTGACGTATGGGCAGGAGTAGACGTAGAGGTTTCCGTTTCCTTGTTCGCTTATTTTGAGGCGATAGAAGTGGATGTCTATGACGGAGTCTTCAAGTTCTTCTACACCGAGGGCGACCTTCCAATTGTGCCAGGCCCAAGGGTCTTTAGATTCGTTGATGAGGGAGATGATAGCGTCGTGGCTGATGGGGATGAATTCTTGTACTTGTGGGCGCCAATCTTCCATGCACGAGCCCCCAGTCGAAATGGTTACTCTGTGCGGCAAGGGAAGATTTTGTCGAGGGAAGGTGGTTCTGTTACGAGATCGCAAGATGGTCTGCCTCAGTCTTCTCGACCTGTTGGCTGTCTCTTCGTCTAGGGGACACGAGCCCAAAGACTTCCTAAACCGCTTTCCTTTCGCCGCTTTTACTCGTTTCCTACACCAAGGGTGCACCTTCTACTGTCACCTCTGAGCTTTCAACTCCTGGTATTGGAGAGTCTCGAGTAGGTGTAACGTTTCGAGGAAACGTCAAGCCGGCACCGGTATACGTGCGCACGACCACAATGTCAGGGTAACGAGTCGCGTACTCTGGGGGCAACGGTCTAGGGCGGCACGGGGGAAGAACAAGGTCAGTACCAGACGGGTACTACTACTACTACGCTACAGTACGTAGGGACGGTCGTAGGGTGGTGCAAGAGTAAACAGATCTCGAGCTTATGTCAGCAACGACTAGTGCGACAGCACCAAGTCACGACACAGCTGACTAGAAGATGAGGACGATGGAGGGGAGCCGATCAGACACGGCGACAGACAAGGGAAAGCAAGCAAAGTCGGTAGAATTGACTAGCTCGAGATAAGGAATATGTACAGCGAGAGCGAGCCTTATATACACAAGAGGAGAGAGACTTAGGTAAGCAACCAATACACGGCGATCAGTAAGCAGACCAAGTATAAGTAAGCAGTCATATGTAAAAGAGCACAGCATGAGTCAGTATCATACAGCATGAGTGAAGAGAAAGGAGTCAGACCCGGGCCGAGATGAGTCACGTGGGTCCGGGCGGGATATAGATGAACCGGGTCCGGGCCGAAGTGGAGCCGGACCGGTGATAAGCCGATAAGTCCTAAAGTGTGTAACCGATGTAAAGTAAAAAGAAAATTATAGACCGTTCATGACACTCCGCCATTGGTCGTGTGAGTGTCAGATAGACTGCTTCCGGCGAGTGTTCAATGCCAGACCTGCTCTCGAGGGAAAGAAGAGGACATTGAAGGAGGGAGTAAGTGATAGGCTAAGATAAAGACAACTGTCACCGTTCGCGCTCAAGTGGAACCATCACGTGCTGCTTACAAAATGTGACCAAGGTCACAGAGGGGGGGTCTTTCGAACGAACTGCCCCAGACGTTCGAGGTGTGGGTTGTGCAGGGGTTGTTCAGGGGGCGAGTGTGAGAAATTTCATATGCAGCCAATCGGAGCGGCTTCTCGGATACATCGGTCCGCCCCTGCACACCCACACCTCGAATGTCTGGATTCGAGACTAAGGGCCTGTTCGGCAAAAAGATTTTCGTTTTTGCAGTGCTACTTTTTGCCCATATATAGTAACTCTATGAATACGAAAACCGAATGCGAAAATTAAATAAATCGAGTGTTCGGAATGGTCTGATGTAAGATCTCGGTCATCCTTGCATCGCACACCGCCACGTGTCCGTCTTCATCCCCAGTTTCCTCGTACATCTCCCATGCCACCAAAAGAGCCCAAACCACGCGCTACATGGGACTCTGCATCCGAGAAGATCCTCATTGATCAACTGAAGAAGGCCTTTGATGACGCAAAGGGCGGAGACAACAACTTCAAGCCTCAAGTCTACAGTGATGTCAGTGCGGCATTGAACACGGCCAACTATACCCTGGATGCTACCCAGGTGAAAAATCGATGGACCAGGGTGTGTTCCGGGTCCTATTTACCTTGAATATGCACTGATAGCTCGTAGTTCAAAACTCAATGGAAGACGGGGAACCATCTGCGCGGCCTCTCGGGTTTCGGATGGGATGATCTTCGCAAATGTGTCACCGCGACGGAGGATGTCTGGAATGCTTTGCTTTTTGACAAGGTGTGTTTCGCTTTTTTGACTAATACATACTCGAGGCTAACTGTATGATAGGATGGGGCCAAGAAAAAGAAATACAACGAGTACAACTGGTACAGGACAAACTCATTTCCATTGTACGACGACATCGCAGACCTCATTGAGGGGAACACGGCCGTCGGCAACCACACATTCTCGTCCACCTCTGGCCCCAGTGCAGCTCCCACACATGATACACCAGATGAAGATCCCGACATTACAGATGACACCCAGCAACCCATCTCTCCGCAACTTGATGCGACACTGAGTCGATCAGTCTCTCCTAGCGTGCTGGACCCGGAGCCTACCCGCAATTTTATATACGAGGTACATTCTCCCTGGCTTCTACATACATTGCCCTTATCGGCTCCCAGACTCCCGCTCCAACTCCCGCTCCGGCCTCAGCTACGACTACGCAGCAACGGCGTCCCGCCACGCCTCCATCCACTCCTGCCCCGAAGCGTATCAAGTCGACCTCAACCAACCAGCTAGCCCAACTCAACGACACTCTCGACAGAACCCTCGAGAGGCTCTCTGATGCGCTGGAGTCACCAGAGCCATCTAGCACAGTGGCGGAGAGTATCTCACCGTTGCGCAAGCAGGCATGGAATCTCGTGAAAGCTGAAGAGGGTCTTTCACCCCACTCCCTTGCTCGTGCCCGTCGCGTTTTCCGTGATGTGGCCCCAATCAAGGAGTACCTAAGCTTCGAAGTGACGGATGACAATGAACGACAGGCTCGAGCAATCTGGCTTTAAGAGGAGATGGACTACGTGCATACTCATTGGATGTGATTACATTCATTCCTTCATACTAGTGACTCTTCCGCTCATACACCAAGTAGTTATTCTACTTATTTCACTACATCTTTCGTATATTGCCTTGTCGTTTGCATAGTTGATTACATTAGCATAAGTTCTGCTATACAGTGTTATGGCCTCGAAGCCGACGCCTCTCTAGTCCTGCCTGATATTACTCCCACAGCTCGGTCGCTATCTGTTCTCTCCGTGCCAACGCCCTCTGGCTCTCCATCTGATGTCCTTCCGGAGCCTGGATTGCTGGTGCCGGTGCGGCGGACTCTACATCACCATGGACCTCCATCACAGGCTCCTCATGTAAGGGGATATTGACCTCGCGTGCATGCCGTTCGGGCTCATGTGTGCGGAAGAAGTTGTGGAGGAGAGCCAGCCCGAATGGAATACGGCACTGGACATGGATGGGATACTCGCATGGTTGTTCCGCCATCTTGAATTCCCGCTTCAGGACACCAAAGATTCT
This sequence comes from Amylostereum areolatum, assembly GCA_012932865.1. Classification (NCBI taxonomy): domain Eukaryota; kingdom Fungi; phylum Basidiomycota; class Agaricomycetes; order Russulales; family Stereaceae; genus Amylostereum; species Amylostereum areolatum. The sequence goes on along the minus strand of SAXG01000013.1, from coordinate 1,030,922 downwards.
CTCGATTACATTGCGGAGCTGAGCGTGCCGGAGGTTGTAAAGCTCTTCCTTATTTAGTGGCCTGGTAAAATGGGTCAGCAGTGTGTATAGGCAGAAGCAGTCATTCTATCACCTTCGGTTCCCCGTTTGCCACTCGCGCAGGTGGTAGCGCACATTCCGATAAGGAACCAGCAGTGTGTTGCAGCTGGCAAATCCAGCATCTGCAATCCAGTATTTTCCTTCAGGGATTTCCAGACCCCCAGACTGCACCGCATGTTCGTACAAAACACTGTCGGCTACGCTTCCCTCCCATCCAACAAGAACATAAACAAAATACATACGAAAGTCGCAGATAGCGAGCATGTTTTGTGTGAGGTTGCCTTTACGGTCACGCCACGGGCCACGGGTCAAGGAAGGGGGTTGGACAAAGAGATGGCTACCATCAATGGCACCGAGACAGTCCTTGAAGAATGGGAATAGCTTGGGATCATTGCGAATGCGAGAGTGGACATCGGCACTGTCAGGAAGCTTCATGTATGCACCTCGAAAGCCTGGGGACACAATGGCATCTAGCACACCGCGAAAGGACCTAGCAGGCTCTGATAGTAAGTATTCAAAACAGAGTGTAGAAAATGCATTATGACGCACCTAGAGATTGTTTCGTTACTCCTCTGGAACCTCTCCGCTGCCTTTCTGATCGTGTTGTTTGTCACTGCTTGATATAGGAATATTGCGAGCTGTTCCGTTGTATCCACATATCGGCGGTGCTTGAGCCCTCCGAGCACTACAAGATCCTTTTCTAGTCGTCGGAACACAGGTGGTCGGATGTGAAGGGCGTCTTTCATACGATTGCGATGGCCATCGAGAAGCTCTTGGACCCAGGCGCGGCCGGACAGGATTGAAGTGTGGTATGGCTCGGGATTGAGACGACGGGCCCATGTGGTGTCGACGGCGGAGAGAGTAGCTGAGATTGCAACAATGATGGTAGTGGCTACAAGGACACGGCGCCGGCGATTGCGATGTTCTTGATGGAGTGGGAGTGTGACCTGGGGCCGATGAACATGTACGCGTACCATGATGGAGAATGGGACGCGCAGGCTTGCAACCATAGATTCTGACCTCTGCGAAAACTGAGAGCCGTTTTTTATCACATGACATTATTTCGATTAAGTAGCGCTGCGAATACGAAAATCTTTTTGCCGAACAGGCCCTAAGGCTAATCTATTTTTTTCTTACGAACGACAGCGCATTCCAGCTGTACAGCACGCACCTCAGCCCCAGCGGGCGCATCGGACCACCGGGCACGAGCGCGGGCGTGTGCAAGATATGAACGATATGCAATATCCGCTCGGCGCGTTCGGAGAACAACTGAGTAAGTGATCTTTTTTTCGTTGAACTGGGTGGCTGATTTGCTTCCGTAGGACGTAATGACGTCGGAGCTTGATTTCAAGAGAAGCAGGGGACGATCTCGGATTTGTGCGGGGCAGGTGCGATTCGGGATATTTGGAGGGGCATGGTGGTGGTTTCCAGGCGGCGGCAGGCGCGCGACCTGAAACGCTGAATCTAGCCTGGATCAGACCTTGCGCGCTTGTACAGTAGTTCCACGTTCAAAACATCGACCTTCGGTTTTGCTTTCCAGAGGCTGCAACTCTCACAAAGCACGCACAAGACTGGGAATGATATTGAGGCAACCGGGTCACCAGCAACATGTACTAGTCACATAACAGTCCACCGTGCGGAGCGTGTGCATTTAATCTGCCACTGGTATTCCGGGCACCCAAACAGCTTTGCTGTCAAAGTACCACCAAGCCTGGATGTTCTTGTCGACACCCAGCTCCTCCCTGATCCGAGCAAGAAGCTTTCGTTCATCCGGCTCGACAAAAGCGAGCACCCTCATCGTATAATTTGAACGGACGTGGAACACCCGCAGGCATGAGCATTGGGGCCCACGTTGGCCGAGTGAGTGTGGCTTGAACAGGCCGCCCCAAGGGCGTCCTCCGCGACGTTCAGCATGGTGAGACACACCGCGGAAGGATTCCGTATCAAATACTGGACGGCATCTTTCTTCTCCACGTATTTGAACAAAAGCTCGCTTGAGATAGGTAACCCAAAGTCAAGCAGCGGGGGATTCGTCTGTTTGTCTGTGGGCCTATATTTGTCCGGTAGCTTGCCGTCCAGATGCAGCCGTGGTTTGTACAATTCTCATTCGAGCTGGGAGGGCGTGGTTAGTACGGTTGTGCGAGTCGACATGGAGATACAGCATGATTGGACATACCGACTTGGCTCCCTCAATCGACATAGACGGCGAAATCCGCCAGACCTTTGGCTGCACGGACTGGGTCGTAAGGCTCACTGCCTTCGTCATCCTCCAGCGTTGTCCCAGTCGGCTCATCGGAGGGAGAGCTTTTGACAGATACAGATTGTGGGTTTGAATCGGCGGGCATGATTTTAGGGGCCTACGTACTTAGCAGTAAGGGGGATGGTAAACCGCAGGTGACGGCGGTGTGACGGGTGTTCGGATATTGAAGAAACACCTTGCGCTGTTCCGGGCCCCATTCGAGGAAGTGGTTGTCGACCCGACCATCAAAACGAACCATTCCTGGCGCCTCCCAGCCCTCCTTCGCAAAACGACCGGCTTCAGTACTTACCTGAGGATGATGGTTCCGGAAATTGACCATGCAGCGGAGCGTGTGGTCTGTTCATTTTGAAGCAGATCTTTGAAGGACCAAGGCTCGACAGTATCTTGAGATGGAACAAATGTTGAGCTTGGGTTGAGCAAGCGCTGAGTGCTGAAGCGCTGACTAGCGCTGACTCGCTGAGCAACAAAGTGAGAGTGTGTGGCTGTGTGGCGGGATTAGTCAGATTCCCGCCGCCATACCATATCAGCCTCAGTATCAGGTCAGCGTCAGGGTTCCATAATCCTTCTCGAACTCTTCCTCTCGAAGTCGAAGATCGGGAGACTCAACTACGCTGCTCCAAATCCACGAAGATAACCACTAACATCATAAATGAATGCCGCATTTCCCACTCATTTTTCCAATTTAAATGTTAGTGACCGAACTCCTCAGGCCTCAGGAGTCAGGCTGCAGCTAGTAGCCGGTCAATGGTTCTAAACTAGGCTGCCAGGTGCCAAATCACACACATCGTGATCTCATCCATGCTGACAGCTACTCCCAGCAGTAGTTGTTGAGCGGTTGATCATCGTGTTCGTCCTCACACGCTCCGTCAGACTGCACCCGGAACCACGCATCAGGTCTAGGAAAGTACCCGCCTTTCCCACCTTCAGGCTTCAACTTCGAGTCGGCGACAACGAACATGATATAAACCTCGAGCTCATCCTCCACACTCCTCAGTGCATAGGCGTTCAAGGTTCACCATGACCCTCTTCTCCATCCCTCGCCGGGCCCTCTTAACACTCTCACTCCTTACTCACACTCTCACCGCACGCGCCAGCAACCCCTCGAATGCCTCCCTCATCATGACCATCCTCACCGCACTCGAATCTTCCACAGACTGTACAGCCTGCCACGCCACCCTCCTCCCGCCCCTCCAAATCGCCGCCCGTCTCGGCGACGTGACGCTCGTATCCGCCCTCACAACCGTCTGTCAGCTGATCGGCGTGTGTACAATGTTTACATCTCGACCCGACACTAAACGTGACTGAGGCTATGAACGTCAGGCGGCGGACGACGACGTGTGCGCGGGCAAGCTTGAAAGATCGGGTCCGCTCGTCGTGCACGCGCTGCGCGCACTCGATGCGGGCGGGACGACGGCGACCAAGTTCTGCGAGGCAACGTTTGGGCTGTGTCAGGTATGCAACTTACTTCCCGCGTCCGTCAACATACTAATCCAGAGTTGATTCTTCAAATCAGCAACCGCCGGTGACGCCCTTCACCGTCCCCGTCCCCGTGTCCAGTGCCAACGTCACTTGATTCGCATCTAAAGGGCGAACACCGTTCCAAGCCGTGCATTTCTCGGACGTGCACATTGATAGGGAGTACACGGTATGCCTTTCTCTATCCCCATTCCCACGGGCTATTTCCACCGTCTGACTCTCAGTCGTTAAAGTCGAGTTCTGACATGACCGCTTGGGGTACAGGTTGGATCCGACGCGAACTGCACCAAGCCCATCTGCTGCCACAACTTCGCGGACCACGTCGGCCTCATTGTGCAGCCCGTGGGACCCTTCGGTGCCGCAGCATGCGATAGCCCTGTTGATCTCGCGTCGAGCATGCTCGGGGCTGTGGGGAGGGTTGGGAGAGGAGCGCGGTTTGCTTTGTTCACGGGGGACGTGGTTGAGCGTGCGTTGACTTCATTTTCGTGCCTTTTGGCGAGAGATGTGCCAGGAAATGCTGATCGACTGTTATATCAAATAAATATAAGCAGGCGATACATGGTTGGTGAATAAAAGGTGGGCGTCAAAGGTGTCAGAAACACAGTTTATGAGACCGATGGAACCGCCTAAGTCGCGACGATGGGAGGAGCAAGAGAGAACAGATGGATTTGAGAGTGTCAGGCCTAGGGTAGTGCAACGTGCGCTACAGTACCGTATGACGAGATGGACAGTCTAGGGAAAAGGGAAGAGAAACACTGTCCTTATATACAAGTGGGAACGATGGTGCGATGCGATGCAATAGTGGTGCGAGCGGGGGGAACAATAGGAAAGGAGTCATGGGGCGGAGGATGAAGGTCCGGAGCAGTGATGTCATAGATAAGGATGCGGAACCCCGCTCGGAAGTCCGGGCAATGACATCATTGAAGCATGTGATGCGAAGGAAAGTCATGTGCCGTGACACGTCGCGTGTACGAGGTCTGCAAACGAAGAGAGAAATGGAGCGATCCGTGACATTACCCCCCCTTTAAGACGCGCTTTCGCCTGGAGCGCGATGTCATCTGCAAGGGTAGATGCGAGGAAATCGTCAAAGGAGATGCCGAGGGAACGCACAGGGCGGGGCGCATTTGGATGGCGTTTGTGGAAGGCGTCGATCATGTCGGTGACCTTTGAGAGCGAGGAGCGAGGGAGCCAGGTATTCTCGGAGTCAGGATAGCCTGCCCACTTGACGAGGTATTGTATGCCTTTCTTGTTGCGGGTCGGCTTCGAGTCGATGATGTCTTCAACGTCATATTCTTCTTCGTCATCAACGAGGTCAGGCGGCGGTTGTTCATAGTTTGGACCATGTGCCGTTGTCTCCTTGTACGCGGTGAGCAGCGAAGCATGGAAGACTGGGTGGATTCTCCACGTCTTTGGCAGCTTCAGGCGGTAGTTCACTGGGCTAATGACGTCAACGATCTCGAAGGGTCCAAATTGTTTGGCAGCAAGCTTAGCTTTCGGCCTTGTCATCTTCAGGTTTTTGCCTTCGAGCCAGACCTTGTCTCCAATGGCGAACAGTGTCGAGTTGCTGATCGTGTCACCATTGTAGTGCTTCATTAAGTCCGATGCGAGGGCAAGGCTGGCTTTGATCTCTTGTCGGACTTCTTCAAGTTGACGGAGGTGTTCTTCAACTGCAGGGACCTTTGAGGACGGGTTTACGGATGGGTACATCTTGGGGAGGAAGCCGTAGAGGACTTCAAAGGGAGCCTTTCCAGTAGCTGCATGGGTGCGAGAGTTGTGAGAAAACTCGAAGAAGGGCAACCACTTCACCCAGTCGTCTTGACGGTAGTTGCAGAATACTCGCAGAAACTGCTCGAGGTTCTGGTTCTCGCGTTCAGTTTGGCCGTCTGTCTGTGGGTGATACGCTGTGCTGAGGGCGGACTTGATCCCGAGCTTCTCGTTGAGCGTACGCATCACCTGTCCAGCAAATTGGGGTCCACGATCCGAGATGATCTTGTCTGCTAAGCCGTAGTGTCGGTATACCTTATCGAAGAGAATGTCGGCCGTGCCATCGCTGGTGATCTTCGTTGTACATGGGGTGGTAACCACCATCTTGGTGAGGCAATCGACCACGACGTTGACGGTGTTATAGCCTTCGCAGTCAGGGAGTTCGACGATGAAGTCGGTGGAGATGACGCCAAATGGTCGATCGGGTACTTCGTTTGGGATCATGTCGACGTGGGGTCGGCTGCTCTGTGTCTTCATCGACTGGCAGGTTGCGCATCCTGCTACAAAGTCGCGGACAAAGACAGACATGCCAGGCCACCAATATTCACGACTCACAAGCTCGTAAGTCTTGAAGCGACCGGGGTGTCCAGCCAGGGGCGATTCATGGTACATTTTGACAATGTCGCGTCGCAACTCGTCATCCGCAGGGACATATACCTTTCCTCTAAACAGGACCAGGCCTTCTTCGTAGTTCCACTCTTGAAGGTTCTTGACGAGTGTACGTGGTCCGTTTCATAAGATGGCGTCCAGGGCTTGAACGACCTCGATGTCCTTGGTTTTGCAGTCGCGGATACGTCGTCGGAGTTCGACATCACCGAGGGAGGTTACTGCTCCTGGCCTTGTTGCGCGTACTTGGAAGTACTTGGGGTCAAGCAAGACGCGCTCCTTGTTGTCGTTTTCAACACCATCCTTGTGATCGGGTCGTCGAGACATTGGATCCGGGCGGTGGGAAATTCCTGGTTTATGAACGAGCGAGAAGTCAAATCGAGTGAGGAATAGAGCCCAACGTGCCTGTCGGCGGCTCAGCTTCTGTGCCGTCTTGAAGTGCTCCAGGTTCTTGTGATCTGTCCAGATTTTGACGGTGTCGGGGGCGCCTTCGAGGTAGTGGCGCCAGGCTTCAAGCGCACGGATGATCGCAAGCAGCTCCTTGTCGTAGATGTCGTAGTTCCGTTCCGGTTCCGATAGGGCCTTGGACAGATACGCCACTGGATGCCAGTGACCGTCGTCGCCTTTCTGCGAGAGTATACCTCCAGTAGCAAAGTCCGAGGCATCGACTTCAACGAGGTAAGGCTTCTTTGGGTCAGGCATGACCAAGACGGGGGAAGAAGTAAACGCAGCTTTCAGTGCGTCAAACGCAGTTTGGCAGTCCGTCGACCAGTCCCATGTGCAGTCCTTCTTTGTCAGATCAAATAGGGGCCGTGCAACCTTGGAGAAGTCCTTGATGAAACGTCGGTAGAAGTTGCCAAAGCCGAGGAAGGATTGCACATCTTTGACCGTTCGTGGTGTCGGCCAGTCCTGAATACCTGCTACCTTGACGGGGTCCATAGCGATCTTGTCGTGCGAGATGATGAGTCCGAGGTATTCGACAGAGTCTTGCTCAAAGACGCATTTCTCCGGTTTGAGGAAGAGGTCGTTGTCTTGCAAACGCTGCAGAACCTGCCGCACTATGGCACGGTGTTCGTCCATGGTGCGAGTGAACACCAAGATGTCGTCCATATAGATGATGACCTTGCCCGAGTCGATGAGATCCTTGAACAGTTCATTCATCATTGCCTGAAATGTTGCAGGGGAGTTCATAAGCCCAAAAAACATCACCGTAGGTTCGAAGAGACCGCGATTCGTCTTGAACGCAGCCTTCCACTCGTCGCCTTCCTTGATGCGGACATTGTTGTAGCCCCAGCGAACATCCATCTTGGAGAAGATCTTTGCACCTTTGAGGCGGTCGACAATTTCAGAGATCAGTGGCAATGGGTATTCATTCTTGACAGTGCCCTTGTTTAATTCTCGATAGTCCTGTACGGGACGCAGCTTTCCATCCTTTTTCTTCACAAAGAAGAACGGACTCGCCTGAGGTGACTTCGATGGGCGGATATAGCCCTTCTTCAGGTGGTCATCGAGGAAGGTGTCGAGTTCGATCTGCTCGGAAGGTGAGAGGGGGTAGATCTTGCACGGTTTGGGTTCAAAGCCGTCTTTCATGTCGATAGCATGGTCCCATGGTCGTCGGTCAGGAAGTCGCTCGGAGGTTTTCTTGTCGAATACAGGCGCAAAGTCGCGGTACGGCGGGGGGACTAAGTCTTCAAAGGTTTGCGGGCGTGCGTTCTCTTTTGAATGCTCTGCAAGCTCCTGCGCTTTTGTAAAGCCCGCGCGGATGGGTATTGCATCTGGATTAGGACCGTCGGTTTCAGGGAGGATTCCGGCGTGGCGTAGTCCATTGATCTCCCAGTCTCGGAATACCATGGGCCACTCGTCGTCGTCTTCAGTGAAGAGTCGTGCGGGTAGAGGGGAGCGATGGACCGTGCGGACGCGAACACCTTTGACTCTGCGTGCAGGAATAACATAAGTGGGGACTGGGGTCCAGGACACATATGTCGGCTCTGGGAAGGGATCGTCCACGACGAGAGGTGTCCTCGGGGTTTTACCTGCTTCAACCTTACGCTGTGATTGGACCGATGATGGCTTCCGTGGCTTGGTTGCGAGGTTCGTCACAGGAGGTTTGGACAGAGTGCACGAGGGAGGGCAGCGGAGCATGTCAACACGGTCTCGTTGCCAGTCTATGGTGGGATTGTGCTCGTCGAGCCAGTCTGTTCCAAGGATCATGTCATGATCACCAATGTCGGTGATGAAGAACTCAGCTTCTTCCTCATGGTACGCCTTTGAATCTTGCGAGTATATCCGGATCCGCTGGGTCGTTGTGTCGCGTACCCAGCCCATGACGTTCTCGGTGCCATCCACATTACGCACGGGGAACGGGTTTTCTAGTTTTCTTGTGGTGAGCTTCTTGCGTTCGACGAAGCTTCGGTTCAGGATAATTCCTTCTGCGCCGCTATCAAGCAGCGCGTCTGCGTCGATTTCTCTTTTGGTAACTCGTCCGATCAGCTTGACTTTGAGCGTGATCGATGGTGTTTGCCTGTTCTTGGTGACAGTAGACAGATACAAACACGGGGGATACGATTGCTCACAGGTATGCATGGATGATAATACAGCGAAACGATTCGACGATGATACCAAAAGTCCTTTGCCTCCACCAGACGACGCGACTGGGGGGCGTTTCAAAAATCCTGCGATTCCAGGATGTCCTTCAACAGCGCTACTGCCTGCTCCTTGCCTTCCGCGTCCAGATCCTTCAGCTGGCGAGTGATCGCCGCGATGGTTTTGGATGGGTCGGGAGCTGCTTTCGCAGTGGACGGAGCCGTGTTCCTCGGCAGGGGAGGGGCCTTGGACCCAGTCTCTACTGCGCCCACCCATCGCGCGCTCGAGTCGCGGTTGGGGCAGTCGCGAGAGACGTGACCGGCTTGTCGACACATGAAGCACTTGCCTTCGCGCATCATCTTTGCGCGCTCGTCGTCCGTCAGCTTTGCAGGGCGGGTCGAGGTGTTGGTGAAGGCGCCGACTCGGCGCGACGAGGAGTCGTTGGTCGAACCGTTCGAGGTGAGCGCGACAGCCCCCTTGGACTGACTGCTCTTCCTCTCCGGGTTCTCTTCGAGCCACTGGTGGTTGATGCGGCGGGCGCGCTCCTTCCACTCCGCGAGCTTGGTGGGGAACGGGTACGACCGGGCCACCTGCTTGCCGAGGTCACGCTGAAGTCCCTTCTTGAAGAAGTGGATTAGCGCCTCATCGTCGTACGCCGACATGGTTGCCAGCATCTCAAACTCGGTGATAAAGTCAGTGACGCCCCGGGTGGTCATTGCGAGCTCGTTGATCTTACGCTGAGCCTCTATCTTCGGATCGACGGGCACGAAGTCTTTGCCAAACCTCTCGAAGAGCTCTTTGTAGGAGCTATAGTGGAGTGTTGGGGGCGTGGGGTCGAGGGTGTCGGTGTCTTCCTTCTCGTCTTCGTCGGCGAAGAGTTCCATGCGGCGATGCGTGGCCCAGGCTTTCGCCGTGTCGTCCTCCATCAGGCTGAGGAGGAGCATCATCTTGGCGTCATCTGTGGCATAAACATCCTTGTTAACGCGCAGGAACATGCGGAGCTCGAGGGAGAACCGGAGGGTGTCGCGTCTATCGCCTTTGAATGGTTTTGGCTTGGGGCCGATCTCCCGCTTGGAGACGGCAGGTTTGGATTCGGCGTCGGACATCTTGTCGAAGGGGAGGGGGACGGTGAGGGATTGGGCGAGTTCTTGATCAAGGCGGCGTAGGGTTTCTCGTCGGCGTTCTTCTGCTTCTTCAACTTCGTCCTCAACTTGTTTTGCGACAAGGAAGTCGGCGGGGGTGAGGAATTTCTGGTTATGATGCCACGACCAGTGATCTTGGACGGGACTGAACGAAGTGGGCTGCCACTCAACTACTGATCGTCCTGGGGTTCCATTCTTGTTCCGTCTATAGGCGTACCACTTCCCAGTTGTGTCGTTGTGGTTGATCCCTTCTGGGACTTCGATTACAGTACGTCGACGGGGTGGGGGCGAGTTGGTCGGAGGGGGGTTCAGGAAGCGCTGTAGAACGTCCGCAGCGGTGGCAAAATCCGATTCTTCGACGTAGGGTTGTTCGTCGCGGTCGTCGAAGTACCAGTCTCGACGTTGCCGGTTTGGTTCGTTGTGCAGCCAACGTACGGATTCTTTAGTCTGCTGCGAGGTGAGGATATAGTACTCTTCAGGACAGTAGTCTCGAAAGACGCCTGGGGGAAGGTTCGGGGTGGGGGGACGAGGGGCTGTGGAGGACGTGATGATGGTCTAGAAGAAGTCCGCTGCGATGGGGCGACGGCCGAGGAGTTTCTTGGTGAGGTAGCCGGCTTTTACTGCCTGGCGGATCTTATGTTCGTGGTGGCGGCGACGAAGGGTCTTACCCTTGATGGTGGGACGGAGGACTGGTGGCGGGGTGGATTCGGGGGTCCGACGGTTAAACTGGGAGACGGAGGTGAAACTGGTTTGGAGGATCGGGTTGGGGGCGTCTTGGATGAGGTATGTGTGGTAGGTGGGGGCGTGGAGGGTGAATTCAAGGCGTTCGAGATCTACGTTGATGCACGTAGTGATCCGGACGTATAGGGCGAGGACGACAGTACCATGATCCTTGTGCCACCTCCACTCGAAGATGCGGAAGTTGAGGCCGTGCGCGGTCCAGGGATCTTTCTTGCAGAGGTTCTGTACGGGGACGAGGCAGTTGACGGTGACGGCGTCGGACCAAGGGTAGGGGAGTGGTGCGTCGTCGCGGGGGGTGATCGGCTTTCCGTTGAACGGGAGGAAGACCGGTGCGTTCGGGAGGTCCGTGGTGGGAGTTTTTAACGTCGTAGAGACGGCAGAGGTAGATGGAGAGAGGGGTGCGAGGTAGGCGTAGGGGTAGACTGTCCAGGTGTCAGAAACACAGTTTATGAGACCGATGAACCGCCTAAGTCGCGACGATGGGAGGAGCGAGAAGAAAATAGATTCGAGAGTGCCGGGGTCTAGGGTAGTGCAACGTGCGCTACAGTACCGTATGACGAGATGGACAGTCTAGGGAAAAGGGAAGAGAAACACTGTCCTTATATACAAGTGGGAACGATGGTGCGATGCGATGCGATAGTGGTGCGAGCGGGGGGAACAATAGGAAAGGAGTCATGGGGCGGAGGACGAAGGTCCGGAGCAGTGATGTCATAGATAAGGATGCGGAACCCCGCTCGGAAGTCCGGGCAATGACGTCATTGAAGCATGTGATGCAAGGGAAAGTCATGTGCCGTGACACGTCGCGTGTACGAGGTCTGCAAACGAAGAGAGAAATGGAGCGATCCGTGACACAATGGACCTGACAATGTCTTCATTGAGCGGATTCAGGAGGCTACCTTACTCCGAGACCATGCAGTAGAACGCGCCTTAGCACTCAAAGTGAAGGGATGGCTGGAACACGCAGACGGAATGGTCACCTGGCAACACAGACTCTATGTCCCTAGAGACAAAGGACTCCGTGCAGACATCATCCAAGCTCATCATGACGGCCCGCTTGTTGGTCATCCAGGACGATACAAGACCCACGAGCTCATCACGCGCAACTACTGGTGGCCTGCCATTAGAGACGATGTCCGGAAATATGTTGAAGGATGTGAGACCTGCCAACGTACCAAGATTAGACATGATCGCATTGCCGCTCCACTCCACCCACATGACCCGCCACAAGCACCTTGGGAGCATGTATCCATCGACTTTGTCATGCCGCTCCCAGTCTCGGATGGAAAAGACGCCATCTGCAATGTGAACTGCATGGGTACCAAGCAGGTTGTATTCTGGGCCACGACCAAAGACCTAACGGAGGACGAACTCGCCTTCGAGTACCTACGCGAGGTGGTCCCCCATCATGGAATTCCTAGAAAGATCGTCAGCGACCGTGGCAGCGTGTTTGTCTCCAAATTCACCACGGCATTGTTCCAACTGTTAGGCATTGAAGGGAACCCGTCCACGGCGTATCACCCTCAGACGGACGGACAGACCGAACGCTCCAACATGACCATGGAAAACTACCTTCGCATCTTCGTCAATCAACGACAGGACAATTGGACACGTTACCTCCCACTTGCCATGACTGCGCTCAACAACATGGTCCATAGTTCGATTGGGATGTCTCCCAACTTTGCCAACTATGGTCGGGAACTCTACCTGGGGACAAACCCTCGACGCGAGACAGACAACCCATCGGCGAACGAGTTTGCACAACGCATGCGAGACATCTATGAGGAAGCCCGCTCTGCGCTAAAAGCCGCACAGGACGATCAAAAGCGCTTTTACGATCGCAAGAAGGACGAACCAATAGATTACAAAATCGGCGACTTCGTCTGGCTGGAAGCCAAGACCAGAGATGGCCAAACCGTAATCAAAACGGCACGTCCTATGCAAAAGCTAGATGACAAGCGCTTTGGTCCTTTCGAAATCCTGGAAAAAGTCGGAGCATCGGCTTACAAGCTTCGCCTCCCTGCATCCTGGTCACGAAAACATCCGGTCTTCAACGAGTCCCTCCTATCCCCACACAACGGTCCCGCCTTTGACAATCAGAAAGCACCTGCACCTCCACCCCCAGAGTTAGTCCAAGGAGAGGAAGTCTATGAGGTCGAAAAAATTATAGACTCCAAGAAGGTTGGTCGCGGCTTCAAGTACCTGGTCAAATGGAAAGGCTACCCAGACAATGACAACACTTGGGAGCCTCTCACCAATCTCCAGAATGCCAAGAAACGCATTGACGACTTCCACCGTGAACATCCGGGTGCCCCGAAACCTGCACGCCTTAATCGTTGGGAACTCCTGTCGGAGGAAGAAACTGGATCTGATTGCGACGAGGACGTCAAATCTAAAGAAGGGGTGATGTCATGAACGGTCTATAATTTTCTTTTTACTTTACATTGGTTACACGCTTTAGGACTTATTGGCTTATCACCGGCCCGGCTCCACTTCGGCCCGGACCCGGTTCATCTATATCCCGCCCGGACCCACGTGACTCATCTCGGCCCGGGTCTGACTCCTTTCCCCTGACTCATGCTGTACAATACTGACTCATGCTGTGCTCTTTTACATACGACTGCTTACTTATACTTGGTCTGCTTACTGATCGCCGTGTATTGGTTGCTTACCTAAGTCTCTCTCCTCTCATGTATATAAGGCTCCCTCTCGCTGTACATGGTCCCTATCTCGAGCTAGTCAATTCTACCGACTTTGCTTGCTTTCCCTTGTCTGTCGCCGTGTCTGATCGGCTCCCCTCCGTCGTCCTCATCTTCTAGTCAGCTGTGTCGTAACTTGGTGCTGTCGCACTAGTCGTTGCTGACACACTTGAAGGATAACTCCCCAGCTCGCCGCGGTGGAACAGTGCTGGACATGAAAGTAGTCTTCAATGCGTATAGGCTACTAGTAGCCTGTCCTCCGAGTTGTCTGTTGACGGTACCCTTCGCACGCGTCCATAACCAATTTCTCCTCCCCGACCTTCCAAACAGACCGTACACCTTCGCCACATGTCTCTCTTCTTCCCGCTTAACCCCCACCACAGCAACCTGGTCCCCATCCTACTTCGCACGCACCACCTGGGTCCCGATCATCGGCGCGGCGTCCACCGACCGGTTCAACGTCTTTCAACGTAGGCTAATTCCTGGTCTCGAAGAACCAGGTCTTGTCGGGGCGTCAGAAATGTGAAGATCGTCCCCGGGCCGTCTTGCCGTTTGAGATCACGTGTTCTTTGTTTTGTCAGCGGCGCCGTGCATTTACTTAATCTTTAACTCTCGACGCGCGCACTTCGTCTTTCAACCATAAGTAATATCTATTGTGCATCCCTCCTCCTCGTGAACGTGGAAGATCACCCAGTAAGGCAGATGCATAATCTCAACAGCGCTTGAAACGTGTCCGTCGACTGACCGACCGCCGACGGTGCCATCTGGTAAGTGGAGTGTGGTGAGGTGGCGCGTACCATATGGTGCTATTTTTGCAGTGGGGCCGACGTGGCTTGGATGTGTCTCAGGAATTCAACGAGCGGTCGCTCGTGAAGACAGTGAGGTTTATTCGCAAACTGGACCTTTAGTGAATCACATGATGGGTCAGTGTATAGTAACTACTAACAGTCCATGTGTCTACATATCGAATTCCTTCCTCGTAATCTGTCTGTATTGAGGGTGAATAAGGTCAGCTTCCCTGCGCCATTATGAATGAAAACTCGCCTGTCATGAACGGTCTATAATTTTCTTTTTTACTTTACATTGGTTACACGCTTTAGGACTTATTGGCTTATCACCGGTCCGGCTCCACTTCGGCCCGGACCCGGTTCATCTATATCCCACCTGGGCCCATGTGACTCCTCTCGGCCCGGGTCTGACTCCTTTCCCCTGACTCATGCTGTACAATACTGACTCATGCTGTGCTCTTTTACATACGACTGCTTACTTATACTTGGTCTGCTTACTGATCGCCGTGTATTGGTTGCTTACCTAAGTCTCTCTCCTCTCATGTATATAAGGCTCCCTCTCGCTGTACATATTCCCTATCTCGAGCTAGTCAATTCTACCGACTTTGCTTGCTTTCCCTCGTCTGTCGCCGTGTCTGATCGGCTCCCCTCTGTCGTCCTCATCTTCTAGTCAGCTGTGTCGTAACTTGGTGCTGTCGCACTAGTCGTTGCTGACATCGCCGCAGAACTGCCACCGGGTAACGACTACAGAGACCAGGTAAAGCCCGTAGGGCCGTAGGTATCTAGTCTCGATTCCAGACGTTTATGAGGTGGTGCATGCGGGGGAGGATGATTAGGATAGCGGAGACACGGACCGACGAAGTCTGAGAACACCTCCGATTGGTTGTGGGATTTTGTTTCCCACCCTCCCCCTGAACAACCCCTGCACACACCACCTCTTAAACGTCTGGGGCAGTTCGTTCGAAAGACCCCCCATCTGTGACATCTGTCACACTTTGTAATCTGCACGTGACGATTTCACTCAACAGTGAGTACACCATAGTCCCAGCTCCTGTCGCACTGTGGTCTCCGTGCCCTGTACTTATTTCACACCAAAGTAGTGTGTATTGAAGAAGTGGTAAACAAATTATAAGAGCCGAAACCACCTTAGTGGGTATAATTTCCCCAGAAGTGTCGGGGACGCGGACAATATAAAGGAGGAAACGGTAGCATGGGAGTGCAAGACCATCTGATGTTAAGACGGAAGAGTGCACACGCGACGCGCGTAGACATGTGTTGTCGCGCGAAGGGGGTAGACGGCTGGCACACGCGTGCATCCGGGGCAAACTAATGAAGAGTGCGCACGCGTTTGGGCATGATCATCGATCAACGGCCAGAGAGCTGGCAATGAACGTGCGGGGGAAAGACTGAAGGACGGGCGGAGTACAGGACGTGCATGGGAAAGCACCCGAGAGATGATGCGAGGAGGGAGGGCAGCGATGAGGGAAGGGCGGCGTTCTCGGGCATGCCCAGCCGAAGTAGACAGCCACCACCCGTCATGCAGTGACATCTGGCATCAGCTAAAAATCTACTCGAGCGTAAGAGGGAACGCACATAGCAGATCCTTCAACTCGGCAGCTGCTACCGTACTTATTAGCTACGGTTCCTTCATCCTTGCATTCTCTTCGGTCTCCTCTCAGTTCTCTCCGTGTCAGCAACGACTAGTGCGACAGCACCAAGTTACGACACAGCTGACTAGAAGATGAGGACGACGGAGGGGAGCCGATCAGACACGGCGACAGACAAGGGAAAGCAAGCAAAGTCGGTAGAATTGACTAGCTCGAGATAGGGACCATGTACAGCGAGAGGGAGCCTTATATACATGAGAGGAGAGAGACTTAGGTAAGCAACCAATACACGGCGATCAGTAAGCAGACCAAGTATAAGTAAGCAGTCGTATGTAAAAGAGCACAGCATGAGTCAGTATTGTACAGCATGAGTCAGGGGAAAGGAGTCAGACCCGGGCCGAGATGAGTCACGTGGGTCCGGGCGGGATATAGATGAACCGGGTCCGGGCCGAAGTGGAGCCGGGCCGGTGATAAGCCAATAAGTCCTAAAGCGTGTAACCAATGTAAAGTAAAAAGAAAATTATAGACCGTTCATGACATCACCCCTTCTTTAGATTTGACGTCCTCGTCGCAATCAGATCCAGTTTCTTCCTCCGACAGGAGTTCCCAACGATTAAGGCGTGCAGGTTTCGGGGCACCCGGATGTTCACGGTGGAAGTCGTCAATGCGTTTCTTGGCATTCTGGAGATTGGTGAGAGGCTCCCAAGTGTTGTCATTGTCTGGGTAGCCTTTCCATTTGACCAGGTACTTGAAGCCGCGACCAACCTTCTTGGAGTCTATAATTTTTTCGACCTCATAGACTTCCTCTCCTTGGACTAACTCTGGGGGTGGAGGTGCAGGTGCTTTCTGATTGTCAAAGGCGGGACCGTTGTGTGGGGATAGGAGGGACTCGTTGAAGACCGGATGTTTTCGTGACCAGGATGCTAGGGAGGCGAAGCTTGTAAGCCGATGCTCCGACTTTTTCCAGGATTTCGAAAGGACCAAAGCGCTTGTCATCTAGCTTTTGCATAGGACGTGCCGTTTTGATTACGGTTTGGCCATCTCTGGTCTTGGCTTCCAGCCAGACGAAGTCGCCGATTTTGTAATCTATTGGTTCGTCCTTCTTGCGATCGTAAAAGCGCTTTTGATCGTCCTGTGCGGCTTTTAGCGCAGAGCGGGCTTCCTCATAGATGTCTCGCATGCGTTGTGCAAACTCGTTCGCCGATGGGTTGTCTGTCTCGCGTCGAGGGTTTGTCCCCAGGTAGAGTTCCCGACCATAGTTGGCAAAGTTGGGAGACATCCCAATCGAACTATGGACCATGTTGTTGAGCGCAGTCATGGCAAGTGGGAGGTAACGTGTCCAATTGTCCTGTCGTGATTGACGAAGATGCGAAGGTAGTTTTCCATGGTCATGTTGGAGCGTTCGGTCTGTCCAGTCCGTCTGAGGGTGATACGCCGTGGACGGGTTCCCTTCAATGCCTAGCAAGTTGGAACAATGCCGTGGTGAACTTGGAGACAAAGACGCTGCCGCGGTCACTGACGATCTTTCTAGGAATTCCATGATGGGGGACCACCTCGCGTAGGTACTCGAAGGCGAGTTCGTCCTCTGTTAGGTCTTTGGTCGTGGCCCAGAATACAACCTGCTTGGTACCCATGCAGTTCACATTGCAGATGGCGTCTTTTCCATCCGAGACCGGGAGTGGCATGACGAAGTCAATGGATACGTGCTCCCAAGGTGCTTGTGGCGGGTCATGTGGGTGGAGTGGAGCGGCAATACGATCGTGTCTAATCTTGGTACGTTGGCAGGTCTCACATCCTTCGACATATTTTCGGACGTCATCTCTAATGGCAGGCCACCAGTAGTTGCGCGTGATGAGCTCGTGGGTCTTGTATCGTCCTGGATGACCGACAAGCGGGCCGTCATGGTGAGCCTGGATGATGTCTGCACGGAGTCCTTTGTCTCTTGGGACATAGAGTCTGTGTTGCCAGGTGACCGTTCCATCTGCATGTTCCAGCCATCCCTTTACTTTGAGTGCTAAGGCGCGTTCTACTGCATGGTCTCGGAGTAAGGTAGCCTCTTGAATCCGCTCAATGAAGGTATTGTCAGGTCCGTTGGTTACGATTCCTGCATGGTTGAGGGCGCGAAAGAGTTCTGGTTTCAGGAGGACGATGTTTTCATTGTCTTTCTCCCCCTTCTCAAGGCCCGCTAGTCGGGAAATAGCATCGGGTTTGCCCATTGTTTTGCCAGGTTTGTGGAGTAGCGTACAATGATACTCTTGTAGCTCCGTTAACCATCGTGCTTGTCTCCGATTTAGCTTCTGCGCCTTGCGGAAGTACGTGAGATTGCGATGATCCGACCAGATTTCAAACTCCTGTCGTGCCCCCATGAGGTATTGTCTCCATTCCTCTAGTGCCGTCATGATGGCCAGTAATTCCTTGTCATAAATCTCATAGTTCCTCTCAGCTTCGCTGAGGGACTTTGAGAGGAAGGCGACTGGGTGCCATTTGCCATTGTCTTGTTGTTGCGAAAGTACCGCGCCTGTGGCATAGTCAGAGGAGTCCGCCTCGACACGGAACTGCCCATCGTCTGTAGGGATTGCTAGAACTGGCTGTGATGTTATACGTCGCTTGAGTTCCTGAAAAGCCTCCTGCTGTGGGGTGTCCCAGACCCATTCCGTCTTCCCAGTGAGTTTAGTCATTGGGTGAGCAATGCCGCTGAAGTCCTTGATAAAGCGACGGTAGAAGTTGCAAAAGCCCAAAAACGATTGAAGTTGTTTCTTCGTTTTGGGGGCTGGCCAATTGGTGATTGCCGCGACCTTTGCTGGATCCATGCGAACCCTTCCTCCGCCGACAATCATGCCCAGGTATTCGATTTCTGCCTTCTCAAACTCGCACTTTTCTGGCTTCAGATAGAGTTTGTTTTCTCGCAGGATTCCGAAGGACCTCCTTGACTATCCGACGATGTTCTTCTAGCGTGTGTGTGAAGATGAGGATGTCGTCCAAATAGACGACCACGACTCCTTGATGGATCAAGTCTTTGAACAGGTCATTCATCATGGCTTGGAACGTAGACGGGGAGTTGGTGAGTCCGAAGAACATGACCGTAGGCTCGTAGAGACCTTTGTTCGTGCGGAATGCAGCTTTCCACTCGTCCCCTTCTTTAATCCGAACATTGTTGTACCCCCATCGGACATCGAGCTTGGTAAAGTGCCGTGCTCCTTTAAGTTTGTCAACCAACTCTTGGATGAGCGGGAGCGGGTAACGGTTCTTTATTGTCATCTCATTGAGCTTTCGATAGTCCTGCACAGGACGTAGCGAGCCATCTTTTTTCTTGATGAAGAAGAATGGGGAGGCCATGGGTGATTTGGATGGTTGGATCCGGCCAGATCTCAGGTTCTCTTCCAAAAAGGCGTCCAGTTGCTTCTGCTCGTCCAATGTGAGGGGGTAAACTTTGCAATCGACCGGTTTGAAGTTAGGAGTGAGCTCAATGGCGTGGTCCCATGGGCGTCGCTCAGGGAGCTTGTCGAAGTCGTCTTTGTCAAAGATGTCCTTGAATTCGTGGTACGCCGTTGGGACTCGCTCAGAGAAGGTCTGTTCCTTTTTCTTAGCGTGCTCTTCAATTGCAATGTCCGATGCATGGGTCCGGATGTGGTATGTCGCTTTGTAGCCATCCCAGTCGAAGGCAAACAGCTGCTCGTCTTTTTCCATGTGGACTGGCTCTTCCTCCTCCTCTTCATCATCATCGATATTGAGGAGGGGAGGGGGACGAGAGCAGCTGATAGGGCATCGGTCGAATTCAATTGACCCGGATTTCCAGTCGATGTGAGGGTTGTGCTTCTTTAGCCACTCATGTCCAATGAAAAGGTCCGTATCTCCTAGATTGGAGACCGCCAGGTCAATGTTTTCTTCATGGTCTTGAATATTTAGGCGAAGTGTGACATATTCCGTGATGGGACCTCCTGTGTTGAGAGTGCCGTCTGCATTTCGTACTGGGATTGGGCGAGCAGTCCGTCGCGTGGGGATGTGATTTTCCTGCACAAACTTCGTGTTGATACACGAGCCAGTGCAACCACTGTCCAGGAGTGCGAGAGCTTTGACAATGCGCTTGGAATTTACCACCAGTTGTGTGGGAATGACCGTTTGTTCCTTGGCGCTGGAGGAGCGTATGAACTGCATAGGAGTGGCGAGCTCTAGTAGAGCTTGACATGCTAACTCGTCTCCCATGCCAGTTATTTCCTTGATGGCTTCATAAGTAGCCTCGTCACGGCGTCGGTGGTGTGTCCAGATGCGAAGGATTGCAATCGCACTTTCGGGTTTGTCTTCCCTTAAGCGACGAAGCGTCCATTGAGCCGTTCCAGGTGCCATATAACATGATTTGGGCGCCGTGCCCCTTCCATCGCACGGCGTTGTCCCTGACTTCACAGGGTCCATATCCAAAACCGAGTCTGTATCCAAAGCCGTATCCAAAACTGAAGCCGAAACCGAAGCCATATCCAAAGCCGAAGGCTCACAAATCGAAGCTTGAGTATCTAAAATAACAACGGGACACGTGCCCGTACCGATAGAGTCCGTAAGAGAAGTCATAATGGGGATATCCCCCGTAGTAGTACAGTCCGAATCAGCAATGCGCATATGTAAACGAGAACCAGGCCACCGAGGCGCCACAAAACCAGATGAGCGAGAGACAGAAACTTGGGCTTCAGATGCCGTGTACATCGTCAGCCCCCTCAAAAACCCTCCTTCTTCTCCTCCACCTTCGGCTGAGCTTGAAGCGCGTCCATCACGCTTTTCCGATCTTCGGCCGACAGGCTCCTAGCCCAGGCGGTGGGCGTCTCGAACGTCTGTGCTCGAGCCTCCCGCTTTGGTGGTTCCGTGTACCGGTCCCTCCCCCACATGTCTCGGATGTTCTTCACGTCCACCCTGCAGTCCCGCACCTGGTGGCCATTCTGTCCGCAGCGGAAGCATCGCCCCTTGATGTCGACACGGTTGATGTCCATTGGCTGACCTTTGCCACCGTGCACCGTGCCGGTTCCATCGCGGCGCCATGGGACCTGCCCCCCTTGTTGCCCATTGGTCGATCCTTGTCCTTTGGATTTTTGGTTCTGCGCGGGTCCACTGCGCTGGGTCTTAAGGTCCTCCCGCTCCTGTCGTAGACCGTCGATCAGGATGATGCGCTCTTTGAGGTCCTCATATCTCTGAGGAACGTGACCGCTGTCGTAGATGGAGTCGATGGTCCGATAGTAGACGTTGTGTTTGAGCAGCTGCATGAGGTGGATAGGGTCCTGTGCCGTGGAGTATCCTGCCTTCCTTGCGAGTTGCTCGAACTTGGCGAAGTATTCATGGGCAGTGGTACCCTTCGTCTGTTTGAACCCATCCAGTTCGACTGCGGCACGGTGCTGCTCATTGACGTCGGTGAAGGCCCCTTTGAGTGCTTTGTGGAAGTCCACCCAGGCGACCATGGCTCCATTGGCCAAGTGTGCATCCTCATACTCGGCCTTCCAGGTGCGTGCTGCCTCCCCCGTCATGTAGGTGAGAATGAAGAGGACTTTGTCCTTGTCCGTCACGAGGTCATCCTCAGCGGCTCGCATGTATTCCTCGCACGACCGCATCCAGTCATTGAAGTCCTCTCGTTTCCCAGAGAAGCCTTCAGGAGTTTTCGCGTGGACTTTCTTTCGGGGGGGTCTGGCGGCGGCGGCAGCTGGGGCACTAACAGTGACCGCAGGGGGGTTGACGGTGATGGGGGGGGCCGTGACGTTGACGGTGGGGGGTGGCAGGTTGAGGGCAGCAACAAGCACGGCAGGGATGGCGACCCATTGGCCATTTACTTCCATGAGCCAGGCATCGTCGGTGCCGTTATTCATGTGTTGGATGGGAGAGCCAGTTTGGCCGATGACGATGTTCCATGTTCCACCGATTTCGGTGCAGTTGGCAAGTTCGGCGGGGAGAGGGGGTTGGGGGTCGGTGCGGATCCACTGGGCAGCCATGATTGGTTCGTCGAGGTCGGAGAAGTCTTCGTCGGTGACAGGCGGTAGGGCGGAGGCGGCGATGAGGTTGAAGTCGGCTTCAGTGAGGTCGTCTTGGCTTTCGTTGGCGAAGTACCAACTGATGCCACTTGTTTGGGTTGCTACGAAGGCGACTTCGACAGTGGTGTCTCCGAGTTGGACAAAGAAGTCGTTTCCTCGTTCAGTGAAGCCTAGAGGGAGGGGATATATGTAGCAGTTTTCGTCCTCAACGTCGGTGTCGGAGTCAGAACTGGAGTCGGAGCCGTTGAGTCCGAACGAGGGAATTGTTTATAAGTGGGTGAGGTCGATGACCTCTGGCTGGGTGAGGTCGATGACCTCTGGCTCTGGTGTGGGGCTGGGGGTGTTGCCTGGTGTAAGGAGGCGGTGGGTGTGTCGAGTGTCCACTGGTATTTTCTCGTTGGGCGCGTAGAAGGATTTTGGGGGTTGCTCGAGTTTGTAGCGGTAGGTGACGTATGGGCAGGAGTAGACGTAGAGGTTTCCGTTTCCTTGTTCAGCTTATTTTGAGGCGATAGAAGTGGACGTCTATGATGGAGTCTTCAAGTTCTTCTACGCCGAGGGCGACCTTCCAATTGTGCCAGGCCCAAGGGTCTTTAGATTCGTTGATGAGGGAGATGATAGCTGTCGTGGCTGATGGGGATGAATTCTTGTACTTGCGAGCGCCAATCTTCCATGCACGAGCCCCCAGTCGAAATGGTTACTCTGTGCGGCAAGGGAAGATTTTGTCGAGGGAGGGTGGTTCTGTTATGAGATCGCAAGACGGTCTGCCTCAGTCTTCTCGACCTGTTGGCTGTCTCTTCGTCTAGGGGACACGAGCCCAAAGACTTCCTAAACCGCTTTCCTTTCGCCGCTTTTACTCGTTTCCTACACCAAAGGTGCACCTTCTACTGTCACCTCTGAGCTTTCAACTCCTGGTATTGGAGAGTCTCGAGTAGGTGTAACGTTTCGAGGAAACGTCAAGCCGGCACCGGTATACGTGCGCACGACCACAATGTCAGGGTAACGAGTCGCGTACTCTGGGGGCAACGGTCTAGGGCGGCACGGGGGAAGAACAAGGTCAGTACCAGACGGGTACTACTACTACTACGCTACAGTACGTAGGGACGGTCGTAGGGTGGTGCAAGAGTAAACAGATCTCGAGCTTATGTCAGCAACGACTAGTGCGACAGCACCAAGTTACGACACAGCTGACTAGAAGATGAGGACGACAGAGGGGAGCCGATCAGACATGGTGACAGACGAGGGAAAGCAAGCAAAGTCAGGTAGAATTGACTAGCTCGAGATAAGGGATATGTACAGCGAGAGCGAGCCTTATATACACAAGAGGAGAGAGACTTAGGTAAGCAACCGATACACGGCGATCAGTAAGCAGACCTAGTATAAGTAAGCAGTCGTATGTAAAAGAGCACAGCATGAGTCAGTATTGTATAGCATGAGTCAAGGGAAAGGAGTCAGACCCGGGCCGAGATGAGTCACGTGGGCCCGGGTGGGATATAGATGAACCGGGTCCGGGCCAAAGTGGAGCCGGACCGGTGATAAGCCAATAAGTCCTAAAGCGTGTAACCGATGTAAAGTAAAAAAGAAAATTATAGACCGTTCATGACAACGACGAACCAAACCGGCAACGTCGAGACTGGTACTTCGACGACCGCGACGAACAACCCTACGTCGAAGAATCGGATTTTGCCACCGCTGCGGACGTTCTACAGCGCTTCCTGAACCCCCCTCCGACCAACTCGCCCCCACCCCGTCGACGTACTGTAATCGAAGTCCCAGAAGGGATCAACCACAACGACACAACTGGGAAGTGGTACGCCTATAGACGGAACAAGAACGGAACCCCAGGACGATCAGTAGTTGAGTGGCAGCCCACTTCGTTCAGTCCCCGTCCAAGATCACTGGTCGTGGCATCATAACCAGCAATTCCTCACCCCCGCCGACTTCCTTGTCGCAAAACAAGTTGAGGACGAAGTTGAAGAAGCAGAAGAACGCCGACGAGAAACTCTACGCCGCCTTGATCAAGAACTCGCCCAATCCCTCACCGTCCCCCTCCCCTTCGACAAGATGTCCGACGCCGAATCCAAACCTGCCGTCTCCAAGCGGGAGATCGGCCCCAAGCCAAAGCCATTCAAAGGCGATAGACGCGACACCCTCCGGTTCTCCCTCGAGCTCCGCATGTTCCTGCGCGTTAACAAGGATGTTTATGCCACAGATGACGCCAAGATGATGCTCCTCCTCAGCCTGATGGAGGACGACACGGCGAAAGCCTGGGCCACGCATTGCCGCATGGAACTCTTCGCCGATGAAGACGAGAAGGAAGACGCCGAAACCCTCGACCCCACGCCCCCAACACTCCACTATAACTCCTACAAAGAGCTCTTCGAGAGGTTTGGCAAAGACTTCGTGCCCGTCGATCCGAAGATAGAGGCTCAGCGTAAGATCAACGAGCTCGCAATGACCACCCGGGACGTCACTGACTTTATCACCGAGTTTGAGATGCTGGCAACCATGTCAGCGTACGACGACGAGGCGCTAATCCACTTTTTCAAGAAGGGACTTCAGCGTGACCTCGGCAAGCAGGTGGCCCGGTCGTACCCGTTCCCCACCAAGCTCGCGGAGTGGAAGGAGCGCGCCCAGCCGCATCAACCACCAGTGGCTCGAAGAGAACCCGGAGAGGAAGAGCAGTCAGTCCAAGGGGGCTGTCGCGCTCACCTCGAACGGTTCGACCAACGACTCCTCGTCGCGCCGAGTCGGCGCCTTCACCAACACCTCGACCCGCCCTGCAAAGCTGACGGACGACGAGCGCGCAAAGATGATGCGCGAAGGCAAGTGCTTCATGTGTCGACAAGCCGGTCACGTCTCTCGCGACTGCCCCAACCGCGACTCGAGCGCGCGACGGGTGGGCGCAGTAGAGACTGGGTCCAAGGCCCCTCCCCTGCCGACGAACACGGCTCCGTCCACTGCGAAAGCAGCTCCCGACCCATCCAAAACCATCGCGGCGATCACTCGCCAGCTGAAGGATCTGGACGCAGGAAGGCAAGGAGCAGGCAGTAGCGCTGTTGAAGGACATCCTGGAATCGCAGGATTTTTGAAACGCCCCCCAGTCGCGTCGTCTGGTGGAGGCAAAGGACTTTTGGTATCATCGTCGAATCGTTTCGCTGTATTATCATCCATGCATACCTGTGAGCAATCGTATCCCCCGTGTTTGTATCTGTCTACTGTCACCAAGAACAGGCAAACACCATTGATCACGCTCAAAGTCAAGCTGATCGGACGAGTTACCAAAAGAGAAATCGACGCAGACGCGCTGCTTGATAGCGGCGCAAAAGGAATTATCCTGAACCGAAGCTTCGTTGAACGCAAGAAGCTCACCACAAGAAAACTAGAAAACCCGTTCCCCGTGCGTAATGTGGATGGCACCGAGAACGTCATGGGCTGGGTACGCGACACAACGACCCAGCGGATCCGGATATACTCGCAAGATTCAAGGGCGTACCATGAGGAAGAAGCTGAGTTCTTCATCACCGACATCGGCGATCATGACATGATCCTTGGAACAGACTGGCTCGACGAGCACAATCCCACCATAGACTGGCAACGAGACCGTGTTGACATGCTCCGCTGCCCTCCCTCGTGCACTCTGTCCAAACCTCCTGTGACGAACCTCGCAACCAAGCCACGGAAACCATCATTGGTCCAATCACAGCGTAAGGTTGAAGCAGGTAAAACCCCGAGGACACCTCTCGTCGTGGACGATCCCTTCCCAGAGCCGGCATATGTGTCCTGGACCCCAGTCCCCACTTATGTTATTCCTGCACGCAGAGTCAAAGGTGTTCGCGTCCGCACGGTCCATCGCTCCCCTCTACCCGCACGACTCTTCACTGAAGACGACGACGAGCGGCCCATGGTATTCCGAGACTGGGAGATCAATGGACTACGCCGCGCCGGAATCCTCCCTGAAACCGATGGTCCTAATCCAGATGCAATACCCATCCGCGCGGGCTTTACAAAAGCGCAGGAGCTTGCAGAGCATTCGAAAGAGAACGCACGCCCGCAAACCTTTGAAGACTTAGTCCCCCCGCCGTACCGCGACTTTGCGCCTGTATTCGACAAGAAAACCTCCGAGCGACTTCCTGACCGACGACCATGGGACCATGCTATCGACATGAAAGACGGCTTTGAACCCAAACCGTGCAAGATCTACCCCCTCTCACCTTCCGAGCAGATCGAACTCGACACCTTCCTCGATGACCACCTGAAGAAGGGCTATATCCGCCCATCGAAGTCACCTCAGGCGAGTCCGTTCTTCTTTGTGAAGAAAAAGGATGGAAAGCTGCGTCCCGTACAGGACTATCGAGAATTAAACAAGGGCACTGTCAAGAATGAATACCCCTTGCCACTGATCTCTGAAATCGTCGACCGCCTCAAAGGTGCAGAAATCTTCTCCAAGATGGATGTTCGCTGGGGCTACAACAATGTCCGCATCAAGGAAGGCGACGAGTGGAAGGCTGCGTTCAAGACGAATCGCGGTCTCTTCGAACCTACGGTGATGTTCTTTGGGCTTATGAACTCCCCTGCAACATTTCAGGCAATGATGAATGAACTGTTCAAGGATCTCATCGACTCGGGCAAGGTCATCATCTACATGGACGACATCTTGGTGTTCACTCGCACCATGGACGAACACCGTGCCATAGTGCGGCAGGTTCTGCAGCGTTTGCAAGACAACGACCTCTTCCTCAAACCGGAGAAATGCGTCTTTGAGCAAGACTCTGTCGAATACCTCGGACTCATCATCTCGCACGACAAGATCGCTATGGACCCCGTCAAGGTAGCAGGTATTCAGGACTGGCCGACACCACGAACGGTCAAAGATGTGCAATCCTTCCTCGGCTTTGGCAACTTCTACCGATGTTTCATCAAGGACTTCTCCAAGGTTGCACGGCCCCTATTTGATCTGACAAAGAAGGACTGCACATGGAACTGGTCGACGGACTGCCAAACTGCGTTTGACGCACTGAAAGCTGCGTTTACTTCCTCCCCCGTCTTAGTCATGCCTGACCCAAAGAAGCCTTACCTCGTTGAAGTCGATGCCTCGGACTTTGCTACTGGAGGTATACTCTCGCAGAAAGGCGACGACGGTCACTGGCATCCAGTGGCGTATCTGTCCAAGGCCCTATCGGAACCGGAACGGAACTACGACATCTACGACAAGGAGCTGCTTGCGATCATCCGTGCGCTTGAAGCCTGGCGCCACTACCTCGAAGGCACCCCCGACACCGTCGAAATCTGGACAGATCACAAGAACCTGGAGCACTTCAAGACGGCACAGAAGCTGAGCCGCCGACAGGCACGTTGGGCTCTATTCCTCACTCGATTTGACTTCTCGCTCGTTCATAAACCAGGAATTTCCCACCGCCCAGATCCAATGTCTCGACGACCCGATCACAAGGATGGTGTTGAAAACGACAACAAGGAACGCGTATTGCTTGACCCCAAGTACTTCCAAGTACGCGCAACAAGGCCAGGAGCAGTAACCTCCCTCGGTGATGTCGAACTCCGACGACGCATCCGCGACTGCAAAACCAAGGACATCGAGGTCGTTCAAGCCCTGGACGCCATCTTACGAAACGGACCACGTACACTCGTCAAGAACCTTCAAGAGTGGAACTACGAAGAAGGCCTGGTCCTGTTTAGAGGAAAGGTATACGTCCCTGCGGATGACGAGTTGCGACGCGACATTGTCAAAATGTACCATGAATCGCCCCTGGCTGGACACCCCGGTCGCTTCAAGACTTACGAGCTTGTGAGTCGTGAATATTGGTGGCCTGGCATGTCTGTCTTTGTCCGCGACTTTGTAGCAGGATGCGCAACCTGCCAGTCGACGAAGACACAGAGCAGCCGACCCCACGTCGACATGATCCCAAACGAAGTACCCGATCGACCATTTGGCGTCATCTCCACCGACTTCATCGTCGAACTCCCTGACTGCGAAGGCTATAACGCCGTCAATGTCGTGGTCGATCGCCTCACCAAGATGGTGGTTACCACCCCATGTACAACGAAGATCACCAGCGATGGCACGGCCGACATTCTCTTCGATAAGGTATACCGACACTACGGCTTAGCAGACAAGATCATCTCGGATCGTGGACCCCAATTTGCTGGACAGGTGATGCGTACACTCAACGAGAAGCTCGGGATCAAGTCCGCCCTCAGCACAGCGTATCACCCACAGACAGACGGCCAAACCGAACGCGAGAACCAGAACCTCGAGCAGTTTCTGCGAGTATTCTGCAACTACCGTCAAGACGACTGGGTGAAGTGGTTGCCCTTCTTCGAGTTTTCTCACAACTCTCGCACCCATGCAGCTACTGGAAAGGCTCCCTTTGAAGTCCTCTACAGCTTCCTCCCCAGGATGTACCCGTCCATAAACCCGTCCTCAAAGGTCCCTGCAGTTGAAGAACGCCTCCGTCAACTTGAAGAAGTCCGACAAGAGATCAAAGCCAGCCTTGCCCTCGCATCTGACTTAATGAAGCACTACAATGGTGACACGATCAGCAAATCGACACTGTTCGCCGTTGGAGACAAGGTCTGGCTCGAAGGCAAAAACCTGAAGACGACGAGGCCGAAAGCTAAGCTTGCTGCCAAACGATTTGGACCCTTCGAGATCGTTGACGTCATTAGCCCAGTGAATTACCGCCTGAAGCTGCCGAAGACGTGGAGAATCCACCCAGTCTTCCATGCTTCGCTGCTCACCGCATACAAGGAGACAACGGCACATGGTCCAAACTATGAACAACCGCCGCCTGACCTCGTTGATGACGAAGAAGAATATGACGTTGAAGACATCATCGACTCGAAGCCGACCCGCAACAAGAAAGGCACACAATACCTCGTCAAGTGGGTAGGCTATCCTGACTCCGAGAATACCTGGCTCCCTCGCTCCTCGCTCTCAAAGGTCACCGACATGATCGACGCCTTCCACAAACGCCATCCAAACGCACCCCGCCCTGTGCGTTCCCTCGGCATCTCCTTTGACAATTTTCTCGCATCTACCCTTGCAGATGACATCGCGCTCCAGGCGAAAGCGCGTCTTAAAGGGGGGGTAATGTCACGGATCGCTCCATTTCTCTCTTCGTTTGCAGACCTCGTACACGCGACGTGTCACGGCACATGACTTTCCCTTGCATCACATGCTTCAACGACGTCATTGCCCGGACTTCCGAGCGGGGTTCCGCATCCTTATCTATGACATCACTGCTCCGGACCTTCGTCCTCCGCCCCATGACTCCTTTCCTATTGTTCCCCCCGCTCGCACCACTATCGCATCGCATCGCACCATCGTTCCCACTTGTATATAAGGACAGTGTTTCTCTTCCCTTTTCCCTAGACTGTCCATCTCGTCATACGGTACTGTAGCGCACGTTGCACTACCCTAGACCCCGGCACTCTCGAATCTATTTTCTTCTCGCTCCTCTCATCGTCGCGACTTAGGCGGTTCATCGGTCTCATAAACTGCATTTCTGACACCATACACCACATGATGCGAAATGACGCTTGCAGCCGCTTCGTGCTCGGTCTTATGATCGAAGACATGATGGCCAGACTGTGGCTCCACGACAGGGCAACCGTCGTGGCCTCCACTCCATTTGATGTCCATAAGGTTCGTTTTCTTCCGCTCTGGTCATATACTCGGAGGCAACGACTCTACGGAATCTGGTCCAGGATTGGCGACAATTCATCCACATCTTCATTGCCCTCGGTACCGCTAGCTGCGCCGACCTTGGCTGCGATGAGACCGTCCGGCTACTCGACAGCCCACCCGACTCGGCGGACGCACTTCAAGGACGAGGAATGTGTGTATGGGAGGTTCGGGAGGTTTACGATGGAGGAAGTCTCAGCGAGGAGAAGTTCGTCCTTAAGGATACGTGGATCTATAGTGACCGGAAGCTGGAGCATGCCATGCTGGATTACATCCGTCGACACCTTGGAGACGATCCACGTACGAAGCATTTCCTAACCATTGTCACTGCTGGACTTGTTCCCGTACACCCTCCTGGCTCCGCCAATGACAAGTATGTCGGGGACGACACTCGCACAGTCATTCGCCGTGGTCGCAATCTTATTCCCGCCGGCTCCCCCGCTCCCCTCTACTCAGAGAATCGTGTGGTCCCCGCTCCACGGCAGAGTGCTAGCAACCGCAAGGGTGGCGAAAATAAATCATGCATCCATCGAGGAACACAGTCCTCAACAGGACCCATTCCTACCATTCCTGCTGCCGCCCGCAGGGATCATCTGTCCCTGGCAAATACCAACTTGAATGCATTCCCACGTTGTCACTATCACGTTGTGTTCGAGGAAGTTGGCATCGCCGTCACGGAGATTCGAAGATACGATGAAATGTTTGCTGTCCTGAAAGGAGCGTCTCTTGGTTAGTCCTTTTCCCCCCGCGCGGCAGCACTCTTATATATCTTAGCATGTCTGTGCAGGACTGCAAGCGATGCACGATGCAGGTGTCATTCATCGAGATCCTAGTGGAGGAAACATTATGTCAGTCTAGCACCCCGGTGCAGGCAAAGTGGGGGTGATCATGGACCTTGAGTACGCCGTGCTCGCGGATGACACAAACTTGCCTCGTGATGCGCGAATGGTACATGTTCAGTCCCTCTTCCAACAATAAAAACAAAAATTCACAGTCGCAAAAACAGGGGACGCGCCCATTCATGCCTCTAGAGGTCATGGACAACTTGTCTTCTGATATCGGAGCCGTGGAAAAGTGCTCTCGCTGCTACGTTTCTGACACAGGCGACCTGGTCTGTGCCAACATCGGCCCCCAATCCTGCACTGCTGCACCCTTCTGTGCAAACACATTTCACAATGTGGAGTCTGTCTGGTGGATCACGGTGTGGTTCCTGTTCACCTTCGTGCCGAAGGGATACTGCCCCCTGTTGAGCCACTACAAAGCGTACCACGCGCTCTTTCCCGGACCGGGCAGCAGCCACGCTTCGCGGGCCACCGCATGGATTGACAAGACAGAAATGGCTGCTCGCTTGAGCTGTGTCCCCCTGGCATGTCGGCAATGCGTCGATCTACTGGCCGATGCGCAGAATGATTTGCACCTGATGAAGATAGAGGCCTACGGCGTGCCCGACGCATTTCGTGATCCCGAGGTCTTGAAGAAGGCTGCAGGAGAGGCGATGTGTTACCTGGTGGCTGCTATGTCTTTGTTGGCCTCAAAGGTTGATGGTGGCGAGTTGATCCCCATGCCATCCTGTCCGGGAGATGTCAAGGGGTATGGCTACCTCTACCTACCTTCTGTGGATACTCGCTGATGCCTTGCATTGTGATACAGGTCAGGTTTAGATGGGACCGGCAACACCGACGGCCTGTTCTCATGATCGCGTGGTTTGTCCGATACAATACGATACAAGTGGTGATACATGGCTTGATGAAATGCAGTGTTCTTTGTGTCGCATTTTACACATGTCACTATGTACTTCATCACCCTGTGTTCGAAGCTCCTGATCCATTGTGATGATCTTCACAAGCCTAGTCAATATATTACATAAAAGCGAAACACATGGCCGACTAGCTCAGCTGGTTAGAGCGTCGTGCTAATAACGCGAAGGTCTTGGGTTCGATCCCCAAGTTGGCCACTGCATTTCTTCACATGCAGTTATTGTTTTTTTTGCCATCCCCGCTCTGAACAAGTATTTATTCAAATCTAAATAATATATATGTCATGGTCCATGAAACATTATTTTGAGGTTTTACTGTGGCTGCTCGCCACTGAAATTCAGCCCGTCATGCGAACTTGAAAGTTACGCGGTATGCCCGCCTTATAATCGTGGTCTATCCAGCATCAGCTTCGACGTGTACTAGTCGCCAGATGGTACCGCGACCCCTGCAGCTGTTCCCGAAGGACTCGAAGAATTACATCAAGATGAGAACATCCCTCGAGGCGAACGCAGAGCAGGGGGGGGTAGGTATTCGGACAGTAGCGACGGCGAGGACCGCGCGAAGTATACAGAGTGGGGTGGAGGCGTACGTAGTACAACAGTGCGGTAGGTATGTACACTAGCGAATAGAGCCGCGAGGACGCGTAGCGGTAGAGTAACGTGCATTCGAGAGGAGAGAAAGAGAAACGCTGTGCGTATGTGTCGTATGAGAAGTGTGTGTGTCCAAGAGGGGGCCGGGGTATTCACGAACAAGAAGAAGATGCGAACCACGGTTCAAGGAGGCCCATGCAGAACAATACACCGAATTATTTAACACGCCGTCCGAGCCGTAACGTACAACCGCCGATTTGTGTTTTGAGAGGAAGGGAGATGCAGAGGGTACAGAGGTTGAGGACGGGGGAGGGCTATGATGAAGCGGGGAGATGGAGGGGGGGGAGGGGAAGAGAAAGGGAAGGAGAAGGAGACCGGGACAGAGACAGAGACGGGGAAAGGGGCGAGCGCGAGCGCGAGCGGCGGGCTGGATGCGGGCGCGACTCGACCCAGAGACGCTTTTTCTTGCTGAGGGGCATGAAACCTTCGAGGGCGTCCTCGTGATCGAGCGGACGTTTCGGCCTAGGGCTGCCGCCGTACGCGAGGTGCGGAAGGAGGGGTGAGATGTCGAGTTCGCGTTCGCGGTCGTGGTCGTGGTCGTGAGGCGGGGGTAAGGGCGGGGGAGTGGGGAGGGTGAGCGGCGCAAGGGGGATCGCGGTTACGACAGCTTCGGGCACTGCCCCCTCCTCCTCCCGCGCCTCCATCTTCACGCCCTGCTCCTCTATCTTGCGATCGCCATGCTCCGTGCCGACGCCCCCCGCGCCCCTGACCTCCTCCACCCACCGCCGCACCGCCGCCTCCCGCCGCGCCATCTCCTCCCGCTCGGCTTTGACCTGCTCCTTTACGAGGCGCAGGATGGCCGTGAGCCCGACGCCGGCGGCGGACTGGGCTTCGGCGCGACGGCGCCAGGCGAGGCAGCTTTGGCGGAGGGTGATGTTTTCGGATTGGAGGCGGGCGAGGGTGGAGGGTGGGGAATGAGAGGGGGGTGAAGAGGAGGAGGAGGCGAGGGAGTTGGGTGGGGAGGGCTGATGTGCGGAGGAGGCGGACGTGGTGGCGGGGGTGGTCACGAACGGCGACGGCGATGAGATGGACGGCTCGTGTTCGGGCGAGCGCGGGGATGGCTCGTCGAGGTACAGCCTGCGAAAAGGCGAGAGGAAGTACGGTCTGAGATGGGCGGGGATGAGCGCGGCGTTGAGGGTGACTGGTCGCCGATGCTGCACGTGAGCGCTAGGGGTCGAGGAAGGGGGAAAGCGAGCGTACCGATGGGGAAGGTGGCGCGGCAGGTGGGGCAGGAGGCGGTGGTGAGGGGGTTGAGCGGACGCACGCTGCGCGCGACGCATTCGTAGCAGAAGACGTGGCCTGGTTTTATGAGCTGCGCTTAGTTTTTTTTTTGTTGGTGGTGGGTGAATGGGATAGGACGTACCGCAGGGATAGGCGGTGGGCGCCTTGAGGGTGTCGAGGCAGATGGCGCAGGAGGACATGAGCATCGAGTGCTTGTCCGGGTCACTAGCGGTGGTGGGAACGAGGGCGGAATTGAAGGACGATGTTAAGGATGAGTTACGGTGGACAAGAGGGTAGGGGGACAGGCGTTATATAGTAGCCTTGCAGGCCACCTCGGACGTCGGAGCAGCCCGCTCATTCCGAATCTTACGCGTCCCCCCCACGCACGCACTGCACGCCGCACGCATGATGTCTGCCGGAGGAGCGTGAAAGTTAACGCACTGACTCCAGCGGAAGGGCTGGGTCCCATCCAGCTCCAGTTCCTGTCTGCCCCGGTGCGCCCGAGACGGAGAGAGCGCGAGATGAACGGGGCGAAGGGAGGGGGCGAGGCAAGTCCGAGATGCTAGACACGTGCGATCCAGCTGCTCCTCGCCCGCTTCATCCTTCCAGCTGAGCATCTGCACGAAGCCATCAGCGGACGGTTGTGTCAAAGGTAAGGAGGGACAGAGAAGGGCAGCATCGGGAACGGGACTCGAGCGGGCCTCGCACTTTCCAGTGGGGGCCCAGAACTCTAAATTTCAAACCCAGCGAGCAAGCACAGCGTGGGACTGTCCTTCCGCATTTGGATATCACGCCAGGGAACGACGTCATTCCGAGCCTCGAGGAAGGTTCGTCTCGCGGGAGAAGCATGTTGGACGATTCCGACTCCCGAGGTTACTATGCTTTAGGGACATCGTGGAAGGCTTGAGTTTGGGTTTTGCGGGAGCGGAAGATCGGAGGCGGACGGAGAGATGCTCCCTCGACTTAAGCTTTGCACTGCAGGACGTTCGCCGGAAGGAGGTGGTACTGGCACACATCGTACGCGTGTGTACTACCCGCCTGCTCTTTATAATCCATACGAATCCATATTAGCGCATCCCCAAAAATACGTTCGAACGCGTAATAACTTCGCTCCGAGCACGGCGTTGCACCCCCAAAATAGGCGTCTCCTCGCCCCCTCCCCGAACTAAAAAAATCACCACCACCCGTCATAACCCCCATCGCTTCCCCTCCACTTCACCTACCCCCATCGCGACGCCACACGCCGAGATCCGAGTCGACGCTATCGCGCACGTACTCTACATACATGCTTACCGACGACAACGGCTCGGAAGGCTCGAGTCCTGCGGTGGCAGTTGTGCCCCGACCCGCGCGCGCCACGCCGCGCACTTCCTCAGCAGCGCCTCCCGTTCCCGTCTCATCCGCCTCCCGCGCTCCTCGCTCGCGCGCAAAAGCCTCATCAGCCGTGCGCGGCGATCGCGCCCGGTATCGGGGTGGTCCGGCGAGGGCGAGCCTCTCATGAAAGAAGGCGGCGGCGGGAGGGTGTGCCAGGCGCGCTGGGGGTGCGTAGCGAGGACGAGGACGAGGTACGGACGGGCGAGAGCCGGCGGGACGCGACGACGGACGTCTAAAGGAGGATCGCGCGGGACTATGTGTGTCCACATATCGCGCGGGTCAGCGCTGGATGTCTCGAACGAAGCTATAAGTACGTTGACGTACCGATGGCGATGGGGAGTGTGTCGACGAGGCACGTCGCGCTGGTCGTCCGCGCCTTCAAGTTCGGGGGTGCGGCGCACGACGCTGTGGCGGCGGGCGGTGCGGGGCTCGTCGGGTCGTCTGTGCGTTGTGTGAAGGCCTCTCCATTAGCGCCTCCGTCGACGGTCGGGGATGGGATGCGCGAAAGGGAGGCGGGACTTACCACGGGGCGGGGCGCACTTGTTCTTGAACGCGTAGGGATCAATGTGCTGTGAGCTCGACGCCGTGGCCAGGGGCGGTTGGTATTGTTGCGCGACACTAGTCATGGCGGGGGTGTAGGGTACGTCGGTCGCTATGATATAGTTACTGCTTCGAACGCGTTCAGAGTGGGTTGTGGTGCGTCGACTTCGTGGATGGTATCTCTGGGCGAGGCCACGGCAGCGCTCGCATCGTCAGTACTTATACCGCGGCGTGCAGTGGGGCCCATCCACGATCCACGGACGCCTCGGCCATGGGGGGGTCGCACGGCACTCCAACGCGCAGAACCGTAACTGACTGAGGGTCCACACGCACTGACCAATGTTTCCTTCCAGTCCTGGCACCCACCCATCCACGCAACAACGACCGGTCGAAATTCGAATGAGCTGGGCGTGACCGCGCCGAGCTCGCCATGACCCCGTTCCGCCCCTGCGCGCGCCTCGACCGTACAGCGTCAGCGGGCCCCTCCACGACCGAGAACCCCCCAAGCCGTCCAGCCGTCCAGCCCTCCAGAGTTCCGAGTCGCCACAGGCACCGTGGCCGCAGAGTTCGACACCCGCCGCGGCGGGCCCTGTCAGTGCAACAAAGCATAGCAAGTTAGTAGTACAAATTCCCTGCGACGGGACTCAGCGGGGCGAAGGTCGGCCCAGTAGGAGGTTTCGGAAATAAGCACCAGTGCGAAAGCCTTGGACCTCTCTCTCTCTCGCTCTTCGAGACAAGCTCCAGACCCGTCGCCCAGGCTCTGACCGCGTTTATTTGAACACTCGCCTGGAACGCGTCGCGTACGCAAGGCGAGCAGAGGCGTGGAGATGTCGTGCGGGGCCTCGACCGTGAGACTCGAAAACAAGGCTTGAAATAAGGTTACAGCTATTTGCATATTGATAGAGCGCCCACGATTATTTCTTCATCATAGGGAATCAGACTCCGCGAGCTGCCGATGATTGCCGATTGGGCTGCGGCTCACAACGAGTTCTTCGTCACTGATCGTCCCTGATCGGCAGTACTCGGCAGGACGTCGGACTCAAGAAGCCTGTGATGAAGGAAAAACCCAAGGCGCTCTATCATTATGCAAATAGCTGTAAGTTAGGGAGTCGGTGCTGGGTTCGGTTGGAGTCTGTGGTCGTGGTCGTGGAAGGGGGGGGGGGGTCTTCCAGCGTCCGGAGGAAAGATCGGTCGGATGATACATCTGATCGATGCGGCAGGAGCGATACCGACGGGACGAGACCATAGTACTGGAGACTCAGCGGAGAAGTGGCGAGCGAGTCGAGAGGGAGTTCAATCCGAGCCAGTTTTTCCATCACGTGATGGTTCAGACGCCCTCCCAATCCATTATCCACACTTGGCATTGGTACTAAGTAACTTACCGTAGGTGAGCTACTTACCAGCTGTTTATCGACTTTCGACACACACCAGAGTCTCGGAAGAGCCCCATCGCCCCCCTCTCCCACCCCAACCGACTCAAGTATCCTGTTCACCCGATCACGAAACAATGCAATCGAAAGCTCTCAAGATTTTACCGGTATTACTGTACATACACCCAACGCGCGCGCGTCGCCCCAACTAAAACTTACATTGCATTTCCTCGCACCAGGCCCGCCCTCCCATCCTCTCAGTCTACTGAAAACCCCATCGATCGCATCCCCCCCCCCCCCCCCCCCCCCCCCCGCGCGCATCACGCCTTGGCCATGAACCCGGCGAAATACGCGTCGAGCGCGGCGAGCCCCGCCTCGTCGAGCGGGACGACGGTGCCGACGTACCCGTCCGGGCGCACGACGACGGCCGCGCCGTCGCGCTCCGAGACGCCGTACGCGGCGTAGAGCCCGCCGCCGCGGCCCGCGATGTCCGCGTCGTCGAGGAGGACCCTACCGGCGCGCGCGCGCGATGAGCAAACGAAGAAGAAGAAGAAGAAGAAGAAACGAAACACCCCTCGAGGAGAAGGAGGACGGAAGGGGGTGGGAAGGGGGGGGGGAAACGGGACGCACTTGGTCCAATGCGGGCGCAGCCCCGCCGGCACCTCCAGCCAACTAAACGTCTCCTTCTTCCCGCGCGCGACCGTGATGAGATCGAGCGCGTCCGCCGCGCGCGCCTTGCCCGCCCACGCGCCGGCCCTCCCGAGCTCGCGCACGACGCGCTCGCCCCTGCGCGCGCCGAGCTCGCCCGGGAGCACGAGCAGCTTGAACCGGCCGTCGGCGGGACACATGTCCTGGATCTCGGTCGCGCGCGCGTCCGCGGCGCGCACGAGGACGTGCGGGAGCAGGCGCTGGCCGACGGTCAGGTGCGCGGCGGCGGCCTGGTGCGCGGGCGCGGTGAGGGCGGAGGGGGCGTAGTGGATGCCGACGCCGGAGGTGAAGTTGCCGTAGCCTTGGAAGGCGCTGCGGGGGTAAAAGGGGTTGGGGGGGGGGGGGTGTCAGGACGGGTGGTCGAGCAGAAGAGGGGGACGGAAAGGGAGAGAGGGGGGGGAGAGGGGGGGAGAGCAAAGAAGAGGACGCGTGCGTACGCTAGGAACTCGTCGTGCGTGAGCCCGCCGGCCTTGTGCTCCGCGGTCGCCTCGAGCTTGCCGGAGAACATGGCGGAGAACTTCTTGTCGAACGCGATCAGGTCCTGCGCGTACTGCCTCCGCTCGAACTCGTACTGTCAAAAGCCGACGCGCGCGCGCGCCCGTCAGCCTCGCGCGACGGGAGAAAGGAGGCCGGAAGGAGCCGCCCGCACCGTTTTGAGCAGGGACATGTCCGCCCAGCCGCGGAGGACGTGCGTGATTTTCCAGGCTGCGAGAAAGCAGGAAGGAAGGGGAGAAGGGGAGAAGGGGGGGAGTATGCGGGCGATGAGCGAGGGCGCGTGCGTGGGCGCTAGCGGGAAACGGGACCGTACCGAGGTTGTGGGTGTCGTTCATGCTGGCGTTCATCCCCTGGCCTGCACACGCGCCCCCCGCGTCAGCGAGCGGATCGAGCGGGAGAGGGAAGGCAGGCAGGGAGCGACGTACCGGCCTTGGGCGAGTGGGTGTGGCACGCGTCGCCCGCGATGAAGACGCGTTCGTGCACGGTGAAGGACGACGCGACGCGCTGGCCGACTGCGCGCGAATCCGCGGTCAGCGCGACGTCTCGAGGGCCGAAAAAGGCGGGGACGTACTGATGTAGAGCGTCCACCAGTCGATGGTGTTGATGTCGGTGTCGATCGTGTACGGCTCGAACGTCTTCTTCGCGACCTAAACATGCCCCACCTCAGCCTCAGCCTCCCGCCGATCCCACAATATAGGGGGGTATGGGGGGGGGGGGGGGGGGGGGGGGGGGGGGAGCGCACCTGCATGAGCCTCTCCGGGCCGTACTTAGCCAGGTTGATCCTACCGGTGGCGGGGTCGACGGCGTCGGTGTCGGAGAGCTGGATGTAGAGCCGGATCTTGTCGCCCTCGCGCGGGATGATCATGCAGGAGCCGTTCTGGGAGTGGATCGCGGTGCGGTTGCGGGTGTCGGGGAAGTCGGTCGAGGCGGAGGGGAACATGTCCACGACGCCCCAGATGTAGTCTGCGGAGCGTGAGCGGGATGGATGGGGGCGGGGCG
The DNA here is from genome assembly GCA_012932865.1 of Amylostereum areolatum. NCBI lineage: Eukaryota > Fungi > Basidiomycota > Agaricomycetes > Russulales > Stereaceae > Amylostereum > Amylostereum areolatum. The sequence continues at coordinate 992,363 of SAXG01000013.1, read as the reverse complement.
AGGAGGGGAGGGGAGACGCACCGGTTTGCTCGCCGTCCATCGAGATCCCGCATGTCTTGCGCACCCACGAGTGCGCGCCTGTCGATTGGGGGGCCAACGTCAGATACACCGCACGAGAAAAGGGGGGCCCGCGCGCGCCGACGCACCATCGGCCCCGATCACGAACTTGGCCTGCACGACCTCCGTCTTCTGCTCCTCGTCCTCCGTGTCCAGCCGCTGCAGCGTCACCTACAACCATCCAACCCAGCCCAACCCAAGCCCAAACCCCCTGCATCAGACGTCTGCAGATTTAGGGGAGAAAGGGGGAAACACGCACGGTGACCGGGTACGCCGTCGGATCCTTCAGCGCGTTCTCGTCCGTAGAGACCTCGAGCGCGGTGGGCACGATCGGGCGCTCGACCTCGACGCCCTCGTTGCGCATCGAGTCGAGGAAGAGTTCCTCGATCTCGCCCTGGTGCAGCGTCGCCTGTGCGCATTCACGGGCGCGTCAGCGCGCGGCACGGGGAGAGCGGGGGGGGAGGGACGACGTACCTCGAAGGGGAAGCGCGCGGTCGGCGCGGTGACGTCTGGGACGCGACCGATCCTCTGCGTTCGGTTCGATCAGACTGTGGGCGGTGGGGGTATGGGGAGGAAAAGACGGACCTCGATGCCGCCGTTCGGCGCGGGGTTGTAGAATGCCTGCAGATCCCGACGTTATCACGCGCGTGGGCTTCCGGAGCACCACCGTGGAGGGGGAAGAGGAGAGACGAACCGCCATCGATAAGTGCGCGGCTTTCTTCAGGAGCTTTTCCGCGAGTCCGTAGCTCTGGCCATTGGATGCGGATCGTCAGCGCTCATCCGCGAGGAGGAGGACGTGGAGGACGCGCACCTGGAGGACCTCGATCGTGCGCGGCTGGATGCCGTCGGCTTGGCCCGCCATGACCTTGACGGGTCTGCGGACGAAGGCGGAAGATGAGCGGGGGCGAGGAGGAGAGGAGGAAGAGCGAGACGGACCGCTTGTCGACGATGCGGACGTTCACGCCCGCTCTGGCGAGGGCGTTGGCGGCCATGACGCCGGCGGGACCGGCGCCGACGACGAGGACGTCGACAGAGGACAGTTTGGGAGCCATCGTTCTTCGTGCGTGCGACCTTGCTGTATGCTGGGGGCGGAGTGGCGGGGAGGGAGGATCGGGTGCGCGGGGGGGTATATCGAACAAGTGAGATAATACTCCATGTCTATTTTATATTTGGATCGGGGGAGGGTCGAGAGGGCAAGCGCCGGTCACGGACTCGGATCGCTCGTTCCCCCGCGGCGCATGTGACTCGCCCTCCCCGACGACCTGCCCGATATGGTGTTCCCGTCCTCACCCTCCCCCGCCCCTCGCCCGCGCAGAACGCGTTGCCAGTGGGTGAACCCCCCCTGCCGCCTGCTTACCACAACCGAGATGACCTGTGGAAGCCTGTGGACGACACACCGTGACAAATAGCCCACCGCATCCGGTGCGGATGTCCTCACGCGTCCCGCCAGGAGCCCCCCCTTCGGCCTTGGCCCAGCGCGGAGTCGGGCGGGCGCGAACTCCAGGGGATGATCCATGTTCCCGCGGACGGTGCACTTGCGTCTTGTGAGCACCGGTGCGCGAATCTTTTAGGGGGTCATCGGTGAGCGGATGGAGTGGAATGGCGCCGTCGGAGCGTACGGGGGTATACGTTGTGCAACAAGCGCAAGCTTTCCGTGCGAAGGGAGCTGGCTCGAGCCTCGAGCTTGCATGATGGTGTGAAAGTTTATGATAGTACAGGGAGGATCAAGCACTGCAGACACGTAAAGTACACGGATACAGTCGATACACGGGCGTCGGGAGGTCGTACAACGGTGCATATACGCAGGAATATGAATAAGTGAACGACAGCAAGGGGACTGGGCAACAGAACAGAGCAGAGCAGAAATAGAAATAAAGCACACCTCCGCCGACAACAAACCAGACAAGCTCAACGCGGGACGACTCACACCTTCTCCGCCTCGTAAAACACACACTGCGCGTACTCCGGATCGTCCACGCCCTCCCGCGTCAGCAGGATCTCGCGCACCTGTCCTCCAGAAAGCGTCAGCGTCCGTGTATGCGCTCTGTGACCAGAGCCCGGCGAACGCACCTCGACGGGCGGGCGGAGGCCGAGCGCCTGCGCGCGCTCCCAGCGTTGCAGACGGCTCACGCCGACGCAGGGCCCGTACTCGTACGATCTGCATTCGCGGCCGACGACATAGGGGGGTTGAGCACGCATACACGCGGTCGGAGGAGGGACGGAGGGATCGGACGTACGTGTCGAACACGCGCAGGATGTGGTGCACCTTGTTCTTTCCCTCCGCGTGGACTGGCACCCCCCGCGACGATGAGCATACTGGACGAGGAGTATGTATGTATGCGAGAGATGCTTACCGGGTTCGATGTGGCCCATCTTCGCTCGAGCGAGGCCGTACACCCGATTCCACCGTGCATCCCGCACGTCCAACCGCGCCCTCGCCGCCCTCTCCCTCTCCCTCTCCTTCTCTTTCTCCTTTTCCTCATCGTCCGCGTCCTCCTCCCGCGACAGCGTCCTCCTCCCGATCGACAACGTCCCCCGCCGCTCGCCCTTCCCTTTCTCCTTCTCCTTTTCCTTGTCTCCGTGCTTGGTCTCGCTCGCGGTGCGCTTCGCCGACGCGAACCCGAGCGTCTGCTGCTTGAGGCTGGAGCCCGCGCCCGCGCTCGAGGCGCGTTTCATCAGCTTGGAGGGCTTGGAGGGGGCCATGGGGATGTGCGGTGTGCAGGGGTGTGTGGATTGCGAAGGGTGTGATAGGGGTGGATGATGAGAGTAAGGAGTAAAGAGGATCTTCATCCGTTCACTTCGCGACCGCTTTCTGACCCGTCCGACCTCCTATCGGTATCCCGCCATGTCCCCTAAGATCGGTCTGCGACCCCCGTTTCCTGAGCGATGTAACCTCCCGAGCCCCTAGAGATAAAATGTCTGACATCGCACCCGACGCCCCCTCTGGAATCACGCACGACGCCCCGTTCGACGACGGCGTCCTCCACTGAGACTTCCGCGGCGCGGCGCTGTTGCGCGCGGGGAACGCTATGTACGAGGCGTGCACGCCCGGGTTCGACCGTTCAACCCCAGTGGGAAGTCCGTCTCACGGGAAAAATTGGGATAGACTCTGATAAATCAGGATGAAACGAAATATTTGAGAATCAAGTTAGCCCCCTGAAAGCGAGGCACGCTGGCATGACCGGCAGATGCCGCCGAAACGGCGCACGCGGCACAATGAGCAGATTTTGATTCTAAGTACTAAGTACAGTGCGTCGTACATACGAGTCTTGTTCCACTCCCGCCTTCCTCAAGGTCACTTCCTCAACGCTCCATGCCGATCTGCACCTGTCAAAAGTTCTGTAACGGACACACAGACGTCTCCTCAGCAACATATAGACGCCATGCCCCGTTCCGGATTTCCGCTGCGTTCAAGGCTCTGCTCGACAACGATCCCGGACCTTCGACAAGTCACAAGCGTCCATATCCCTCAGAATCGACATCAAGACAACATAAAAGACCAACAACGGCTGCTTCAACCTCGTCGATTGCGGGGCCGTCCAATGGAGAAGTTTTGGCAGGAGATGCTGCAGAGGCGGAGGTTGTGAACGATGCCGAGATACTAGACTCAGGGGAGTCCATGGTGCGTTGATTCCATTCCTAATATTCATGATCATATACTAATGAATAGTGCTCTTTCTGCTTAGGATATCGATTTGTTGACTTCCCATGTACTCGATACACCAGAAAATGACAATGAAGACGTCTTGCTGATTCCCCACCCTCTTGATCCTGGCCCACCGTTTGAACCACCCCTCGACAATACCGAAGCACAAGATCGTGTACCGCCGTCTCCTCCTGCACCTCAAGACGCTCCAGACCCCGGTAGCGCCGATGATCTCGTCGACGAGCCCAATATCGATGTGGACCCGTTAGCAGACGCGCTCCCCACTGAAGACGAGCATCCAAGTCTTTTGGCTCCCGAAACCCAACGCCCGACTGCAGAAAATGCGCCGCATACCATTCAAGACATCGAATGGGCCGAGCAATTCAAGAAAGCACTTCAAGCGGCGACGCTGGACAACTCCAACCTCGAACCCGACTATATCGAGATGATCCGCAAGCCCCCACAAGAGGTACCCGAAATCGACGCCGGCCTGCGCCATGCGATCAAGACATACCTCGCTGTGACATATGCGTCTCGCAACATGTACGACGATGTGCGCAAGGCGTATCTCGAGCGACACGCCGACTCGACAATGCTCTCGTATGACCAGGTCAAGCGACGCATCGCCCAGCTCAGTGGTGTCATGCCCATCACGCACGACATGTGCGTGAATAGCTGCCTGGCGTATACAGGGCCCTTTTCCGATAAAGAAGCCTGTCCACTTTGCGGTGCATCCCGATGGGACCCCGACAAGCTCGCAGCGAGCGATGGCAAGAACAAGCAGGCCCGACTTCAGTTTCGCACCGTGCCGCTGGGACCGCAGATCCAAGCGCGCTACCGCTCTCCCGAGATGGCAGAGAAGATGTCCTATGGTGGCCGTCTGCGGGACGAAATCCTTGCGAAGGAGGGTGCGACGCCGGTGGATGTCTATGAGGACGTATACCACGGGGAAGACCTCCGAAGAGCCGTTCGGCAGAAGGACCTCACTCCCACCGACAGTGTTGTGCTGTTCACTACGGATGGTGCTCAGCTATATCGGAACAAGGCGTCGGACTGCTGGATTTACGTCTGGGTTTTTCTGGACCTGGATCCTAGTCTGCGCTACAAGAAGAAACATATCGCGTTCGGTGGGGCTATTCCTGGACCCAACAAGCCAAAAAACTTGGATTCTTTTATTTTCCCCGGGTTGCACCACCTCGCTGCATTGCAGCGTGAAGGACTCAATGTATGGAATGCTTCACGTCAAGCGATGCAAGTCGATCGGCCTTTCCTCGCGTTTGGAACCGCAGACACACCGGCAATGGCATTGCTCGACGGAATGGTTGGACACCATGGCCGTAGTGGGTGCCGGTTTTATTGCCCCATCGTTGGGCGTCACAAGCTGGGCGCGCCGCATTACTACCCCGCATGTCTCCGTCCAGACAACTACCTCATGCATGGATGCGATCACGGCGACGTGAAGCTCGAGAGACTTGCAGAGATCAAGTCTCCGACGACATCGGTGCGGTGCGCGACCATATATCCACTGCTCGTGTTTCCGCCGTTATCTTACTCCGTCCTTTGTATAGATACGAGGAGAACCTTTCCCATCTCATAGGTGCACAGACACAGGCGGAGTACAAGGCACGTCGCTTGGAGACTGGCATCTGCAAACCGAGCATCTTCAGCGGGATCTACAAGTCGCGTACCCTCGGGATTCCTGCCATGTTTCCTGCCGACCTCATGCACCTCGTTTGTCTGAATCTCACAGACCTCCTTCTTTCCCTGTGGTGTGGAACCATGTTTTGTGATCGGAACAACGACAAGAAGACGTGGGATTGGACCGGCCTCATGGACAAGGAGGTGTGGGTGGCGCACGGCCTGTGTATTGCGATGGTGACGGCATTTTGGCCGAGCTCTTTTGGGTGCCCCCCTCGGAACCCTGCAGAGAAACTGTCTAGCGGGTACAAGGCCTGGGAGTTCTTGCTTTATGTGTTCGGGCTGGGCCCCGCGCTTTTTTACCACATCCTTCCGCGTCCATTTTGGCGTAACTTCTGCAAGCTCGTTGCTGGCATACGGATTATCTACGCCTACAAGATCAAAGGGGACGCGCTTCGCAAGGCCCAAAAGCACCTCCTCGAGTTCTCGAAGGAGTTCGAGGAACTTTACTATCGACGCAAAGCGACACGCCTCCATTTCTGCCGGCACAGCGTCCACCAGGTTGCACATCTGGCCCCGGAGTGTGCGCGTTGTGGCCCGCTTGGCCTTTTGGGTCAGTGGCCTATCGAACGGACCATTGGAGATCTGGGCTTGGAACTCAAGCTGGATTCCAATCCTTATGCGAACTTGTCGGAGCGTGGCATCCGTCGCGCGCAGGTCAATGCGCTCAAGGCCATGATCCCCGATTTGGAGCCAGACACGGATGCGCTGCCACGAGGAGCCGTGGATCTTCAAGAGAACTATGCCTTGCTGCGTCCGATGGATACCGGGGTCCGCCCCCTTCCCGAAGACGAGGCTGCACTTATTACTGCGTACTGGAAAGCGGCGGGAGGAAATGGCGAAGATGGGGAAGTGACAGCGGTCCGGAAATGGGGACGTGTAGGTCTGCCGAATGGACAGATAGCGAGGTCGGCATGGAAAGAGACGCAGAAGGAGCTCTCTCGGACGCGGATTTCCCGCATTGTTAAGGTGCGTGCATCTCAATGATTGGCGCTACTTGTATGCTTGATGGTACATTAAAAATGTGGCATAGATCAAAGGGGATGCGGATGCGGACGAGATCGCAGAGGTGCAGTACTTCTTCCGAGTTCGCCTCCACGCCCTGGCACACGACGCGCGCGGTCCACTCGTCGAGCACGGTGTTCTTACGCTGGCCCTCGTATCGGTTTTTGACGCTCCTGACGCGGAGATGCTTGGCCTTTCCTACGGCACCGTCTGGTCGGCGAAGTACCGCGGGTGTCGAGGATTCCGGGTGATACCTGTCAAGGGGATCCTGTCAGTAGTGGCCATGATCCCATGGACCTGGTCACAAGCCATCGTCGACGCGCGTGGGTATGTGGATGAGAAGGAGTATTTTTTGGTGGAGAAACCAGGGCTGGATATTATAATGATGGGGCAAGGCGAGCGGATGGACGAATGAAGGGGGGGTACTATGTATTCAGTCTGAAGCGTACACTAGTTAGAATACAGAGGGTGTTGTGTATGTATCGTACGAAAACCGGCGTGTGCGAAGCTCGGTGGCAAGCATGATCCCATGGGGCTCGCAATGAGGGAACCTATGCGACGGCTTCAAGATGTCGGCGTTGGGTATCCCCGCCATCAAAGTGTACATGCCCCCTTCTCAACACGGTCAGCGTCGAAGTTGTCGCCGCTGCGTCGAGCTGGGTGCCGTAGTCTGCGAGAATGAAGTAAACACATCAGCGGGACTGGGGTGGAGAGCAGTGTATGCCCAACAACGTACCAATCGGCGAACGGAACTTCTCAAACGCGTGCCGACCGTCATATTCGTCCCCGACGTTGCAAACGTCCCAACGGGCTCCTCCTCGATCATCTCGTGCGTGTGAGAGCGCCCTTGACTCTTTGGAACTGGTCCCCGGTGGCATTTGCCCTGCACTCGTGCAGAAACCCCCTCGCACCGCTCGTTCGCCGGAGAGATCCTGCGTGGTGTCGTCCTCGATGCACTCCCGACGTGGAACAGCGTGCACGAGCACCCAGAGGCTGTCACCGTCGTCGTACCTGCACGTCCGCGCATGTGACAGAGCGTGCACGCGTGTCTTGATGCCGTTGTGGTTGTCGATGGTGTTGTCGTAGCCACCCTCGAGTCCTCTCCTCCACGCTCGCATCGGCCTTCTTTGCTATGCGTCTTCTCGGGTGAGGGATGCATCTAGAGGCAGGTGACGGTCGGTTACGTGTGAAAGCGCGAAGCAGGTCTTTGGCACTCACTGATAGGAAGGTTGATCGTGGCAGCTGGACCAGAGATATCCATCGTCTGGAGGCCGGAGGGGGAGATGTCCCAGGAGGCGAGGTAGCCCGCGATGTTCTGGTCGGGGTTGCCCTTCACGGCGACGATGAGGCTCTGCTGGTCCTCGGAGACGCGGTGCGCAGAAGGCCGGCGGGTGGCGTCGTTCGGACCATGCTGATCGGATGTCCTCGAGGCACGCTCGCAGTGGGAGAGCATATCCAGACGCCTTAACGTTGACATTGTCGTCGATGCGGTTGCTGTCCGGAGGCCGCTGCCGACACAGATCGCCCACCGCCGCCGTCGTTGTTGTTCGTGCACCACTGGCATTGTGCTCGCGTTGGAGTGATCTGGTACGCGCTCGTTCTTCGGCCAGTACGAGCATGCGGGTGCAAAATCGTCAGTAATGCAGTCGCGGCTGAACGAGAAGGAAAGAGAGTCGAAGCAAGTCCTTGAACTCGCCGCTCCAAATGCTTTGCAGCACAGTCGAAACGCGCCACCCCGTGATCTCCAGCTGCACTTCGCGCCAGTCCCTTGGCGAAGAGTCATCCGCTGAGGTGCAGCGAACGTCCACGAGTGGAGTTTACGACACACCAACGCACTGCACGCATCGTACGAGCAGGGACGAAAAGAAAGCCGGCAGAGCTCACCTGCATGGTGCCGTTGCCACACAAGACAGGCCGTCACGCCCATACTAGGTACATATGTGCGTGTTCTTGATGCCCTCGTGTCAATGCGAAGGGCCACGTCGAACTGTGCACCAAAGGGTGGTGAGCGGGAACACCGACGGTATGGCGGACGTAACCATTATACTTATATGTTCTCGGGCGCTTGACCGTGTTCTCCGTTCACACGGAGCGACACCGACTATTCTGTCCCGCTGTGCCTTCGACGAATCGACACTCACCGCATCTCACTCTCGCTCTGTTGTGGGATGATTACGAACGAAGCTGCTCTGATTTGACGCACCCCAGTGTATTTATCAATGCTCTCTAATACAGCCCAGTCTCTCCAGGACCCCAAGTACATCTGGATGGCCAAATCCGCGTTCACAGGCATCTGTCATGGCCCCCAAGGTATCTTGCGATTCCGCGAGCTCAGACGAGAGAAGGTTGACCTGGTGTTCTAGGTCAAGGGTCCTTTTCACCAGCATTTGAGACCGAGCGGCTTCGCTTGCATGCACGCGCCGATGGTGAACCTCGTCCAATTCGTGTTGTTTCGCTTTTTGCTGAAGCGTGTACAGCTCCTCGTGGTGATCATGATAGCGGTCCCGGTACCAGAGGGCATCCGTCCTATGACGATGGCAGAGGAGGCACCCTCGTGCATCAAAGAACGGCGGCGCCAGGACGGGCAGGTTGGAGCGAGTTGTCGGCGCCCCGCTATCAACTGAGAAAGACCAATTATCTGTCCATTTGCGGTCATCCATAATGTGTGAGTACGCACCTTTGGTTGTTAGCTCAGATGGGAACCAGAACTCACGCTCGTCGTCCTTCTGATCCTCTAGGGTAGGCTCTCGGTTGTCCTCAACATCGCGTATAAGGTCTTTGTCAGACCGTCCTTCCTGTGTCTCGGTATCCCCCAACCCGAAATAGTCGTATCTGACAGGTCTTGTGCAATTCAGGTGAGCAGATCGAAATGAATTCACCTGCACAATGTGTACTCACTGTACAATTGCAGGGCCCGCAACCAAATTTCCGCTCGTCGGAGAATGTAACACGGCTTCGGAAAGCAGATTTGGTGTAGGGATAGGACCGTCCACCGCACTTTTTTCTCTCCAAAGGTAGATATCTTGCAGTCTCGGTGGCAGCGTCATGCTAATCGTCTGGAAGATGCATATGTCATAAGATATCTGTCCGCCAATTGTCACGGTACCTCATGCTACTACCAAAACCATCCTCTCCCGCTGTTTGGTTGCAACAAACACCGCCGCCGCGTCACCCGCGTTTGTTGATTCCCCTTCCCTTTTACCAACCGCCACCATCGTCTCACTGTCCGTTATCCTTTCCCCGTCGTCATGCAGTCCCCCTCCCCGCTCGATCCCTTCTTTGCCCGCGAACGCACGCCATACCAGTTTGGCGTGTCCTCTCCGTTGCCTACTGCCACTGCCGGCAGCTCTCGCCTTTTCGACGGAGTTGGCAATTTCAATGAACAAGCCCACCTCTCCCACGTGTCACCAATGCCCATGGGGTTTTCGTTCCAAGTAAGCCACATTTGTTCTCATCCCTATCAGTATCACGCTAACAGATATCCATCTCCATCAGGCTGAGAGCATTTTCACGCCGGCTTTGGCCCCATGCATGTCTATCCTGCACACGGCCAGTGCCGAGCAGCTGCAGCTAAGTGGCAACCCAGTCTATCTACAAGTCCTGGCCGCGATAGCCCGTCTCGAACAAGAGAAGGCTGTCCTTCAGGCCGAAAATGACATTCTCCAGTACGTATACCGAGATCTTCTTCGTCCTACGTATCATCTTAACAACCTTGCCTTAGAAACTCCTTCAACGCCCTTACTGCGACACTGCAATCTGGGACGGCAGGAGGGGCTGTCAATACGGCCAACAACAGCCCGGTACCATTTGTGACCTTGCGCCGCGAAGATTACCGAGGCATCCCGTTCTGGACACGAGACGAGTACACTGGGTATCTCACCAGCATCAAGGGGATCTCTACGCCAAATGCTCGTGGCGGCCGTACTGCTTCACAGCGCCAGAGCCCAGCGGCAACGTACCTCACCGACGAGGAAGGTGTTGTCCTTAACGGCCTCGAGGTCGCCACCATCAAGCGCACGTTGCGTGACCTCCTCCAGGCTCTCAAGGAAAGTGGCCGCGCCCCTCGGTCCTGGAAGAGGGCCTCTCCCCGGGATCGCGACACATGCTACGCTGAGATGGAGGACCAGTACCCCATCCTCCGTCTCTGCGAAAACCATTGGAAGGTCGAGTGGCTGGTAATCCACATGTATTCGCAGTGGCGGTTGAATCATATGGTCAACGCCCCGGTGACCATCGTTGTCGACTCGGACGACGACGACGACGTTATCCTAGTCAGCTCCGGTTCGTCTAATGATGACGACGCTCCGGGAGGTGGAGCGAAGTGCTGCCGAGTCCGCGCACCCAAGAAGAGAGCAAGAACCGCCTCTTCAACATCCCAAGCAGCAACTTCGTCATCCGAGACAGCAACCTTGACGTCCGAGGCGGCAAATTCGACATCCCAAACAGCAACTTTGATGTCTGAGGCGGCGACTGCCCCCCCTTCTCCTATTGCATCGCCCAGTGTTCAACCAATCCTGCTCCCATTGGCCTCTGATCCCATTTTGGAGGCACCTGCCAGAGTTTCGGCCCCTTCTGCCAATGTTGCGGCGGAGGTTCCGGTCGATTGTGAGGTATGTCGGATCTGTTACTTACTATGTTTGCTTTCTGACAAGCTGCATGCAGGACAAGGAAAGAGAAAACATATTGTAAGTTCTCAACCACTTCACACTTGGTCCCAATTACTAAAGCCGGACGATCTCTTCTAGCAGTGGCATCACATATGAGGTCAACAATGTACCAGCCAAGGGCTCGGAGCCATCCATCGCGCCCACCGACGCACCATCTATCAACACTGTGTCCACAGAACTACAGATCAATGCGACGGCATCCGATAATGGCAATGCAGAAGGTGAGTCTGGTTCTGACTAGTCATCATAACTTGCTCACCCCTCCACTTTCTTAGCTATGCTCGTAGACGAGTCCCATCCATCCAGTGCACTGGACGGACCCGCACTGTCGGGCAGTGTCAATCCTGGCACTGTCGGTCCCATTTTGGGCGCAACAAACCCACTTCAAGTTGCTCGTGCACGCGGCAGCGCGCAAGACCGTGTGTACGAGCCTCAGACCACACGCATCACGGCAAAGTACGTCTTTCTGATATCCTTCTCGCATAAACTTACGCTACTTCAATGAAACAGATCCATCTGTGGACGTGAATGGAAGGCGACCCATACGACTGGAACGGAGACCGAATACAATGCATACTGGCTCCGCCTCAGCGTGGAAGAGCGCGCTGTGAGCTCGATACTCCTTATTTTTCCTTGTAGCAGTATCTAATTGGGTTGCTACGACAGAACTACACTGCGGCCGAGAAAGCACAGGTAAGATTGGCTACATCCATCTCCTTGTTTCTCTTGTCTGACATGTCTTTTGTCCGGCAGAAAGCTGATCTCGTGGCCTCTAAGGGCAAATCCCGCCGTAGCTAAGAATGTCAGTGTCGCCCCTTCTCCACATTTTCTATCTACTCACCAGGATATTGAACATCTCCCATGTAGATTTGCTGAAGTCCATCTTAGGGCATGTGATCACGTACGGTGTCGCGTTCATGTAGTATCGTCTCGTGACCGTGCACGGTGCCGCGACCGCCAGCTGGGGAGAATACCGGGCCGTTTCATAAGTTATAGTTAGATTTTGATACATTTTGATACATTTGAATGAATGTGTTACCCTATTCAGATTCGATCCTATTGGATGAGAGAGGTGTGATGTGAAGGCATTGAAATATATAGAAATCTATTCCCTGACATAAGAGACTATGTTCAGGCACAGCTAAACGGCCTCGGAAGAGAAAGCAATGCATATCAATTGATAAAATACCATATCTACTCACTCATCTCATGATATCTCATCAGATAGAAAACAAGGCATATAGTGAGAAAAAGTTAGATTCCGCGAGACGGACTTCCCACTGGGGTTCAACCCCAGTGGGAAGTCCATATTGTCGGATCGATTCTGGTCTAGCGATATAGCCCAATTTCGGTCTGATTAGAAATTAACATATGGATGACTGTATATGATATTTTGTTAGACAAAATCCATCCGTTTCGTGTCGCAGCGTACCTGACCTTGTATCCGTTTGCAGCAGAATCTATTCCGATGTATTCTCGATGTATTCTGTCTCATTCAGATTGCAGCTCACGCAGCCAATAAAAACAATGCAACAGATATATTTCGATGTATCTAAACCTTGGGCATGCCCAGCTTGGGCGCGGGGCACCCCGGTCCGGAGGGGCGGGGGCACCTTGGCGCTAATCAGAGTACATTTGCCTGAATAGGCAACTCCTGCCGTATGCTGCCTCCTCCGCTTTGCTTCCGCGCGCACGCCCCTCGCGCTTGATGGTCCTCTTGACGGTCGACGACCGTCGGAGGCAAATCGAGACCGTCGCTGGCCGACGGTCTGCCGTGGCGCGATCCTACTTACGATCCTTCTTGATGTTTAGCCTCCGTTCCCTCCGTTTCCCGCACACACGCGCGCGCTCTCTGATCTACCGTTCGTGCTCTTGCTCGCGGTCGACGTCGACAAATGGTGAGCGTGTCCTTTGCATTCTCAGGGACCTTCGGTATTGACTGCTGCTTCTGCAGAGCGTCGCCCTGCCTGCCCTGCCCACTCACTCGGTTCATGACCCCGCTTTGTTGGAATCCGGCTGCAAAGTCCAACAGCAACGGTCCGCGACCCCGCTTCGTCTCTCCCCCCCTGGCCACTCAGTACGGCGGACGTTACGACAACCCACCCGCGCGATCTGAGGCTGCAGTTACAAACGAACCTCGAGGTGATTACAAGCAAACCACGAGGAAGCGATCAATACGACGGGATGGGCGGTCGGTTGGTCGGTTCGGTTGGTCGGGCAGGGGTATGAGGTAGCAGAGAGGTAGCAGAGATGTGTCATCGCAAACATGGGGAAGAGGTGAGCAGTGCTCCTCTTATTTTATTACGGTTTCTCGAGCTCATACGACACAGCTTGTTCGTGTGATACAGGTGAATCTTGAAGCCATCCCCCCGTCCCTCCGGTCCTCGTTCTAAAAAAGTGCGTATTGCCTCGTCTATCCTGCCTTTTATTCGTCTCATTTATCTCTAGATGTCGAAGGTCAATATCTACCCGCTTTCCTAGCACCAAAGCCGTCAAATCGCCAGGCCCACATGTGTCTCGTTCATGATTGCGGCGACTCGGACTGCATGGTTACGTCCCAGCCGTGTCTCTTAAATTCATCTAAATTCTGTGCACTGTAGGATTGAACTACGCCGTACGATATCATATGGTATTATGCGCATGCTTTCAGCTTCGAGAGCCAGACATTTGAGTTCGGGCGATGTCTCACATTCCTCAATCCTATATCTACCATCTCATCTCCTTTCTCCCCTATAGCTTCTTTCTCCCCCATACCACTACCATTATACGCACCCCCTCATCTTCTTGCTATCACACCCACTGAAACCACGGAGCAGATGGACGCTTACCGCAACGAGAACATACGCTCTTTGATCGAGGTGAGCCTTGATCCGCTCTCCTAGCTTTCTCGGTCGTCTCACGCCCTGTACTACAGGTCCTCAATAGAGCAAAAGCAAAGAAGACCCTTGCTGAACTACGCGAGGATGTGATGTCAGTAGAGGAAGTTGACGACAGAGATTCGGTGCTGACGATCGGGATCGACGCCGAGTATGTACCCACGTACATTCGTGGAACTGTACAGGCTGGCTGACCATCCAGCGTACCGCAGAACCTGGCTTCGACCTCTGGCCAACACGATCAACGATGTGTACTTCGGTACCCCGCTGTTCCAGTTCCAGCATGCCATGTCCGAAATCCTCGAAGACCTCGCGCGCGCGTCTGTTGCGTTCTTTGAATCGGAAGGCTTCAAGGTCAGGTTCCTCTTCATGGTCGAATCCCCCACATCCCTCTTTGGTCTGGACTCGAGCATGTCAGCAGCGAAGTCAGCAGCCCCCCCGCCGCTGTTCCTCGACTTCGAAGAGCAGGCGGCACCACTCGCCGTTTCATATCGAGCAGTCCTCCGCAACCTCATCACAAGTTTCGACCCTCCGCAAGCTGTGTGGGTACGTATACTAGGTTAACTGCCCCGCGTCTTCCAGCCGCTCACACCTCATACTTACAGGCGGAGATTGACGGCATGAACATCATAGCAAAATGTTGGACTCCACAGCTCTCGGTGCAGGTGGCCCCCCACGTCGGTGCTGCCGAGCTGGCACGCCTGAACCAGTCAGGCGATATCCACGCTGTTATGGGTACAGACTTCGGCGCGCTTTTGTATGGTGCATCCCATTTCATTGTAATGTAAGTACTCCTTCTCCGGAGCTCTTAACTTGTCGTAACGTGTTGTTGCAGGCCACAAGATCGTCCATTCACGATATCGCTTCGTGGCGAACTGGATGTGTTCTCGGCAGAGCAGATAAGGTCGCACCGTCAAGTTGCACTCTCACGACCTGGACTTGTCCTCACCGTGATGTTGTTGGGCATCCACTCTCCGCCCGTGAGTTATCATCATCCTTCCTGCATTATCTTTCTAATCTTGTCTCTCCAGCTCCGTTTTTTCACACCGGAGATCGCAATTGCAATCGGAAGGATTGTTTATGTCGCTGAAACCCTCGAGAAAATCATGGTCGACCATGGACCAGAGGCGTCGGAGCGGCTGCTCATGGACCCCAGACAGTCAAGTAATAAGCAGTTAACACATAATCCACGCACCAGTTAACCTGTTCTCAACACAAACCCCACGGTGGGCCCAAGGGGGGTCCAAGGGCCCAAGGGGACCTATCCTCCGGGGCATGCCAAGGTCATAGGTGAGGGGGTGAGAGGTGGGGTAGGGGTACCCCCAGATCCCACAGGGAATCCGGGAGGATATATTTCTAACATCCGAGGATCCCCATCTGGGCCACATCCGAGGGGGTCCAAAGGGCCTTTGGGGGGGGGTCATCTAGGCCACATCCGGGCCACATCCGGGGGCGGCAGGGGGTCCTGAGTGGGAGGGGGGCACCATCCGGGACGCATCCGGGACGCATCCGGGACGCATCCGGGAGGCAGTGGGCTCATCCAGGGGGTCATCCTTATGGGGGAGAGGAGGAAGGGGTCCACAGTTGACTTAAACAATCCAAGATCACACATCACCCTGGTTTCTATTTCGGCACACAATATATTTCTATGGATACTAGCTACGCGATGCCACGGGTCCGAAAGGAATGGAGATAAGATTATTAAGTCGGAGATGGGATCGTGAGGGGGATGTTAAGAGGGATAACAGTGGAAGGGCTTCATCCAGTCCTTCTAGGATCTGGTGCGTGAAGGGGGTGGTACTTGGCATGTTTGGTATGTGACGGAGTGGCATCTGTCACAGACCCGGACCTAGTGGCATCCGACCCGGACCTACGGACCCAAACCTACACCCAGAACCCTGACCCCAACTTGCCGAGGGGCCCTCGCCACTGTTGGTCTCTGGACTCGGACCCAGACCTGGTCTTTGGACGAGGGGGGGAGGTGATGAAGGTGTCGAGAGGTGTCGAGAGGTGGACTGGGAATGGCAGTGGCAGGGGATGAAAGTATTGATACACGGAGTAGGGAACCACTGTGAGGGGGGGGATGAAAGTGTCAAGACACGGGCTAGGGGGGGAGGGGGATCTTTGGCTCTACTGTCGGACCTTAACTCGGATGCATGAGGCTTGGCCATGATGACATGTCACCAAGTGCTACCTGTCGCGGACTCCACAGTGGTGGCCAAAAGTGGTGTTCACGCCGCTTCGGTTGTGGGTTTCCACGAGCCTCATTTTAAGGTGAATGGTCGCATTGGGATGTAACCCTCTGATACCGGACCCTAGTCAATCCTCAGACACGGTAACATGGGAAGGACTAGGCCGGGGCGCACCTTGAATATTCTCCACAACCTCTGTTATATCCTCCTCCAGATGGTGTCTCCTCTCCGTCTACCTCAATGTGTGGGGGTAGGGTGCGGCTGGTGCCAGGTCGGCCCTTCTGACGTGGCAAACATGCTGAAGAGGTGTTGTGCAGGTATCAAGGGGAAGTTGTGATGAGGTCGGGGAATGTGGGAGCATTTCCGAAAAGCCTAGCCTGAGAGGAAAGGGCACGGTGGGTGCACAACCGTAGCTACCAGTGATGGGATATTGTGCCAGGTGGCAAGACGGGCAGTCGCCCGAACCCGAAAAATGGCTCGTGACCGTGCAAATCCCGACCGGTCCGGCTGTCGATCACATGCCCATCTCAGGATGAAATGTCATAAGTCCACAGCTCTGCACAACTGTCTACATAGAACCACAGACCCAATGAACATCAAGCTGTTACATTCCAAAATGGGTCAAGTAATTACATTACCAGTCCATGTCCATGCTACAAGCTATCCGAGCCATCCGAGCCATCCGAGCCATCTCCAATAGATTCACGAAAACAAGAAGGCTCTCCCAGCCATATGATTTATGCAAGAAATGTACTTAAGTGTAATGAAGGTTAGGATTACCATGACCATGGGTAAGAAACATACAACATACCAATCAGTGATCATGGAGCTACTTGCACCGGTCTCCACCAGCCACATCCTCTCCACCGTAAGGGCCCTCGGATGCGTTCAGGAACGCTTCCAGCCGCGCGCTTAGCTCGGAGACTTTCTTGGCATCCCTCTTGAGGTCCGCACACTGCACCTCCAACCCTTTGACGACATCAAGGAGCTCCCCATTCTCCTTGTGGATCTCGTAGATCTCGGATGTGATGACAGAGTGGGTGTCCTCGAGTACCCCCTCAAAATCGACCCGGGCGGAGTCAATTTGACTTTTCATCGCCACACAGAACTCGTCCAAGGCCTCGATCACAATGTGTTCCAACCCGGAGCCCAAACCAAGGTCCCTGAGTCCGACATGCTTCTTCCCTTTTCCACGCCCATACTGTCAGGACACTGTATGATAAATGAAACCAAGGAAAACCCACTTTTACGGATGCCGTGGACACCCTTTCCCTTCCCCTTTGGATTCAGCAGCACCACACCCTCGCCGCAGGACGAGCTAGTGGCGGAGGGCACAGCACCCTTCGGACCTCCCCTGCTCGGACCTTCCTTTCCCACGCCAGACTGGCCTTCGCCCGCCGGACCCACCGAGACCTCCCATCCATCACCCTCGCTGACCTCTACCCCACCATGCCCACTCTTCTCCTTCCTCCCACCAGCAATGGCTCCTTCCCCCTCCCGCGTGGTGTTGTCTGTAGCCACGATATCCTCGTTGTCGCTTTCATTGTCAAGAACCATGCAGAAGTCCGGTGGGGGGAAGCCGCCCTCGTCCAAGGAAAGTGGGAAACCAGACTCTTGCTGACAGTCCCGCTCTGGGGACCCGAACAATGGGAGGTTGAAGTTGGGGAGGTCTTCTTCTTCAGACTCTTCATCTGCACTGCCTCCGAGACTGGACCCTCCACCCGTAGCTCCTGCCTCCGCCTCCGACTTTGGGCTCACAAGGGCAGATGTGTGGTCGGAAGGAAGAAGGGAGGATTCCACAGTGTTCCCCTCAGGTACCAGTAAATCTAAGTCATTGTTAAAAAGACATAGAGATGAACAACATCCCCAACATGCACCTGGGTTCTCCCACCACCCGCTCACGGACCGTTCCAGGGCATCCGGGATCACAATATCACCCACCAGAATTGCCTCATTCATAGCGTCCTCGTCTGGCATGCCCAGAACTTCGTGGAACCAGTTCATATGTCCTTGGAACGGATGGTTGCCGAGGCCGACTTCCCGGGCATATGTTTTCCGTGCTACCGCCTGGTACAAAGGTCAAATGATGACGGACATATGACCGGCCAGATGGTCACGCACGAATTCTGCCCGAAACATGTCCCACCACTCAGTCGTCGGCCGCCGGTCAACCGCGAGTTTATCCTGCAGGAACAGGACTGCGTGACGCAGGTGGAGCTCCGTGTCAATCGCATCCATTGACGTATTCATAGATGGCCAGATATGTGGTGTGAAAAAGATTCCGGGGAGGGTGGTGGTGGTAGAGAGAGAAAAGTCCAGATTGATGAAAAATGACGTCGGATGACGTGGTGACACCACGGCAAATGCCAGATGTCACATGACCTCCGAGCGCCATGTACAGTCTTAATCTTTAAGTCTTCTGGCATTATATCAAGGATTTATCCAATTACACTTCATTTGGGCATGAAAACACAATAGCAAAGTCAAATTACATCCTGTGGCAGGTGATATTATGTACATGCAAAAGCAGGCCGGACCCACAGAGAGGTCCGGACCTCCGAAATGGCCAAACACATAAGTATTGAGAGAGAAAAGGAGCATACGTCAATGGCAGGTATGATACACTGTTACGACTGGTCAGTCGGAGGCAGAGGAGAATACAGTTTGACAAATGTACCAAGAAGGGCAAACTAGGCCATTGAGCTGGGGCCGGCGGCGGGCTAGTCCTCACTCCCGGACCCACGGTGCACCTCGGACGTCCGAAGGAAGGCCTCAAGGCACGCGCTCACCTCGGACACCTTCTGGGCATCCTTCTTGAGGTCGGTGCACCTCAGCTCCAAGGACTTCACGACGTCGAGGAGCTCCACATTTTGCTTGTGGATATCGGAGATGTGCGCCATGACGACCGTGTTTGCGTCCTGAAGATCGCCCTGGAACTTGATCCTGGAGGACTCCATCTGTGCCTTGATCGCGATGCAGAATTCGTCGAGAGCCTCGACGATGACACCGTGTAGGTGACTCTGCTTCCCGAGCGCGGCAGGTCCGACCCGTTTCTTCCCTTTGTCTGCAGGTGAACCATTAACCTGACCGGATGTCTAAGTACAAAGGAAACATACCTTCACTCCCAATCCCAAGGCCTGCCTTGCCCTTACCCTTCGGATCCTTCGCTCCCACGCCGACAGATGTACCGTCACCAGCAGAGGAGCTAGCCTTGGAGGCTACAGCCCCGCTCGGACCCGCCTTCGGACCTGCCCTTGCCGCATCCTTGACGACCTTGCCATCCGGAATGTACTTGGGCAGCCGGCGAGCCTGACCTTCCTTCAGGAGGCTGAGGTACTCCGCGTTCAGGGTCATCGTACCCTTTTGGTGGTGGCTGCAGGTCGACTTCTTGTCGTAGCACCGGAGGCAGGTGTTGCCCTTGGGTTTCGCCCAGCACGGCGCGTGGGCTTTCCCGCATTGCGCGCAGTCAACCTGGTGGAGATCAACGTGAGAGATTTTTAACAAGAAGATGGACTTCACGCACCATGTTCGGCCAGTACTCGCCATCGGACGAGTACACGATCTCAAAGTCATTTTCGTCCGGGGGCGGACCCTCCGGACCCTCCGATCCGTCTTCCCCCCTCCCTCTCTCGTCTTGTCCTCCCCCCTCGCCATCGTCGCCCTGCCCTCGCTCACCATCGACCGCCACGTCCCCTCCCTCAGCCACACCGACACCGCCCATCCCATCTTCACCATCCATACCTCCCCCACTACCTTGCCCGACCTCGCCCTCATTCCGACCATCGACTGTGTTGTCGTCTGTCAGCAACGGCCTTAGTGACGAGCACTAGGCGACGACGTGTGACACAAGTGAAGAGGGACGATGGGGGGTAAGGTCGGTAGTATTGACTAGGTCGAGATGGGGAATATGTACAGGAGGAATGGAGCCCTTATATACTACGAGGCAGAGTCACTTAGTAAGCTACGACACACGGCGGTCAGTAAGCAGAGCTAAGTATAGATACATGCGCAGCAGGATCAGTAAGCGAGACAATAAGGATGAGCCGGGTCCGGAGCGGCATGATGTCATGCGCAGCGTTATGATGTCATGTGGAGTCAAAGGAAGCGATGATAAGACGAGCCTGGGGTCATGACGTCAGGAAGGAGCAAGGATAAGCCGAGTCTCCACCGGAGTGACGGAGTATTGCTAAGTGACGAGTAGTCAGATAGAAATGAAAATAAAAATGAATTGGGATATTATCCCCGAGGTCCCCGAGGTGTCCGAGATGTCCGGAATGGTAACGTTCATGACATCACCTTCCCGTTAGATTCAACGTCCTCGTTGAATCCCGATGATAAACCCTTCGGCACACAAGATGTTTGTCCAGACGCTCATGGGCAGCCTTCATGATCGCATGGTTGGCTTCGATCGTAATCGGCGTATGAGGAGCCATTTGAGCAGTCTTAAGGCGGTGGGATGGCGGCGGTAGAAGTCGTCTAGGGGTTTCTTGGCTTTCCCCAGATTTGTCTTTGGTTCCCAGGTATCTTCACTTTGATCGTACCCTTTCCAATGGACCAGGAATTCGAGGCGTTTCGACTTTCTACGGACGTCGACGATGGATTCTACTTCGTAGAATTCTTCTCCTTGGATAAGGTCAGGGGGCGGAGGTGGTGCTTTTTTCTGTTGGTCGAAGGCAGGACCGTTGTGCGGTGATAAGAGGGATTCGTTGAACACTGGGTGTTTACGTCCCCACGTCTTCGGGAGTTGAAGATGGTACGCCGATGCCCCAACCTTTTTCAGAACTTTGAACGGCCCGAATCGTTTGGCGTCTAGCTTCTGCATCGGTCGTACGGTATGGATCACCGTCTGTCCGTCGCGAGTTTTGGCTTCCAACCATACGAAGTCCCCGACATGGTAGTCCACGGGGTCGGCTTTGTTACGATCATAGAACCGCTTCTGATCATTTTGAGCGGCTTTGAGGGCGGAGCGTGCTTCGGTGTAGATGTCTCGCATTCGTTGGGCGAGTTCGTTGGCCGTGGGGTTGGTTGTTTCGCGGCGGGGATTTGTTCCGAGGTAGAGTTCGCGACCGTAATTGGCGAAGTTAGGGGACATGCCGATGGATGAATGGGTCATATTGTTGAACGCGGTCATGGCCAGGGGTAGGAAATGGGCCCAGTCGTCCTGACGATGGTTTACATAGATGCGGAGGTAGTTTTCCATCGTCATATTGGAGCGTTCGGTTTGTCCATCGGTTTGGGGGTGGTACGCCGTGGAGGGGTTGGCTTCAATTCCCAGTTGTTCGCACAAGGCCTTCGTGAATTTGGAGACGAATACGCTGCCTCGGTCACTGACAATCTTTCGCGGGACACCATGATGGGGCACGACATTGCGTAAGAATTCTTTGGCTAATTCGTCTTCGGTGAGGTCTTTGGTTGTGGCCCAGAATACGACTTGCTTGGTGCCCATGCAGTTGACATTGCAGATGGCGTCGTATCCTTCTGAGACGGGTAACGGCATGAAAAAGTCGATGGAGACGTGCTCCCATGGTCCCTTGGGAGGCTCGTGTGGATGCAGCGGGGCGGCTATTTGGTCGTGGCGTATTTTGTTCCGTTGGCACGTTTCGCAGCCTTCGACGTACTTTCGTACGTCGTCTCGTATTGCCGGCCACCAATAGTTGCGCGTGATGAGTTCGTGTGTTTTGTAGCGTCCTGGGTGTCCATTGAGTGGTCCGTCATGGTGAGCCTGGATGATGTCTGCGCGTAGCTTTTTGTCGCGGGGTACGTAGATTCGTTGTTGGAACGTAAAAAGATTGTTTTCTTGTTCCTTCCATCCCTTGACTTTCATGGCTAGCGCTCTTTTTACTGAGTCATCCTGCTTGGTTGTCCCTTTTATGCGCGTGATGAAGGCGTTTTCCGGTCCATCCACCATTATTCCTGATCCTTTGGGTGTCCTGAGTGCACGAAACAGCTCGTTTTTAAGGAGGACGACGTCTTTGTTGTCATTTTCCCCCTTTTTAAGCCCCGCCTGTCGTGAAATGGCGTCGGGCTTGCCCATTTGGTTGCCGGCCTTATGCGTCAGGGTGAAGTCGTACTCCTGTAACTCCATTAACCATCTTGCTTGTCGTCGGTTGAGTTTCTGCGCCTTCCGGAAGTAGGTCAGGTTGCGGTGATCGGTCCATATGTCGAACGGTTGTCGGGCGCCCATAAGGTATTGTCGCCATTCGTCTAGGGCCGACATGATCACTAGCAGTTCCTTATCGTAGATTTCGTAGTTGTGTTCGGCTGGGCTCAGTGCTTTGGAAAAGTAGGCAATGGGGTGCCAGTGGCCGTTGGCTTGCTTCTGCGATAGTACTGCTCCGGTGGCGTAGTCGGATGAATCGGCTTCGACACGGAACTTTTCGTTGTCCGTGGGAATGGCTAGGACCGGTTGTGATGTGATTCGCCGTTTGAGCTCTTCGAAGGCCACTTGTTGAGCGTCTGTCCATTCCCAGTCCGTATGGCCCGTGAGTTTGGTTAGGTCATGCGTGATTCGACTGAAATCCGGTACAAAGCGTCTGTAGAAGTTGCAGAATCCGAGGAATGATTGTAATTGTTTTTTTGTCGTGGGGGCGGTCCAGTTGGTAATAGCTGCGACTTTGGCGGGGTCCATTCGGACCTTGCCGTGTCCTACGATCATTCCTAGGTATTCGATTTCTTCCTGCTCGAAGTCGCATTTTTCCGGTTTTAGGTACAGGTTGTTGTCGCGTAGGATTTGGAGTACCTGTTTGACGGCCTGCCGGTGTTGTTCAAGCGTTTCCGTAAAGATCAGGATGTCATCGAGGTAGACAACTACAATGCCTTCATGGATCAGGTCTCGGAAGAGGTCGTTCATCATGGCTTGGAAGGTGGCGGGCGAGTTCGTGAGGCCGAAAAACATGACCGTTGGTTCAAAGAGTCCCTTGTTGGTGCGGAATGCGGCTTTCCATTCGTCTCCTTCTTTGATACGGACGTTGTTGTATCCCCATCGTACGTCGAGTTTGGTGAATACCTTGGCTCCTTTTAACTTGTCGAGGAGTTCCTGTACGAGTGGGAGTGGATAACGATTTTTTATGGTCATGTCGTTAAGCCGTCTGTAGTCTTGCACCGGTCGGAGGGATCCGTCTTTCTTTTTAATGAAGAAAAACGGTGAGGCCATCGGGGATTTTGAGTTGCGGATGCGTCCGGAGCGTAGGTTTTCTTCGAGAAAGTCGTCTAGTTTCCCTTGCTCGTCAAGCGTTAATGGGTAGACTTTGCAATCTACGGGTGTGAAATCGGGCTTGAGTTCGATGGCGTGGTCCCAAGGTCGTCTTTTTGGGAGTTTATCAAAGTCGTCTTTGTCGAAGATGTCCTTAAATTCGTGATAATCCGAGGGGACGCGTTCCGCGAAGGTTCGAGCCTTTTTCTTCGCGTTTTCCGCAATGGCGATGTCCGAAGCAAGTGTCCTGACGTATAGCGAGGTCGATGATTGGTAACCTTCCCAGTCAAAGGCGTATAATTGTTCGCCTTCTTCTAGAGGGTAGACTTCGTCAGGTGTTTCCTCATCTTTCTCATCGATGTTGAATTTCGTGGGTTGGCATTCCTGGGGGCACCTGTCGAACGTGATAGTCCCATCTGTCCAATTGATCGACGGGTTGTGCTGTCGAAGCCATTCGTGACCGATGTAGACGTTCATTCCGAGGTGTGAAACCGCCAAGTCAAGGTCTTCTTCGTGCCCGTGAATGGTTACATGCGCTGTAACGTACTCGGTTATTGGTCCTCCCGAGTTGTGGGTTCCGTCTGCGTTCTTAACCGGAATCGGTCGTGCGGTTTTCTTAGTAGGGATGTCGTGTTTTTTGACGAAGACTTCGTCAATGCACGACCCCGTACATCCGCTATCGATTAGGGCCTGGGCGTTTACTGTCTTTGGACCGAACTGGAGCCGGATGGGGACGTTGATCTGCTCTCGTCGTCCGTTTGATCGTATGAACCTCATGGGTGAGTGAAGCTTGTGCAAGGCTTGGATCGCTTGTTCGTCTCCCATTCGGCCGATCTCTTGAACGGCTTCGTGGGTGGCTTCTTCTCGTCGCTTATGATGAGTCCATATCCGTAGTTCTGCGATCGCGCTTTCAGGTTTGTCTTCCCTTAAGCGTTTCAAGGTCCATTGCGCAGTTCTTGGTAACGCATATTTTCGTGACGTATCTACACTTGTGGGGGGCGCCCCTGCCATCGCGCCTCCCCTGTCCCGAGCTAAACTCGGGTCCACCGGGATTTCCCTGTCAATGCAACCCCCGTCTCCGTTTTCCGGCTTCGTGTCCCCGACCTTGCAAGAAGGATCTGGCGTGTATCCGCCCTGAGGAGGTCGAACTATGCCCTTTTCCTCTCGGGGAGGTGGTTGGGTGACATCCGTATCCTCCTCATGGATGGTGCCCACATGAGCGCGCGATGTCTTAGGGAGTTTCACCGGTGGCACTCGGAGGAAGGGGTTGAACGCGGGCCATGTGAAGGTCCGCGGCTTGATTGGATCCAGGATTTTCGGGGTGGCCCAGTCGACGGTGTTGAAGGTCGTCCATCCGACCGGGAATTTCTTCCTTTCTTCGTCCTTTTTGAGGGCAGGCTTCTCACCTGGGCTACAGTTTATCGTCATGTTGGACGTGCGGAGCGACATATACGGGGGAGGAGGGGATTTAATTGTGTCCAGCGACGCGCCCCAGCCATCGCGCGTCGTAGTCTCGGTCTTCACCGAGTCCTTTTCCAGTGAGGGATGTACATGTGATCGTAAACGAGAATGGGGCCAGCGATTGAAGAAATCCGGGTCAGGGAAGCGAGAGGGTACAGAGAGTCCTGATGATAGAATGCGAGAAAGAGGCCATCGAGAAACTGGTTTCGAGGCGTTGGATGCCGTGTTCATCCTTCGCCCCTCTAAAAATCCGACTCCGCGTCGGCATCCGATCCACCGCTCTTGGTGCTCCTGTCGTCGACTACCTTGTCTTTGTCCTTCTTCTTCTTCTTTGCTTCCGTCTTGGGCGTCGGCGTGGTTTTGCCGTCGGTTTCCACCAGAGCGCGGAGGATCATCTTTCGCTGCTCGTCGTCCAGAGTGTTAATCCATTCTTTGGGCGAGGCGAACTCTTCCGTGGTCTGGGACCGTGCTTGCTGGTTGGGGTTGCGTTTGAAGGGAGGCGGTCGCGGGGTGTTCGAGGAGCGGGGTCCTTTGTAATTGGGAGACGTGCTGTAACGATCACGTCCCCACTTTTTTCGGATATATTCGACCGACGCTTTGCAGTCCTTGGAGATGTGGTTGGTCATTCCACATTTGAAGCAGCGTCCCTTGGTATCGATGGCGCCTATGTCCATGGCTTGTCCACCGCCTCCATGAATGGTACCCGTGGCATCTTTGACGTCTTTGGGTTTGGAGGTGGTATGGGTGGAGGAGGAGGGGTGTCCGCGGTGCATTTCGGAGATTTCGCGCCAGGCATTGTCCATCTCGGTGACGCGTTTCTTCCAGTCGGTGTATGTGGTGGGGACCGGCGGGCTGCGGAAGATGTTCTTCAGTATCTCTATCTTGATGTTGGCTTTGAGAATACGAAGGAACCAGGCGTCGTCGTTGGTGGGGATAACGTTGGCGCGTCGCGCAATTTGTTCGAACTTAACGAAGAATTCATCGGCTGATTTGTTCCCCATTTTGAACTGATCCAGTTCATTGAGCGCGTCTTGCTGATCCGAGGTGCTGACGAAGGAAGCGTCGAGGGCGGTGATGAAGTTGGCCATAGTGACCGTGGTTCCGGCGGTGAGGACATTGGCGTCTTTGAAGTTGCGCGCCCATTCCTTGGCGGCGCCTTCCCTCATGTAACTGAGAATGAAGCGGACTTGGTCGATTTCACTGACGAAGTCTTGGGGGGCCGCTTCGATGTAACTGGTGACTTCATGTTTGAAGTCCGCGTATTCAGAACGTTTTCCGCTGTACTCCCGTGGTTTGGCGGCGTGGATTTTTCGTTTAGCGGTAGCGGCTGTCGGCGCTCCTGGGGCGGCGGGAGTGAATGCGGCGATGATTAGGTTACTGAAGGCGTGCCAGTTTCCGGCGTCAACATAGGCCCATTGTGTTCCATTTAATGGGTCGTCGGTGAATTCGAATTTGGCGACTTCGTACGCTATTCCATTAAGGAAAGCGTAGCGGGTATTTCCGATGACGGGGGCGAATGCGGCGATGTTGGCGGGGCAGTTGGTTTGATCGGCCGCGCGGCGGTTGAGGACAGTGGCGGCCATGGCTTGTCTTCTTTTCCAGGCGGATGAGGGGGGGGAGTGGGGTCGTAGGGGTCCGGTGTGGGTTTGGACTTGGAAGGTTCGAGGGGGTGGGTTATACGGTGGGGGTGGGGGTGGTGCGGGGGGAGGTTGGTTCCTCAGACGTTCTTCGCGTCGGTCGTAGTCTAGGGCGATGAGTGCGAGGTCGTCTTCAGTGAAGGCTTGATTCCCTTCTTCGTCGGCACACCACTCTCCGTCAACAAAGTAGACTTGGTCTTCTTCTTCGTCTCCTTCTAGGTGGATGAAGTAAAGAAATCTTCGTTCCCTTCGGAGGTATTCTTCGGTGATTCCTCGGGGGAGGGGATGGGGACTACGGGGGCGTAATCCGTAAGTGGACGACACGGTTTAGAGTGGGCGAGGGATTTGGGGCGGGGTTGCGATGTAGGGGACGGGGATCTGATCCCAGTCGTTGTTATTGAGGTTTTCTGGTTCTCCCCACTCGAGGTTGTCGGGGTCGTATTCAAGGGATTCGTCGTCGACGAGGGTAGTAGTGTCGGAGAGGTATAGGTCGAGGATGTCGTCGACTTCGTCTAGTTCGCTTCCAATTCCTCCTCCGTCTCCGATGGTCCAAGGCCCAAGTGGATAAATCCGCGGGGATCCGTCCAGGGATCGCAAGCTACTGGGTGCGGACCTGCTGGAATCTGAATCCTCGTGGGTTGAGGGGAGGGGACTGCTGGGGGCTGTCCAGAAGCCTTCTTCTTGCGGTGGCGGGCTTGGCGTTGGCGTTGGCCTCCCACCTTCTGGGCTGGTCGTGGTGTAGATGGGGATGGGGGTGTGGGGCCCGTACCACTGATTTGGTAGTTGTTCATTCCGGTAGATTGCAGAGAAATAGGGCCGGAACTCAAGCCGGGGATGGCCCTGTTCAATTGATACGATGATCCGAGTCCAGTCAACTCGAACCCGAAATCCCCAATCAGGGTTGCTCGCAGAGGCGTAGACTCGAAGAGGTTGTCGCCAAAGTAGGCGGTGATGGCGGTGTCACGTTCGATTTCGGTGACGGCTGTGAATTCTTCGCGTTCATACACGAAGTCGAAGTCGGGGAAATGGAAGTTTTCTTCTTCCAAGGCTTGGTGTTCCTCTCCCATGTACTAGCCCCCGAGTCGAGGACGGTTACTAGTACGGCAAGGGGATCGGGTGTCGAGGGATATGTCACTGGTCTTTCCAATCGCAAGACGGTCTGCCTCAGCCTTCTCGGCCTGTTGGCTGTCTCTTCGTTCAAGGGTCACGAGCCCAAGAACTTCTCGGGTCACTTTCCCTTTGTCGCTTTTACTAGCCTCCTACACCGTTAGGTGCACCTTCAACTGTCACGTCTGGGTTCTCGTGGTGTTCGAGGGGCCCCGAGTACGTGTAACGTAACGCGGTTACGTCAAGCCGGCGCCGCTGATGCGTGCACACGACCACAGAATCGGGGTGACTAGTCGCGTACGCTGGGGGCAATGATCCGAGGCGGCACGAAGAAAAAGTGGAGTTAGTAGCGCAATAAGGCGTCTACTACGAACAGGTATGCTACGCTACGATGGTCGTCGGGTAGTGCGATGGTAAAGTAGATCTCGACCTTATGTCAGCAACGGCCTTAGTGACGAGCACTAGGCGACGACGTGTGACACAAGTGAAGAGGGACGATGGGGGGTAAGGTCGGTAGTATTGACTAGGTCGAGATGGGGAATATGTACAGGAGGAATGGAGCCCTTATATACTACGAGGCAGAGTCACTTAGTAAGCTACGACACACGGCGGTCAGTAAGCAGAGCTAAGTATAGATACATGCGCAGCAGGATCAGTAAGCGAGACAATAAGGATGAGCCGGGTCCGGAGCGGCATGATGTCATGCGCAGCGTTATGATGTCATGTGGAGTCAAAGGAAGCGATGATAAGACGAGCCTGGGGTCATGACGTCAGGAAGGAGCAAGGATAAGCCGAGTCTCCACCGGAGTGACGGAGTATTGCTAAGTGACGAGTAGTCAGATAGAAATGAAAATAAAAATGAATTGGGATATTATCCCCGAGGTCCCCGAGGTGTCCGAGATGTCCGGAATGGTAACGTTCATGACATCGTCCTCATCTTCGTCATCCATGACCATGCTGAACTCAGGGGGTTTGAACTCGGGGGATCCGAACTCAGGGGGTTCGAACCCGGGGGGTCCGACGTCCGAGGGTCCGCTCGCTGGGACATCCACATCTATCACATCTCCGGATGGCGTGTGCTCAGATCCTTCGTCAGGGAAGTCGAAGGAGGGGAGGTCGAAGGCGGGCAGAGACTCTTCATCAGAGTCTTCGTCCATGGCGCCACCGGACTCCCCACCTGGGCCGACCACCTGCACGTCCGGATTACCGTCCACTATCGCCTCTGGGTATTGGTCGTCCTCGTCAGGAAGCGTAAACGTGGGGGGCCGTGGGTTTGAATTGGGAATGAGAAATTCTAAGGGAGAGAAGTTAGAAGGAATGACTGGAATGAAGCGATGACAGGCGCACGTTCTTCCTCCCACCATCGCTCCTCCTGTGGTAGCGTGCCCGGCGCAGGGCTCACGTCACACGTCCATACCAGCGTGTTCTTGACCATGGCCATTTCGTCGTCCGGGAGGGCCATGACTCGCTCCCAGAAGGTCATGTACCCTCGGTCCGGATGTTGACCGAGCTCAGCCTCCGCGGCGTAGGCCCGCTGCACCATTATCTACAAGCACACTATAGTTAGTTTAGTTTTCGCGCAAAAGCAGCCACGACGCACCAGTTCGTAACCAAAACCAGTTCACCACTCCCCCGTCGGAAGACGGCCAGACGTAATTTTGCCTTTGAGGTGCAGCCACGCGGTCCGGAGGCGACGTTCCCTTTCACGAGCATCAGGGTAGATGTGTTCGCTGTCGCTCATGGTGGAGGGGAGTTGTGTGCGGAGGGTTAGCGAAGGGACCGTTGAGATGGTGGTGGAAGGAAAGGAAAAAGCAACGAGACTGGCGAAGTGACATTGTGACAAGACATATCCGGTCGGCAAATGCCGCAGATCACGTGACCAACGGACTCGACGCGTAATCGCGGACAAGTCTGATCTCTCTTTTGCCATCCACCATCTCCTTGTAAACAACCTCCTTATCACCACTTTCACAATGTCTATGACTTCGGCACCGCCCTCTCACGGAATGGACGTCAACACGTACATATTCTCTGAGGAAGTCCTCAAGCTCGAAGCCCGGCTTCTGTGCGCCATGGACACGCTGCAAACGAGACCTGGGAGGGCAAATGTAATGTGGTGGAATCTATTTAAGCGGACATTAGTGCGTAATCCCCACCTCTTCCCTAGATTTTACTCACTGAGATTTTCCTGTAGAAATGCCTTATCAATGTCTATGTCCCGGAGGCCCAGCACCTTGGCATCACGGCATATCCCAGGAGCATCACGGAGTTCATCTGGGTTCAAAACATGGTCGAACGGCGGGATGATCGCGCTCGGGACGGCCCACCTGCTGACACCCTGACAGGACGTGACTGGCGTTAGGAGGCCGAGAGAACAGGCCATAAGGGTGAGTCCGACGCCTTGCCTCCCACATCCGAGATAACATCCGGACCCCAACAGGATTCTGGCTGAAGAACATCGTATACGATGAACCTGCATCAGAGCACTCCCACGACTCGGATCATCCAACATGGTGGACGAATACGGTGGGTGGCGTACCTTATATATGACGCTTTTTTGTGCTGAGCATCGTTTAGAACAAGTGCATCCGCTGCATGAGCAGAAATCTTGGATGCTGGAACACGGGCAATATTCGGTCCTGCGTCCTGTGCACGCAGGCGAATATCGAGTGCTCGCACAAGACCAAGGGAACACTAAGGACGACCAAGGTGCAGTGGAATCAGTTTCGAAAAGAGGGCGATGCCGGTTGTCAGCAGCGCATCCGGCCGCCGCACGATCCTGCCTCGGTGCCGACAACCCCGCCTCGGACCCCCCCTCTACCCACGTGTACTGTCCTCTCCCCCGTTCGTCCACGTCCAGAACGCCAGGCCGCCAAGCTTGCGGCATGGAAACTAGAGAGGCAGGGAGACATCATCGCCAGCGACGACAATGGAGATAGTGATGAAGACGGTTATGAGGCTGGACATGATTCGGATGAGGAGGATCATCGTGTGTTTCTCTTTTATCATCCGGGTTAACTTGATCTGACTCTGATACTTTAGCGGAGGTGAAAGCTGGGCTAGACCAGCTTCTTACCCTCCTTGGCACCAGGACCGGACCCGCGCTCAAGGAGGCTATATCCCTCAATGATGAGGCGCTCCGTACTACCCTCCGTGTCCACCTCGACGATGCAAAGAAGCAGCTTGCTTACGAGCTCATCCTCCATCAGGCTCTCCAGGCCGTTGTCTCCGATCTCCAGGCGGAGGTCGTCACCGCTGGAGAGGCCCTTCGAGCTGCCAAGAAAAAGCAGGATTCAGCGACCGAGCTTCTCATCCGCCGGATGGGGACCCTGACCTTGGCTGGATCCGCTGAGCCCGAACCCACCGAGCCCGGACCCACCGAGGAGGAATCCGAGAGTCGCAGCCATCGTGGCAGTGACACTGCATCGGACACGTCGGACCTTCCGCCAATCGTGGCTTCGCAGGATAAGGTGATGTGGGAGACCCGTGCTGATGATGACGACTTGCGTTCAGAGGATTTGGGTGACAACGAGGACGAGGAAGACGAGGAGGAAGAAGGGGGAGAAGAAGAAGAAGATGATGATGTTGAGTTTGTTCCGGATTCGCAGGAAGGGGTGACGTTCACCGACGACGATTACGATGAGTAGGTCAACCTGTGCAACTTTTTGATCATGTGTGTATGTTACATCTTGTACCTCCGGACCCTCCTTGCCTTGTGTCGTCGAAAATGTATCTTGTGCCAGTCATCTGGCCCGATCATCCGGCGAAAAGGTGAGTGCCGGACACGTGGTATGATACACGTTGTGTGATGAGCTGGCACTCCTTTTGTCTTGCCATCACGTCTAAATGTTCGAGGACAAGCAATCTGACAACCAATTCCCATCGTGGGACGATCCCGACGCTGATGGCACACTCCTTGATCAGGATGTACCGGACGATCAGCCGTGTGAACTTCCCCCCCTCCTCCCCGGCGAGCAAGACTGGATCACCGATCACCTCGAGGAGTGTAAGAAACTCACGTACACGGACAAAGGGTGTTGGGTCACGAAGATGCGAGTTATATTTTTTGCAGACGTTCACCAAGGCATGTTGTACCCTCCCGATCGCCCTCTGACAAAGAAGAAAGATGCAGCCTTCCATGAGCGAACTGAAGTAAGGCGCTCGGATGCTTGTATATGGATACCCTCCTCACTCCAGTGTCCATAGGCGTTCCGCTGGCATATGTTCGAACAAGGTCGTGTCCGACGACCTCGGGACTGGGTTATGCACGATAAGGGCTTCAACTTCCACGTTGCCTTCCGGATGATGTTCGAGAAGGAGATTCTCCAGCGCCGCGATGAGCTCGTGAACGCGATGACGCCAGAGGAGTGAGCGAGGAGCAAGAACCCAGAGCTGCAATGCTTTCAACCAGCACTTTCCAAAATACTCAGGGGGCTGACAGAGAAAAATCGGGCGGACATTGAGAAGTACCGGGTCGAACTCAATATGGGAGGGCTTCCGGAGCCATTGAAGAGAATGTACATCCGACCCGGATCCCCTCCGAAGGCTGACAGTTGACCTCCACTACAGCAACGCACAAACCCTACTTCCTAGAATCTTGTTTGAGACTCAGAGGAAGGTGTGGAGACTCTGTGGGGTCCCGCTCGTCACATTTGGGGCCATTCCTGGCAAGCTGCCCGGCTCCTTCAAAGTGGAAGTGTAAGACTACACTTTCCCTTCCATAATCGATGCTGACTCCACAACAGGTTCGAATACGGCATTGCATGCAACTATCTCGACAAGCCATTCACCGAGATGTTTCCGAACTGGGGATGGGAGCCTCTCGACGATAATCTCCCGGAATGGGCACGTGCCTGCAAAAGTATGTCTTCCGGACCCTAAACTACATGCCCTCCGACTGACCTGTGGCAGCCTTCCGTCCGGACCCAAATAAGCCACATAAGGTGACAAAGTCTGGAAACGTTAAGAAGCCGTGGCCGAAGATCATTCACAAGGATGGCGTTCCTCAGCCTCCGGATGTTCTGTGGATGGCCACTCAGCCGCCGGTTGGGGATAAGCGTCTCTGGTGCCGTGCCTATCTCACTGCTGAACTCCGCATGTCCTCTTTCCTTCTGTGATCAACATCAAGCTAACCTTGCACCAGGCATCGACTTGGATCGTGGAAATGCACACGTATTCTGGGGCGCCATCCTAGACGAGGCGATTGGAACATTTTTCAACATGTCTCAGCTTCCACCCCACTGGAATAGGCTGTCCGATCCCGGCAAGTGGAGTCACGAGCAATGTGGAGACTTTCGCGAGGCAGTGGAGCGTAATCTCGCCGCGTCTGGACGTGGCTTCCACTTTCACCATGTCAAGACCTCAGCAGGAATACAACCCGCGGTCCCGGCCGCTGACCGTACCTGGTCTCCGGAGCAAGCCGAGAAGGAGGCGGAAGACCGGGCTGATGAGGCGGACGAGGATGAAGCAGAAGCCGAGAATCCGACCCCAGCTCGTCGAAAGAGGAAGACGAAGCGAACAAATGCACCCTCTCGTTCAAGGAAGAAATCTACAGCGACCGTCGAACCACCGAGTCAAGCTCCGACACCGAGACGATCCAAAAAAACGGCCCCAAAAAGAGGCGCAAAAGGGAAACGTGCTAGCAAAGCCATAGTAGAATCGTCTGACGAAGTGGAAAGTAGTGCGGAGCAGGGTCTTGCAACCGGGTCGTTGGACCCTCAGTATCGAAGTGCAAGACATGAGATGATTGCTGCGGGGGAGGATTCGGAAGATGAACGTGACAATGGTGTTCCTGTTGAGCGGTGGCCCCACCCAGCATGGCCCGGAACTTCCCCCGACACGGTTGCGCAAGAACCGCAGGCACAGTTCACCTACCTCCGGACGCTGTCGGACAAGGATCCTTATGTCCGTCTAGTAGATCTGGTCTCTCGTATTCCGGTACATCATCTCAATACCCGTCCCAAGACAATGTGAGCTAACCTCTCCTCCTCACACGTAGGCAGCACAGGCAGATCTCAGACTCCCCAAAAACGCACCAAAATGTGGGCTGTGGGATTGGCCCAAGCAATGGATTGGGTCCGAGCAGCACGAATTTGAGCCAGTGATGATCGAGCTCCGGAACTGCGTTGCGGACTTTAACAACGAACCCCCAACATTCCTGTGGCAAGGGGAAGACGGATCATGGGCTGGAAGGGATCGCGCATCTGCAGCCTTATTGCTCCTTGGGCTATACGATCACGACACAGTGTTCTGGGAAGCAATGAAGAGCAACTCGGCCCTGTGGAAGGAGTCTACGCTGGCCCCGGATGGTGTGTCCTCAAGAGGAACAATTATGACCTCTTGCATTGGCAAGCTTCCCGAGTACGCGCAGAGTGGCAGGGAAGGAAGCTGGTGGTGGTTGGAGGCAGTGAAGGCCATGACCCTGGCCGCACAGAAAGAAATCGTGAACACAGAGGCTGCAGGCATTCCAGCCAATACATCCACGTCCGGCATCCGAAGGAATCCCACTTGCAAGGCACAGCCTCCTCGCGGCTCTATCCATATTCCCCTGTCCGATGAAGAATTTGCAGGCGTACAGTTAGACGGTACACCATCTCGTAGGATTCCCGTTCATGTTTGTGTGTCTTGTGGGCTGACCACCACAATATATAGGTCCAAGGCCAAAGCCGCATCCGACGGCCACTGGCCCCAATACCACGCCCGGCAGGCGAACTGACATGGATGCACTAGCGGAGATGGACACTGACCTTTTCCCTCCTCCAACATTCGACACAGATATACTGTCCGATGAAGATGAGGGAGAATCTACCTCTCCAGATGTGTTTGGCTCCTCCGTTGTCCCAGAACCGTTCGAGGCCTCCGTCTTCATGGCGATCTCCGACTTGGAGGATGACGAAACCCCTTCGGATGATGACATATCCCACCATGTTCATTTTGTATGGAATCCATGTTCCTCGTCGATGGATGTTCGCTCATGTATATTATTCTCAGACACCACCGGCGGCAGATGGGGAGAATCCCGAGAAGCGTCCACAGTGTCGCCGAAAGCCTCCATCAAGAGCAGATTCCCTATATCCCCCTCCTGAGTTGACAAAGCCTGCAAATTACAAGAAGAAACGCAAGGCGACGAAGGGAGCAGTTCAGTCGGAGGTAGGCCTCGGCGAGGCCGGACCCTCTTCGAGAGTTGCATTACAGGGGACTGACGTTCCTGACGATGGACGAAAGTGATTGAGTAGTGTGGTAAACACACCGAGGAAGGGGATAGGAAAGAGGAGAACATGAGGATTGCATTGTGGGTGGGGTGTGCGTCGATACGGAGGAGTGTCGGATAGGCAGAAGGTATCAGACAGAGCATTGTGCCATACTGTGAAATCCACCACATATTCAGTACCGTAACCATCCCAGCCACTATACAGACGATTCCTGAATGAAGAATTGATGTATGTGAGAGGAATGCAAAGGTTGACAGATAGAGAGTGTACCACATCCGAGGTATCCGGAGGCTGGATCTGGGCCCACTGTGTCTCAATAACTTCACCATCCGTGGCGGGAAATCTAACCAGGATCAGTGTCGCCAAGGGCTGTGTAGAACTGGTATTGTCACCTGGGGAGCCTGTGTGGATCCTGGGTGCTCATGTAATGTACAGCATACATCGCGGAGGTCGGTGGAGTGTGTCGAGGAGGAGAAAGAGCAGGGTGGGAGACTGGGTGTGACTTGGGTATGCTCATGGTTCTTCTGAAGTATGATCGATGAGGATCAGAAGGAGTCCTTGGGTCCTTTTATACTCACTCGGGAGTTCCCACAATGATGTCTCACATGACCGGAGGACTTAGATAATCAGAGATGAATTAATTGATGGCGCCCATCCGGCGGACCCTCCGGGTGCGCGATGTCAAATGTTTCTCAAGGGGGTGGGCTCAGGTGAGGAAAGCAATGTGATAGCGACTAACGAGTACATTCAAGATAAAGTAAATAAACGGACCTCCGGCGGACCTTCCAGTGATGGTGCGCCATGCGCCGGGCTAAAAGGAGATGTGGATGGCGAGGATGGATGTACCAGTGGAAGGGAGGACCGAACAGACGGAAGGATCGGGGTTCGGTCCTCCCTTCCACTTGTACTCGTTACATAGTGAGATGTGACCTAAAATTCCTACCCTTCCCTCATATTCCCCGGCCCCTACCTGAACTATCTCAGCCAAATGTTCAACGAGACCGTCAAAGTGCACACGGTCCCGAGCGGCAACTCGGACGTGGACAGTACTTCCGACACGCGCTCCCACCAAGCGCAGGTGGGTCTCCAGCTCGTCTGCGAGCGACCCCCCTTCGTCCGCGGTGTCCTATTCCTCCTTTGGGCACCGTCGCATCCGTCCAGCAATAACAGCAACAGCAACAACTCGTCTATCGGCGGGGTCGGTGCCGGATAACAGATCAATCTGTACTGTACACTCCACCCCATCCCACCTCCTATGATGGCGATCTTCATACCTATGTGACCACCAGGGGTTCCGGATGTTTTGATGGTGCACAGTATACATCGCATAGGTGGGAGGAATGGATTGAGTCGGTGAAGGGGAAGGACGGGGCACTGGGTTTGACTTGGGGATGCTCATGTCTTCTGTGCTGTTGATGAAGATGAGATGTGACCTTTGCTCATTTTTATCCTTCCTCGGATGTTGCCGGATTCACACATCACATGACGAAAGCGATGCGATAGCAGACAGAGTGTGACTAGGTACATTCAAGATATTTTTAAAAAGTCCAGACCCTCCGCCGGAGGGTCCGCCGGACCCTCTGGCGACGCGCTGCCTCACTTCTCGCCATGCTGAAACTTCCGCATGAGGGCCATGAACGGCGCGAGCTTCTCATCAAGCTTGCGATCGATGAGGGCACTGATGGAGTCAGCAGTGGCGGTGTCCAACCCACCATCCACCTGCATCGGCTCCACCGCCTCCGGCGCGGCCTTCCCCTTCCCCTTCCCTGCACCAAGCGCCACCGCCAACCCTCCCTCCTCCTCTGCCGACATGGGGGCCAGCTCCGGTGCGAGCAGGACGTGTCCTCCGGTGGACGCGGCCTTGCGGTACCACACCTTGGACGACTCGGGGTGGGGGGTCCAGACGGTGTCGTTCAGGTTCTTCAGCTGCGCGAGGGGTTCCTGCACGAGGGTGACAATCTCCGCCGCGATCCGGGCGGAGATGTGATCCTCGAGGACGCGCATTGCGGCCTCAAGTCCGAGGCCATCTAGATGATGAATGTCAGTATCCTGCGACATAAGACAAGACACACATTGGACTTACCGTAGATGTTGCCACCGTCGGAGGCACCCTCCGACGACTCTCCCTCCTGGCGTTGACGCTTGTGGGGGGGGGCCTCTTCTGCTGGGGGGTGTCAGAAACGCAGTTTATGAGACCGATGAACCGCCTAAGTCGCGACGATGGGAGGAGCGAGAAGAAAATAGATTCGAGAGTGCCGGGGTCTAGGGTAGTGCAACGTGCACTACAGTACCGTATGACGAGATGGACAGTCTAGGGAAAAGGGAAGAGAAACACTGTCCTTATATACAAGTGGGTACGATGGTGCGATGCGATGCAATAGTGGTGCGAGCGGGGGGAACAATAAGAAAGGAGTCATGGGGCGGAGGACAAAGGTCCGGAGCAATGATGTCATAGATAAGGATGCGGAACCCCGCTCGGAAGTCCGGGCAATGACGTCGTTGAAGCATGTGATGCAAGGGAAAGTCATGTGCCGTGACGCGTCGCGTGTACGAGGTCTGCAAACGAAGAGAGAAATGGAGCGATCCGTGACATTACCCCCCCTTTAAGACGCGCTTTCGCCTGGAGCGCAATGTCATCTGCAAGGGTAGATGCGAGGAAATCGTCAAAGGAGATGCCGAGGGAACGCACAGGGCGGGGCGCATTTGGATGGCGTTTGTGGAAGGTGTCGATCATGTCGGTGACTTTTGAGAGCGAGGAGCGAGGGAGCCAGGTATTCTCAGAGTCAGGATAGCCTGCCCACTTGACGAGGTATTATATGCCTTTCTTGTTACGGGTCGGCTTTGAGTCGATGATGTCTTCAACGTCATATTCTTCTTCGTCATCAACAAGGTCAGGCGGCGGTTGTTCATAGTTTGGACCGTGTGCCGTTGTCTCCTTGTATGCGGTGAGCAGCGAAGCATGGAAGACTGGGTGGATTCTCCACGTCTTCGGCAGCTTCAGGCGGTAGTTCACTGGGCTAATGATGTCAACGATCTCGAAGGGTCCAAATCGTTTGGCAGCAAGCTTAGCTTTCGGCCTCGTTGTCTTCAGGTTTTTGCCTTCGAGCCAGACCTTGTCTCCGACGGCGAACAGTGTCGATTTGCTGATCGTGTCACCATTGTAGTGCTTCATTAAGTCGGATGCGAGGGCAAGGCTGGCCTTGATCTCCTGTCAGACTTCTTCAAGTTGACGGAGGCGTTCTTCAACTGCAGGGACCTTTGAGGATGGGTTTACGGATGGGTACATCTTGGGGAGGAAGCCATAGAGGACTTCAAAGGGGGCCTTTCCGGTAGCTGCATGGGTGCGGGAGTTGTGAGAAAACTCGAAGAAGGGCAGCCACTTCACCCAGTCATCTTGACGGTAGTTGCAGAATACTCGCAGGAACTGCTCAAGGTTCTGGTTTTCGCGTTCGGTCTGGCCATCTGTCTGTGGGTGGTACGCTGTGCTAAGGGCAGACTTGATCCCGAGCTTCTCGTTGAGTGTACGCATTACCTGCCCAGCAAATTGGGGTCCACGATCTGAGATGATCTTGTCCGCCAAGCCGTAATGTCGGTATACCTTATCGAAGAGAATGTCGGCCGTGCCATCGCTGGTGATCTTCGTTGTACATGGGGTGGTAACCACCATCTTGGTGAGGCGATCAACCACGACGTTAACGGCATTATAGCCTTCGCAGTCAGGGAGCTCGACAATGAAGTCGGTAGAGATGATGCCAAATGGTCGGTCGGGTACTTCGTTCGGGATCATGTCGACGTGGGGTCGGCTGCTCTGTGTCTTTGTCGACTGGCAGGTTGCGCATCCTGCTACGAAGTCGCGGACGAAGACAGACATGCCAGGCCACCAATATTCACGACTCACAAGTTCGTAAGTCTTGAAGCGACCAGGGTGTCTAGCCAGGGGCGATTCATGGTACATTTTGACAATGTCGCGTCGCAACCCGTCGTCTGCAGGGACATATACCTTTCCTCTAAACAGGACCAGGCCTTCTTCGTAGTTCCACTCTTGAAGGTTCTTGACGAGTGTACGTGGTCCATTCCGTAAGATGGCATCCAGAGCTTGAACGACCTCAATGTCCTTGGTCTTGCAGTCGCGGATACGTCGTCGGAGTTCGACATCGCCGAGGGAGGTTACTGCTCCTGGCCTTGTTGCACGTATCTGGAAGTACTTGGGGTCGAGCACGATACGCTCCTTGTTGTCGTTCTCAACGCCCAGCTTGTGATCAGGTCGTCGGGACATTGGGTCTGGGCGATGGGATACTCCTGGTTTGTGAACGAGCGCAAAGTCAAATCGAGTGAGGAATAGAGCCCAACGTGCCTGTCGGCGGCTCAGCTTCTGTGCCGTCTTGAAGTGCTCCAGGTTCTTGTGGTCTGTCCAGATTTCGACGGTGTCGGGGGCGCCTTCGAGGTAGTGGCGCCAGGCTTCGAGCGCACGGATGATCGCGAGTAGCTCCTTGTCGTAGATGTCGTAGTTGCGTTCCGGTTCCGATAGGGCTTTGGACAGATACGCCACTGGATGCCAGTGACCGTCGTCACCTTTCTGCGAGAGTATACCTCCAGTAGCAAAGTCCGAGGCGTCAACTTCGACAAGGTAGGGTTTCCTTGGATCAGGCATAACTAAGACAGGGGAGGAGGTGAACGCAGCTTTAAGTGCGTTAAACGCCGTCTGGCATTCCGTCGACCAATTCCATGTGCAGTCCTTCTTTGTCAGGTCGAATAGAGGTCGTGCGATCTTGGAGAAATCCTTGATGAAGCGTCGGTAGAAATTACCAAATCCGAGGAAGGATTGTACATCCTTGACCGTCCGGGTTGTCGGCCAGTCCTGGATACCAGCTACCTTGACGGGGTCCATGGCGATCTTGTCGTGTGAGATAATGAGTCCGAGGTATTCAACGGAGTCCTGCTCGAAGACACATTTCTCTGGCTTAAGGAACAGGTCATTGTCTTGTAGGCGTTGGAGAACCTGTCGCACTATGGCACGATGTTCCTCCATAGTTCGAGTGAATACGAGGATGTCGTCCATGTAGATGATGACTTTGCCCGAGTCGATAAGATCCTTGAAAAGTTCGTTCATCATTGCCTGGAACGTCGCGGGGGAGTTCATAAGGCCGAAGAACATCACCGTAGGTTCAAAGAGGCCACGATTCGTCTTGAACGCAGCCTTCCACTCGTCGCCTTCCTTGATGCGGACATTGTTGTACCCCCAGCGGACGTCCATCTTGGAGAAGATCTTTGCACCTTTGAGGCGGTCAACAATTTCTGAGATCAGCGGCAAGGGGTACTCGTTTTTGATGGTACCCTTGTTCAGCTCTCGATAGTCCTGTACAGGCCGCAGCTTCCCATCTTTCTTTTTGACGAAGAAGAACGGACTTGCCTGCGGTGATTTCGATGGGCGAATGTAGCCCTTCTTCAGGTGGTCGTCGAGGAAGGTATCGAGCTCGATCTGCTCGGAGGGGGAGAGCGGGTAGATCTTGCAGGGCTTGGGTTCGATGCCGTCCTTCATGTCGATGGCATGATCCCATGGTCGCCGGTCGGGTAGTCGTTCAGAGGTTTTCTTGTCGAATACAGGTGCAAAGTCGCGGTATGGAGGGGGAACCAAGTCTTCAAAGGTTTGCGGGCGTGCATTTTCCCTTGAGTGCTCTGCAAGCTCTTGCGCCTTGTGTTAAGGACGGTCCTTATCACGTGACAAGCGGCGCAGGCTACAGTACTCTTACGCGCGAGAGGTGGGATCAGGTGATCCAGACGTCTCGGTTTATACGAAGGTGAGGGTCAATAAGCGAAGCAGTAAGTCTTCACGGAAGACTTAGGCGAGCTTATCAACTTAGTTGGCTTGGGATTCTCTTTAGCGTTTAGAAGAGGAGGTTCTTATTAGAACAGTCCTGTATTTACAAAGAGAACGAGCTGAGGAATAGCTCGTTCGTTGAGCCTCCTTTTATATGAAAGGAGGTCGAGTAAATAAATGTACATAAGGCAACGATTGTATCAAGTATCTACGGGGACGCGACTGTGGCACAGTCGTAGCTGTGTTGTCGACATGTCGACGAACTGTGGCACTGTCGGAGCTGTGTTGTCGAGATGCCGACGAGCTGTGGCGCGGTCGTGGCTATGTCGTCGGGACGGTTACGAGCTTGAACGAGTTGTAACACTATCCCCCTCTCTAGAATCTAC
Source organism: Amylostereum areolatum (assembly GCA_012932865.1). Lineage (NCBI taxonomy): Eukaryota > Fungi > Basidiomycota > Agaricomycetes > Russulales > Stereaceae > Amylostereum > Amylostereum areolatum. The sequence continues at coordinate 951,410 of SAXG01000013.1, read as the reverse complement.
GTCTCGTAGATTCCTGAACTGAAGTGGTTCTAGCGGGATGTCTTGAACGTGTTGTCGGTCGCTCGCTCTTCGCCATTGGAGAAGGAATATGGTTGATGCAAGGAAGGTGAGGATCGTAAGTCCTACGATGATGCTGATGACGGCGATGAGCCAGCGAGGAGTGGGCGTATTGAAGATCAATAGATCGGGTGATTGTGTTGATTGCATCATGCTTCTGGGTTTGTCGTTTTCTGATGTTCACTCTTTATATCCTTGCCCGGACCCTAATGATAGAATTCTATTCTATCGTTTCAACAACGCTTCTACTACCTTTAGGTCCTCCCCGTCTATCGTAGTAGCCCCTAACCGATGCCCTATCCTCGCCGTCGTCGCGTGATCTGGGCTCTTGAACCGAGGCCCGCGCTTTCAGAAGAGTCCCTTGATGCCGGATCTTCCCTTCGACTCCTGCATAGCTTCTTCGTCTAAGCTTCTCGGCCTCTTCATGGCGCGAGCGACGTCCGGACGGTTTAGGAGTTCCGTGACTCGTTTGAGATGACGAAGGAGTTCTTCGTCCTGTGGGTAGGGCGTGGGAGTGCGCGAGAGGACGGGCGAAGGAGGAGGAGTGGTAGGAGGAGTGTGGTCGGTGGTGGAGAGGTTGCGCGACGAGGAGGTAAGAGTAGAAGACATTTTTGTTGGTTTGGGCGATGCGAGTGAGTTTGTTTAGACGATGTCTGAGGATGTTATCGTCTTTGTGACTTTCCTTTTATGCTTGCGATGTGGAGGAGCAATGATGTAATCATTGCCGTCAATCGTAAGCGGGACTCTCGTACATAATCAGACATGAGTCGTAAGTAAGCGATGCATCCAGTGCGTCGCTGGGAAAGATGCTAAGCGTTTCGCCTTCCTCATAGCGATAGGAACCGGTATAGTAGAGAAGTCCGAGGAAAATATGCGTACGAGTGAGGGCGCAGTCCGTGATCAGTCCGAGGAGTATCGTAAGGAGAAGTCGGAAATGCGGGATGATGGGAACGAGATGGAGACATAACTGATGATGAGAAAAATGGTCCGAGTGCGTGTGATGGATGAAAGATCGTCCGTGCGCTTACCAGGTCTCCGGCCAGTGAACCTTCGACTCTTCCACTTCTTGCAAGTCCCAGTCCTCTTCTTTCCAGAAGAGATCGTCGACGCGCCAAGAGTGGTTGAATCGCGAGGGAGGTTCCCGCTGAGTGCGGAGTGCCGCGTCCTCCCAGTACAGCCACTGTTCGGTGGCGTGTTGGGCGGCTTCGTGAGTCAGGCTTTCACGTCGCGTGAGGAAGCCCAGAAGCTGCCTGTGGGCGCGGGCGGTAGCGTCGGTACGTCGGAGGTGGGGGTGGGACATCAGTGTTCCTGGACCGTAGCTGGTATCCGGATGGCTCGGGCGAGGAAGAGGAGTCCGTGGTCGGAGAGGGTAGCATGACCGTGATCGGGGGAAGTGAGGGGGAGCGTTCTTGTGACGGGGACAGTCTCGGCGGAGATGGCCTCGCTCGCCGCATTTCCAGCAGCGTTTCCGCGGCTTCACAGGAATCGCGTCCCACTGTTCCTGCGTCCACGTAGTAGGCTCGCCGCTCCATGGGTCCGAGGGATTCTCGGCTACTTCCTTCGTTTGGTCGTTCGCCGGATCGTCCTCTTCCTCCGCCGAATTGTCCAATTCCGTTGACTTGCACCCCTGTCTCCCGCGAGCTTGGATTTCCATCATCCGTTGGATTGTCTCCTGGATCTTGTCGCAGTTCCTCATCGCCCGACTTATCGGGGAAGTCGACGTCTCTGATCCGCTTGAGTGATCTTCCGTCGGAGTCGACAGATTCATGTTTACGTCGCTGTGGGGTGACTCGGGGATCTTGGGCGATGGGATCACTAGTGTGGTCGGGGTGTGGGCGTAGGAAGGAGGGATAATCAGGGGGTTTTCCGTTCCAAGGCATGGGAGCGTCGTCAATAGAAGTTGGGAAAGGTGTTGGCGGTCTAGGCACCGCTGGCATTGAGGAAGGTGCCCAAGGTACTCGTCGAGGATTTTCCGTTGGGAATCTTCTGGTCGGCTGTCTGGGGTCCGGGGGAGTACGGGGCTGTCCGATGTAGTTTCCGGGTATGTCGTTTCCAACGATGGGAGGCTGGACGAGGTTAACGTTGTTGAAGTCGGGGATGGGTATGGATCTTGGTGGAGTATCAGCGGTGACGGGCCGCGGAGGGGCGTTAGGAGGGTACGGGGATCTGGTGAGGGTGGTCGTGATGGGATCGGGTCGAATAGTGTAGCCCGGGGAGATGTGATGTCCATGGAAGATAAGGTCGATGTCGGGGCCTTCTTTCGAAGACATATGGGGAACTCCAGTAGTTTCCATTCGTCTTCGGAGGATTTCTCCTTCGTAGGCGGCACGGAAGGTGTGTCTTTCCCAGTTAAGCCAGTTAACTCTGAGTCCGACTTCAGTAAGGAATCTCCGGAGCTCTGCGACGTTGAGTATAGCTGCCGCGCTAGCTTCCGGAGTCGTCGAAGGAGTTTGACCTCCCTCTCTTCCATCTCGGTCGAGAGCGTTAGGTACCTTGAGTCTAGCTGCAGAAACTCCTCGTCGAGCATCTTGATGTGATTCCCTAAGATGCTCTGGACGTCGGCCGACTCCTGCCTGAGATCGCTGATCCGTTCCCTGGCCTGCTCGAGAGCTACTCCGGCTATCATGTGGGCTATCTGACTTTCTAGCATCGGGGAATCGGGCGTTGGGACTTCCGTTGCTCCGGGCAACGGGGATTGCATTAGCACCTGTGAGGAATCCAGGCGCTTTAGTTGGGGTTCTTCTGTGTGCTTCTAAGCGGCTTACCCCTTGTTCTTCCGTCTGGTCCTGACCTAGACGGAGGAGATGCCGTTTTAATTGCGAGGATAGTTGCGGATCAAGCGATGAAGCAGTCTCCGCAGAGGGCGCATTCCTGTTGAGTGTGGTGTACTTTGTGACAAACGAGGCGGAGGCGGTCGACATTGCTGGGAGTGACGATTGGATTGGTGGAAGAGGTGTTGGCTGCGTTTGGGGTGGTGGACATTGGTGCTCTGTCTCGTCGAACCCAAGGGGTTTTTATCCCCTCTCTTTGGCAGTGTATTCGCCTGAATGAGTTTCACCAGTGTTTTACTTTCGTCTTGCGTTTCTTTCGTCGTGTTGGCCTTCGCTCTTGTTGTGTTACAGTGATCTCGTCGAGATCAGTAGATTCTTCGTTGGTCTCTTTGATTGGCTTTGGTGGCAACCTCGGTGCCTTCGGGTTATTCCGGTGGAACTCTGTGATCGCATCTTTTGATCCTTCGAGATTAGATGCTGGTTCCCATGTGTTACCGGAGTCTGGGTAGCCTTTCCATTTTACGAAATAATGTAATGGTTCGGAATATTGTTTGTCTAGTTTCGAGGCTATTATTGTTTCTAGTTCATAGAGTTCTTCATCGTTTACTAGTTCCGGAGGCGGTTTTTTCGTAGGCTTCGCCGTATTGTTCTGTTTCTTTGAACGGAATTAACAGTCCCGCGTGAAATACCGGATGTATTTTCCACTTCGCCGGTAGTTCTAAGCGATAGGTTACTGGTCCTATTACTTTTTCAATTTTGAATGGGCCAAATCGCTTTGGTGCTAGTTTAGTTTTCGGGTATACCGTGTTAAGATTCTTTCCATCCAACCATACTTGGTCACCCTGTTTGAGTTGATCTCGTAGTGTGAACGTTTGATCATGCTGCATCTTCATTAATTTGGCAGCTATTTCTAGACTTGCTTCTGCGTTGTCCCATGCGTCCTTAAAGTTCTTTATTCTTTCTTCGGCTGTCGGTATTCGCGGATCGGTTGGTATTGCCGGGTTGAAAACCGGTTGATACCCATGTAGGAGTTCAAATGGGGAAGCTTTCGTAGCTGAATGTTGTCTTATATTGTGTGCGAATTCCGCTTTTGGTAGAAGTTTTGCCCAATTCGTTTGATCTCCGTTGCAGAATGCTCGAAGATATTGTTCTAACTCTTGATTCACTCTTTCTGTTTCGCCGTCCGTTTGGGGATGATACGCTGTGCTGAGCGACGAGATAACTCCGAGACTTTCGCAGATGGATTGGAATACTTTGGATGCGAATTGAGGGCCTCTGTCCGATATCATTCTTTTCCATAGTCCAAATCGTCTGTAAACATTGTCGATCAGAAGATCAGCTGTCTCTTCTGCGTTGATCGTCTTTAGGCACGGTGTGAATACTGCGGTTTTGGTGAACCTGTCGACGACTACGTTGATCGAATCGAATCCATTGGAGATCGGAAGATCTGTAATGAAATCTGATGTGATTGTTTCCCATGGTCATTCTGGTATTTCCGTAGGTTGTAGTGGATGTTTTGCCGGATGCGTGACATTCTTTGTTGACTGGCATACGGGACATCCTTGGACATAGCTTTTTACGAAGGAAATCATCTTCGGCCACCAAAAGTTTCTCTGTACCAGTTCTAAGGTTTTCATCTCTCCTGGATGTCCAATCGTTTGGAGATCATGATGTGATTTCAGGATCATACGTCGCAGTTCGAGATTCTGTGGTACGTAGATCTTTCCTTTCCTGATGATCAGATCGTTCTCGAAGTTCCAATCTTCGATTCCTTTTGCAAGGGTACGTGGTCCTGATTTTTTGATCGTATCCAACGCTGTCCAAATTTCATCATCCAGGTGTGAGAAGTTCCTTAGTTCTCTGAGAAGCTCTTTATCTCCGATTGCTTCAACAGTTCCCCTTCCGGTGGCTCTTGCCTTGAATATCGAAGGATGGAGCAGGATTCGTTCGTCGTTATCTGGAATGTCTTCTTTATGATCTGATCTTCTAGAAAGTCCGTCCGCTTTGTTTGTACTTCCTGGTTTGTGTACCAGGGTGTAGTTGAAGCGGGATAGGTACAGGCTCCATCGTGCTTGTCGTCGATTAAGTTTCTGTGCTGTTGTAAAATATTCTAGATTCTTATGGTCTGTCCAGATTTCAATCTTGTGGTTTGCTCCTTCTAGATAGTGTCGCCAGTGCTCTAGGGCTTTTACCACTCCCAAGAGTTCTTTGTCGTATATTTCGTAATTCTGTTCCGCCGGTGACAATGATTTGGACAGGTACGCGACCGGATGCCATCTTTCAGTTTCGTCCGGTTGTGATAGGATAGCTCCGTACGCGAAGTCAGAGGCATCGCTTTCTATGCGGAACGGTTTGTTCTCGTCAGGCATGATTAAGACTGGGGATGATGTGAATTCGTGTTTCAGCCTGTTGAAGGTGTTTTCACACTCGGTTGTCCAGTTCCAGTCATGGTCCTTCTTTGTGAGTTGGAATAGTGGTCTCGCGATCTTAGAATAATCTTTGATGAAACGTCGATAGAAGTTTCCAAATCCGAGGAATGATTGGACTTCTTTTACCTTCTTCGGTGTAGGCCATTCCGATAGTCCTTGAACCTTGATTGGGTCCATCTGTACCTTGTTATGTGTGATTATCACGCCTAGGTATTCGATTGATGATTGTTCGAAGAAGCACTTTTCTGGTTTCAGGAACAGATCGTTCCGTTCCAGAATTTGAAGGGTTTCTCTCATCAGTTTTCTATGTTCGTCGAGTGTTTCTGTGAATATTAATATGTCGTCCATGTATACCACTACCTTTCCCGTGTCTATTAATCCTTTGAATAGTGCGTTCATCATTGCTTGGAACGTTGCGGGCGAGTTGGTTAGTCCGAAAAACATCACCATTGGTTCGAACAGGCCTCTGTTTGTCTTGAACGCGGCTTTCCATTGATCTCCTTCTTTGATTCGAACATTGTTGTATCCCCATCGGAGATCGAGCTTTGAGAAGATCTTAGCATCTTTGAGTTTGTCGATGAGATCCGAGATGAGCGGGATCGGGTATTCGTTTTTTACCGTGATGGAGTTGAGATAGTGATAGTCCTGTACTGGTCGAAGAGATCCATCTTTCTTCTTGATGAAAAAGAAGGGCGACAATATCTCTGATTTTGATTCTCGGATGTATCCTTTTCGTAGATGTTCGTCTATGAACGTATCTAATTCTTTTCGTTCTGGTACCGTCATCGGATACACTTTGCAATTCCAAGGTTTCCATCCTTCGGTCAGGTCTATCGCATGATCCCAAGGTCTACTGATTGGGAAGCGTTCCGACGCTTTCTTTTCGAATACCTTTTGATACTGTTTGTAACTAGACGGAATCATCTCATCGAGTGTCTTCTTCTTTTCTCCCATGGCTGCTCTTTCTGCGAGTTCTTGTGCTTTAGTTGCTCTCACGGTTATCCAGGCACTAGTTTCGTTCGTTTCTTCTGCGACTGGTATCGCTTCTATGTTAGTTTTCCCGTAGAACGTTCTGATCGTCTTGATCTCGACGAGATCAGAATCGATTTCGGAATCTTCTTGTTCCTCTATCATTGCGTGATGGTTTGCCTTCTGTTCTTCGAACGATGGCAGGAAGGGTTCGTCCTTTCCTTGGACGGTCATCGTTTTACTCGTAGTGGAGCACGTACCTGGACATGTCTGTAGTGTAATCTGTCTCTTTCTCCAATCAATGCTAGGATTGTGTTTTTTGAGCCAAGGGGTTCCTAAGATTACTTCATCTCCTCCTAGGGCTGTGACAAATAGTCCTAGGTTTTCGCGGTGAATTTCTCCGTTGATTCCTTCCATTGTCATCGGAAGGTACACCTTTTGTTTGATCTCTCCCAAAGTGTTTCGCGATCCATCAACGTTGTATATCAGTATTGGTTTCTTAAGTTGGATCAGATTCATCTTGTGTTTTCGCACAAAGTCTGGATGGATCAGGGTGCTACTGGCTCCGCTATCTAGCAGTGCTTTTGCTGCAGCTTTACGGAACTTTCCATGAAACATAACAGGTATATGAATTGATGGGGCGTGCGCCGCTCCATCTTGGTATGACCTTATATACACTGTTCTATTTATGTCATCCCCTGTTTCCTGCACAGGAGATTGATTTGAAAAGTTCATTGTCTGTGTCCTTTCAACAGCCGCGGTTGAAGGACGGTTCAAAAATCCTGATTGTCTTTGAACATGTTGGCAGTGCGCGCGAACGTTTCACTGTCCATCTTGTTCACGAGCTTGGTGATTTGATCAATCGGGGATTCTTCTTCCGTTAGATTCGCCGTTCGTGCATTGATCGTCGTTTGGGTACGTTTCTCTGGGCAGTTCCTGGAGATGTGTCCTGGCTTCCGGCAATAGAAGCATGATCCTGATTTCTGAAGTTCGGTACGTTCTTGCGGGGTAAGGCGTCTGAAGTTTCGGTTATTGTTTCCGGTCTGAGCGGCTCTGGCGGTGGTAGCATTCCCTTTATTTCCGTTTCCTCTTCGGAATGGAACGTACGTCTGTGGTTTCTTGTATAGGAGGGTGAGATCGCTCGTCGGGTTCATTGGTCTCGTATAATGTCGTTGGAATGCTTGGGCTTCTCGCCAGTTATTATCGATGCGTAATGCGAGTTCATACCATTCTTCGATGTCGTTTGAGATGTGATCTCTCTTGAGGATCTCGACTACGACATCGTTGCGCAGTCCTCTCTTGAATTGGTCGATCAATGCTTTATGATCGTAACCAGCTTCCATGGCATAGTCTCTGAAGATCGTGATGTAATCTTTGGTGTCCATAGTGCCTTGTTCCAGGCGCTGTATGTTGAATCTAGCGTCCCTTCTGGGGTCTATTTCTCCAAAGGTCTCCAAGAAGTGGTCGCGGAACACCGTCCATGGAAGGTATGCTTCTGGATCTAGGCCGCGATCTCGTATCTTATCTATTTTGCTTATTAAAAGGGACGCCCAGTGAAGGGCGGGTCCATCGGTAAGATGCGAGAGTACAAAGGTTATCTTTCGCATGTTGGCCTTATACGCGTTGGGAAATGCTATGAAGCGAAGTACGCATTGTTCGATGAACTTTGCTGCTTTCGCTCGATCTCTTCCGTCGTATATTCCTAGTGCGTTTAGTTTGAACCCTTTGTCCTTATCTTCGGGTTTAGATCCAATTGTTCCTGTTCCTCCTGGTGGGGAATTCCCTGGTGGATACTTCGATCCTTTCGGAAGATCTGCGGTTGCTCCTCTTCCGAAAACATAGTCCTGAACTTCTTTTCCTTTCTTGTCTTCAATCGATCGGTCGGAAGGCGGTGGTGATGGTGATTGTGGCGGTCTCCATCTCATCGGTTCGGTCGCGCCGAATCCTAGGGCGAATCGAGTCTCAGGTCTCGGTTTTGCGGGATCGGCTGGTGTCGGAGATGGAGGCGTCTTGTGCGGTACATTAATTTCTCCAAGGGGGACATGGCTAGGTGCAGTGGCGGGGTTGGGTATCGAGGTGGCAGCGTCTCCCATTGTTGTGATGTTTTCGGGTCTTCCGAATAGATTTCCTTGTCTTCCTCTTCTGGTTCCGAAAATATCTTCGTCTGATTTGATTGATGGAGATCTTGTTGATTTCTCTGTATGTCCTTCCGCTTCTGCTGCGCTTGATGGGCTGCTTTCTCGACTTCCTCTGGAATTAGACTTTGTTCGGGTGTCTGATACTGCTTTCTCAGGTTCTGGCGCGGTTTCTTCTGGATGCGGTGCGGTTGTTGCGACTTCTTGAGGATGCTGGGGTTCGGTCTGAGGGTTCTGTGGTGCGGTTGTCGTATCGGCTGTGTCGGTATCGGGATCAAATTCCCAGTAGTCCTTAATATTCCCGGTGTAAGGTTTCTCTTCGACTTTCTGTGCGTCCGGGTGTTTCCAGAGTTCTTCTGATGAGAGGGGCACGATATGAGGTCTTGAATAATCTGGGCGCTTCCAATGTGAGTTGTCGTAGGTTCCGTCTTCCTTTTCTCTTTTAGATCTATCTTTGTAGTACTCTGCTGCTGGGGGAAGGTTGTATCTGTATATGGGTGGGTTCCACTGGTACGCGTATGTCCCTTTGCTTTCTTTTGCGGTGAAGGCTCCGTTGTGATAAAAGATAAGATTATAGGGATCAAATGTCCAGTGATGATTTTCTTTTCCGTTGGGAAATTCTCGACTACAATCTGATTGGAGATAAGGGACTTCAAAGTCTGATGGTCTTTTCTCAGCGGATTGTTCCGCTGGCTCCGTGGTGGGTGTTTCGTTTGACGCTCTGCGCCAAACTGTAGGGTGAGCTAGTGTAGAGGAGAGCTCGTTCTAGTGTTAAGGACGGTCCTTATCACGTGACAAGCGGCTCAGGCTACAGTACTCTTACGCGCGAGAGGTGGGATCAGGTGATCCAGACGTCTCGGTTCATACGAAGGTGAGGGTCAATAAGCGAAGCAGTAAGTCTTCACGGAAGACTTAGGCGAGCTTATCAACTTAGTTGGCTTGGGATTCTCTTTAGCGTTTAGAAGAGGAGGTTCTTATTAGAACAGTCCTGTATTTACAAAGAGAACGAGCTGAGGAATAGCTCGTTCGTTGAGCCTCCTTTTATATGAAAGGAGGTCGAGTAAATAAATGTACATAAGGCAACGATTGTATCAAGTATCTACGGGGACGCGACTGTGGCACAGTCGTAGCTGTGTTGTCGACATGTCGACGAACTGTGGCACTGTCGGAGCTGTGTTGTCGAGATGCCGACGAGCTGTGGCGCGGTCGTGGCTATGTCGTCGGGACGGTTACGAGCTTGAACGAGTTGTAACACCTTGGTGAAGCCCGCTCGGATTGGTACTGCCTCCGGGTTGGGGCCGTCAACTTCAGGAAGAATCCCAGCACGACGCAGGCCATTGATCTCCCAGTCTCGGAAGACCCTGGGTCGTTCGTCGTCGTCTTCAGTGAAAAGGTGGGCAGGTAAAGGTGAGAGATGGAATGTGCGGATGCGAACTCCTTTGACCCTGCGCGCGGGGATGACATACGTAGGGATAGGGGTCCAGGAGACATACACTGGTTCTGGGAATGGGTCGTCCGGGGCTAGAGGTACCTTAGGGGCCGCATCAGCTCGAACGTTTTGCTGTGATCGGGTCGACGATGGTGTTCGCGGCTTTGTTGCAAGGTTTGTCACGGTCGGTTCGGAGAGGGTGCAAGAGGGAGGGCAGCGGAGCATGTCAACACGATCTTGCTGCCAGTCTATGGTGGGGTTATGCTCATCGAGCCAGTCTGTTCCAAGGATCATATCGTGATCACCGATGTCAGTGATGAAGAACTCAGCTTCTTCCTCATGGTATGCCTTCGAGTCTTGCGAGTATATCCGGATCCGTTGGGTCGTCGTATCACGCACCCAGCCCATGATGTTCTCGGTGCCGTCCACGTTACGCACGGGGAACGGGTTTTCTAGTTTTCTTGTAGTCAGCTTCTTGCGTTCAGCGAAGCTTCGGTTGATGATGATTCCTTCTGCACCGCTGTCAAGCAGTGCCTCTGCGTCGATTTGTCGGCCTGTCGCTCGTCCAATCATTTTGACCTTGAGCGTTATCGAGGGTGTCTGCCTGTTCTTCGTGACAGTAGAGAGGTGCACACACGATGGATACGATTGCTCACATGAGGTCATAGATGATAGTACAGAGAAGCGATTGTAAGATGCCGATGATATAAGTCCTTTGCCTCCGCCAGACGACGCGACTGGGGGGCGTTTCAAAAATCCTGCGACTCTAGGATATCCTTCAACAGTGCCACTTCCTGCTCCTTACCTTCCGCATCCAGATCCTTCAGCTGGCGAGTGATCGCCACGATGGTTTTGGATGGGTCGGGAGCTGCTTTTGCAGTGGACGGAGCCATGTTCGTCGGCAGGGGAGGGGCCTTGGACCCAGTCTCTACTGCGCCCACCCGTCGCGTGCTCGAGTCGCGGTTGGGGCAGTCGCGAGAGACGTGACCAGCTTGTCGACACATGAAGCACTTGCCTTCGCGCATCATCTTTGCGCGCTCGTCGTCCGTCAGCTTTGCAGGGCGGGTCGAGGTGTTGGTGAAGGCGCCGACTCGGCGCGACGAGGAGTCGTTGGTCGAACCGTTCGAGGTGAGCGCGACAGCCCCCTTGGACTGACTGCTCTTCCTCTCCGGGTTCTCTTCGAGCCACTGGTGGTTGATGCGGCGGGCGCGCTCCTTCCACTCCGCGAGCTTGGTGGGGAACGGGTACGACCGGGCCACCTGCTTGCCGAGGTCACGCTGAAGTCCCTTCTTGAAAAAGTGGATTAGCGCCTCATCGTCGTATGCTGACATGGTTGCCAGCATCTCAAACTCGGTGATAAAGTCAGTGACGTCCCGGGTGGTCATTGCGAGCTCGTTGATCTTACGCTGAGCCTCTATCTTCGGATCGACGGGTACGAAGTCTTTGCCAAACCTCTCGAAGAGCTCTTTGTAGGAGTTATAGTGGAGTGTTGGGGGCGTGGGGTCGAGGGTGTCGGCGTCTTCCTTCTCGTCTTCGTCGGCGAAGAGTTCCATGCGGCGATGCGTGGCCCAGGCTTTCGCCGTGTCGTCCTCCATCAGGCTGAGGAGGAGCATCATCTTGGCGTCATCTGTGGCATAAACATCTTTGTTAACGCGCAGGAACATGTGGAGCTCGAGGGAGAACCGGAGGGTGTCGCGTCTATCGCCTTTGAATGGCTTTGGCTTGGGGCCGATCTCCCGCTTGGAGACGGCAGGTTTGGATTCGGCGTCGGGCATCTTGTTGAAGGGGAGGGGGACGGTGAGGGATTGGGCGAGTTCTTGATCAAGGCGGCGTAGGGTTTCTCGTCGGTGTTCTTCTGCTTCTTCAACTTTGTCCTCAACTTGTTTTGCGACAAGGAAGTCGGCGGGGGTGAGGAATTGCTGGTTATGATGCCACGACCAGTGATCTTGGACGGGACTGAACGAAGTGGGCTGCCACTCAACTACTGATCGTCATGGGGTTCCGTTCTTGTTCCGTCTATAGGCGTACCACTTCCCAGTTGTGTCGTTGTGGTTGATCCCTTCTGGGACTTCGATTACAGTACGTCGACGGGGTGGGGGCGAGTTGGTCGGAGGGGGGTTCAGGAAGCGCTGTAGAACGTCCGCAGCGGTGGCAAAATCCGATTCTTCAACGTAGGGTTGTTCGTCACGGTCGTCGAAGTACCAGTCTCGACGTTGCCGGTTTGGTTCATCGTGCAGCCAACGTACGGATTCCTTAGTCTGCTGCGAGGTGAGGATATAGTATTCTTCGGGACAGTAGTCTCGAAAAACGCCTGGGGGGAGGTTCGGAGTGGGGGGACGAGGGGCTGTGGAGGACGTGATGATGGTCTAGAAGAAGTCCGCCGCGATGGGGCGACGGCCGAGGAGTTTCTTGGTGAGGTAGCCGGCTTTTACTGCCTGGCGGATCTTATGTTCGTGGTGGCGGCGACGAAGGGTCTTACCCTTGATGGTGGGACGGAGGACTGGTGGCGGGGTGGATTCGGGGGTCCGGCGGTTAAACTGGGAGACGGAGGTGAAACTGGTTTGGAGGATCGGGTTGGGGGCGTCCTGGATGAGGTACGTGTGGTAGGTGGGGGCGTGGAGGGTGAATTCAAGGCGTTCGAGATCTACGTTGATGCACGTGGTGATCCGGACGTATAGGGCAAGGACGACAGTACCGTGATCCTTGTGCCACCTCCACTCGAAGATGCGGAAGTTGAGGCCGTGCGCGGTCCAGGGATCTTTCTTGCAGAGGTTCTGTACGGGGACGAGGCAGTTGATGGTGACGGCGTCGGACCAAGGGTAGGGGAGTGGTGCGTCGTCGCGGGGGGTGATCGGCTTTCCGTTGAACGGGAGGAAACCCGGTGCGTTCGGGAGGTCCGTGGTGGGAGTTTTTAACGTCGTGGAGACGGCAGAGGTAGATGGAGAGAGGGGTGCGAGGTAGGCGTAGGGGTAGACTGTCCAGGTGTCAGAAACGCAGTTTATGAGACCGATGAACCACCTAAGTCGCGACGATGGGAGGAGCGAGAAGAAAATAGATTCAAGAGTGCCGGGGTCTAGGGTAGTGCAACGTGTGCTACAGTACCGTATGACGAGATGGACAGTCTAGGGAAAAGGGAAGAGAAACACTGTCCTTATATACAAGTGGGTACGATGGTGCGATGCGATGCAATAGTGGTGCGAGCGGGGGGAACAATAAGAAAGGAGTCATGGGGCGGAGGACAAAGGTCCGGAGCAATGATGTCATAGATAAGGATGCGGAACCCCGCTCGGAAGTCCGGGCAATGACGTCGTTGAAGCATGTGATGCAAGGGAAAGTCATGTGCCGTGACGCGTCGCGTGTACGAGGTCTGCAAACGAAGAGAGAAATGGAGCGATCCGTGACAGGGGGGCCAAATCCGCTCCGGCTTCTTCAACCGACTTCCTCTTCAACATCGGCGAGTCAGTGGCGATCGCCATCGCAGGGTTGAGGGGGGCCGAGGGCGACGGCGTCGGGGGTCCAGCGGGAGGGGAGGGGGATCCACGTTGGATCACGTCCGCATTGTCCAGTGCCTTTGCAGCCAACGTTGACGGCTGCACGGAAGCGGGAGCCGCGGGGGGGGGCAGGCTGAGCGGTGGCAGGAGGTGTGGGAGGCGGAGACTGAGCAGGGGCGGGAGCCGCGGGGGGGGCAGGCTGAGCGGGGGCGGGAGCCGTGGGGGGGGCAGGCTGAGCGGGGGCGGGAGTCGCCGCGGGGGGGGCGTGCTCGGAGGCGGGAGCCGGAGGGGGGGCGTGCATGGGCGGTGGAGGCGGAGGGGGGGTCTTCTGTGCCACGGAGTCCTTGGCCTTGGCCTTTGGCTTTGGCTTGGCCGTGGTTTCCTTCTTAGAAGTCGACGCAGTGGGAGGGGGGGCCTTCTTTGTCTCGGATGGAGACACAGGGGGGGGTGGGCGCCTTTTTCTCGGACGTGGACGCGGACGGCACAGCCTTCTTGGGGGGGGGGGGTTTAGTTGCCGAGGTTGTAGATGTGGGTGGGGGGAAAATCTTCTGGGCAGAAGAGGAGGCCGGAGGTGGTGCATCTGGGGCCGGGGTCGGAGCGTTCTTTTTCTTCTTGGAGGTCCAAACATCTAAAGTGATGTCAGTATATGGACCTGGCGAGTCAAGGGGCACGTACCTTCCTCCAGCCACCACCGAGGGCCAATGTCCCCCACCCACTTCCGTGCGTAAAGGTCCGTGTCGACCGCGTTGACCTCCTGGAGCCACAGGTGACGGTCTTTGCCTTTCATCGCCTTGTAGATGGCGCCGACAAAGTCCGGGTACTTGTTGATGCCGAGGGTCAACGCACCAGAACCTCGTGAAACCTGGTCCAAAATACCACCCCGGGAACCACCTTGCGCCTGTGCAGCTCGCACACGACCTCGTGCAGGATCCGCTCCAAGCGCATCACATCATCGCTGTAGGTGGCGACGTCGGTGTTGATGTCTACTGTGGACGACATTTGAGGAGGATGGCAGAGGGACGAAGCGGGAGAGTGTGAGGTCGGTGAGATGAGGTAAGAGACAAGAGAAGAAAAGAGAAGCGAAGTTGACTTTCCCGCGCCGATGACAAATATGCTTCCACGATCACGTGGTCGACGCGTCACCTTTGTTTGCAAGTCGTTCCTTCCTCCTTAACATTTACCACCATCACGCAGGTAAGGATTACTTTGGAGGATGTAATCTTTTGGGATGACTAACTTTGAATGAGGTTTGCTATTGCAAAACATGGACAGGACATCTGGACATACCGAAGACCGCAATGTTGTGCACACGTCATTCAGCATGATAGCCCAGTATGGGTCGGAGAGTAGTCAAGTGGGAGGCCAATCCGAACGGCAATGTAAGGCTTTTTTTAATGAGATAAACTTTTGATCTGCTGACACGGGTGATCCAGCTGAAGAGACCCCGGACATTTCGCTCCTGAGTGAGGCCGGACCCTCCGGCGGGTCGGCATCCGGACCTCCGAGTCCTCTCACGGACCCTGTGGGGTCCGACAGTGAGGACGATGAGCCTGTGCCAATGACTCTTCCTGGGCTCCAAGACGAAGCTCCCGACGTCATGGTTCACCCATGGCAGGTGGAACCGCTTGTGCTGCGTGAGCTGCGTGAGATGCGTGAGCTGAGAGCATCGCGGACAGAGCCACTTCCCTATTTCATGGGTGGCCCAGGGTCCTAGGGTCCGGCCGTGCTGCATCAGCGGAATAACAAGCGGTTGCGAACCAGTCCTGATGGAAAGGGGAAGAAGCGTGCGCGATCCGGTGAGTACCTCGGTCAGTGTTGGGCTGCTGATGACTGATTATATCATCTTGTAGATATTTCATCCGGGCAAGGTGAGGAAACAACGGAGTAGTAACTTTTTGTGGGAGGGTACAATGTAAATAATATTACACTGTCACATTGTACTTCCAGAATACCGCCTGAGCTTCCTGCCTTAACGTCGTCCAGGTTTCTATATGACGGGAGTCATAGCAAGCTGCTCCAATATCCCCACGTCCTAGGTCCGTGTTCCGGATGTTGGACCATTCGGATACCTTTCTGTTGTGGAACCGGAGCGTGTTCCCCATCTGAGCGCGGACACATCCGATCTGTTCTTTCGTCCGGTCTAGGTTTGCCTTCGCGCGAAGAAGATTGACCCGAAGGACTGTACAAGAGTGAGCAGGTATCAGAAGGGGTTAGGATGACAACTTCTCACACTCATCCTTCCACGTCAGATTTGAAGAGTCTGCCTCCGACGGGCGATCCATTGTCCAAAACCACGCGAGTTGAGCGCGGACGGTGTGTGGGTTGGACGGGTCAATAATAGTGGTGCTTGCTTTGAGGTCTTGTTTGGTGAGGGGTTTGAAACGGTCAAGGACAGTCAGATCTGCATGAAGTCGGCCCAGTGCTTTCCGAGAGTCCATGTAGACTTGTACATGCTGCCGAAGGGTACCGAGGGTCCCCGTGATGGCCGAATATGCACGGGTTACCTGGCGTTGAGTGGAAGCTGGCCGGACCCCCGTCCGGTACTGAAACGAGAGAATTCCGACACTGTTACGGATCTCCCCAAGGGCATCATTGGCAACACCGATCCACAGCTGAGTCTCCTCCTCCATGACAGGGCGGTTGGTTTCGCTGCCTCGCCATGTTTCAGACATGGAGGATGGAAGCATGATTGGTAGGCACTCTGCTGGAATTTGAGTTGATGTTTTCTTTGCAGGGGAATCTGCAACGGGAAGAAGTTCGATCTCGCCAACCTCGTCCAACTGGGGAATAAAGTCTGAAGCGGCTCGGACCCCAGACCATCCGAGCTGCTTCCGTATAGCACCGTTGAAGGACATGATTTGTTGCTTCAATTTTGACTGGCATCCGGCAATTGTCAATGAGTCCTGACTCGGCCGCCTCTTTTCTGCCTGTAGAGATAGTCTATAGAGAATGTTACAGTGGGATGAGAAGGCAGGTGGGGAAACTCACTGTGCCCCCCCGGAGGCGGATTCCACTTGCCAGCCATTTCACGCGGACCCCTCCCCCAAGAGCCTTTTCCTTCTCTATTAATCGCATCTGTAGCTCCTTCTTCCCCGGAGCTAGGACTTGGTGAGTATGGAGATGATATGGATGGGATGTTGTCATACCAAGCTCAAGGCGGACATCGAAAATGGTCATTTTCTCACGATCTGTCTCTCGACAGTTGAGTGCCTCGTCCATCTCGGACAGCCACCCTTCCACCTGTTCTTCTGTCGCTTGGGCTTTGAGCTCCTTATAATACTTGTCTCGGTCTGGGAGGTCGGTCTGGGCTTCGTGGAGGCGGTGGTCCAACATTGCGGCTGGATGGAAATTAAGTAGATTCCAGATGTGAGGGTTGTGGACGCACGCATTCCAATGGCCTTCCTCCAGTTTGTGTTAAGTATATGCCAGTTGAGATGCTCTTCACGAGCTGCGGGTGTCATGGCCTGAGCATTTGGGGAGGCGGTGTTGAGGATCGACCAAAGTGTTTCCACGATCTCGCCATCGATGTATCCTATTCCAGGGATATAAACCGGTGCAAACTTGGCAAAGCAGTCATCCACATGTCCGTGGATGTGAAAGACACCGACGCCCTGTTTTATCTTGAGGCCCGGAGAGAGTTCGAGATACATGCTGCCATTGACTCGGCGCCGGAGGTGGATTCCGTACTTACACATAATGTTGTACGATACCATAACTTCTTCAATACCTCCGAGACTGTGCTGGAGTGCGCTGCACAATGCATAATCAACATTCGCCTGCCTAGAGCGGGGTACATAGTCAGCGATACGCATGCAGGGAGGATATGGATGGTGACGGACTTTTCTCCCTTCTGCAAGTTGACGGTTCCAACAGGGAGCCAGCATCCGTGGTCTGCACATGCCACAGAGACTATACCGGACACATCCCTTCCTTTGTGTTCCGAGTCGGCCTGCAACACTGCACGGTGGTTGACACACTTCATTCTGGTGGTCTGAAAATTAATAAGTTCAACATTTACATTACGAAGGACAAGATATCCGGACCTTGGTCTCCACCGCATTCGCAAGATGGGTTTGGTAACGCGCTTCCGGGACAAAATACCCAGTTCCATGACCCAATCGGACTTCCTTTTTCTGCGGGGTTGCGGACGCGAGATGTTGTGCGCTGTAGTTTCCATCTAGGACGACGGTGGCAATGTACTTGAACCTAGATCAAGGATATGTCAGTACTTGCAAAGGGACGTGGGAAGCTGGTGCACTTGTCTGGATCGTCCTTCCAATTCACCTCCAGATTGACACCAGGTTGAGGACAGGTTATGCATCCAAGTGTTAGTTGTCCTGGGGCCAGTGTAGGGGAGTCGGATGCGTGAAATCGTTTCAGCAACGTCAAATAGCGATATTGTCGATTTGTTCGGCAGAGTTCCTGGTAGCGAGTCTGGATTTTGTCAGTGCCATTGTTAGGGGTCCGTACGGTGTCCGAAGTGGATAGGGACGTACCGGTGTTTTCCCAGGGGACCTTCGGTACAATTTCACTTTCACCTGTTGAAAATATGAGCTGAGTGTTGTGTGGGATATGATATTTTGGTCGCAAGCATCATCCAATGCAGAAAATGTAAATGCAGACTTGGGAGTCTTGACGCTTGCCGGATACAATCCCAGTTTGAGTAGCTGTAGGTCATCGGCAGCAGCTTCTTCGCATTTGCAGAAATGGACCCCTATGCGATGAGCACCTGTTGAATGGACGACCACCATGATCCTGTTGTTGAATGGATCTACGAAGACGGGTTGATCGGATGCGGGAGATGGGAGGGGTGGGATGGGTGTAGTCGGGGTGGATGGGACAGAGGTGGATGGGACAGGGGTGGAAGGTCTTGATGGTGTTGGTGTAGTGAGTACTGGTGGAGGATGGGGTTGGGGGGTGGAAACGGACTCCGGTGGTGGCGTCGGGTCAGGTGTGGGCATCGTGGGAGCGACAAAATGATTGGACGTAGGGGGCACTGACTGGGGTGGTGGTGTGGGCTCCGGGGTATAAACCAGAGGTGGGAGATGATCGTGAGCGTCGGGAGGAGGGGTCGGATGTATCAGAGGAGGGGTTGGATGGATGGATGGATGAGTTGATTGTTTGCTTCCAATGGGAGCCGCGTGTCCGAGAGTGATACTAGATGTTGATGGGCATGGCTGTCCTCCGTGTCCGAGATGAATGATCACACCCACGTCGTGTAACCAGGCATCAGTGAAGTGCCCTCCAGTCCACCGTTGGACACGATGGAAAGGATGACGGAGGTGGCCCTTGCAGAGGCACTCTGTGCAAACATTCGGAGAGCCGAAGCACTGCTTTCACCGCCAATTCCCATCCTCAACCCCACAATCAATGCACTTGACAGACGTCGGACCCTCCCGGCCATGCATAACGGAAGTGTACTGGGGGATCCTTGCCTTCCACTCCTTCATGAAGGTATTTTGAGACTGGACATCGGATGGTATGAGGTGATTTGGTGAGATCCAAAAGGTCGACAGACTCACCTTGCCAGCTATCCGTTTGGTTGGAAGTTGAAGGACGGGAGGGGGCACGAATGGTAGGTGGTCATTGTGGTCATCGTCGTGTGTGAAGTCATCCTGAGGGGGATCGCCGTCGTCCAGCCATTGATCCTGGGCCTGTTCTAGTCTCTGCTTGGCTAGTGGGCTGAGTACTCTCTTCTTGACCGGGTCTCCCATTGCTCGTGCTTGAAATTTGATTTTGCCATACCAATTCCGTTTAGCCTTGTTCTGGGTGACTCTTGACTCCGAATACACAGTTTTCCTGCCCATGGGGTATGAAGGGGCACAGATAGCAGTGGGTAGAGATGAGGATTTATGAGGAAGGGGGATTGACACGTATGGTCGATGGGAAGACACACATGCTGAGATTATCGGATCGAAGGGAGACCACGTGGAATCAGTACCTTTCTAATATAATTCATCTAACTTAGTGCCTCGGATGGATCGGACGGATGATCTAGAGACAATGTGGGATATTATCAGACATGGTATGTGGAATGTGTGCAAAAGGGTGGGTAATCAGGTAGTAGACAGAGTGGAGGTAGATATTGAAGCCTCCGACATTTGCTAGAGGGTCCAAAGAGGTCCGAGAGTCCGAGGGTCCGAGGGTCCGAGGGTCCGAACTGTCACTGAGGGTCCGGGACATTTCTGCAGTGTCCAAGGAGCCCTGGACAGTGGAGGAGGGGGCAAGGGGAAGTATCTGAGGTGGTATCATAGGTAGACCCCACATGGGCCCATGTGTACCTTGGGGTACCGTGGGCCCACCGTGGGGTTTGTGTTGATAACGGACTAACAGACGCGTGGGTTATGTGTTGACAACAGCACTAATTGACTGTCTTATGTGGCTCATGTATTGGCGCTACAACCTCCGTTGACTCATCACCTGCGATCCAATGGGGTGCTTTGGGGCCTGTTCAGAAGCTCGGCTTGGGTTGGGTTGGTTTGAAATCCACCCACCAAATCATGTCCATAACGATAGGCCCTCGGACAGCGGTCTAGACCTTAGTCCTAACCAATGTTCGGGTGAGCCAAGGATGGGATTGGATTTGGTAATGCAGATGTCACACCTGTTGCCCGAGTCCTGACCAACGAGAATGCGCCAAAAAACAATCCCTTCTCCTCCATGGCCCCGATGCGAGCCCTCTGTTGCTGTGGGACCCAAATATATTTGATATTCTTGTATGCTAGCTAGTGTATAAAGTTCGGGGTCGATAACTTGCCTCCCAAGAGTCATCGCATTTGAAGCGGCACCTCCGAGTCCTCCATCTACCACTATCCAACATCATGTCTGCCCGCGCTATTTATTCCGAGAAGTGCGATGCCACTCTTGTATCAACCCTCAAGACCCAAGCACAAGCCGGAAATCAGTCGGAGAATGGATGGAAGAGTCAAGCCTTTGTGGCCTGTGAGGAGGCTCTGAAAGGAAGCGAGAAGACGTCGGGAGGGAAAGTGAAGACAGCTGCTAGCTGCCAAGACAGGTGGACCACGGTGTGTTGTGATTTCTCACTTCCTGATTTCCCGAGTATTCACTACCTTTTCCAGTTAAAAAAGGAGTACTTCGTTGTTCGGGACCTCACTGACCTCTCGGGCTTTGGATGGGATGAGCAGGAGAAGTGTGTCACAGCCCCGGATGATGTCTGGGACAAGTATATTGAGGTGCGTAGCAACTGATTGCGCCGTTACCTACATCATTTGACCCTCGGTTGTGTCGTAGGCTCATCCGAATGCCAAAAAGTGGCGCAAAAAAAAGTTCCCACTTTACCATGACATTGGTGACCTCGTTGACGGGACCCGTGCTACTGGCGAAGGTGCATTCCACCCGGGAGTAGCAGATAGTGATGTTGATATGGAGAAAGAGGACTCGGATGAGGATGAACCAGTGCGTGTTTGACTTTCTGCGTCACCATCTCTGTTTCTCATTCTCTCTTTCGGAGACAGCCTGAGACACCACAGTCAGGCCAGTCCACGCCTCTGGTATGCAAGCGCTCTGCAACGCAAACCCCATCCTCAACGCAAAAGCCTATCAGCAAGAAGAAGAAGACCGGACGTACAACCGCTTCCGAGACTGCTGCCGAGTTTGTGCGTGTGGTCGAGGGAATCAAGGACGCTCTCACCGAAGTTCCCGACACTGCGGGGTTACCCCCATCTCCGAAGCGTCGTACAGATGCTATCAGTGCTCTTGCCCATGACAATACTCTCACTCCTCGCCGCAAGGTCAAGCTCATCCGTCGTATGCAAACCATGACCGCCTCGGCAGACACATACACGGCCCTCCGCAATGACCCTCCCCTCCGTGCCCTTTTTCTCCAGGCGGAGTTGGATGAGTTGAATGCAGGCTCGACCTCGTAAACAATGTACACTATGATTGTAATGTAGTGTAGGTATTATAACGAGCTATAATCACCGACCAGCAACATAATCATCCCACATCTCCTGAGCAATCCAATCCCGTTGTGCATCTGCGCGTTGCTTCTCCTCCGGAGACACATAGAACCCGAGGTTCCCAGGCTCAGGAGCATCGTGAGGGTTGTTCGGAGGGGGATCATATAGATGAACAACCACTCCGTCAATGATAGCTGTAGGAGGCTGTGACTGATCATCTCCGTCGTTGGGGAGCTCCACAGAGCGTATGAAGTTGAAAAGTGCGGCCGTGGCAGCAACAAGCTTTGCCTGGGTACGTGCACTGTATTCCGGGGCACGGGTGACAAGTGGAAACTCACGCTTAGACACACCGAAGATCCGCTCGATGACGTTGCGAGCCATAGCATGTCGAAGGTTGAATAACTCTTTTGGTGTCTGTGGCCTGTTTGATCTAGTTAGAACAGGAGTCGCTATCAGAAAATGCTGATTACGCACATCAGATTTCCTTGCGCCCACTCCTTCAGATGGTATTGTACTCCTCGATATGGTACCAGGAGTGCGTCGCAGGACGGAAAGCCTGCATCTCCCAGGTAAAACCTACCCTCCGGGATTCTGAGATCCTTCGACCGCACGTACTCCCACAATTTTCCGTCGGCCACGCTACCTTCCCACCCTGGTAGAACGTAGCAGAACCTCATGTTAAGGGTTGCTCCGGCGAGAACATTTTGTGTTAGTTGTCCTAGAGAGCCGATGTAGAAATTAGGTAATGTATTCTCAATATAGCAATAGCGACGCACCCTTTCGATTGCGATGACGAGCTGCCGCCGCCGCTTCGAAATGCCCTCCATAGTGCGAACCGTCGACTGTTGCACGAACATCCTTGAAATACGGATAAAACTTGGGGTTGAGCTCAATCTCCGGGGGACAGGTGTCATCGGGGAGGTGAACATAGCGCTTGTAGAAAGTGCGGGACACAAGGGCATTGAGGACTTGATGGAAACACCTAGAGTGCGGTCCCATGAAAAAAAGCGACAGAAGGAGGGAATAAACACACACCTGCTCATAGTATCTGAACTATGCTGCCACCTATTTCTCAATGGCCGGATTGTGACACCTGTCCGAGACTGATAGAGAAACATTGCGACTTTTTCGGCCGCTGTTACACCTCGAGCATCATGAAGGCCGCCATAGTACTTGAGCTCAGATACAAGTGCAAGGAAAGTCGGAATTGACATTCCCAGGCAGTCATAAAAGCTGGTGGCATTTTTGAACAGCTCTTTTAAGTAGCCGTGTCCAGTGAGAATGGAAGTATGCTGGGGAGTGCGGAGGAGAATGGGGCCGAGGACAGATATGAGGCCGGCTGATGCTGCTGCAACAGTTATGGAAGCAATGATGTTTCGAACAAGTTGACGGCGCGAATGACAGCGGGCTTCAGGGGTGCTGTTTCGATCTTGAGCAGCTTGGGCAAGGGAGCGTAGCGAGACCATTGTCGGACTCAACAACGAACTTGGACTTCAAGCTTCACGCGTGCAATGTGATATGTGACAGTTTGTGACTAGCTAGCGTACCTAACCGTCCCTAGCCTCCAACCGTCTCCCGATGCCTTCCACACGGCTAGGAACGGGACTCGCTCGCAACCCTAACCCACCCAAACCGACCCAAGCCGAGCTTCCGAACAGGCCCTTGGTGGTCCCCACACCTTACGTGCAGACTCCATTTTGGAGCATTCTCCCAACATGGACTTTATTAGATTCTATCTTGCTCCGCCGCCTTCATGATCATCTGCTGTTATTTTGTAGCTCCTGTAGTACACTACCTTAGCTTTCAATGGTGCATATGCACGATGACGGCCGTGAAATGCTGCAAAGTAGCATGCATTTGATTAGAGTAACTGTAAGAGGTACAAAATAGTATAGACAAAACAGGGCTATATGTGGGCATTAAGATCGGAAAGTTGATGCTTGCTGGATCACCTCTCCGTAACCTAAACGTGAATCCTTCTGCAAGTACATGCAAAAGGACCGCACTGTCTGAGATCCATATACGCGCTCGAGAAAGCGCAGGGCAAGGGGAACGTCCCAACGTGGCTTGCCCGCGAGCTCGTTCATGAGCTGATGAACAAGCTTCCGTCTCGCCCACTCCGTCTTGGTGGGGCCGTGATTGCATCGCCACTTAGCTCCCCAGAGTTCCTCCAGCTGACGGGTTGGAAAACATCCATTGATACCCTCTACATACTCCGTCCAGATATCCATGATTGTCTTGACCGGAGCAAGAGTGTACGACGGAATCCATCTTGTGTTGTCCCATTCCCACAGGTGCTTTTGAAGTCGCTCCTGACCATACAGGCTCCTAAGCTGATCCCAAGCAACATCCGAGGGCCGTGGAACAGTCGTCGGAAGTGCATGTGATGGTAGTGTGAACTTCGTGGACAGCCCCGGGTTTGCGTAAGGTGACGATGGGTGGAGAGGGGTAGGTGGCGTGGGGAGAAAAATAGGGTGCTGGGAAAGGTGCTGTGCAGGTGGGGCAAGGCGAGAGGGCGGACTTCTAGGCGGACTTGAAGTAGCCACCGACGAGCTAGATATAGGGGTGTATGATTCTGCTTCTTGAGAGATCGTTGATAGTGTGCTTGTGGTAAAGGCAAGTGCGGAGACGGCACTGTGAACCGTGGCCGTTGGTTCGAGATCCGGCAGCATAGAGCTTTGATAACCTGGAATCCATCATCAGTAAGCAGATAGCATCAGTTACAAGATGACATACCATGTGTTTCAAGCACGCGCTTGCACTTTGCTTTTGATCGTGTTTGTGCATCCATAAGGGCATGCGTCGACTGTACACAAGCCATAAGCCAGGCCATGTTGCTGTTGACCTCGGCCTGATGTTTATCACTTCGGATATGCACCTCGGTTAGGAGGCCACGCACAGATCCCACAAGCTGCTTAGGAAGATCCTCGAGAGCAAGTTGGACGGCTGTCTCTGCAGCGTCGATGCTTTCGACACTGCTGGTAGCGAACGACCGAAATGTTGTCGAGTTGAATGGTGCAATGTTAAATATGTCGAGACCAGGATGATGTGTGTAGATCACGGCCATATCTTGAAGGAGGACACGACGAAAGAATGCGAGCAACTGCAAAAAGTGCTGGAGGGCAAAGTCTTTGCCCGCCTCTCCTCCTGCCTGTCGGTCATGCAGCATATTTTGTTCATGCTCGATCCATGGGAAAACTTGCAAAAGTAGATGAGAGGGAGGGTCTGTGCAGGCGTACCATCAGCATCTGTCAAACAAATACAACCAAGAACACTCACCCAGGACGTCACGGGAAAGAAAGTATGTCTCAGGTGCCCTGCCATTGAACATGGCTGCAGCGAGCAGGGCATCGAGGGGGAGTGTTCGGTCATAACACGAACGGAAGGAGCCCGTTTCCGACCAGCTGCCAAGTGCCTTCGTACTCGCGATTGAAGCACCATGATTGCGCGTATTGACTGCCAAATAGTGCCGCCCTGCGTGGGTGACCTTGGACGAGGAGATTCCGTTGGCCTTGTGAATGGCATTAACACGATTGTTGTGAGCTGTTCAGATCTTGTAAGTGGGCTGAACATGAACAAAGTATAGTAGTACATACTTTGATACGTCATGGGCTTCATTATCTCACTGGCAAAGAACACACGGTACTGATACCACTCGCGTCGGCTGTACTTTCCCGGGTTCTTGCAGTCAAAGTTGGGAGCGAATTCGGGAGGGTTGTTCAACATGATATGGAAGTGGGCGAAGAAGTGTAGAACGAGGCTCCCCACTGGGCAGAGATCCGCAATGCGATGGCGAATAGCACCATGCTCGTCCACCCGTCCATTCTGGTTATGTTTTGCATTATCAGCGAGGATTCCAAGAACCTGTATGATTGCTACGTGTCAGACAAGAAAGTTGTAGGTGAAGTTGTAACTCACAGGAACCTGGTAATCAGGTCTGATGTCCGGGATAACTACCCTGGACAGATATAAGTCGGACCATTGCATTTCACGAGCGCTGTCCCCTCGGAAGGCGGTGGCCGACGACAATAGGAGCATCGCACGGTCACGTATGCCAACTGACATGCGGGTTGGCGAGACACCGCTACTGGAAAGACACCACAGAGCACATCGCTGAAGCTCCTCAGGTGTGTAAGAATCTGCGGGTAGAAAAGTGTGAGATAGAACTGAGGGACCATAGCTAAGGCTTACCTGTTGATGTTCCGGACACCTTGAGAACCTGAGATTCAGCAATCCGCTTCGGTTCGTTGTGTGCTGCACTCTGTTCCAAGGTTCGGATGCACTCATCATCGCGGAGCTTGATTTGTGTCTCGGGAATCGTCCTGTAATGATACGCATTCGTCTTGCGATATTTTTCGAGCGCGCTGATCATGGCGGAAATTGAGGACTTCCCAAGTGTCAAACTGGCAATCTTCCCTGCACTCCCACCTTCAGAGATTCCAGGACGTTGCTAGAAGCATCATATTAGCAAGTCGATGTGCTCGATTCCGATGAATTTTCACCTTCTCACGACCCATCTCATATTCCAAGAAGAGGGTGACCTTTGCAGCAGTAACCAGAAAGGCGGGGATGAGCTCCTTGACGCCCATACGCATAGACAGAGCTGCCTGATTGGCTTTCCACCACATCTCGTACTTGTCGACACGACGGTCGTAAACCGCTCCTGTTGCGTTCCTGTCCCGATCCTTGGTTGTGATTGCCTCGCGAATCGACTGTGCGACCTTTTCGAGGGCGTGCATGGCTTGGACTTAAGGTTCAGGTGGATGAAAAACGTCGAGATGGGTAGACGGATCCAGACAGGGCTTCTTAGTGGCACGCGCAGACATTGAGTCATAATGGGTAAAGACAGTCATGTTATTGCCACGGCTATCAAAAGAAACATCCTATACAATTGTCAGCCTTCATGGATCACCTAGAGATGCATGCATAATGGGACATACCATATTTCTCGTCACCACCGCTTCCCCTTCAATGCCCTGATCTCCAAGTCCGTCCTCGATCAACTCCCGCTTTGCATGGGTGGACAATTCCCTTGACTGCACTTGGATGCGTTCAGAGTGCCGCAGAGGTTGCAGAGAAGACATACTATCCTAAGTTATGAGTCAGGCTACTATGCAATGAAACTGGACCGATAACTCACCGGAAAAATGAATGAGAAGCGGAATCCCCGCAAGAAAAAGGCTGGAGCACTGGTGGTGAGCCGGAGAGAAAGGACAGTGGTTGTCGGAGGGAGAACGTCGGGGGGAGAGACTCTTTAAATATGTGAGTGCCAGTGAATAACCGTCATAAATAAGGGGGCTACGCACTGAAACGAACAAGACGACCGAGACCCGGGTAAGAAGGTGAATGTTGTGGTAGCAGAAGGCCGTTTCCCACTGTATATTAGTGAGCTGAGGGCGGTAGAGTATTGCGGCGGGAGGGGGAGGTTTCAGGAATGTGACCGGGTCACCGAGTGAAGTGTTGTAGTATGTCCAAGCGGAATTAAACAAAGAAAATAAGTTAACAAATGTCTACAATGAGCGAGCAGTCAGCTTCGCATCGTGCACCCGATCACGGTGGTTCAATACGAAGGGGATGGGGACTGTCGAACGTCGTGGGGGAGGACAAGCGGGAGGATGAACAATGCGAAGAAGGTTCAACAACGGCGGCTAGTCGATTACATAATGCCTCAAAGTGGCCACGCCGACCGCACCGACCGCGTACGAGGCAGAAATGAACCGATTGTAGCTACAAGACGTGTATTCAAGTGGGCACCCTTCTTTCCTTAAGCGGGGGTGCCCTAACGAGGTGCCCACGGCCACCTGGGCACCTATAGTATACTGTATGTATCAAAAGCTACGGAAGTCTAATCTATGGTCAACAAAACAGGTCACGCCACCGCCACACAGGTCACATGATGCACGCGCGGTATGACGCGTGCGCGACAGAACAGATGCGAGAAACTTCACGAATAATGGAGTTGTACTAGAGTGAGGAGTTCCTGTGAGCTCCAAGAACGATAAAATAAATGGAAAGACTTACCTGGAATGGACATCAAGAGCGCCGGGATTTGTTCTTCGACAATGCCACCTCGGCCTTCTAATATGGTAAGGTGGACAGACTTGTCAGTAATATTATTGAGATACTTCAGGCAAGTTCTCACCTTGGCTTTCTCCAGAACGACATAACGCTAAAGCAAATCGTTAGACGGGCTCGTTGAAGAAAGGGGTATACATACCTCGCGCTCAGAGGCGGCAAGACGGGCCCAGTATGTATCGAACTCCGCGACGGTGCCGGCGAAGTGAGTCTCCTTCCATTCAACTCCACAGATAGATCTAAACGTTCCAGCACGGTTCTGGATTGGTGAAAATAAGAAGGTGACAGAACTTACTTCGCCGTGATTCGCGTGACCTGTGGTTCGTATACGAGCTCCGATTTAGCGGCACCTCGACCCCGAGCAGATTGAACAGGTGGTAAGGCCGCTCCTCCAGATGCAGGCTCGCCTGCAGCGGACACGGTACTTGCATCAGCTCCCACAGCGCCTTTGGCAGCTGGCATGGAGGGGTTGTTTCCCTCGCCAGAGCATGGGACCAGGATCGCAGAACCAACCAAAGGGTGGTTATCGGGTGCGTCATGTTGCTCGTTGGACGTGCCATGCTGTTCCTCAGGTGCGACGCGCTGTTCCTCGGGCGCAACAGCTTGGTCCTCGGGTGCAACAGCTTGGTCCTCGGGCGCCGCGACACGCTGTTCCTCGGGCCTCGACAGGTTGTTCTTCGGCCTCAAGGGGCTGTTTATCACTTGCGGGCACGTTGTCGATGTCATAGCCGATGCCGCTACTATAAGAGAATAAATGAGTTAGTATGTACAGAGACTAAGTGGGGCCAGCAACTCACAAGATATCTTCTTCAATATGCTAGATGTTGACAAGTGTGCAATTAGCAGAGAAAGCGGACACAGCTTGCAACGCACGAACCTCAATTTCTGGCTGTGCATCCTCCGTAGGCGCAGGGGGGTGGCGGAACAGGGTCACTTGCCATTGCCGGATGCTGAGCAGGAGGTGCAGGAGGTGCTGGGGAGCCAGAGGTGGTAGTAGATGAGGATGCCGTCCTGGCCTTCTTAGTAGCGGGACGCATGCGGCACCGCTTGCCCACCGTAATGGCACCGTGGATGTCGTCGTCATCGTCGTTGGGAGCGGAGCCTACGAAGAAGACATCGTCGTCGGAATCTTCGTCGGAATCTTGAACTTGAAGCACATGGTTCCTGTACCATTGGGGGTATGTGTGGATGACGAGCCATTCGATCTTCCAGTGGTTTTCGCACAAACGCAGGATCGGATATTGGTGTTCCAGCTCAGCGTAGATATGGTCGTGGTCTCGCGGAGATGCTCACTTCCACGTCTTGGGAGCCCTGTTGTTGAGTTGAAGCACATGGAAGACGTCCCGTAAAGCGCTCCGGATTGAGCTAACGTAGTGTCCGTTGACGGTGTGTCCATTCTCGTCATCGAGGAAAGTGGCAGTGGTGTTGACACCTGCGGATATGGCCTTGCTGCTGCGCGCGTGAGGAGTCTTTACGTAGTCGGAGCGGTTCCAAAACTTGACGTTGAGATGATCTTCGTGACATAATATGACGAACGGCACTGGGCCTGCGGCAGGCCCAACGGTGGCTGCGGGATTGTTGGACCCACCGACGGACGCGATCACGGTGTTGAACGCATTTCTGAGAAACATTGAGATAAGCCACGCGCAAAACGAGAAGATGGTGAACTCACTGTAACACGGTTTTCTCCCCAATGAGAATGGCCTTCTCCTGTTCGAGACGGTGGATGGTTGCAATAACCTGGAGGTAGACGGTGTTGCCGCTGGCTTGAAGCTGCTCGGGCGTGGAGAGAGCTATGATAGAAAGGTGAGAGGTAGCCGGGGTGGTCGCCTGGACCGAGTTGAACTGAAAGAAAAGGTTTAGGGTCGAGTGGGAACAAGAAGGGTGTGTGCGGCTTACATTGAAAGGTAAGTTGGGGGAAGGCTGGGTGAGGGTATCCTGGTTGGGGGAAATGCCGTTGACGGGAGCCTGAGCTGCTCCGTTGTCAAACGTGGAGGCAGAACCAGATGGGGAGACGACCAGATGGTAGGGCACGCGCTCGCGTGCGAACAAGGTATCGAAAGAAGTTGGTGGGTTCATGAGGAGAAGAGTTGTCACTATTGTTGAGATGAGTGCGGTGAGGAGAGAGAGATAGAAACGAACGTATGCGCTGGCATTCCCTTTATTTGGCCCAGAGGTAACCAAACAGTGGGACGGGATGTATATAGGAGCACAAGGCATGGCAACGGGGGGGACACCGAAGTGAGGCGGCTAGCAGGTTGTCTAAATGTTTTATACCACACCCCCACCGACCCTGCCGAACCACACGAAAGTCCTCGAGTGGCGAGCCACAAGCAAGTGGACCAACATGATTCCAAGTCCGAACTGGTTGGCAGAAGAAGCAACACAAACCGCCGACGAAGAGAGTGAGGGCGGTCCTGTCAGGATCGCCGGAAAGTTAGTTTACACTATAGTTATTGCCAATTTTGGATGCACTCACCAATATCTGGCACAGAGGGCGCGCTGGATACATATACTTCGGATTAGGAGACACGGAAACCCAGGAAGGATCTGACAAGGACACTGTATGCGACGAAGAAGAGGTGTTGGCGTTAGTACCGAAAGATCCAAAGAGAGAAGAGCACGAGTTTTGGGCTCCCTCGGAGCGCATAGCTCACGGTATGTACGCACCGTTCCATTGAGTTATGATCTTGTCGATCCTGTTCTCCCAGGGAATGCCGTTCGGCCTGCGCACCTTCCGCTTGAGGGGCCTTCTAGTTGCTTGAGCTGCTACCAGTGGCAAGCCGAGGCACAATGGTTTCGCGATCGATACCACATCCGGAACGATGAGGTCTTCGAGCTCCAGCAGAAGGCAAACTGTTTGGCCATCTACAAGGCGGAGGACCGGCGAGAACGTCGCGAGCGTGCGGAACACGTCAACACGCACTCGGAAACAGTGCGCCGGCTAGAGGATCGCGTTCAAGCTCTTTCACAGGGGCTCACGCGAGCATCACGTACCTTGGATGTATGTGCACAGTTCTTGGGCCACGAGAAATGGTTGCTTTTGATGGAGAAGGTCGAGCAGGAGTGGAAGGCAGAGCAGGAGGGCACAGGCATTTGCAGCTGAGAGGAGATCCAGCATAGTGGTGAGTAGCCTGGGGGATTGTGACAGTCGTACTGGACAAATAATACACTCATCTCCGTGGACCTGTCTCGAGATATCTGAAGGGAGGAAGCAAGCCACGATGAACATGATGATTGAATGTCGCCATGTGAACACTCACACGCATCGGCGCTCAAACGAGCGCTCGCATTCGTTCTTTCTGCTTTCGACAGATTCGACCTGCGACGCCTATCCTACCCGTCTCGACGGACTCGGAGGAACATGCTGTCTGTTGACCTCGCCGTAGCCATGCTTGTAGCTTCCACGGCGGGATCGCTACTGGCATTGGCACGCTCACAACGCCCGCCGGTGCAGGGGGACTTCAGTTGCGGATACAGGGTAAGTCTGTTGCTTCAGCGCATTCGAAGGTAACTTTGAAGCTTACCATGTCCACTCGCAGCTCCTTCCTCTCAAGATTGCATCGTCCCGCCCCACGTACGCGACAGTCGTACGACTTGCAGGCCGACTGTGGTGGGCGAAACCATCGCGGGGGCACCGCCCCCCGTGAATACGTCCAACGTCGACCCACGAAGCTGGCAGAACACGCACGAGATTGGGTTAACTAGGGAACATGGTGATTACGACACCTCGCTCAGTCACACCACGAAAAGCTCACCAAGATACAGGGAGCACTCTCTGCGTGGGTGCCTCAAACATGTCCAATGACGCGCATTCATCGAATATTCCATTCCGACAACCGCAAGTAGATGAGGACCTGGAGGCTGTGGATGTTGCAGCAATACGAAGGCGGCGGCGGCGGCGCATCGGCTTGAGCAGCAGTAGCGAGATGGACGAGGGGGATTTTGGACAAGTGTACATTGAGTATCTACCTATCTCCGTACTCTGGTATGGCTACTATACAACTCTCATTCCTCCATTGATTCACCCTGCCCCATCATAATAATATCCAGCCCAGGCTTTTCAACCAAGAAGTACTTCTTCCCATCCACGTAGCCCCGCACCTCGGTGATCGTGTCGGTGAAGGTGTGTGGAATCATTGCAACCACGGACAAGATATCCTGTGCTGCTATCACCCGAAACCCCGCACGGCCACGATATGTGGACGACCACACCGTCCCATACGACAACGCTAGCATCTCCGGATCCGGACGATCGAACACGGATACAAGAGCGAGCGTGACTACGTCTTGCTCGACACACTCCCCAGTTGCACCGTCTTCGAGGGGGTGCAAGCGTACCCGGAAAAAATATTGGACCTCTGCAACATCGTGCGCACTGGGGGCAGAGTCACCGTTGATCTACATTGGCAGCATTATCAGGAAGCAAGTCCCTCAAACAAAGTGAATCTCACCTTTACGATACGGGATATGCGTGTTCGAGAGAGCTCTTTCTGCTTCTCTTTCCAGGCGGAGCGCGCATTTTGACCGTTGGGCAGACGGAGCCGTCCCCATTCATCAGCAATATCACACTTTTTGTTGGGGTCTTGCCGACGGTTTCGGCTCTGTTGCCGGTGTTGGGGTGTTGATGGCAGTTGTCAGGCCCGGCCGAGTTTGGCAAACCCGGCAACTCCCCGCAATTCCGGGGCAATTCATCGATCGCACTTCCCGGCATCAAATTTTGATCAGAAGGGAAATTGAGCCAGCCCTAAACTGTGTTTGACCGTGAGACTTTCTCCTTTCTCATATTTCCCTGCCACGACGTGTCTTTCCTTCCTTCTCAACCACCACCATCTCTTCACCACCGCTGTCGCCACCGTCGTCCCCCTCACCGTCGTCCCCATCGTCCCCCTCGCCGCCTTGTCACCGCCGCCATCGTCCCCATCGTTCCCCTCGCCGCCTCGTCACCGCCGCCGTTGCCACCTCATCACTGCCGCCGTCACCATTGCATCACCGCCGCCATTGTTGTCTCGTCACCACCGCCATCGCCACCCTCGTCACCGCCGCCACACCACCATCGTTCCCTTCGCCGCCTCGTCACCGCCGCCGTCGCGGCCCAGTCACTGCCGCCCTTGCCACCTCGTCACAGCCGCCCTCGCCGCCGCATTACAGCCGCCCTCGCCACCTCGTCACTGCCACCCTCGCCATTGCGTCACTGCCGCCATCATCGCCCCGTCACCGCCGCCGTCGCCATCTCGTCACCGCCGCCGTCGCCATCTCGTCACTCCTGCCGTCGCCACCTCATCGCCATCTCGTCACTCCTGCCGTCGCCACCTCGTCGCCATCTCGTCACTCCTGCCGTCGCCACCTCGTCACTCCTGCCGTTGCCGCCGCCGCCGCTGCTGTCATGGCCACCCTCGCCATCGCCACCTCGTCACTCCCGCCCTCGCAGGCCTTGTCACCAGTGCCGTCGGTGCCTCGTCACCCCCGCCGTTGCCGCCTCGTTACCCTAGTTACATGGTCTTTTCATTATCTATATTATACTTTTCCTTCTCTACTTTGTGTAGCTCATGTAGTATGTACCACTGATCAATAATAATGATATTGATTTACCCATTAAAATGTTTGGATATGAGCAATATAAATTAAATATAAGTATTGAAATGTGTTGTTGTCATGTACTTGAGCCTAAGTTGTACCCAAATGTATGGTGAATTGGACACTAGTTGGCTCAACTCCGTGACAGTTGTCCAACCAGACATGGCCTGGGAGACTGTTGGGGTGTTGGGGTGTTTTGTGTGTTTTCGCGAGTTTCGAGTGTTGGACAACTCCAAAACAGGCTCAAACAAGCCCAAACAAAATGTGTTAAATTGCTGATGTTTCCAGACGGCAGCGATTCTCCCATCATCCCATTCCCCTCCCTGCACCTCCCAGTATGCTGTGATGAGCTCGGCCTCGTCATCGGGAAGGGTGCGTGCTCCTGTGTCCATAGGCCGAAGAAGGGCATATTTGCCGTCAAGATCTACCGCACTGCGGGGGAGTGCTTCCTTGTCTGGCTCAAGATCGGGCATTATTGCCTTGAGGGCGTTGGTCTGTGCACGTTGCACACCGCGCTCGGAAAGATTTGCGTATGGATTTGAATCAAGTTTGAGCTCAAACCCGAGATCGCCTATGGTTCGTTCGATCGGCCACTGGCTGAGAAGTCCAAGGGGCCCCCCGCGAGCGGACTCGGGAGCGAGGTGAGCAACCTGGTGGACACTTTGCCGACAAAAATGGAGCCGAGAGACTTTCCTCCTGTAATACAGCTCTTCAAACTCTTTCGAGAACTCCAGGAGATGCTTTTGGGCGCGACGGAGCGCCTCCAGTCTGATCTTGTAAGCGTAAACAATACGGATGCCGGCGACGAGCTTGCAAAAATTGCGCCAGTATGGAAGGGGAATCAAGTTGTAGAAAATAGCGGGGCCAAGACCAAAGATATAGAGCAGGAATTCCCATGCTTTGTAGCCACTTGTCAGCTTCTCCGCGGGGTTGCGAGGCGGTCGTCCGAAGGAGCTCGGCCAAAATGCGATGATCATGGCCACAAATAGACCATGTGTCGCAAAGATTTCCTTCTCCATCAATCCTGCCCACTCCCAAGTCGACTTGTTGTCATTACGATCACACGACATCGTCCCACGCCACAATGACAGGAGGAGATCAGTTAGATTGAGGCAGACAAGATGCATGAGATCTGCGGGGAACATAGCGGGCACGCCTAGTGTACGCAAGTGGTGGATCCCGCTGAAGATACTCGGTTTGCATATCCCAGTCGCCAGCCGTGCGGCCTTGTATTCGGCCTGTGTCTTGGCTGCTTTAAGCTCTGCGAGATTTTCTTGATACCTGAGAGATCAGAAATCATGGACAGGAAAGATGAGAAGGATCCATCATACCGCTGCGAGGTTACAGGGGACTTCACGGTGGCGAGAGCTTCCAGCTTGACATCAGGATGATTGCATCCCTCCATGACGTAGTTCTCGGGAAGTAGGCATGCTGGATAGTAGTGCGGGGCTCCGCGTTTGTGGCGTCCTACGATGGAGCAGTAGAAACGGCAGCCACTACGCCCATGGTGGCCGACCATGCCATCAAGCAACACCATTGCGGGAGTGTCCGCGGTTCCGAAGGCGAGAAACGGACGATCAACTTGAATTTCCTGATGCGATGTGTTCCACACGTGGAGGCCTTCGTGCTGCAACGCGGCGAGATGATGGAGACCCGGAAAGATGAACGAGTCGAGATTTTTGGGTTTGTTGGGACCAGGAATGGCGCCGCCGAAAGCGATATGCTTCTTCTTGTAGCGCAAAGTGGGATCCAAGTCGAGAAATATCCATACATATATCCAGCAGTCGGATGCTTTGTTTCGATACAGCTGAGCGCCGTCGGTCGTGAACAATACAACGGTATCCGTGGCCGACAAGTCTTTCCGTTTGACGGCTCTTCGAAAGTCTTCTCCGTGATACACGTCTTCGTAAGCCAAGACGACCTCACTGAAGCCGACTTCAACCTCATCGCCGCCTCCGCCCTACTGCCTGTCACCGACGAAGACTTCTCCGACCTCGACGAACCAATCATGGCTGCCCAGTGGATCCGCACCGACCCCCAACCCCCTCTCCCCGCCGAACTTGCCAACTGCACCGAAATCGGTGGAACATGGAACATCGTCATCGGCCAAACTGGCTCTCCCATCCAACACATGAATAACGGCACCGACGATGCCTGGCTCATGGAAGTAAATGGCCAATGGGTCGCCATCCCTGCCGTGCTTGTTGCTGCCCTCAACCTGCCACCCCCCACCGTCAACGTCACGGCCCCCCCCATCACCGTCAACCCCCCTGCGGTCACTGTTAGTGCCCCAGCCGCCGCCGCCGCCAGACCCCCCCGAAAGAAAGTCCACGCGAAAACTCCTGAAGGGTTCTCTGGGAAACGAGAGGACTTCAATGACTGGATGCGGTCGTGCGAGGAATACATGCGAGCTGCTGAGGATGACCTCGTGACGGACAAGGACAAAGTCCTCTTCATTCTCACCTACATGACGGGGGAGGCGGCACGCACCTGGAAGGCCGAGTATGAGGATGCACACTTGGCCAATGGAGCCATGGTCGCCTGGGTGGACTTCCACAAAGCACTCAAAGGGGCCTTCACCGACGTCAATGAGCAGCACCGTGCCGCAGTCGAACTGGACGGGTTCAAACAGACGAAGGGTACCACTGCCCATGAATACTTCGCCAAGTTCGAGCAACTCGCAAGGAAGGCAGGATACTCTACGGCGCAGGACCCTATCCACCTCATGCAGCTGCTCAAACACAACGTCTACTATCGGACCATCGACTCCATCTACGACAGCGGTCACGTTCCTCAGAGATATGAAGACCTCAAAGAGCGCATCATCCTGATCGACGGTCTACGACAGGAGCGGGAGGACCTTAAGACCCAGCGCAGTGGACCCGCGCAGAACCAAAAACCCAAAGGACAAGGATCGACCAATGGGCAACAAGGGGGGCAGGTCCCATGGCGCCGCGATGGAACCGGCACGGTGCACGGTGGCAAAGGTCAGCCAATGGACGTCAACCGTGTCGACATCAAGGGGCGATGCTTCCGCTGCGGACAGAATGGCCACCAGGTGCGAGACTGCAGGGTGGACGTGAAGAACATCCGAGACATGTGGGGGAGGGACCGGTACACGGAACCACCAAAGCGGGAGGCTCGAGCACAGACGTTCGAGACGCCCACCGCCTGGGCTAGGAGCCTGTCGGCCGAAGATCGGAAAAGCGTGATGGACGCGCTTCAAGCTCAGCCGAAGGTAGAGGAGAAGAAGGAGGGTTTTTGAGGGGGCTGACGATGTACACAGCATCTGAAGCCCAAGTTTCTGTCTCTCGCTCATCTGGTTTTGTGGCGCCTCGGTGGCCTGGTTCTCGTTTACATATGCGCATTGCTGATTCGGACTGTACTACTACGGGGGATATCCCCATTATGACTTCTCTTACGGACTCTATCGGTACGGGCACGCGTCCCGTTGTTATTTTAGATACTCAGGCTTCGATTTGTGAGCCTTCGGCTTTGGATATGGCTTCGGTTTCGGCTTCAGTTTTGGATACGGCTTTGGATACAGACTCGGTTTTGGATATGGACCCTGTGAAGTCAGGGACAACGCCGTGCGATGGAAGGGGCACGGCGCCCAAATCATGTTATATGGCACCTGGAACGGCTCAATGGACACTTCGTCGCTTAAGGGAAGACAAACCCGAAAGTGCGATTGCAATCCTTCGCATCTGGACACACCACCGACGCCGTGACGAGGCTACTTATGAAGCCATCAAGGAAATAACTGGCATGGGAGACGAGTTAGCATGTCAAGCTCTACTAGAGCTCGCCACTCCTATGCAGTTCATACGCTCCTCCAGCGCCAAGGAACAAACGGTCATTCCCACACAACTGGTGGTAGATTCCAAGCGCATTGTCAAAGCTCTCGCACTCCTGGACAGTGGTTGCACTGGCTCGTGTATCAACACGAAGTTTGTGCAGGAAAATCACATCCCCACGCGACGGACTGCTCGCCCAATCCCAGTACGAAATGCAGACGGCACTCTCAACACAGGAGGTCCCATCACGGAATATGTCACACTTCGCCTAAATATTCAAGACCATGAAGAAAACATTGACCTGGCGGTCTCCAATCTAGGAGATACGGACCTTTTCATTGGACATGAGTGGCTAAAGAAGCACAACCCTCACATCGACTGGAAATCCGGGTCAATTGAATTCGACCGATGCCCTATCAGCTGCTCTCGTCCCCCCCCCCTCCTCAATATCGATGATGATGAAGAGGAGGAGGAAGAGCCAGTCCACATGGAAAAAGACGAGCAGCTGTTTGCCTTCGACTGGGATGGCTACAAAGCGACATACCACATCCGGACCCATGCATCGGACATTGCAATTGAAGAGCACGCTAAGAAAAAGGAACAGACCTTCTCTGAGCGAGTCCCAACGGCGTACCACGAATTCAAGGACATCTTTGACAAAGACGACTTCGACAAGCTCCCTGAGCGACGCCCATGGGACCACGCCATTGAGCTCACTCCTAACTTCAAACCGGTCGATTGCAAAGTTTACCCCCTCACATTGGACGAGCAGAAGCAACTGGACGCCTTTTTGGAAGAGAACCTGAGATCTGGCCGGATCCAACCATCCAAATCACCCATGGCCTCCCCATTCTTCTTCATCAAGAAAAAAGATGGCTCGCTACGTCCTGTGCAGGACTATCGAAAGCTCAATGAGATGACAATAAAGAACCGTTACCCGCTCCCGCTCATCCAAGAGTTGGTTGACAAACTTAAAGGAGCACGGCACTTTACCAAGCTCGATGTCCGATGGGGGTACAACAATGTTCGGATTAAAGAAGGGGACGAGTGGAAAGCTGCATTCCGCACGAACAAAGGTCTCTACGAGCCTACGGTCATGTTCTTCGGACTCACCAACTCCCCGTCTACGTTCCAAGCCATGATGAATGACCTGTTCAAAGACTTGATCCATCAAGGAGTCGTGGTCGTCTATTTGGACGACATCCTCATCTTCACACATACGCTAGAAGAACATTGTCGGATAGTCAAGGAGGTCCTTCGAATCCTGCGAGAAAACAAACTCTATCTGAAGCCAGAAAAGTGCGAGTTTGAGAAGGCAGAAATCGAATACCTGGGCATGATTGTCGGCGGAGGAAGGGTTCGCATGGATCCAGCAAAGGTCGCGGCAATCACCAATTGGCCAGCCCCCAAAACGAAGAAACAACTTCAATCGTTTTTGGGCTTTTGCAACTTCTACCGTCGCTTTATCAAGGACTTCAGCGGCATTGCTCACCCAATGACTAAACTCACTGGGAAGACGGAATGGGTCTGGGACACCCCACAGCAGGAGGCTTTTGAGGAACTCAAGCGACGTATAACATCACAGCCAGTTCTAGCAATCCCTACAGACGATGGGCAGTTCCGTGTCGAGGCGGACTCCTCTGACTATGCCACAGGCGCGGTACTTTCGCAACAACAGGACAATGGCAAATGGCACCCAGTCGCCTTCCTCTCAAAGTCCCTCAGCGAAGCTGAGAGGAACTATGAGATTTATGACAAGGAATTACTGGCCATCATGACGGCACTAGAGGAATGGAGACAATACCTCATGGGGGCACGACAGGAGTTTGAAATCTGGTCGGATCATCGCAATCTCACGTACTTCCGCAAGGCGCAGAAGCTAAATCGGAGACAAGCACGATGGTTAACAGAGCTACAAGAGTATCATTGTACGCTACTCCACAAACCTGGCAAAACAATGGGCAAACCCGATGCTATTTCCCGACTAGCGGGCCTTGAGAAGGGGGAGAAAGACAATGAAAACATTGTCCTCCTGAAACCAGAACTCTTTCGCGCCCTCAACCATGCAGGAATCGTAACCAATGGACCTGACAATACCTTCATTGAGCGGATTCAAGAGGCTACCTTACTCCGAGACCATGCAGTAGAACGCGCCTTAGCACTCAAAGTAAAGGGATGGCGGGAACATGCAGATGGAACGGTCACCTGGCAACACAGACTCTATGTCCCAAGAGACAAAGGACTCCGTGCAGACATCATCCAGGCTCACCATGACGGCCCGCTTGTCGGTCATCCAGGACGATACAAGACCCACGAGCTCATCACGCGCAACTACTGGTGGCCTGCCATTAGAGATGACGTCCGAAAATATGTCGAAGGATGTGAGACCTGCCAACGTACCAAGATTAGACACGATCGTATTGCCGCTCCACTCCACCCACATGACCCGCCACAAGCACCTTGGGAGCACGTATCCATTGACTTTGTCATGCCACTCCCGGTCTCGGATGGAAAAGACGCCATCTGCAATGTGAACTGCATGGGTACCAAGCAGGTTGTATTCTGGGCCACGACCAAAGACCTAACAGAGGACGAACTCGCCTTCGAGTACCTACGCGAGGTGGTCCCCCATCATGGAATTCCTAGAAAGATCGTCAGTGACCGCGGCAGCGTCTTTGTCTCCAAGTTCACCACGGCATTGTTCCAATTGCTAGGCATTGAAGGGAACCCGTCCACGGCATATCACCCTCAGACGGATGGACAGACCGAACGCTCCAACATGACCATGGAAAACTACCTTCGCATCTTCGTCAATCAGCGACAAGACAATTGGACACGTTACCTCCCACTTGCCATGACTGCGCTCAACAACATGGTCCATAGTTCGATTGGGATGTCTCCCAACTTTGCCAACTATGGTCGGGAACTCTACCTGGGGACAAACCCTCGACGTGAAACAGACAACCCATCGGCGAACGAGTTTGCACAACGCATGCGAGACATCTATGAGGAAGCCCGCTCTGCGCTAAAGGCAGCACAGGACGACCAAAAGCGCTTTTACGATCGCAAGAAGGACGAACCAATAGATTACAAAATTGGCGACTTTGTCTGGCTGGAAGCCAAGACCAGAGATGGCCAAACCGTAATCAAAACGGCACGTCCTATGCAAAAGCTAGATGACAAGCGCTTTGGTCCTTTCGAAATCCTGGAGAAAGTCGGAGCATCGGCTTACAAGCTTCGCCTCCCTACATCCTGGTCACGAAAACATCCGGTCTTCAACGAGTCCCTCCTATCTCCACACAA
Source organism: Amylostereum areolatum (assembly GCA_012932865.1). NCBI lineage: Eukaryota > Fungi > Basidiomycota > Agaricomycetes > Russulales > Stereaceae > Amylostereum > Amylostereum areolatum. The sequence continues at coordinate 911,458 of SAXG01000013.1, read as the reverse complement.
CGGTCCCGCCTTTGACAACCAGAAAACACCTGCACCTCCACCCCCAGAGTTAGTCCAAGGAGAGGAAGTCTATGAGGTTGAAAAGATTATAGACTCCAAGAAAGTTGGTCGCGGCTTCAAGTACCTTGTCAAATGGAAAGGCTACCCAGACAATGACAATACTTGGGAACCTCTTGCCAATCTCCAGAATGCCAAGAAACGTATTGACGACTTCCACCGCGAGCACCCAGGTGCCCCGAAACCTGCACGCCTTAATCGTTGGGAACTCCTGGCGGAAGAGGAAGCTGGATCTGATTGCGACGAGGACGTCGAATCTAAGGAAGGGGTGATGTCATGAACGGTCTATAATTTTCTTTTTTACTTTACATCGGTTACACGCTTTAGGACTTATTGGCTTATCACCGGTCCGGCTCCACTTCGGCCCGGACCCGGTTCATCTATATCCCACCCGGGCCCACGTGACTCATCTCGGCCCGGGTCTGACTCCTCTCCCTTGACTCATGCTGTACAATACTGACTCATGCTGTGCTCTTTTACATACGACTGCTTACTTATACTAGGTCTGCTTACTGATCGCCGTGTATCGGTTGCTTACCTAAGTCTCTCTCCTCTTGTGTATATAAGGCTCGCTCTCGCTGTACATATCCCTTATCTCGAGCTAGTCAATTCTACCGACTTTGCTTGCTTTCCCTCGTCTGTCGCCGTGTCTGATCGGCTCCCCTCTGTCGTCCTCATCTTCTAGTCAGCTGTGTCGTAACTTGGTGCTGTCGCACTAGTTGTTGCTGACAAATTCAAACCCCTCTAGAAGCTGAGAGGGGTTTGGGACAAGGTCCCAGGGTTTGAATGATGTCGCGGGGTGACGTGATCATTAGGCTTTTCATGTCCTGGGACTATCGGCCGAATAGATTTAGGGGCTAGTAGTCGATAACACTTTCAAAGTTTCAAGTGATCTCATGAATACTACCACTCAAACTCATTGTGCTTTGGCTCAGTTGGATGGAAAATGAAGGATCAAGTACTGAGAACGGAATACATGTAAGCGGGAGTCTTGACAAGCTTGGCCGGTCTCGTAAAGAAAGATGTCCGCCGCCTCGTGGGTCAGCATTAGCTTGAGCTGTTCGCGAGATTCGCCTGTGAAGCCATGCTTGAGCCAGGTGTCTACGATGCGTTCAGGGGCGAAGGAGTATTTTCTTGCGGTGGTCGGAGTGCGGTAGGCGAGGCATTGTCCTGCCTTTTGTCGGATCTCGGGGTCCTTGGAGGTGTAGAAGGCGAGGAGGAAGTCGTTGACGGACCACTCTCCATGCTCGTGGATTTTGTCAAGGACGGCATTGATGTTCTTGACCCGACATTGTTGTGAACTGGCCATGGTGGAGGTCGACGAAGGGAGAAACTGGCGCGGAGCACTAGAACTTTCGTTACATTTTGATTAAAGGTCATTACAAATATTTTTCTATCAAATGACTTCAAATTGGCCACCCCCCGACATCCTTCGTTACCTGGGACCTTGTCGCAAGACCCTCCACGTGCACGTGCTGGGTCTTGGTATGAGACTAGAGCAGGCTGCGCAAGAGAGCTGACGGTCTTCTTCAGAATTTCGCAAAGGTCGTATGGTCTCTGCATCACATCATGCGAAACGATGCTCGTTGCTGCTTTGCCTTTGGGCTCACCTTCGAGGAGACTACATGTCGACTGTGGTTCTACGACAGAGCCGGCGTCACAATGTCTACGCGCTTCGACGTTCACAAGGTGTGTCCCCCCCTCCTATTCGTCGTCTTTTAATCGCTGGAACACATTTTCAGGATTGGCGGCAGCTCGTCCATCTCTTCATCGCCCTCGGAACGGCGACCCACGCGGAGCTCGGGTATGACGAGACCGTCCGCCTCGTGGAACAACCTGCCTCCGGGTCCCCCATTTACGAGCTCGACGTCTACAGTCCCGACGTAGACCCCGAACATCCGCGCGTGCCCCGGACGTTCCGCACCGTGAAGGTGATCGCGGACTGTGGCGCGGAGGCGTTGCAAGGGCGGGGAACGCGGGTCTAGGAGGTTCGGGAGGTCCTTGAACCAGGAAAACTCGGCGAGGAGACGCTCGTTCTCAAGGACGTGTGGATCGACAGTGATCGCAGGCCCGAGCACACCACGCTGCGGCATATACGCGAGCATCTGGGGCAGGACCCGCGCAGACAGCATTTTCTGACCGTCGTCGTGGCTGGGCTGGTCCCCGTCTCCCCTTGGCGCTCTGAGGAGCCCGGAAAGGCCTATGTCGGGGACGACACAAAGACGACCATCCGTCGTGGACGGGACCTTGTTTCCAGGCGTCGGACCCGCCTCCACATCGAAGACATCATCGATCCTGACCCTCCGCCTAGCTCTGACAATGGCACAAGTGAGGCGGACAGGGGCATCAACCGAGGATGGCTGCCCTCCGTAGGCGGGATCCCCACCATCCCCTTCCAGGATTTGGTGGAGATCAATGCCTTTCCTCGCTGCCATTATTGCGTCGTGTTCGAGGAAGTCGGCGTCGCGGTTGCTGATATTCGGCGCGCGGACCACATGTTTATCGCTCTGAAGGGAGCGGTGATCGGTATGTACGTTCATTTCACAGGCTGTTTTTTTCGTCGTCGGCTGACAGGTGTCCACAGGATTGCAGGCCATGCACGAAGCGGGCGTCCTCCACCGTGACCCCAGCGCAGGAAACATCCTCGTCGTCCGTCGCGACAACGGAGAATACGTCGGTGTCATCATGGACCTCGAGCACGCCGCGTTCGTCGCGGATCCTCACTCCCCTCATGATGCGCGAACGGTACGTTCCTCCCCCAAGTTCTCTGCAACACTACCCGCGCCCCCCCCCCCAAATCTCACGCGACCGCACCAGGGCACATGGCCCTTCATCCCCACCGAAGTGCTGGCGAACACGTACACCGACATGCCCTTCGACGCGCGGCCCAGGGTGCCACTGTTGAAACGACTCGGCCCGGACGGGAAACTGCCCGCCCTCAGGCCCTTCTGCCCCAACGCGTTCCACGACGCCGAAGCCATGTGGTGGATCGCGGTCTGGTTCTCGTTCGCCTTCGTCCCTGCCGCGCACGCGCCCGCGCAAGCCCACCGTGACGCGTACCGCGCGCTCTTCCCCGACCCGGGGCATTACTCCCCTAGTACCACCCGCACCGGCGCCTGGCGCAACATCGGCGCCATGGCGGCCCTGCTCTCGCGCCTTCCCTCGCCCTCCCTCGCCGCCATCCTGACCGAGGCGCTCTACCACCTGCTCAGTGGAAAGACAAACGCCTAGACAGATCGTCTTTTGGAGGCCATCTGCGAGTGCTTGACCACGGTCGACGACCGCGAGCTGGTCCCCGGTCTGCCGCAGGCTGCTGCTGGATGTGTATGTTCCTCTACGGTGCTTCCATCCGTCCATCGCCCCTGTATTCACTCTGAATTGTCCAGGTAGACTGAAGCGGTGGAGGACCATTGACACTTTGGAGGATTTTGTTGCGAATGTAGGACCACGATCCTGTATTGACCTGCATCCTCATGATCAGATCAGTTGCGTATGGGGACGCGGCGGCAGGATCCACACATCGTTCTGCTTCTCATGGTCAACGAGTCCGGGGAAGAATGCGCCGTACGCTTCGTGGCGGGTCCCGACGAGGGCAGCGGCAGAGTCGACACAGTATATTGTGACTGTTCCGAACCTCGTTCCCAACGCTCGACGGCTTGATACATACTTGTACACGTATACGAACAAGACCGTCCTCCCCCCCCGCAACTACATACTAGTAGACGCGGCCCGCGTCCGTCGACCCCGTCAAAACAGGCAGCTCCATTTCGACCTGGACCGGTCGTCGTCAGCATCAGCACCGACCACAGCACAACAGAAAATAGATACATAATATAAGTAGCGCACCTCGGACGTCCGCCGGTCGACCTCGGCGGCGAACGCCCGGCTGAACTCGACTAGCGACTGGGGGACGAACGACTCTGAACGCTGAACGTTGAACCCCAGTGGGAAGTCCGTCCCACGGAATCTAATGTGGTTGAATGAGATAGATGCAAATAGTTAGTTATTAAACGGGGCTGGGAGTGGTCCGGAGCGGGCGAGTCAGCATCGCGGCAAGGAATGATGGGATCTGCGGGTCGTTGCGACTTGGTGATCTCTCGCTGCGCGAGCAGAACTTCATCTTCGTTCGTGTCCTGTACTACACCCTTCGCGATATCCCTCCTCTATCATGCCATTTTGTACGTGTCAGAAGACCTGCAACGGAGGCGCACACGTTTCTCAATCAACGTACCTCCGACACGCGCCTGATCGGATATCACCAGCATTCCATGCATTTTTCAACAACGATGCGGGAATCTCGTCTAATCCCAAGCGTCCCCACCCCCCTTCCTTAAGCTCACGCGCTCGTAAAGGAAAGAGATCGAGGACAGCTCCCTGCGCGTCGCCGCATCATCAAGATGTCGAAGAGGGCGTAGAGGAAGATGATGTCAACGAGAGGGAACAGTTGGGCAGGCAGAGCAGCCTTGCTCTGGACGATACAATGGTATGTTCGAATATTTCTGCCTCTTTCTTATACTAACCTGTCACCTCTGAGCTTTCAACTCCTGGTATTGGAGAGTCTCGAGTAGGTGTAACGTTTCGAGGAAACGTCAAGCCGGCACCGGTATACGTGCGCACGACCACAATGTCAGGGTAACGAGTCGCGTACTCTGGGGGCAACGGTCTAGGGCGGCACGGGGGAAGGACAAGGTCAGTACCAGACGGGTACTACTACTACGCTACAGTACGTAGGGACGGTCGTAGGGTGGTGCAAGAGTAAAACAGATCTCGAGCTTATGTCAGCAACGACTAGTGCGACAGCACCAAGTTACGACACAGCTGACTAGAAGATGAGGACGACAGAGGGGAGCCGATCAGACACGGCGACAGACGAGGGAAAGCAAGCAAAGTCGGTAGAATTGACTAGCTCGAGATAAGGGATATGTACAGCGAGAGCGAGCCTTATATACACAAGAGGAGAGAGACTTAGGTAAGCAACCGATACACGGCGATCAGTAAGCAGACCTAGTATAAGTAAGCAGTCGTATGTAAAAGAGCACAGCATGAGTCAGTATTGTACAGCATGAGTCAAGGGAGAGGAGTCAGACCCGGGCCGAGATGAGTCACGTGGGCCCGGGTGGGATATAGATGAACCAGGTCCGGGCCGAAGTGGAGCCGGACCGGTGATAAGCCAATAAGTCCTAAAGCGTGTAACCGATGTAAAGTAAAAAAGAAAATTATAGACCGTTCATGACAGAATTGAACCTACAGCCTGCTCAGGCAAAGACACACGCACATCCAGCCTCGATTCCTCGCCGTCCTCGAGCGTGAACTCCTGCACCCACACTATGCGCATCCAATCGTCGAGACCGCTCAATGCGACACTGCCGCGCGGGGCAGAGAGAGCAGATGCGTATCCATCCGGTCGAGAGGCATTGGTACGTTGGTAGATGGGCGTTTTGGTTCCCGAGACATCTAGTTGGGTGGAGGGTTTGCGGTCGTCTGGTAGGCAGTCCATCGTGTCCCGGAAGATTTCCGCCATAAATTGGAACGCGACGAGCTCACTGCTTCCCTTTTCCGTCTCTCCAGCGTTGTTCTTGCCTTCCGCACCGTCTCCTTCCGTAGGCGCATCCGCGTCTACCTCCTTCGTTGCTGGGACATTTTCCATTCCCCCCTCCGGGTTGGAACTCGGAGTCCATCTTTTGTCGGTAACGGCCCCGATGTCGACCAGCCGCGTGCAGACGTGATCGAGGGCCGATGAGGGAACCTCTGGGGTAACGGTGGTGAGCATGGATCGCAGCGTTGCCTCGTGAGCATTGCGGAGATCTTCGAGGAAGGACAGCCGAGAAAAGTAGAGGTCGCCCGAGTCGTCACTGGAGGTATGGGTGGTGCTCGACGTCGAGCCCGAAGATGACGACATGGATGGGAATGAAAAGTCCTGAAAGGCTAGCCGGGCACCGAGTGAATGAAGACAAAGTCGGGGAGGGTCGATGTCGCAGCCATGAGCGGGGACAACTCGATTTTCGAGTCGGCGCGTCACGCGTCAGGCCGTTTGCGTCAACAATGAACAGCGTGGGAACTTACGCCGAAATTGGGAATTTCGAGTCTGCGACAGCAGATCGATTGATAGGTTCAATTCAAACCCCTCTAGAAGCTGAGAGGGGTTTGGGACAAGGTCCCAGGGTTTGAATGATGTCGCGGGGTGACGTGATCATTAGGCTTTTCATGTCCCGGGACTATCGGCCGAATAGATTTAGGGGCTAGTAGTCGATAACACTTTCAAAGTTTCAAGTGATCTCATGAATACTACCACTCAAACTCATTGTGCTTTGGCTCAGTTGGATGGAAAATGAAGGATCAAGTACTGAGAACAGAATACATGTAAGCGGGAGTCTTGACAAGCTTGGCCGGTCTCGTAAAGAAAGATGTCCGCCGCCTCGTGGGTCAGCATTAGCTTGAGCTGTTCGCGAGATTCGCCTGTGAAGCCATGCTTGAGCCAGGCGTCTACGATGCGTTCAGGGGCGAAGGAGTATTTTCTTGCGGTGGTCGGAGTGCGGTAGGCGAGGCATTGTCCTGCCTTTTGTCGGATCTCGGGGTCCTTGGAGGTGTAGAAGGCGAGGAGGAAGTCGTTGACGGACCACTCTCCATGCTCGTGGATTTTGTCAAGGACGGCATTGATGTTCTTGACCCGACATTGTTGTGAACTGGCCATGGTGGAGGTCGACGAAGGGAGAAACTGGCGCGGAGCACTAGAACTTTCGTTACATTTTGATTAAAGGTCATTACAAATATTTTTCTATCAAATGACTTCAAATTGGCCACCCCCCGACATCCTTCGTTACCTGGGACCTTGTCGCAAGACCCTCCACGTGCACGTGCTGGGTCTTGGTATGAGACTAGATCGATTGATTCACAAACCAAATTACCGCGCGAGTCGAATGGGTAGCAGTATTGAGTACTTGCGTATCGCCGCTTGCAAGGAATCACCCTTTCCTCCTCCCAGACTAACCACCATGAGCCCTCTATGCAGCCCGGCGCTATGACGCCTTCTTCCTCCCGGCCCCGCCCTACACTTCTTTCCCCTCCTGCGCTACCCAAATTGAGGACGCCCACACCATGGACCATTCCCCTTAGTGTCTTCCATAAAGAAGTGGCGCGAGCGACATACAGTGATCAGGCGACGTCCGGAGCAAGAATAGCACTATCAACACGGGATGTACACGAGGAATCCTCGTGTCCGGCGCTATCGATGATTCGATCCTAATACGAGGCTCCTTGTGTTTATAAACCCTCTACAGTCGTCGAGGTGAAGCACGGATTCCCTTCCAGCATGTCGCACAGCACGTCTGACACCCACGCTTGGACGGAGTACGGCGCGCCCTTCGACGATGACGACGCCGATGTCGTCCTTCGCTCATCCGACGGCGTCCACTTCCGCGTATACAAAGTCATTCTATCCAAAGCGTCCCCATTCTTCAAAGAGCTTTTCGCCCTCCCTCAGCCCGCAGCCCCTCCTCCCGACAATGGCGACAAGAAGTCCGACTCTGCAGAAACCTGCGATGGCCTTCCCCTCATCGCCTTCTCCGAAACCAAAATCATCCTTTCCCTTATCCTCACCTTATGCTATCCTCTCTCTCTCCCACTCCCTCCCACCCTTAATGACATCATTCTCGTCCTCGCCGCGGCGCAAAAGTACGACCTCGCCCGTGCATCCGAATGGGCCGCAGACGTCTTCACCACGTCGCCTGCTGTGCGCCAGCATCCCGCCAAAGCGTTCGCCTTGGCATGCTCCCACCGCCTCGAGCGCGAGGCACGCCTCGCATCCCGAATGGCTTTGCGCGCGCCGATGAACCTCGACGTGCTCGCGGAGCAGCTGCCGTTCATGGACGGAATCACGCTGCAGCGGCTGTTGCACTACCACCGCCAGTGCGTCAACGTAGTCAGCGATCTTACCAAGCCAGAGCACTTCTCGTGGATCGGGCGGCGAAATGGCATCGAAGTGTGGGAGTGGGCGAGTCTCACGCCCTGCAATTGTGAGCGCTCATCCCATCTGTTTGCGAACAGCGAGAGGTGGAACTGCAAGAAGTGGTGGACAGAGTATATGGAGCGCGCGGGCGATGCGCTCCGTGTCAAACCTGCGGGAGAGACGGTGGGCATCGACGCACTACTGCGTCCTTCGTACGAATCTGCGGCGATCTGCAATACTTGTCGGTTGAACGTTATTCCTTGTCTGAGCGCGTTCAGTCGAGTCTTCGCTGCGGAAGTCGATCAGCGTACTTCACAGGTATGTCGCGCTTGTGTTGCCGCAGTCGCTCCTGCTTATACGGCCACTCGTCTAGGTCGAAGTAGACCTGCCTTTTTGATTGTACGACCAGCAAGATGAGGTCTGATTTTCACCGACTTTCTTGCGTCATTCTGTCTATACAGGTTCTCGTAAGTATCGACGTCGAAAGGGTATCGGTTCCTGGGATGGACTTCACATCTTGATGCTGAACATTCTCGTATTCTCGTATTACTTACGAGTCCTTTCCTGCACCCGCCCACATTCTTGAGCATGCACGATAAAAAATCAATGTGTAGACTTAGTTCGTTGGAAACAATGACATCGCATGGCATACTTTACAAGACCCTCTCAACCTCTCCATCCAGGTCCATTGTGCGCCGCCTCCGCACTATCAATCGGTACACGGCGTGGACCAGGCTTGCCCCCGGTCGTCGCTCCGCCCGCCGCCTTTGCCGTCGGCGCAGACCCTTCAGAAGCAACGGTAGTTGACCTGACTTGCGAGCCCGCGCCAGGCGGTTTCGCAGTCTTCGCCATTGCAGGCCCCTTCAAGCGTCTCTTGATCGTGTTCTCCTTCTCCAGAACCGTGTCTGCGCCTCGCTTTGAGGCCCCGCTTCCTCCCGCACCCTTGTCCATCGCGGACGAGATCGACTTCTTCGTCGGAGCGGCTGTGGCTGCGGGAGCAGGCGGGGCTTTGGCCTTCCCCGCGGCTTTGGAGGATGGTTTGGCGCGCGAGGGCTTCGCTGCGGCGTCGACGTTCTTCTCGAGTCTCTTCTCCCTGAGGGGGCTGTCGTCGTCGGTGGCGGGAAGTGATGCGGAGGCGGAAGGTGGACGTATGGGCTCGAGGTCTTCTTCTGTGAGGGTGTCGAGGGTGTCGAATGCGGCGGCGCTGAGCTTGGGCCCGGGACCGCCCTCGGGCGAGTTGCCGAGCATGAGGATGCGGCTGAGGGGGCTGGGTTTGGCGGGAGAGTAGGCGTGGATCATCCGCGGGGCGAAGGGTTTGGCCATGGGGAATGGCCGGTGAGACGTGCCGGGAGTTTGGGGTATCGGTGCGGGAACGGGAGGCGGAGCGGTGCTTTCTTGGTGAGCTTCGGAATGGGGTGGCGTGGTCGATTGGGCAGGGGCGGACGGGCCAGCGTCCGGCGCATCGAAGTCGAAGTCCGGCTCTGGTGATGTGCCGTTGACGTGTGCGAGTAGGGAGCCGATTTGGGGAGGCAGTCGGGATTGCGGGGAGGGTGGAGGAAGGACGAAGGATGTGGGGAAGGAGAGAAGTCGCCATGGATGGGATAACTTCTGTCTCGTACGAAGGCACGACTTTAGACGAGGGTGGGAGCCCGAGCCCGGCGGAAGACCTGCGGAAGACGCTGGTCCCGTTTCTGTGCTTGAGGATGGCTTTGGCTGGCGACTTGCGTGGGGAGGCGTGCTTGATCTTGGTCTTGCGCGGTGACTTGTGTGGTGTCGTGGGTTCCGGTGGGGGGAAATGTTCCGATGGTATTGGTGGGGGAGCATGGGGTTCTGTCAGCATTGAATCGAGCTGCCATGCACGCTTCTCTTCCAGGAAGTTGAGACGTTCATCCTAGCCATAGATGAGATCGAGTGTCCGCGAGTACGGAGAAGGAACGTACCTCGAGTTCAGCCCTATCTTTACTCAGACGAACAGCTGCTTCGCTAAAGAGGCGGCGTTGCTGTTCGAGGTCAGCGCGAGCTTCATCGAGGTGCTTGCCCTCCTCGACGGCTGGCGGTGTAGCAGCCTGATGTTCGGAGATGCGCTCCAGCAGTTCTTTTGTTCTGGCCGCGTATGATCTGGAGTCCTTCTGTGCATTTTCTAGACGGGATGTTGGTGGAAGGATTATGGCCACGGATATGGGAGCTTACCAAGTTCAGAACGTAGTGAGCCAATGGTCTTCTGCAACCTCTCAACTTCTGCGACATGAGCTTTCGAATCATCGGACGACGACGCGGCGTTAGAGGCAGACGGCTTGGCCTCGTCACCCAAGCGCATTTCTGCTATTGCGTTTCGGAGGGAGGTGAGTAATGTGCTAAGTTTGTCGAAGGCGGCATCTGGTGGACCCAAGGAGAAAATATCGTCCAAGGTCAAGGGGGGAGGCTATATAAGACCCGTTAGCATCTGTCCAGGGAAAGACGAATACACTATGCACATAGTCGAAGTTGTCTGGATCTTCGGTGACGGCCTTGTGCAGGATCTTCTGGACCGCATTCGCGACATCAATGACCAGAACCTTGAGCGCCACGTTCTCTTGCCGAAGTTGCTTGCATGCCTCCTCGGCTTGCTCCAACGCGACTTCGACAATTCCCCTGCTTTTGATTGATGTCGATGCCGAGCCTTCAACTATTTGGACATTGGCACCCGTCATTGTCATGCCACTTCGTAGTGTGCCAACCTTGAGCTGGGTGTCGGATAGCTTCGACCATCTTTCCGCCATGCGTTCGACTTCCTTCTCTTTCTTCTTGAGTTCGGCCTGATGTGTCGCACGCAGCGCTTGGAGAGTGGTCCGCGTCCGTTGTAGTTCTCCAGTTGTGTGCTTGTGTGCGGCCTCCGATTGGGCGAGCACACGTGTTGTGTTACTGAAAAGACCATAAGCGAAGCCGTCGACATGATGCAAGTGAAACGCACGCCAGCTTGGATTTATGGGTATTAGCTTCGCGTTCGGAGTCGGCAACTTTCTCCTTGGCCGATTTGTGCATGGAAAGCAGGCGGTTGTGGTCGTATGAAAGGGTACGCAGTTTGGTGGAGAGATCTTCGGTGCGGGTCATGTCTTCCTACGGACAGATCTACGTTAGCATGAGGGATGCGCATCGCTCGTCAACCACGTATGAGTACGCACCATACGCTGGCTAAACATCGCAAACAGACACCTGACCACCTTTTCCGAGTCCCCATTCGACAATCCATCCAACGACAGTCCGGGTGAGAGCGAAAACCCATGCGCGACCAGCTGAGAGTTGACGTATTGGAGTGTCGAGGTGGATGTCACAGAGTCGGTTGAGGAGGCTTCGGAGAATGGCGATCCAACGGGCGAGTTTGAATATTGAAGAGCCCAGTGTACGAGTTTCTTCGGTGTTTCGGTCATCCTATGCAGCCTAAAGGCCACCGGTCAGCACTGCCAAGTCCTCGCATCTCCAACTGGAGAATGACCCGTACTGCGCCAAAAGCACGATCCGACGGAAATATGCACCACGTGGAAATAAAGAGGTGGTTTCCTCTCGCCACCTTGTTCGGTCAGAGGGAGAAAGTGAAGAGAGTGTAGACGACGTCGTCGAGGCCTTGAGGACGCGGTTCGAAAGTGCAATCGAACTGAAGCAAGCGACGCGATCACGTGTATGGCGTAATATTTTGATTGTCAGAAATATAAATAGATAATCTATTCATTTAGTTTTGGCAAGTGACCACAAGTGCTTATCCAACCCGTTGTCCATGGCGTGACGCCGGACACAGCGAGCACAAGCTTCCCCTTCCCCACCCGGTTTCGCCGCCAACCTCATGAACGGCCCCCGTACTCTCTGATATTCTGATAATAATATTCTACCCTCGACCACCAACATGCCAGGCGTTTCCATACTTCCAGCGACTCCTTCGGGTATAGGGTCCTCGTTTACTGGAGCATCCCCAGGTGAGTTGGTTTATAGGGCCGTGAGAGGATGTGCTGAATCGCGGTTGGTAGCTCCTCACAATGGTTCGAATGGACCAACGGAAAACATGACCGTCGCAGAGATCAAGGAGAGGGCGATCCAACAAGTTCATAAACACAGTCGCGGCTTCTCGGCCCTCACCCTCATTCGCGCAGCCAAAGACCAGATCGCCTCTGCAGAGCGATTCGGGGAGGAGGGCGACCTTAAGAGCTCACTTGGTGCATATACAAAGGCTGCAAGCCTGATGTCCATGTGCCTTGACTCGGCAGAGTTCAAGGCGGAGCGGGTTGCTGGAGTACTGCACAATGAGGTACAGGATTTCCAACAGGTGAGTTGCAATCTCTTCGGCGATGCTCTGATCGCTGACGCCGTGCAAAGAGAGAAGGCCGAGATCTGACGACAAAGGCTAAGTCGTTGGAAGCCAAGCTGACCCAGTTAGAGCAAACGACGAGGTACGCTGTTACGCACGTCTTCTTCCGTGGTTTAGTTCAAAATTTTCTCCCAGAACCAATGGTCCATGCGCGTGAAGACCGGGACAGCGCTGTGCAGAAAACTTCAGGGAGGGAGCATCGCGGACCGGATGCGCTCGTTGCAGGATGCAGGCCTCACAGTATCGACCACCAAGCGTATATCCCGAGAAATACCCACAGGCCTCATCACCCCTCTATCCCCCACGTCGATGAGCCCAGACAGCCAAAGACCCCACAGGACCACAGCTCCAGGGCTTGGGCTTGACTTCTCCGACCGTCTCGCACAGCGCCTCATTGTCCTTGAATTTCTCCAACGGCACACCACCCCCCGCCGCCCACACATTCGTCTCCCCGTCGACCCTTGCGCCACCCTCCCCAACTTCTTCGACCGTCCTCCTCTCCTAGGGCCCCGGTTATGAATCCTTTCCGAATTCTCTCAAACCTTTCCATCGATAGACTGAGCTTGAAGAAGTAGACCACAAACTGCCACCGACAAGCACCGGTACGAGTAGCTCGAGCCGATATTCCCCGACTTCGGCCATGAAGTCTTTCCCTGTTCTCCCTCTCGATCTTGGCCAGCGTCCTGCCAGTACACCGATTACCCCTATCGTGGACCACTTTGCAAGCCGCCCTGCTTCACCATCGAAGCAACCCCTCTCTCCGACTAAGCTAATCGGCGTCAAACCTTCCCGCTCCCCACTCATCCCTCAAAGCAGCCCTCCTCCAGAAAAGCCAGAACTTCCGGTGAAGAACACGCTTGAGCCCTCGGAGCTTAGGGAATACCTTGAACACCCGCATATCAGCGTGCTTCTTTTGGACATACGCACTCGCGAGGCCTACGAACGAGAGCATATACGAGCAGACGCAATAGTTTGCATCGAACCATACGTGTTGCAGAGGGAATAGGTGAGCCTTTTTATCGTTTCATGGACGGCCAATGGCTAATGGATTGGGGTAGCGTAACCGGGCAATCAATTGAGGACTCGCTGGCCGTAGCACCACGACACGAAGCAACAGTGTTCTCAAATCGGGATAAGTTCGACCTCATCGCCATCTATGACGATAATTCGAAGACATTCGGACACCTCGGATTCTCCGTTATCTTCTCTGGTACGGGCCGTCTACGAGAAGGCCTTCCGGAAAATTCTGAAAAACGTTCCGATTCTGCTCTTGGGCGGGTTCGAGGCATGGAAGCGCGAAGGTGGAGATGTAGAGTCACACGTAGAGGTGGACAATCGTTCTCAGCCCCCCTCTGCATTCCGAAGTTCCTTCCCCGACGCCGTTCGTGCCTCAGATACGGCACGATCTACAAACGGTCGCAGTCGAGCGGATACTGACAGTGCAGTATCGAGGCCGATGACACTTGCGGAGAACCAGACTCGTATGCGACATACCCGGGAGCATGCATCACTTTCTCGGTATGTATCCTTGCTGTGCCTGCGTTTCAACCGTCTGACTTTTTCTTACAGTTCTCCAGAACAACAGCCCCTGGACAACCCTGTACCCAATGGTCTCCCACCAGAACCCGTCCACCGTCTCGTGCGCAAGCCCGCTATGGGTCGGCCGCCCCCAGTACTATCGACACCCTACCAACGAAATCTATCTGACTCTGTATGTACATTTTTATGGCAAAGCATTCTTACTGACCATCTCTGCAGCTTGCATCCCCCACGATACCCCAGCCCCTGATGAATGGCTCCCCTATTCAATACCCCCATCTAACGCGGATTCAGCCCAACTCGACGGGCTCCTTTGGCAGCTCTCCAGGTTCATACGGCGTCGTCTCACCACCACCTCAAGCTTCCATCAACTCCTCGCCTCTGTCACGAAGACGTAGCGACTACATGGACCAATCCCAAGCCGCAATAAGCCAGGCAGCCATGTCCGGCCTTGGAACCAGGTCCCCCATCGACTATCCAGACCTCCCTGCTCAACAAGTTTTGAGACCTCCTCCCATAGCGGCGTCCTCGGCGCTGGAACGCAAGGAGCGCCCACGGATCGCGCAGCATGGACATTCGTTTTCGGTTCCCGCCGCCCCACCGGCACCTGCGCCTCCTACCATCCAGTCATACTACCCTGTGACATACTGGGGTGACTTGCAGATTGGCACGACAGGCTTGAAGAACCTGGGCAACACATGCTACATGAATGCCACCATACAGTGTTTGAATGCAACAGTACCCTTCGCGCGCTTTTTTATCGGTGAGCCTATATTCATATGTACGACCACTGTTTGTTTCTGACGCCTTCGCAGAGAATCGGTGGGGTAGCGCGGTCAACATGGTGAATCCACTTAGCACCAAGGGTGCTGTTGTATCGGCGTTCGCGAACATCTTGCGGGATATGGTGCGAGAAGAAATGACCTTTACTGCACCCAATGCCTTCCGAGTGCGTGCGGTTTCGTCCCATTCGCTGCTTCTCCTTCCTGATATCGTGCCCAGCACCGCGTATGTCAAGTCGCATCGCAGTTCGCTGGCTCAGAGCAACACGACTCGCAAGAATTCCTCAGTTTCCTTTTGGATGGCCTGCACGAGGACCTGAACCGGATCATGCGCAAGTCAAACTACGAGGTCACGCCAGAACGCGAGGCCGAACTCGAGCTCTTGCCACCACACATTGCCAGTGACCAGGAGTGGAAGATTTATCGCATGCGCGATGACAGCATCGTGGTGGATTACTTCCAAGGCCAACTTCGCAATCGCTTGGAGTGTATGACATGTCACAAGGTACACTGGACATTTGCTACTAGGAATGATCATCAGCCTGACCAGGGTTCTAGACATCGACGACATATAATACCTTTATGTACCTCTCGCTTCCCGTCCCAACGAGCCGGGTCACCAAGGCCAGCCTCACCGGTTGCCTCGATGCCTTCGTCAAGGAGGAAGTCATGGAGAAGTCGGATGCATGGTATGATCCATCTCAAATGTTCTCGAGCATAATCTTACTGGAGCTATTAGGCACTGCCCTCGATGTGGCATGAAGCGCAGGGCGACCAAGAAATTATCCTTGGCTCGTCTTCCGCCTGTCCTCCTTATTCACCTCAAGCGCTTCTCCTTCAAGGGTCCCTTTACCGACAAGATCGAGAAGCTGGTCGACTTCCCACTGAAGGGTCTCGACCTCACCGACTACATGCCTCCTCCCTTACCAATCGGCGCAGACAAGGGCCAGCTCGGACTCCAAGCTGCTGATGATCCGCGACTGCAGGTGCCACCATACAAGTATGATCTTTACTGGTGTCACGAACCACTTCGGGAGCCTTAGCAGCGGTCATTGTAAGTGCCCTCTCCATTGCTGTGGTGGTTGCATCTAACCTATGTTCGCGATAGATACCGCCTTCGTCGCGTCGCGTGGACGTTGGTTGTACTGTGATGACAGTAGGGTTGCACCGTCAGATGCCAAAGAAGTTGTGGTACGTCGCTCTTGGTATTTTCTTCATGTTAACCTTGTCATCTCAATCTCGCCTTCGTACAGGGTAAACCGGCGTATGTCCTATACTACAAAAGGGTGAAGACATGAAACTTCTTCCCTCTTCCAGTCTCCCGGACCTTCTTACTTATCGACTATACACTTCAGTTATGCTTTCGTTCGCCGCCTGTTTCGCACATCATGTACACTGTACTATCCTACTCCTGTCGCCCTATCCCTCCCCCAAAGTAGCCTATACTCCTCTCGTTCTATCCTGGATTCTTTTTTGTCTATTTTCGCGCTCGCTCCCATGCTTTTTCATACAACGACATCTATCATTACATCACGTCCATCCCATTGTAATAGTGTACAGGAATATGCTCACCCCAGGCAGAGAGAGAGGTGAAGAACGAGCGAAACAATATTTGTAAAGGACAGATGGGAACATGGAAAGACAGCTATTGAAAGCAAAGAACAAGGGGAGAAGGGACATGAAATCGATTGTATGGTACACACAGCATCTAACAATATCCCCTGGAATCAGGATGCAGCAGCAATGGGAGTCGGTGTTGTGCGCCCGTTGCCGTTCGTCATCATGGAGGACGACGATGAAGCACCGTTGGTTGAAGTGGACGCGCCGTTGGTCATCCCCGTCATTGGCATGACCATGGGCAGCGGGATCTGTTGTGGACCGTGCTGTCGTTCGAAGTAGCAGCGGTGACAGTAGATCCGCGCGGACACATGCGGCTCGGTGACCGTGTGGAAGAAAGGCGAGTAGACGGTGTTGCATTTGACGCATTGGGGCTCCGCGGCAGTGCCAGCGTGGCCATGGACGTTGCCCGCAGTCGAGGTGGAGCTTGAAGCATGCCCGTTCTCCGCGGTGCCGTTGCCGGTGTTGCCCAGGATCTGATCCAGCCGCCGGGCTTTGCGGAGGAGGGCGTGGGATTGGGCAACTTGGGCCTGTTTGTGGGTGCGGCAGTATACTTGTAGTGCGGTCTGGGGAACAAAGGAAGGAAGGGTGTGCGAATGGTCAGTGCGCGAGGTGGGTGCAAAGGGCGGGAATCACCTCTCCGAACTCGTTCGTCTCGCATATGTCATAAAACGGCCGTCGTCCGCTGTCGTGCTCCTTGCAGCGCACGATGGCGGTCATGCTACCCACGACATCCTTGAAGTTGACCAGTGTCGTGTTCTCGCTCCGTTTCGAGCCTTTGACCTGGGAAACCACAACATTAGCGGACATAAGGTGGCGCGAGAGCATGGGCATGGGCAACGTACGGGCGCGATCTCGAAGCCGAACTTGAACCCGCGGGACCAGGCGCATGAAACGTGGTACTCGTCCACGCACTCGCTACAGCGGACGACGGCGCCACCTTGCTGCCCGCATAGCACACATTTCTGTCGACGAAACACGTCAGTGCTGCTCCTTTCCTCAAAACGGGCGACGTACCGAGGTCCAGCGGTGTAGAGGGATGGAGCTGATACCTTCCACCAGCCGCAGCCGCGACGCGTCCGAGAATGTAACTTCAGGCATAAAGACGGAACAGACGACGTGTGCCCAGCTCTGGCCCTCGGTCGGTTTGCACACACGAAGATAAGAGTCCGGCCAAGGGTAGCTCGATCCTTGTCCTTGTCCTTGGTGGAGTTGGTCTTCTTATCCCGCTTTGGGCGGGGGCAAAGGACGCAGTCGGTGTTCTACAATTGTAGGAGATGAGAAGATATGTCAAGGCATTGAAGAAAGAGTACGAACTAGCGACGCCTCGGGCAGCTGCTCGTTTTCGCACAGATCGCACGTCCACGACTCAACGGTACTGGGATCTGGGACGACGCCACAAGCACCTTCATTGTCGAGAGGGTTTAGTACTGAGCAGCGTGAACACGAGGAAAAGAATAGGACGTACCGGCGTGCATGCGAGTAGAACACCGCTGGCATTTCAGCACCTTGCTCGGGGGGCCGTTTTTATGGCAAGCTAGGCAGCGGATCTGATTGCCAGACTGCCCAGCAGGTGGCGGCGTGGAACGCACGGAACTGGACGTCTACGGGAGGAAAGCGTAAACCGTCAGCCAAGGTCTCCAACCGGTGCACGCGCCCCTTACCTTCGCCCGCTTGGCCACGCTCGCCAACGGTGTACCTTCCCTCTTCTCCACAGGCTTTGGTCTTGACGGCCGTCGTGTCCTCCCGCGAGGTCCGCGGGTTAGTGAACTCGGCGTACTTGCGATAGTGCATTCCACACTTGTAGCACAGAATTCCGTAGGTCGTGTTCTTCGGCGCCTTGTACCAGTCCTTGGTAGCGGTGCTATGGCAGCAGCCGCAGGAGATGTTGGTCTTGGAGCCCCTGTACAGCGATCCTTCCTCGTCCGAGTCGAACGATATTCGGGGTGCCCTCGGGCTTGTACGCCTGCGCCCTTGCGTCTGCGCAGTTCGTTCTCCTCACCGAGCTTCTCACTGAGAGGGACACGTCAGCCGCGAGGCGGCGGAGGAGGCAAGGTAGAGCTCACTTTTTCCAGTGCCCGTAGTACCGCACGACCTCGTAGATGTCCCGAGTCGCGACCTCCTCCCGGACCGCACGCAGCTCCGCACCGTGCACAAAGATCCCGTCTTCGAACGCGGCCTTCTCGTCCTCGTCCCACTCGCGGTCCGTGTACTTTACCTGGCCCGCTTTCCACTTTGAACAGGGTCAGCGGTCGTCAGTGCGAGCGGCGGCGAGGAGCGCACCTTGGCCATGCGGTAGGGATTGTCCATCGTCACGCTCGAAAAGGGAACCCCGGCGCTCCAGGCCTGCGAAAGGCGGTAGACGACCTCCGTCAGCCAGTCCACGCTCGTGCGCACGTCTTCCCGGCTCGCGAGCGCGTCCATGCGTCGCTCGACTGTGCACGAAGGATCAGCTTCAGCGCCGGCGTAGGAGTCTGGCGGACTTACGCTGGACGACTGGTGTCAGCACACGGGCGACGCCGAGACGTGTCAGCCTTCCGAATGCAGAAACACGTGTTCTCACGCACCGTCCTCGGCGCCCATGGCGTCCACGACGGAGAGCACCTCCATCGTCGCGGGCTCGCCTCTCTCCTCCAGCCCTGCTCTCGTGGTCAGCGACGGCGTGCGGTGCGGGGGCGCGGACGGCTTACCTGGATCGCGGGCGGAGTCCATCGGGGGAATGACGACTTGGTATTTCGGTCCGACGCGCGTGGTCGTGCGAGGGAAGATGAGGTCGTCCGGGTCTGCGTGCGCGGCTCGTCAGTGCGTGCGTCTCGACGTTCGCGCGGGGGCCACTCACCGAGCGTGTCCTCGGCGACGGTGTGCAGGCTATGGCGGCGACGTCAGCGGCGAGGTTTCGCGAGGGACGGCAGGCACTCACCCAAAGTAGCGGAACGGCCACAGGTTGAAATGGCGGATGGCCATGGTCTCCTCCAGCTCGGCGAGGGAGCGGTCCTTGCGCGGGCGGCCGCGGGGCCGGGCGGGGGCGTTGGACTTGGGCTTGGTGACGGGGGTGGTGTGGCGGACGGCGACGGCGTGGCCCTCGACGGCCTTCTCGTGCGCGCGGGAGCAGGGGGCGCAGGTCCAGCCGTAGCCGCGGGAGGGCTTGGCGATGAGCGGGGGCTGGACGCACGCCATGTGGAAGAAGCGCTCGCAGCGGTCGCAGCGGACGGTTTCCGGTCTGTGGGCGGGAGCGTGAGCAGTGAGCGGGGGCGGGGGGCGAGAGGGAAACGAGGGGGACGTACGGGGGACACCATTCGGTGCAGGTGGCGCAGGTGCGGAGGGTGTCGGTGAGGTCGGGGACGACTTCCTTCTCGGCGACGACGTATTCGTATCTGGAGGTGAGGACTTCGCGGATGTGGTCGGGAACTGGGAGGGATGGGTGAGATTGAGCGAGGAAAATGGAAAAAAGGGAGGTGACGGACTGTTTTTGACGGTGGAGGACCGGATGATCTCGAACTCCTTCTTGATGTAGGGGTCGAAGAGCTTCAGAAAGTAAAAGTGGTCGTCGCGCTTTTTCCAGTCGGCGAGGTTGGAGATCTTGTCGCGGTGGCAGACGTAGCACTTTTCGCGGAGCTGGGCGACGTCGCATATTTCGGAGTAGATGGCGGCGAGCAGGAGGCGGTTGTCGGCGATCGTACGGTCGGACACGTCCGAGGGGCGGTAGTACCAGGCGAGGCGGGCGCGAGTGTACCGGGGGACTTCGAGTTTGTTTTTGCCCTTGGCGGAGGCGACGGGCGCGCCGCGGGCGGTGCCTTCGGGCGGCAAGAACTCCATGATGCGTGCCACCGAATACGGGGTGCCGTCGCGCGCGGCCCACGTCGGGGAGCAATAAACATGATCTTTGCGAAATTGCGATCAGCGAGGTCGAGAGGTGCGCGGGGGCGAGAAGAGGTATTTTACCGTTCACTCTGACGATGTCGCCGTTCTTGAGGGTGATGGCCATTATCAATATCAATGGAAATTTCGAACTCCCGTCTGCTGAAAAAAATACGATGAGAATATCCACCAGAGGGAGAAAATACGAGCAAGTTGTTTTTTCAAGGACGAAGGGAGTTTAGAGGACGTTGTTGCGGTGGTGGTGGCGAGAGGAGACGAACGACCGTGCACTGGATTGTCTCCTGGTCTGGTCGAGAAACAAACTCCGACGGAATGGTCGATGCGCAACGAAGAAGTTCTCGCGAATTCTCATAGGTACTTTCTTTGGCAGCATCCTATTTCTGCCTAAGTAGCCTCCACATACACCAACGTATAGAGATGTATGATAAAATTAAACGGCAGAGACCCGGGGGCTACTAAGAGAGAGGAAGACGTGACTGGGAGGGCGACGCGCGTCCGGAGTCTAATACGGTCCATACCTGTCCATACGGTCCAGGGTATACTCTGTAAACGTGAGTAGCGCTAGCGCCTGCTAGTGTAGTACTTGGCTTGACTGATCACTTCCGAATCGGAGAACGGATTGTAGGGTAGAAAGTGAACCGATGATATCGATAGTTGCGATCTCGACGTGTCAACCTGGTAGTGTACATACATACATATCTTACGGCGGTGTGACGTCCGAAGACGAGCAGTACTGTTCTGGTCCCTTTTGGGAAGTATGTACAGATCTGGACTACCTTGCAGGGCTATTGGACCCCATGGAAGCCATATGGAGATGTTGTGTATTTTATTTCGAGCTGATCACGAATTTCCTAAGCCTATTCTTGAATGCACCGATCGCGAGAAACGCATCTTCCAACCGCTCAAGTCGTTCCGTCCATCCCGGCACCTCCTCATACACACTGGCAGGTCCACGTGTGGGCCCACATCGAAGATCGGAAACGCATGTCTCACAGTCTGCCAAACAGGCGGCGTGATTAGTAGGCACCGCCAGTCAGCCGGGAGGGTCTGGGCCTGGGAGTTTCGTACGCTACACGACACTTCGCTTTTCTCTTCTTGACCCCTCCTTTCTCTGGACCCACGACCTCTGCCGCCCTCGACGACGTGGTGCACCGCATTGGGCTTCGAAGTTTCGAACGGATAAGCACAAGGTGAGCTCGCGAACTTCAGTCTTTGGTTGGAAATGCACCCCTATGCGTCCCCCGCTTTCCCCTGAGCTCTGTCTCGGTCTCGCGCGGGATCTGTGCAACTCTGTTTTCTCGCTGGGCCCGGATCGTGCAGGGGTACGGCAGGGTTGCTGGTGGACACTGGCCAATCGTATCTTTCAAATGAGCCGGCGGCCGCGCACGTACCCGACTCACGTTTTCATCTTAGACCAGGGAGCCTTCGTCGTCGTCCGCCCGAGCGCCCCCGCTTCCCCCGCCTTACCGCCATGAGTAAGCGCTCCTACCTCGCCCGCTCTTTTCCTTCGTCAACGTCCAAAACAATCTCGGTAGCCTCCTCAAGATGGGTCGAGGGCTACCCGGCTATCAACCACACCCTGGACGAAAAGCTCTCCCCGGACCCCTTCCTCCCCCCGCCTGTCCTCGCCAAGTCTATCGCCGGCTCGACGTCTACCAAGCGGAAAAAGTCCGCCCGCATCGAGGAGGTCGGCGGCCGTGCAGGGCTCCGAGTGCATTGGTCGCGCCTGCGTCGTAGGCTGGGGACAGGAACCTCACCCTCTACCACCTCTTCGCTCGTGGACGAGAGCGCGGCCGAGAGCAGCGTCGCAAGGCATCAGAACATGGCACGGTACGAGCAAGACTGACGAGGTGGACGAGGTCGTCGTCGACCGCAACTGGTCCGAGGAGCTCAAGTCCTCCGTCAGCCTCAGCGAGCAGGGCGGTAGCCCCGACAAAACCGCCAGTCATCAAATCGGCGGCACCACCACCGATCACGAAAGTTTTGCGCTGCACGTCGAGGGCGTCTGGGCGCTTTGCACGCCCCTCATCATCCTTCGATGGAGGACTCTGGCCCGCCATCCTTGATTTCTTCTCCCTGCGGTTCTACGACGAGAAGGCAGAGGCGCACTACGCAAAGGAGAATTGGTTCATGCGAAAGGTGCGTTG
Organism: Amylostereum areolatum; assembly: GCA_012932865.1. NCBI lineage: Eukaryota > Fungi > Basidiomycota > Agaricomycetes > Russulales > Stereaceae > Amylostereum > Amylostereum areolatum. Next base: position 889,156 of record SAXG01000013.1, on the reverse strand, counting down.
TGCTCCTCTTGGCGGATTCTTATCTCGCTCACTCGTACGCAGTCGCTCGCGCTGTGGTCGTCCGTGTTCCTCATCCTGAACTGGATTCTCGGCATCATCCTTATTCCCAACCCCCGCGTTCTCGCCGACAAGATTTTCTACTATGGGGTGCGTTCCCCTGTTCGTCACCGTTTCCGTCGCTTATCGATCTGCCTGTAGCTCGCCCCCGCCGTCACGTTTCCCATCCTCTTCATGGTCATGTACGATTTTCCCCGAGACCGGCCCAACTTCTACCAGTTCTGCCTCAGCATCTCCCTCTGGTCCTGGTACGTCATTCCCCTCCTCTCCTGATAATGACGACAATGACCAATTGCCATCCTTCAGGGCGGTATATCAAATTCTGTTCATGTGAGACGTCCCCGCACTTTCTCTTTGCGATCTCATCCCGACGTCTTCCCCTGCAGCTTTTTGTGCGGAAAGTACGACTGGCCGGTTTTCCAAGTTCACATGCGGCGACAAGGATTTTCTGGGTACCTTCTAGTACGTCGTCGACGTCCAAAGGAGGTTCGAAGGTTACTGACTGGCCTTGATCAGCTACGCCTGTGCGCTCCCGACGATGGGCCTCTTCGGTCTGCGCATGAAACGCTTCCCAGCTTTCATATGTGCCATCCATCTGGACGGGCCTGTGCGTCTCGCTGTCCCATCCCTCCCTTATCGACATCCCCACTGATACGTTCGTCTTTCTCGCAGCGCCATTGCCTTCATCTTACCTCACCGCGTTACCTGGATCCGGAGTGAGTACAGGAATCCTTCACGCGATTCAGAACTTAACCGTACTCGACAGATGTCCTCAACTTTATGGCCTTCCACGGCTTCCTCATCTATGTCCACTACATGCTCGAGACCGTACGCCGCCCTCTCGTCTTTTCGCACCAGCCTCCGTTGCTGACGAACGACGAAACAGTCCGAACGCCGTCTGTATACACTGCGTGACCAGCTAAAGATCCAATTCCGCGCGACGCAGAAGGCGCAGGTGAACGAGCGCAAAGCCTCGGACTCCAAGCGACGGCTCACCTCGTGCGTTTTACTTCCACGGCTGCACAACCCATTCACAAGCTGACCGCGATGGCCGCGATTTCCCTACCAGATACGTCTTTCATGAAGTCCGTGTGCCGCTCAACACCGCATGTATGTCGTTATGCTCATTAATTTCGGCTGACGGTGGTGCTGATTGTTTGCGTATGCAGTGTTGGCCGTGCAGAATATGCAGGCGACAGCGACAGTGCCGAGGTCGCAAGATATCGAGTTCAAGGCGTTGGAGGGCAGCTTGACCATGATGTCGAAAGGTGCGTGGGGCTGCCTTATCGCGCCTCCTCGAGTGCCCCTGACAGATGCTGCAGTTCTGAACGACGTTCTGGACTTGTGAGTTCGGGAGATCGCCTTGGGATTGTGGAGTTTTGACCGCCTTTTTAGCAATCGAATGGACAGCGGAAGGTTCGAATCGGTGTCCAGGGTAAGTACACGATCGATGTTTCCCGCCCATGTACGCTCTTCACATCGCCCTGTCAGCCCTACTGTTTCCACGAAGTCATGCGCTCGCTTTTCGTCCCCCTCCGCCTCGCCGCGAACGCGCGCCAACTAGAGTTCATCACCGACCTCGACAAGAGCATCGACCGCGTATGTCCCTCTCCTTCCCACCCCTAAACGCACTCCTAACTCTATCGTCCTCTGTGCAGGTGGCCCGCTTCTCGGCGTACGCCGCCCGCGGCCTATCTCACGAAGCGATCCTCAAGGAGATGGAGGCCCATCCGGACGAAGACGGGCTCGTGACGGGCGATGAGACGCGGCTGATGCAGATCATCACGAACCTCGCGAGCAACGCCTGCAAGTTCACGCCGTCCGGCGGCATGCTCCGCGTCGCGACCAAGCTGGTGTTGCCGACGAACGTGTGGACGCCGTCCACCCCTCCGCCATCCGATGTCGACGGGGAGAAGGAGAAGGAGAAGGAGCATGGTGGGACGGGCGGGGAAGTAGAGGTGGAATTGGGAGGTGGAGCCGGACGAGGACCGCGGCTCAGCGCCAACTCGCTCAGCCAACATAACTTGCGGCATTCGAAGCCCCCGGAGCTCATCGTGGTCCGGATCGAGGTGCAAGATACGGGGTACGGCATCCCGCCCAAGGAGCTTGAGCAGAGCAAGCTTTTCTGTAAGACGCTCTTCCTGTCCTCCGTAATCACCTGTCTCCTTCACGTCGTCCGTCCTTCGCTAATATGTGAGAGTTTCGGCTGACGCGTGCTTTTCGTTTGCAGCGGCGTTTAACCAGACGGAGCAGGGCAAGCAACAAGGCGGGAAGGGTACCGGTCTGGGCCTTGCTCTTGTCCGCCAGATCGTAAAGCGAAGTGGCGGGAGACTCGGGTTGTCGTCAAAAGTGGGCAAGGGATCGACATTTTGGGTGGAACTTCGTGCGTAGCCCGACTCTCTTGTCTTCCCCAGCCGAGTCTAACTCCGTCTTCAGCGCTGGGCGTAGGAGCGAAAACACTGGTAACGACGCCCACGCCGACTTTCTCTGACAAAGAACCCCGGCGATTCGCGGAACGGCCGGAGACATTGGCGAACGGAATCATGTCCAATGCGACGCGCTCATCTTCGACTTTATGGTCCGAAGGCCAACGGCCATCGTCAGCAATGCACAGCATCATGGACCAGGGTACGTCCCTTTCGCAAGTCCGCTCGTGTTTATCTTTTTTTTTGATCGTGCGGATCGACAGGCGGGATGGTGGAACTGGTGACCAAGCCCGGGGACGGTGAAAATCCCCCAATCATCACGCGCACGATCAAGGACACCATCCCGCAAAACTCCCTCCCGACGACGCCGGAGGAGGAAAACGTCGACCTCGTGGCGCCGTCGCCGTCGTTCTTCGCGGATAGCGCTGTCGCTCCCAGTGGTTCTCGAAAAAATATTACCCTCGCATCCCCCTCCAAACGACACCAACCGGATAAACTACTTCAACTCCCGCCACCGTTGTTCGACCCCCAAATCACACCCCCGCTGGCGACGAATTCGACGGGCGCGACCACGGTGGGGACGGACCAAGGTCACGGCTACGGCCATGCGCATTCGTCTTCCTCGTCCTCCGTGCCTCCGGCGCAAGACTCCCCAACGGTGCCCTCCGGCCTTCAAGTCCTCGTCGTGGACGACGATCCGCTGACGCGCATGCTCATGAGCCGGATGCTCACGCGGTTGGGGTGCAAGGTCACCACGGCCGAGAACGGCGAGGTCGCGCTTGACCTTCTCCTCGGACCCGGCATGGCCCATCCGTTGGGTGGAGGCGGGGCGAGGATCTCGGGCATGTTTCCGCACCCCTCGCCCTCGTCGGAGAAGCCGAGCATCAAGTTCGCCACGGACGACACGAACGCGAGCGAGGGCGGGACCGGGATCGTCGAGGAGGCGCGCAGGGCGGGCGAGAAGAGCGCGGCGGTGCCCGCGGAGGGCAAGTACGCGGTCGTGTTTTTGGACAACCAGATGCCGGTTATGTCGGGGTTGAGGGCGGTGTCGAGGTTGAGGGAGCTGGGGAGGAGCGATTTCGTGGTTGGGGTGACCGGTGAGTTGTTCCCGTTGTTGGTAGGTTCGGAGACGCATGGCTGAGAGTGGGTTGCGATGTAGGCAACGCGCTTTTGTCGGACCAGGAGGAGTATCTCGATGCGGGGGTCGATCGGTGAGTTTGAGTTACTCTTTTGCAGGTCTGGCATCGCTGATGGGTTTTGGTGGTGGTAGGGTCCTCACAAAGCCTGTTCTCGAGCGCAGCCTGAAGGGCATGCTCATGTTCGCTGCAGAACGCCGCAACCCATCGTCGCCGGTCCCCGTCGACTCGATGGCTTCCTCTTCATAACCTTTCCTTCCTTCCTCCTTCCTCCCTTCCCTCCTTTGCTCTCCCAACTTCCCATACCCGCCCCTGTGATACTTCTCCGCTCTTGCAGCCTTTTCTTCTGGGTGTTCAAGATAACGTGTCGTTTCTTCCTGGGGTCCTCGCTCTGCGTGTTCTTGTTGTGTGTGTGTCACGTTCATCTGCTCTCGTCGTGCTTTTCATCTGCCATATTTCCGTCGCTCCATCCGTCATGCATCACTCGCCATTTTGCCCCCACCCATCCACTGATACTTGTTCACGATCCCCTCGTCCCTGGACCCTGGCATTGTCATTGTACTTATCTACGTATCTTATCTGTCTACCTGCTCGCCATCTTCTCATCTAGCATATACATAACTCACATGTTTACTTGTTCGGTCATGGCTCTCCTCCTCCGAGCTCTTACCTACGTACATACTTAGCCGCCTTATGCCTGTCCCCGTTCGCTTTTCTTGCCATATGCATGATACATGCGTGCTCGCTGGCATTACCTACTTACGACGGTGCGAATCCAATCCTTTTCGGACCTCTTTCCCCTGTGTGCCAGAATCCGACTGGAAATCGACGACCTCGATGCTGGCGCTCTCAACACGGCGACCCGCCTCACTCGGATGGGAAGGCCTCACTCGGATGGGAAGGCCTCACTCGGATGGGAAGACAGGCAGCGAACATTGCATAGATAGATAGAAAGTAATTGCACCGAGACGGAGGGCGAGGGGCCCGGGTACTACACAGAGGGGGTAAACGAGACACAGTACGAGAGGGGGAGATTGGGTTACGCAGCCATTCGACCGCATATGGATGGGGATGACGACGACGGAGGACGGGGAGATGCTACACTAACTTACGGGGTGCTGCCCACCCAGAAACCGCGTCCAACTAAGCGTGACACATACGGGACAAACACAAAACACAGAAAGGGGGGAAAAGGAACTCAAAAACAAACGAGTCCATTAAGCGTCGGAGCCCTACGTTATAAACGGGAATGAGGTGGAAAACGAAAGTAGAAGTGACGAATGACGAATGACGGATGAGGGGAGGGAAGGGGGAGGGGAGGGGGAGGGGAGGGGGATGGAGGGGGATGGAGAACGGGTTCGCAAGCAAGCAAGCAACTACTCGTGGCACACACACACACACGACAAGACATAAAAACGATTATTCCTTCGTACGATTCATGGATCACTAGGATGAGGGGATTCCGCGGGTTCAAAACCTGCCAGCGGCGCGTCAGCCCGCCGCCCCGCGATAGTCACAAGAGAAGAGGGCAGACGCACCTGGGGGAAGACGGACGCGTATCACGGCCATATCGAGCCTAAGAAACCTTTCGCAGACGACACTGCCCTACCCACCATCGAGTCCTTCACGCTCCCGCGGACTCGTCGGACTCGCGGGGCCCGCCTGTCTCTTCCCGCCCGCCGTCGGCGAGCCCGGTCCCGCGCCCTTCGCGCCGGCCAACGTGGCCGTCGTCGTCGGCGGCGGCGGCGGCAGCGATGTAGGCGGCTTTCCCGGCGGAGACGCAGGGGTCGAAGTGGGAGCTGTGGCGACGTTGATGCTTTCCGGTCTGGAAGAGCTCAGGTTGGAGAACGTGGTGGCGTGCGGCGTGGCCCCCTGCCGAGCGCAGCGTCTCGTCCTCCTCGACGATCGCGTCCGGAATCTTGGGGATCGTCAACGACGGCCGGGACACCTCGCCACTCGACCTCGGCGATGACGTCGACGGCGCACTTGAAGAACCCGACGAGGAGAAGGACCACCGGCACTCCTGCTTTCGGCAGGCGGACTCACACTCGCCTCGCCCGCCTTCCTGCCCGCGCGCCCCCTCGCAGAACCTTCTCCATCACTCCCGCTCGCCGGGCGTTTAATCCCGCCCCTCCCTTGCGTGTACACCGCGTACTGCAATCCGATTGCGGACCCCGTGGGGCTGACGCTGCCCAGTGGCGATCCTGTACCCCCGCGCGAGGCCGAACGCTCCCGATCAGAGAGCGCCCCACGGGACGCGCTTCGCCCTCGGTCGCTGTCCGAGCCCGACATGGAGCGACCCACTGGCGGTGTCGCCGTGCCCGGTATACGGCCGCGAGGCGGGGTAGGCGACAGTAAGGCGGAATCTGCGGAGGCATTGTGCGGAAGGTCGCGGTGGGAGCCGGGTTGTACCGATGGGACTGGCACTGAGGCAGAGATCGAGGTGTCTCCGGGAAGTTCGCGGCCGCCCTGCTCGACGATGCTCGTCACCATCTCGGAGGGGCTTGGTGTGCGCGAGTGCGAGCGGGAGCGGGATTTGGATCTTGACCTTGACCTCGAGCGCGAGGTCTCCCTGCTCTCCCGTCCGCTCCTCGATGGCGCCATTCTCGTCGTTCACCACGACCTCCGGCATGTCCCCGCTCCTTGTCCTCGCAGGCTTGTGCCCATCGACGGCCGCGACGGGAGTCGAGGCGACAGGCAGCACGTAGGTTTCCACTTCCTGTACGTCCATATCATCGTCCATGCCGACATCTGCATCGACGCCGAGCCCGAGTCCAAAACGTGCAGCTTGTGGCCGCGCGGCCGCGCCGAAATACTCGTAGGACGTCATCGGCGTGCTCGCCCATTCCCATCGGACTCTCCACGAGGCTCGAGTGCCTGGCAGCGCTCAGGAAGCGACCGCCTCCTGGCGAGGGAGGCTCTAGACTTGGTCTATGGCCGTATTGAGTAGGTGCGGGTAGAGGAAGAGCTTCGGCGGAGGGCACAGGAGGTGACGAGACGCGATCACCGGTGTTCGTGCTAGGGCTGCGTGAGCTGCTGCTGCTACTGCTTCCGCCTTCGACGCTAAAGCGAGCTTCGCGATGACGATAAACGTCCTCAGAGCTGCCGCGACGCTTCATGCCAGAGGGGCTGATGACGTTGTTTGTGTAGCCGTTGGGAACGTAGACCAGGTTAACGGTCGCGTTGGTTGCATTATGAGGAAAACTGTCGTTACCGACACCCGTCGTCTTGAGGGTCGTTGGCGCGATGGGCGCGATGGTCATGTGCTCCTTGTCCGAGGAGTTGGTACGCACCAAGATAGGGCGAGAGAATGTGTCGGCGATGACTGGGTGACTGGGATAAGGGGGGGTTGGGGGATTTGCCCGGGTCCGGGAGGATGAGGATGACCGCGAACGAGAGGAAGGCGTGCTAATCTCCAACGCGCCGTCGTCGTCGTCGGACTCGTGATCAGATAGAAACATGCCGCCGTCTTCCAATTCGTTGAAGCCGGCCTCGGAGTCCTCGTCGTACCTATGCGACGGTCGAACCCCTTAGTGACCATACGCGAAGACAAAGAACGGTACGGACCCGTCATCGTAGTCCTCGTATGCGGCCCAGCGTCCGTCCGGGCTGGGTTTCTTGGACTTGGGCGGTGAGTCGATCGCGATGCATTGCTCAACGAAGGTGTTGAAGGTGATGTGGCGTTTGGCCGGACGGCCCATCGAGTTCAAATCTTGCGAACTGCTATCGCGCGCTGAGTCACTCGAGCCGGAGCGCCCGTTCGCTCCCAGCTTGGAAATCTCTGCCGGAAAGGCCTCAGGTGATGATGGCTGTTGAGCAATGATGCGAGGCGGCGAGTCTTTACGGAATTGATTGCGGTGCCTCTGGGTGGTCCATTTCATAACGTTCGTGTCGCTCTTCGTGTGCAGGATGGGAGGGCGAACGGGGTCATCGACCTTCGTGTCCTCGACAAACCCGTCCTGCTCGTCGTAAGTTTCAAGCTCGTCTTCGTCATGGGCGGTGGAGGGTAGTGCGCTAGTGAGAAGTTCGCCGATGGTGCGGTGCTTCAATATGGGTTTGTGTAAGGGGTGACCTGTGGTAAGATCGAGACGATCGTGAGCAGAGTGGTCCTTCTCGACGCTGGTGGGGTCCTCTTGGGGTTTTGGCGGGGGCGACCAATCGAGCGCAGTATGGAGAGGGCCATATAGCCACGTCACGTCCGAATCCTTCAACCTGTCAACGTGCCGTTAGTAAACGATGACCGAGAGAAGAGGCCTGGGCGCGTTGGTGGAGATACGACGTCGAAGGTGGAGTTTGGCAATGACAGGTGATCTCCGGGGACCGTGACGCAAAGCGAGTTGACCCCAGACGGAACTGTAATCTCCCCATGCGGGGAGAAAACATTCTGACCAACGAGTATCGGGAAGCGTCCGACGGGAAACAGGAGGGGTGCGTTGAGAACGGCGTGGGAGAACGTCGATGCGCGTGACGAGACACGCGGCGGGCAAGGGCACAGAGCGGACAGGAGAGAACGGGGGAAAACGCAGAGCGAACGGAAAACTCACCAGTTGAGAGTCTCCGGGCTAATCGTCTTGAGGCCGTTCCTCTGTTTCCACCAGGTTCTCCAACTTGCGTTTTCGAGACGGGGACCGTTTACAATCTCGTTCTTCTGGCGGGTCATGTTGCGCCAGGAGCGCCATACGTCCTCCTCCTTCCACTCGTGCGAAAGGTAGTCGACTTGGCCACGGGCCTGTGTGGAAAGAGAGGTGTCGTCCGGGATGGCATTTGTGGAGACGGAGACTAGGAGAAGGGGGAGATAATTGGCCATGGACGGCGCACCAGGAGGGGGCGCGAAATGGCGAGGGGTCAGAGAGTAAAGGAGGGAGATTTCGACGGGCAGTGACGCGTGGGTCCTCGAAGGAGAATTTGCGGAAGGCGGGGACGGGTGGGGGACGAGAAAGTGGAGTACAGCAAAAGGTCGAAAGCTATAAACAGGTAGCGCGGCGGGCGATGGTCGGGGCCGAGAAGGACGGAGGAGGCGTGCTGTGATGTGGTCAGCCTATAAAAACGGGGGTTCGCTGTCTGAGACGGCGAGGAAAGGGTGGTGTTCGTCGTGGGGGGCGGTGGAGAAAAGGAAGCGGAAAAGGAGTAGAAATGCGGACGGCCAGAGCGACGAGATGAAATCAGGGCCATCCGGCGTCCTCCGAGCCGACTCCATCACGTGTACCTGCCTTTTCGGGATAACTCCGGCCTGTTGTTTCACCTTCCAATTGGCCATTTCCCTCCTCCGGACCTTTCCCTCTCCCGCCTTCCCCGCCACTCGGACTCCACGCCTCCAGTTCAGCGTCCTCTCCTGACTCCTTTTGCCGCGGTTTGCCTCCGGAAATTGGCCATGGTCCGTGCGCGACGACAGTGAGACCACAAGGTCTTCTCGTTTCCCCACACCGTCAGCCACCTGATAGTTCCTAGGCGCCATGAAGGCATCGATGCAGATGCAGATGCGGGGTCACCCAGTCCATGTGCTCGGATCCTAGTCGAAAAACGTTCTGTATCCGTTCAGTTGCATTCCCCGCCGGCCAATGCGAGCGTCGTGGACCCAAGCTATTCTCATCAGTATCGTACTCGACGACCCACGCCCACGTCCACGCCCACAAATCCGGCTCTCTCTGTCCTCATGCGCTGGGCTTTGCAAAGTAGATCTTACCCCGCATTATCTTGACCCCAGGCGTTGTGATCCGGCCGACAGCCATGCCGACAGGTTCCGTTTTCCCTTGTCCTTTCCCGTCCTACATCTCGCAAGGACAGCTCGTATGCACGCACGTATCCGTTTTCGGTACCTATAGCCTTCCCCGCAGCACTGCCCTTTCATTCGAGCCTCTTCGCCTATAACCATCTCTTGCGATAGCCTTACCTCGCCCTCGGAGCTTGCCCAACGAGTATGGCCGCCAAAACGATCGATTCGGGACGAACGCGACAGCGGACGGCAGTTTCAAGACATCGATGTACGTTAGACTCACGCCGACAGACCGTGGCACTGGTTCCAGTTCCGAACCCCGCAGTGTGGGCGTTTAGGGTCAGTAGGGACGGGCAGAAATCCTCCACGGCCTCTGGCTTCTCTTCCCTTCTTGCCCCGCATCCTCCGCCACCAGTCGCTTCTTTTCCTCCATCCGTGCTCCTCGACCGACGCCCTTAGCCCTGTGCACGTATATCGACATCCACGGACCGCCACGCATCCACCCCGTCAACCGAGGTAATCTGCTCGGACCTTCCCTCATTTCCCATTGGTACGTTCAAACAGTAATGTACGAGACTATGAACGCCTCGCGACGGACCCATGACCCTCCCTCCCGCGCGTTTCGTCTCTAACAATCACCTTCATCTTCATCACATCCCCATCTACAGTGCCGAACTTCTCACGCCAGATGTCCCAGAGACACTGCGCACGTTTCCGTTGTGCTGTTTCCCCCCAAGTTTCCCCACCCTCGTCTCGCCACGCGGTCTGCCCACCTGACTCGCCCTTCATCCCCACTCGCGACGGCTGAAAATCAAGCTTCACCTCGCCCGCGTCCCGGTTTCCATGCGCACACTACACGCACGCACCTCGTCCCTGCACCTATGTCGAATTGGATGCACGTTGTTCCCTGCCTGGCCGGACCTCTCTCGACTGCAGGATCCGATGACCATGCTCATGAGCCATCCCGTCTTGCTTTGTCCTTATCCCATCCCTGCGCGGCCACCGTCAATATATTGTAACAGCACGACCCACCAACAGCCTCCGGCAGGCCCAGACCGAGACCCTTGTCAGTAGATCGGTCCTACGCCATCTCCGGAGACGCCGAGACGACGGAGACGGAGCGCGCGAGCACGCTCGCGGAACGGAAGGACGTCGGGGACTGGCCGGCCCGTGCCGGTATAGGGCTCGTCGGTTCGGGATCATCTGTGCAAGTCGCGCGACTGGCGCCGCGTGGAATTCGCCGTGCGCGTCACTGGCGCGGTCGATCTCATCTGGGGCGGGGGACGTCAGATGAGGGGAAATGAGGCCTTGAGGACGCGCGCCTGGCCCTTGGAAGTCGCCTGCCTCCGATGGTTCCTCAGGGCGCGCACGTTGTTGGCCTTCGCCACTTTTTGCCGTCGGTACGCTGGCGCGTCGTGCGCGAGTGTGTGCTCGACAATCACGGTTCCAGACAGAGTCTATCGCGAGCCGCAGGGAGCGCAGGGATCAACGTCATTCAGGCTGGAGTTCGATCATCCGGATTATCGCGCCACGGGCGATCCATTGCCAAACGTCACTCACGCGCGGCGCCCCGCCCCCCCTTCGCATCCCGACTGCAGCATCGGCGCTGTGCGCATGATATCAAGTCCCATGGCATTGGCACGCGATCCCTGCACCTCATCGATCCGGTTTTCCCCGCACGCCACACGAGTTGAGTCAGGGTGAGGGCCGGCGTTGTTACGACGTTCGAATGATTGTCGATCCTCCCGCGTTCGTCACGAGAGGTATGCGATGTCCATGGTATCTTTTGGTCCCGTCTTCCTAGCCTTCGCCAGACTAATATACGGTCATTCATGGGTCCCCGGGAATGTGGCGCGTAGGTGAGCAATGTTAGGGTCTCAAGTACCACAACACTGTCACGGCGTTTAATCGTTTAATCATTACCCAAACACAACACATTGTGTATAACAAAGCCATCTCTTGCTGTATTTCAGTTTTTGACAATACGAGAACTTGATCCAATGGGTGTTGTGTTGAAGGAAGTGGCGATTCCAAACCTTCCATCGTAAATTCATCACGTGACCTAAGAACCCCCTCCCCCGCCCACGTTCTTTGATTGGAGTTCCAAATAATCTTCAACGTCGACGGCCAACTGCCAGCAGGTGAGTATATCGATGTTCGGTCGCGTCACCATCGCATGGGTATCAACGACTTAAATTTTAGACTAGAGCAGCGCAATCGTATCCTGCTACCATGGCTAGCTCCCAAACTCCAACTACTAAGTTCGACACGTACTACGGCGCACCCTTCGACGACGACGATGCCGACATCATCCTGAGATCTTCCTCGGGCGTCGATTTTCGCGTCTACAAATCCATCCTCGCAAAATCGTCTCCCTTCTTCAAAGACATGTTCTCGATGCCGCAACCCAAGCCCGATCCCACCACCCCAAACCCAACATCAGGCAAGGACGCGAGCGCCAAAAGCGCAGGCGACGAAGCGCCCGTCGTGCCCGTGTCCGAGGACACGTCCACGCTCGCGCACCTCCTGACGTTCTGCTACCCGCTCGAGGAGCCCACGCTCACCTCCCTCGAGAGCACCGGCGCCGTCCTCGCCGCGGCGAAGAAGTACGAGATGGACCGCGCGTACAACGCCGCCGGACGCGTCTTCGCGTCGTCGGCCCTCCTCGGCGCACACCCCGCCAAAGCGTACGGCATCGCGTGCGGCCACCAGCCTCGAGCGTGAGGCGCGAGTGGCGGCGCGCGCGTGCCTCGCCGCCAGCATGAACCTCGAAGCCCTCGGCGAACAGCTCGAGCATGTCGAGGGCCGCGCGCTGCACCGGCTCTGGCGGTACCATCGACGGTGCGCGGACGAGGCCGCGGCGCTCGCGCGCCCGCAAAACTACGCGTGGATCACGCGGAGGAACGGCGAGGTGTGGCAGTGGGCGAACCCGGGTGGGTGTCAGTGCGGTCGCACGCCGTGTGTCGTGGCGAACGGCGAGACATGGCAGGCGAAGGCGTGGTGGAAAGGGTATATGGAGCGCGCGGAGGGGGCACTCAAGATCGTGCCAGCAGGCAAGACCGTCGTCGCGGAGGATCTGCTTACGCCCGCGTTTGACCAGGCCGCGGCGTGCAATACATGCCGGACGGCGGCGATAAGGTGCATTCTGACGTTCAGTCAAGTCTTCGAGGCTGAGATTGAGCGAAGGTTGGAGCAGGTTCGTTGATCTGTAGGGCGGTTTGCTAAGATCGCTGACATGGGGCGTTTATTCCTTAGGTGGAACTCGAGATGCCTTTCTGATTCTGGGGAAGGCAAGTTTGGGATGCGCAATCGCGTAAAACAGGATGAAGCTGTGGTACACTGGTACGGTACTACAGTACGAAAAGCGTAAGATTCAGGGTTTGAACGCGAAGGCTGATTTGGGGTCAAGTTTCACAGATTTCATGAACGAAGCTAGGCGGATGAGGGACTCGGAGTCAGTCTGGGGAGGATTTTCGAGCGCGTCAGGAAGGAAAGTGGTAGTACTATCCGGTCCCGGTGGGGTTGTTGCATCTGCTTTGGCCACCACCGCATTGCGTACGCGCATGAATTCCTGCTGGATGTCCCGAGAAGCTCTCGAAACGGACTCTGGATCCATGGTGTGGATAGAGAGAGGATAATGTGCGCCACAACGTCTCGAGATCCTCGTCCCTCCCGGAGCCGGTTCCGAAGTACGGGTGGACGTTCGCTAGGAGCGAGGTGAGGTTGGCCAACATGAAGTTCGGTCGATGAATGGCTATCTCGTCGCGTTCATCGTAGCGGATGACGCCGGACGATATATTGAAAGTATTAGAAAGAAGTTGAGCAATCTCCCGCTGGGCGGAGGGGGCGAATTTTGTCCAGCACACGATGTACATGTGCAACTCCAGTGCGATCGTACAGGATGCTGTTATGGCTATGGTGCGATCCGGGGTCAGCAGACAGCGGGTAGCGGCGGGAAGAGGCTGGGGACGGTCGACGGAGAGAAGGACCCGGGACCATCGGGTGAATTGGCCGGAGTCCATCTTGTTGTAGAGCATCGCGCTGATGGCGTTCCAGAGGACCATCAGGTAATTCATGGCGCGACGCTTCATCGGGGCGTTTGGGGAGAGCTGTCGGTTGTCGCAGCTCGCGGCTACAAATTCGCGGATCGGCGAGAGCTCCGTGCAGACGGCCGACCATACGATGAGGTCCGCAGGGGGTTCCTCGGAGCGCAGCATGTTCAACACGCCCTCCAAAAACGCGTCGAGCTCACGCTCCGTGTCCAGCGAGGCCACGGTCCGTTGGAGGGCATTGCATGTGCTGGCGAGGTCGCGCGAAAAAGCCCCGACCTCGACACTCCCCTGGAGACCTTGTTCCAAGCGTGTAGAGTATATGACTTGTCGCTTTCGAGCATCGTGAAACCGTCCGTGGTAATGCTCGAATCTGTACGTGAGCACGGTCGCGGCCGTCCAGTACGCTTTTTGGGAAAGGCGGACGACGTGCCACAGGGCCGCGGTGAATGGCGTTTGATAGGGGCAGTGCGGGTACAGTGCCGAAAGGACGGTGATCAACAGATATGTCGTAAAGACAGGCGCGAGAAAGAAGGAGAGGACGATGGCGACGGTTTGATTGATCTGGTACAGGAATTCGAGGATGCCCGCGAAAAACAAGAAACACGGCGGCGTGGAGGAGGGCGGGAAGGAGGCTTGTCACTTGCTGCATACCGAACTGCTCCAGCCCGTCGAAGAGATAAGCGCGGATCTGTGCACGCTTCATGGACGGCGACATGAATTGGGCGGCCTGTAGGTAACGGCGTCCCCATTGTTGTACCAGCGTTGCCAGCAACGCGCATGTCAAGCTCACTACGAGGCTGAGGAACCAGAAAACGTTGACCTTCACTCCCGAGGACGGAGTGTGGAAGTTGGGAAGGGAAGGAGGGGGGAAGGCTACTCCCGAGCCGTTGAATCCCGCGGCGATTTGACTGGAAATCTGAGCGAGTAGGAGCACGCTCGTGTCGTCCGAGTCTGGTTTCAAGAGCTTGTAGCTCTCAACGATGAATGCGGCCACGGTCGCAGAGAAAAGACCTGTCTGATCCTCTTGATCAGAGGCAGCCTAATAGTGATGAGAAAAAGGAGCGCACGAATATGAGAATCCCTTTGGTATCGCCATTCCAGTTTTCGACCAGTTCACGGTCGCGCTTGTCGGCTTCTGAGAGATGTAAAGACCATAGCTTGAAACCCTTCTCGGTGGACGAAGCAGCACCTGGCCATAAGAATATCAGCTGTGTACAGTTTCCACACCTCTGAGTTAGACCTTGTCCCAAGTCCTCCTGTTCTCTGAATCCCTGCCACGGTAAGAAAATATGATTGACTTCCCTGTAAACCTCATAATTGCAGTCTACCAACCTCTTTCATGGCGATGATAGGTCAAGTTGGCCAGGTTTGGTACACTGAGGAAAAAATTACAATGAGACAGACTATGGATCGCCACTGGCCCGCAACAGACTGAGATGAATGACAGGGTCCGAATCTCTCACGCCCCTCATGAACCATGCTCTCACCATCCATCAACACCTTTGCGTCTTTCGCCTCGGAGGACTGAAAAATCCCTGTAGCATGTGTTCAACGGCGGGTATGGGTCGCGCCCCCCGCTACAGCGAAGTCCATACGCGGCGGCCGTCGACGTCGTGTTCCTCGAGGATCCCGGTCACCTGCCCTCATTCGCGCTGCAACTTCGGGCATCGTTTACGAGTCCTGTGATATCCTCAGGCCAAGGGACGTACCACCATGCGCGTATAAGATCGCGTCGACCACGCAAAGAAAGCGTTCGAGACGACGCGATGCAGCTGTCGTGGTTCGTCCTTCTCTACGCCGTCCTGCGCGTGTGCGCGTTCGAAAACACCTTTCCTGACGTTTTCCAGCGCTCCTCAACGAACCTGACGAACCTCGTCACTTGGGACCCTCATTCGATTTCCCTCTTCGACCAGCGCGTTTTCATCCTCTCCGCCGAGTTCCACCCATGGCGTTTGCCGAACCCGGATTTGTGGCTGGACGTGTTCCAGAAGATCAAGTCGAACGGGTTCAATACCGTTTCGTTCTACGTGCATTGGGCCCTGCATTATCCGACGCCGGACACAGGAGGAGGGAAAGGCGACTGGACCGAAGGAACGTACAGGGATTTGCAAAAGTTCATGGACGACGCAAAAACGGCCGGGCTCTGGTTGATTGCTAGGTGCGTACTCCCCATCTTATCCTATTCTTCGACGGTGCTAATAAATCTTGTTTAAGGCCAGGACCTTATATCAGTATGTTATTCGTCGCATTTTTCGTGGATATATGCGCTCGTGGCTCACCCGTGGAGCCAGATGGCGAAACAACAGGCGGCGGTTTCCCGGGATGGGTCGGTAATGTGGCCGGATCCCTTCGAACGGACAACATAAACTACACGAACGGTGGGTACAAGTCTTTCTACTCACCTCGACCACCTTATCAGATATCCAATTAGCCTGGAAGCCTTATCTGACCTCTGTATCGCAAATACTCGCAAAGAACCAGGTAACAAACGGAGGACCAAGTGATTATATCTCAATGTCACCCGCGCGTGCATATATACTGATGAAGTCTAGTCGTTCTCGTTCAGGCAGAGAACGAGTTCAGCGCAGGCTCTGGCCGTAGCGATTATATGCAAGACGTCATCAACACCTATCGTGCAAATGGAATCGTCGTTCGTGCGTGCCGCTCTTTCTTTTCCCTTCACTCCGGAGACTGACACCTGGTCGACAGCCATCACGCATAACGACCAACACGCTGGTCAAGCTGGTAACTTCAGTCCGGACAAGGGTGGCCAAGGCGCTGTGAATATTTACTGGTCCGCCGCGCCTATCTACCTGTTAGAATCTGGCACTTAACTGCTACTTCAGTGGAGACTCTTATCCCCAAGGCACGACTCATTGGGCCCAGGTCCAGACGGTCTATTACTCGAACCACCTTGGGGCAGCTCCCAGCGACCCGCTTTGTCTCGCCGAGGTAAAGCGCTTAAACACCGAGAATCTCATGTACTCATGGTATGCCTAGTTTGGGGGCGGATGGCTGCTGGGGTGGGGCTCGAAGGCCAGGGGAGGCACAGGTTATGAACTTTTTGGTACGTTTATCGAAAAGCTAGCCTTCCCTTAAATAAGTATTAACATCATCCTTCGCTAGAAACGGATCTGCATAACGCACAGTACGGTATGTACACTTCACGTCGACGGGTTTCCTAGCTGACCTTTGCCTCGTCAGAATCGGTCTTCTACAAGGACACTTAGTATGTTTTGCCCTCTCTTATAGCCAAGGCTTTACTGAATCCTCCGCCGTTGGCCTTCAGTGCCCAAACCGCAACCCTTTTGAGTGAGTACCCTGGATGTATGCGCTCGTGCCGGCGAACTGACATGATTCCTAGACATTTACAGTAAGCTTCGTCAAGCTGTAGATATGGCATTCGTCCTAATCGAACCTTCTAGTGCTCTTCGGTGGCACGAACTGGGGCCAGACGGCGGAACCGACAGTTTATACCAGCTACGACTACGGCGGAGGTGAAATCTCACCTACATGACCTGTGGATGGGTCGTTGACTCATGGTGCAGGAATCAACGAAAATCGGGTGGCTACACCCAAGATGAACGAAATGAGATTGCAAGGTACCTCGTCGTCACTGTTCACCTCTTTATCATCTATAAGTCTAACAATCATCAGGCCTTTTCCTTCGTGTTTCCAGAGACATTTTGGGATCGACTCTCATCGCCAACGGCACGAATTACACGACCTCCTCCACCGTGCATACCGCCGAACTGCGGAACTTGGACACAGGCGCTGCCTTCTATATCCTGCGACAAAACGATACTACGTGCGTGGCTATCTACACCCACACTTGTGACAACCGCCCAATGGTTGAATAGATCCACGGTGCTGAGGACAACCCAGTTGAAAATCACGAGCTCGGCTGGAGCGCTGCAGGTACCCAAGCAAGGCAATCTAACCCTCAACGGAAGAGACAGCAAAATTATCGTCACTGATTACAGCTTCGGCCAGTTTAAAACCACCATTCTGTATTCCACCGCCGAGATCATGACATGGACCACGTAGATGCATTCACTCACGATACTGTTCCTCCCATTCATGCATATGCCTTTCTAGAATCGACGGCCGGGACTACCTTGTATTCTACGCTGGCGCGGGAGAAACGGGCGAGACCATGTTCAAGCTAGCCAATATACCAACGGTGACGATCACCGAGGCATCCTACTGCAAGCACCTCTTTCGCGGACGGTCTACTCACAGTGAACTTCGGCCTGAAGGGCACCCAATATATTGACATCGACGGAAACGATGTCGCGCTCACCCTTGTCGTATTGGAGAAAGCTGTCGCCAATGAATGGCACGCACCCGTTATTGCCGCAGAAGGCACCTTTGGTGCTTATTTCTCCGTAGGTTCGAACGAAACGTAAGGTCAGTTAGTAGGGTAACGACGGATGACGCTGAATGAGCGGTTTAGGGTACTTGTCAGCGGCCCGTATGTCTTGCGCAACGCAAGCATCTCAGGAAACACTCTTTCCCTGGTAAGCGTTGAATCACCACTGTCCAGTCCTATCTTGCTGACTGGACGGCGCAGAATGGCGATCTGAATGGCACAACGACCGTGGAGTTTATTGCGCCCGCCGCAGTGAAGCAGCTGTCCTGGAATGGTCAGACGGTGGCCGTCGAAGCCAGCGCGCATCGATCTTTCGTGGCGACTGTCAATGGTGCACCAAACGTTCCACTGCCACAATTCGGGACTTGGAAGGTGTCTGGAAGGTAAGTCAGATTTGTGTAATCATTCTCTACTGTGCCTTGGGTCTGACGCTGTACCCCCCCAGTTTGCCCGAGATCAATTCCAGTTTCGACGATTCTTCGTTCGTCACGGCTGACCAGACGACCACCAATGTGCGTTTTTCTCGCTAAATAAGCCATCTATACAACCAAGGGCTCTTACACATGTTTCACGCGGCAGTACACCAACCTCCCGCCTGTCGCAGGCTCACAAGTTCTCTACTCCCAGCAATACGAGTGCGTTTATTCTCTTGTACTTAACCTTCCCCTCGTCCATTAAATCCGTCTCATTTTCTAGCTTCTTTGGCGGCAATCTCCTCTTCCGGGGCCACTTCATCGCTTCCGGCCAAGAAACGGGGTTCAACTTGACCGTCCAAGGCGGATTTGGGTTTGCATACTCAGTCTTCCTGAATAGTGTATTTTTAGGCTCGAGCCAAGGGAGTGCGACAGTAAGCCAGACGACAGCCGTGTGGGACGTGCCTAGCGGCACCCTTCAGGTGGGCCAGGATAACGTGTTGGCGGTGATACAAGGTATGATTCTCTTGTCTTTAAGTTGGAAGCGTGCTTATGGGAGGTGGGCGTGCAGATCATACTGGGATTGTCGAGACGAGCAGCAACGGAGGGAAGGAGCCTCGTGGGATACGCGGGTATGCTATCCTTGGCGCAAACACCACCTTTTCTTCCTGGAAGTTGCAAGGAAACCAGGTGTGTTCCGCTGCTCTCCCAAAGGTTGCTTTCTGTTGATGTATTGGTGAAGGGAGGCGCGAGGAACGCACCGGATACCGTGCGTGGATATCTCAACGAGGGTGGGTTGTACGGCGAGCGGATCGGCGCGCATCTTCCTGGATTCGATGATTCGAAGTGGGCCTCAGGGGTCTCCGCTGGCGGCGGATGGTGGTGGTCTGAGCGGGCCCGGGGTCAACTTCTATCGAACGACATTCAATTGGGTGGGTCCATTCATTTTGCGGCTGCTTTGTAAAACTAATAAGTGCTTGGTTATCAAGGATGCGCCTACCAACGTGGACGTCCCCTGTACGGGTGGTCATTACCCCGAGCGATATAAGCCAAAACTACCGCGTGCAGATATATCTCAACGGCTGGCAGCTAGGGAAGTATATCAATAACCTTGGGTGTGTTTTCTTCTTCAGTCTTTCCTACGGAGTGTTGACCTCGCTCTCGATATCAGCCCCCAAACTGCATTCGTCCTTCCATCTGGGTACGTCGCATTTTCTGGAAAGGTTGCTATCTTGCTGATGTGAAGATAAGAGGCTTCTGCGTCGCCAATCGACCAACACGTTCGCGCTGTCGCTTTGGGCACTCGACGATACCGGCTGCGGCGCTGGCGGGCCTCAGCTTCACGGCAGATGGGACGTTCGCGACGTCGCTGGATCTGGCAGATTATACGCTCGCAGGCGACTATGCAGCGCAGAAAGCAGCAAGGCCCGCACCGACGTTCGTCCAACCTATGTAGCAGTACAGCTGACGTCTCGCTGCTACAGTGGTGGATTATAACAAGGGTGAATGTACAATACAGCATGGTTATGGATACAAGAGATCTACGGCTACGTTCACTGAAGATATAACAGACAGTCCTAGGGAGTCGAAACATGCACTGCAACTGAACTAACGGGCCTCCCCACTCGTAGTGCTAGCGGTCCCGCAGCTCTGCTCTAGCTCCTCCTCTTCCTTCCGCAACCGGCTCATGGTAGCTTCTAGCATTCTTCTCCTGCGCTCTTCGATGGACTCGTTCGTTGCGGGTGCGGGACTGGCACCGCCGAGGACGTGGACGTGAGCGCGCGCCTCGGCTTCGAGCTCAGATGTGGATGCGGAGGGCTGGTAGTCCCCCCTCGAGTCGGAGCCGAGGGTATAGGAGGAGTTTTCGTACTCAAGGACTTGGCGATTAAGGAGCGAGTTGAGCTCTTTGAACTGGGCACAACCTAGGTCAGCACGGCTCATCATCACGGTGGATGACAAACCCGAGGAGACGCGTACATTGTCATCGTGGTCCCCCCACACGTTGTGCGTAAGCTCGTGGCAGAGCACCCTCCTCACCTCCTTGTACGTCCTGAACCCGTCGTATTCGTCTGTGCGCAGACGGAGCTTGATCGCCTCGCCCGCGTTCACGTTCAGGCCGAGGAGGTGCGGCTGCTCGTGCGGCGCGAGCTCGGTGAGCAGACCGACGGTGAATTTGTGGAGGGACATGATGTGCACGATTGCGGGGTCGGAGGAGAGCCTCTTGAGGAGGGCGAGAGCAGTGTCGGGGGCGGGGAGGTGCGGGAGGGATTCCAGACGGCGAAAGCTGTAAGTCGTCGACGCCGACGAGCCTGTAGAGGATACCTGAGCAAGTTTCGCCACCATGAGAAGTCATTGAAAGATAAGGAAAATGGGATGGGTTACTTACCCTCACGGTCCCCCGGGCAGCACGCTCGCGCTTGATCTGGTCTATGCGCCTCTGCTCGCCCTCTGCCTTGTGCATTTCACCGACCTCTTCGGGCGTATGTCCGAGCATCGTCACCTTCATCCCATTCTTGAGCCCTGCGTCGCGGATGGTGGTGTTCATTCCATGTGATGACTTCTTTCCCTTGTAGAGCAGCTTCTGGTTGGACGCAGGGACTGAAGTAAGCTCTTCGAGTTGTGCGTGAAGGAGGGCGAGTGTATCATCTGGAAGTAGCGACAGAGAGTAATTCTGCTTGAGATGTGATATTTTCAGGCTGAGGATTGCGGACATTGAGACGTAGTATCAGGCTGGTAGGGAAGAGGGTGTCCGTATGCAGTTGACTTGGAGGACTTAGTAAGTGAAGTCGGACTCGCTTCGGAGGCTGGAGCCTGGAAGCCTGGAACCGCCTGAGGTCCGCCTCGGGATCGCGCGATCACGTGCACGATGCACCTCAAGGCTCAGAGGAGCAAAAAATCACTTTTGGCCAACGTGGGGATCGAACCCAAGACCTTCGCGTTATTAGCACGACGCTCTAACCAGCTGAGCTAGTCGGCCGTTATGCACATAATAACTGCCTTGGCTCTCTCAAGTTATGACACCCGGTCATGCCAATTGAATGTGCCCCGACTCCGGAGTCGCTCAGTCGCTCGCTCTACAAAGGACTGTTCCTCCGCTCGAGGCCATGGAGTTTTCGAGTCATCTTACTCCCAGCGGTAAGCTTTGTCCTGATTTTTGACAAGCATTCCCCGTAATCCCTTTCCCAGGCTTCCTCCTTCCCTCACTACATTCCGCACCCCCGTTCTTCTGGTTAGGCCTCCTCCCTCTTCGACCGAGCCTCAATCGCTGACGAGATGTCTCCTTTCGCGCCTTGCTATCCGGTGCTAGTGTAGTCAACAGCTCAACAAATCGACTCAAGCTGTTGCCACCGAAACCTGGACGCGACTGATCTTGTCATATGCTCGCCATCGAAGATTATTCATGCTTAGATTGGAGGATGCGGAGGTGACGGGTGGGAATTGGGACGAGGTGCTCAGGAATGGGAGAATCAACCGTGCGTATTCTTTGATATCGGCTTGAATCCGTTCAGAGGCTAAGGAGGGTATGGGCTGTAGGAAGGATGAAGCCGGCATATCTGTCGTTTATCTTGGAGTCTATGGTAAAGAAGAACCTCGCGGCATATGAACCTCTGGGCCAGAATCGCGCGGTGCTACTGTATTGGAGACTTCCCGAAGAATGGGCAGAGGTGCTACACGAATGGGTACGTCATTAATCGCCGTGTTTGTCCGGACCTACTCATCTCATGTGGTACACAGGCGACCAACACAGGCCAGCTCAACACTATCCTCACCTTCTACGAGATCATTGATCCGCCACTGGAATCCGAGCTGTCCGGAATCCCTGAACAAATCCTGCGTGCCGCGATTGCAATACTAGCAAAGACAGGTCGTGCACAAACGATTAGTATCTCGGATGGTGAGGGCGTGCGGTTTTTTACTCGGGGCGGGAAGTGATAGATATCTACGTGCTGTGTCACGGCCATGTGTGTATTCTACCTTACAGCGTGTACTGCTTACTTGTAATATAGAGAACGACATGCCCCCTATCTACAAGATCAAAACAAACCCTCCGAGTATAAGATGAGTACGTAAACGGTAGCGACTGGTTTAGTGCGTCTACAATCCCCATCCGCTCAAGTCGAGTCTCGACACTCGTCATCGCCCAGCATCGCCCGCGCCAAAGCATGAACTCCGCATGTAAGGTATGTCACGCTTTATACGACATCATAGACCTCCCTACAGCCATCAGGGTGTCAGGCGTTAACCCACTCTACACTCCCCGCTCATGGTCAACAGCGACTCAGAACGCATTTACGTCGACCTGATTTTCCGCTCCAGCCAAAAGTACGCCAGTTGGGATCCTGAAATTGAGGTCAAAGTTGGCGACTGGGGGCCACATCACGGAGGGACGAAGGTCGAAGAACAGCCTCATGTTTTGGAGACGCAAGCGTCGCAGGGGAATATTCATGAAGGAAGGGAACATATACGACTGATCCTGACGACAAAGCAAAGGAGTACGAAATTCCCCAGCCAAGGATCCACGGCGGAGAGGCGTCGTTGGAGTCTACGGGTGTGACCTGGTGCACGTCGCAAAACGCGAGGGAGATCGAGGCTTCGGCAGACGTAAGCGCGTGAGTGGTCTATTTTCTGTCTATCGGACATCGGTCGATAATCTGACGGATATTGTTTAGTCAAACACCAGCATTCGCAGAGTGCGGCGTGAAGGCGTCCTTCAAATTTGCATCGGGGCGAGGCGCGCTACTCGCAATGGTCAACGATGTTATCACGACGATCGATCCTCCAGGCAGACTTCGCAGACTCCTGGACGTGCCCACCATGAAGGATGCCGTCATCGTGTCCGAAGTCCACTCCTGCGCCTCCTACGCACGTTATCTCAGGCCCTTCCGCGGTCAAAAACCTCTCCGTCGGCTTGTCCGCCAATCCGCCCATCGACGGCGTGGGCTCCGCGAATGTGTCCGCAAGCTGGCTGCGAAGCACGACCGCGGGCAACTTCAAGTCGAAGGTGAACACCAAGGGCGAGCGAGTGTATTATCCACTCTTTCGACTAGTGTCCCTGAAGGAGAAAGATGTGTCCACGGGGATGAGGGGAAGGCTTGGAGGACGAGGATCGTACACCGCTGCCCGACGCCGAGCCACCATGGGCACCCATCGACGCGGATGGCAAGATGGAGAGTGTTCCGCAGGTTTCCCAGAATCCAGTCCGGTACGTTGAATCTAACTGTCACATTATGAGAAGTTGCGCTAAGGTCTAGTGTTTCTAGATCTCTTATATGAACACTCGAACCACGATGTTGCATATGCGAATCTCATTGGTAGTTATCGCACGCGCTAGGTATCACATACCATGTACACCCCCTACACATCATGTACCAACCAACACCCCAATTCATACGATGCGTGCCGTCTCCAGACCTGCGTGGATACTGCGCTCCTCTTCATTTGGTTTTTAAGTTGGCAGTGCTGACGTCGACTCCACATGGGGCGCTTGCAAAGGTGAAGGGATCTCGGTCGATGCAAAAAGCACACTCTTCGTGGAACCCAGAGGCGACTGGGAATTCAAGGTGGAGGAGGCTGACCACCCGAGCTGATGCTGGACGATAGAGACCGTGACCGCATCCCACATGGGCTTGGGCGGGATCTTCACTTCATCTGCTCCACGCTGGCCTAGGGAAGGGAGACTTTTGTGGGATCGCGGACAGGTCGAGTGGTTCTGTCGACAAGAACAACCTGAGGAATCCAACGTCGACTGTTTGGTCCTTCCGTAGGAAGTATTTGTAAGGTGCGGAACCACCATCTCCGTATCCGATGGTGAGGCTACCTTTTGGAGGTAAGGAGAAAGCAGGACGGCCTCCGACCAGTGACTCATAATACGAGGCTGTATAATCAGCATTCAGTGTGAAGCAGATGAGTAAAGAAAACAAAAGAACCTACAAATACTGAGGTCACTACAGTCAAAGTAGAACAGGGACGCATACAGCCCGACATTGAAGTCATTGAAGACTTTCATCCCGTATAGTGTCTTGTCGTCCGCTTCCAACTCGATTTTCCCGGCTGTTGATGAGGTTCTCGCCTTCGGGTGCTAAGATATACTTGAGGTCTTCGTCCACATCATCGGTAACGACCACTTTCGTAAACTCGATACGGACTTTCTTGCTCAGGAGGTTCTTCTTGGGCGAGCGACGGAGGTGCCAGAAGAAGTGAGCCGCACCTCGCAGAACGGGAAAAAGTAGGTCAACGCGTGGCTGCACTTTGTGGTACATCCGCGTCAGTCCAGAGCTCGTGACCAAAGGATCCATGAACCCGAAAGCGAGTTCAGGCACCCCGTTCTCTACAACGACATCCACATTGAGATCGATCGTGTCCTCCGGAGCCGCATTCAAGTTGGCTGGGTAGCTTGATAGAATGTCCTGGTCGATTGTGACCTTACGCTCGGGGACGATGACGACCGCACGTTGGTCTGGACCGTTGTTCCGTATCACGGCGGCTACAGCCTCGTTCACCACAGAGACCAGCTCAGGTCGCATATCCTTCGCAACTTGAAGCCTGAGGGCCTCCTCCGGACCGAAGCGCGTCTGCAGGGCGAACGCGGATTCAGGAATTGCGAACGCGGTTGCGCCAGCTGGCAAGACCAGTTCCGTCGACGATGGTTGGATTTCACCGACCTCGAGTGTTCCTAATGGGACCTCCTCCGCAGTGATATTCTCCGACTTGTAGATATGGAACTGGCTTTTCGGCGTGATCCCGCGTGCAGCACCGATCTTTAACGTATGCTTGTCGGCCTTTGAGTATACAGGGTGCAATATCCGACCTTGGCTCGACACTTGAGATCGAAAGAGAACGCGTCCATTGTTCTTTCCCTCGCATTGTGGGTTTTGGCTATCAATACAGGGACATCAACATGGAATGCCGCAGCTGAAGAGAAGTGGAATGCGCACTGAGGAATGTCATCGAAGGCCGCCCATGAGATCACGGTACGTTATCCTATCCGCGCTCACAGAGGACAGCTTCTTGAGAAGCTTTTGTGTAAAGAGGACCACGTCCTTTTTCTTCAAGAGCTGTTTCGTCCGGCATACAAGCCGCCAATAGCACGTGAGATTCAAGGCCCGCATACGCAAAACCTGTAGGGTTTTCCGCTGCGCGACCCAGGACATCTCCCTAGAATATCTTTATCGATGTCGTTGGGGACTGACTCTCCCAAACGAAACCCTCTGGCCAATCGTGTTGGGTCATGCTCGTCCGAGCGTGTCCCCGAGCCAGAATGACAGCAATCGAATATGACCGTCTGTACTGGATATCAGAATGGGAATACGACGGAGACGGACTGTCGCGTACGATGTTATCACCTTTGACCTCCGCTAGCTGTCGAAGGAGCTCCCCTATCGTGCGGTCAGGGATGGGTTGCACCGTCTTCTCGCTGTGGTCATCCAATGGCATATGGCAGTCTTGTGATAGAATGTATTGTATATCCAAGTCCGTGTCGCCTGTTTTCCACGTCTCGGGGGTCGGGCCCGACGCGCCATGTTCCTGCGTAATATATGAAGATGGCGTCGCCCTTGTTGATGCGCGTGTCTTTTTACAAGGCCGTGAACGCTTTCAAGATGGCCGAGCGGGTCGCATCCGTGTCACGCAACTCTGTGATCTGGTCTTTGGGAACAAGAAGCTGGCCACGGAGGTAATTGGTGATTTTGTCTGCGTCCAACTTGGCACCGCGGAGTTTCTGTACGTCATGATGGGCATACTTGTCGATGCCTATAGTTAATGCATAGAGAGGTGGCGGAGAGCTGAGAAGGGTTTAGACACAATGTCAATCCCTGCGAGGAGGAGGTACCTTGATGAGGATAAGACTGTCGCTGGAGAGATCGGAAGTTGGCTGCCTCAGTGTTAGATCGACGCCCTTCAACACAAACGTATACGCCACTTACTCGTCAATGGGGTCAGACTGCATGAGCTCCAGACCGCTTTTCTCAGTGCGTTGGTTCATCTTGCTCCCTTGAGGTTATGGTTGGCCGGGGAGGGTGGACACGAAATCGTGGGATGACGCACTCAGGGTAAGTCGAGATCTCCTCCTGAGGACCTAATGCCTCCATCTTCCGTGGCGGAGAGGACATGGAACTTCTTCGTCGTCGATGGATAGGAGGGAGATAACGGCGACCTCGTACGATGCAGCAGCCTTTATGCAAGTAACGATAATGCTAGCGCCCTGCACAGTCACTGTATCCCGGTCAGTTTCCGACTCCAAACCAAACAGTGCTCTGTCGTACCTTGCAAACCTTCTCCGCACATTATGCAGCGTTCTTATCGAAAGCTCTGCGGGAGAAGATGCGCGACAACAGCGAAGCGCCCCCGTGTTGGTCCGGGTAAGGGGAATCCGTGGCTTGTGGTCAAGTAGTTTGGCATGGCGCACGTCGAGCTTCCACGACGAAGGAGTTGACACGATCCACTATTCTCTGTAAGGCTCGGTTTGGCGCCTGAATCGCGTGCAATGCTACATATAAGCAGCAGGCCGTGGAAGACAGAGATGGAACTGACCCCGCGCCTGTCACATACACGATTCCGCCGCCTTTCCGACATCATCACGGGTCACCACCGTAAGTTTGATACACAGATATAGCAATGCATATCCACGTTCAAGTGCACGTTTCAAATGCGTTGCCGATGACGATGTTGTAGTCCCTTGTAAAGACCACCGGCAGGCAAGGAGTTGCTATTATCGATATTGCGATCCAAAAAGAAGGACGTGGTATTGGTATCCCACCTCTGACTTCACTAAAAGACGGTCGTTCGGGATAGCCTAAGGTCGAGAGTAAGGCCGCGGTGACGTTGAGACATGAGCTTGAGTACTTAAGTACTTCAATTAGGGGAAAGCATTAAACACAGTCACGTGTCCGAGTACACTCGACGCTCTATACGGTGGCTTTCACTCCTTTCCTAATTCCTTGTCCCGCCGCCAGGCATACTACTGCACTTCACCCACTACGAACCCCGAGAAAGCACGGTGGAAATTATATCATGTGGGAGCTTTACTGCCCCATCTGCTGCTCTACGTTTCGTCCAAATGACGCCAAACATTTTCGTTCCCTTGCTTGTGGTACGTTCCCGTATTCCCGTGCTCCCTGCCCCGCCCTCGCGTACATGCCCTATCAAGTAACATTACTGAACTGCGTTGGATAGGACACATCTTTTGTGAGGGGTGTATCTTACGCCATTTCGAAGCACGCGAGCACAAAAGGCAGGACCCCGACTGTCCTTCATGTCGCGCTCCCGCTACGGAGGACGATGTTCGACCCATCTACTTCGAAATCCGGGACGGCAATGGAGAGCTTGTCCAGGTGGAACCATCTACATCAGGTTCCAGCCCCGCTATCATGCAGCACCTCAACCACGTGAGGAAAGGGCTGCAGATGATCGAGCCGGGTACGGCGGAGAGCAGCGTGAAGAAGACCGGAGACAAGATTTGGGAGATCGTCGACACGGGGGATACGATTGCTCAGGTGCGAGCTATATGCCTGTTCTTCGCTCCATGGACTAACATAGTTATATAGACGGAGCTCTTGAAAGAAGTTGCGTCCTTCTTCAAGCAGCGCGTCGTTCCCATCTTCAGTGAGATCCTCGAGAGGCGAAATGAGGTGGACCTCCTTCGGAAGCAAGCTCGGGAAGACAAGGTGGAGAAGGATCGACTCGGTCGGACTATCCAATTGGATCGACAGGCGGCGACCGGTTCAAATGCACGCTTGACAGACAAGATGGAGAACCTGGAGGCAGCCAATGCACAACTGCTTAAGGAAGTGGACCTGTTGAGGCGCGAAAAGTCCGACCGTGAAGCGCTTGAGAAAGATATCAAGTCTTACAAAGGCCAACTAGAGCTTTGGAAGGACAATGTGCGTTGGCTAGTGCTTACTATCGGGAATCGTAAACGCTAACTCAGGGTTAGGAGAAGAAATGGAAGGCTACTAACAAAGCTTTGAAGATCCGGAACAAGCAACAGCAAGACGAGATTGACGCACTCAAGGCCGAAGGATTGCATCCCGGTCCAGAGGAAGACAGCCTCGTCATAGAACACGAGCCCATGGACGACGGCAGGAACCGCTTCCTGGACAGCATAATCGAAAACACACACCGACCGCATAAACGTCAAAAGGTAATCCCGAGGTTTTGACCTCATAAATGCCTCTACTGAACCTTCGTTTGAAGCTCGGAACCCTGGATTTCAACGCAGAAGAATCGTCATCCTCAGACACTTACGATTCCTCGCCTTCACCGGCCATCAAGCGTTATCGCCAGCGATCCCCCTCGCCTGTTGGGACGCAGAGAGCGCGGAAGGCGAGCTCCTCGCGACCAACACGTATTTCTGCATCATTGAAACAAGTCCAACCGTCGAAACCAAAATTTGATTCAGGGTGGGCGTTGCCCGCACGTACTCCCCCACAATCTTCCAGGGATACCGCGCGATCGTTGCCGTTCCCTATGACCGCGGAGGGGAAGACGGACATAAAGAAACTACAACCTGGTCCACGTCCAAGGATGGCGAAATCCAAGTGACGTCCACTTCGACTTGTCACTTCCTGCTCCTCCTATTGTATTCGTTTTGAATAGAATGTTCATTCCTTCCGATAGGTTTACAGTAGCCCCTCTGATGTCTCTATTGTTACTGTCTATAAATCGCAGTGAGTGGCGGCGTTGCCCTCGTCATTACCAAGGAAGGAGGCCAACGATGGAATGAAAAGTATGTATGTATATACTGGTGCCCAGTACAAGTCGTGGTAGCGCATAAGGAACAGCCGAATTGTCACGATTGACGGTAAGGTAGTTCGAGCATACATGTCAGAATGGTGTGTCCATCTCTATCTGCAAAACGGGGCTCGTTAGCGAGGTCGTAGTGAAATACTTGTGGTTATAGCTTACTAACGATGCTATCCTATCTGTAATAACTTTAAACCAAGTCTCGCCGAACGTTTTCAATGCGAAGGCAGCTCTGTGTCGACATATAGGGCACTTCGACGCCGATGCGATTGAAGTCTCATCAAAGATTCATGCATCACGGAGGTTACATCGTGTAGTTCTTTCAATTGTTTGAGAGCCGCCTGTACGTATAAAAAGAACCAAGCCGTGAGATCACGACCTGTTTTCAGCTTCGACTTGCCGGGGATGGATGCCATGGACGGTGGTAGGCGGATTGCAAGAGACATGTACGACAGCTGCAACGTTCATTTTCGGAGACATCATCTGCCTGGTGGCCACACCTCGATGAACATTTCGACAGTGATGGCGCTCGATCCAGGATAGATCGCATATAGGAGGACTGAGCGCATGTACGCTGATAGCCTAGGAGTCTGTGCAAGGCTGAGCCGGGTATCTCGTCGAATTCTTGGATGCAAGGTCCAGTCAATAAGGGACGACTTGTCCGTCACTAGGAGTCGGGCCGCCCTCGTGACCACGTCCTTCATCTCGAATTGCCATGCGACGGCGTATACGAACTCCGCATGAGAATTTTGATTCGATTCTAGTAGTGAAAGGAGGGAAAGCCTTGCCGAGTGAACGACTGTGGTCCATGTGGAATTTCCGGTATGCGTGCAGCGCATGCTTGATCGTTGATTTACCTGAGTGGAATGGAGTGCGCAGGGTAACAGAAACGGAGGAGGGTTTCCAGGATATGCTGGTCCTCCGTCCATGGTGACAACAGGAAGTCCGTCCTTGGTATCGTCGGAGGTCTCGGCGTGGAATAGTGCAGAAATGGAGCCTGAGGGTGGGGAGCTGGGTAGGGAAAAAATGTCTTTGAAAATAGGCGACGCTTTGGACAGGAGTAACCTGTGGGCTCGGAAGTCGACGTTATCCAAGGAACGAAGGATGATATCTGCATCTTCGTCGGCGAATGGAGGGCCGAAATCGCGTACAGTGACGGGGTCTGTGAGCTTCGTATCCTGCGACATCTATGTACCCGTTTAGAACCTGGGAGGGGAAGTAAGTACTAGTACTACCCAAACCGTCGTGAGTCGCGACACAGTGAGATCGCACTTGATCGACCGCACCTTCCGTTGGTGATAAAAGATGGGAATAAAAATCTGTAGAAAAGTAGGTGCGAGAGGCAAGGAAGGACGTCCTAGGGTCTTGGGGTGCTATTAGTATATAGCTGTCCTCGAGGCTCAAGGCCATCTCGACTCTCGAGGTTGCGCCCAGTCACGAGCCATAGAAATCGGATACTGGCCCGTGGTGAAATTCCTCGATAAGTACTGCTCAGCCGCTCGATGTCGACAAGGACACGAAAACAAACACATCCCAACCTTCAAAAGACTTCCTCATCATCGTAGTCGTACGGATCATCTATCGGATCACCGTCTCCCAACCGAAACTTCCGTCCAGCTATGTACTAGAGAGCCGACCTCCACGGGAGAACAGCTCCTCGCTGTCTGATCCATCTCGAGTTCCTGTATGTGCTTCGGGGGACAAACTCGCGCACAGAGGCAGAAGAACCTCCGCAAGCTTGGCCACGTCGTCTCCGCCCGGCGGCACACCTACGAATGGCGGCTCTGCACCTGATACGTCTAGCGTGACATCGTCGTCCCAGATATCCGACATCTCCTCTGTGCACAGACGTAGGAGTGCTACCTGCACGTCAAGAGAGGCTTCGTCTCCGCTGATCGTTTCTGTTGCGCTTAGGATACGCAAGGTGTCGAAGGCGAGGGAGACGTCGGCCTCTGCGAGTGATTCTGTTTGGAGGAAGGGCAGGAGGCGTAAAACAAATGTAATTAGGTTCACGATGTGTCCGTTGCGCGTCATATCTTCGAGATTGGCGCATTCTTCAGTGAGGGAGGGTGAGGGTCCTATGAGAGTTCGTGATGATGTCGACGATGTCTTCAAGGATACATTCCGTGTCCGGAAAGAAGGGAACGGAGCGTCCCGCCCCGGAGGTTGGCGAGGAACCCGTGCGCAGCGAAGGGAGGTGGTGCAGAGCGCGTGAACCGCCACGGAAGGATCGCGGTCGTCCCTCAAGAATGTGTACGCACGGAGCTCGGTCTGGACTGAAAACCATCGATTGAGCCATTCTGCGCCAAGGCGCTCGGTCAAGTGCCAGACGGCGCGAAGACATGTTAAAGCGCGTCGGCGACGGGCCTCCTCCATCGGGAGCGCGCGTGCAGTGACACAGGAGTGGAGGAGGGTGGAGAGGCGCGTTCCGAGGAGCTTGGAAGAGAGGAGGTGGACAATTACCGCGCTGGGGTCGCGTGCTTCGAAGGAGTGGAGGAAACCTGGGATGCCCTCGATGAAGGGCTCGGCGGCCTCTTCGTGGTCGAGAAGAGTCAGTGCACGTTGCAGCGCACGACAGTCAATTCCGACTGCGACGTCATGGTTGCGGTATGCGGCGGTCTCCTGCCATTTCTCCATGCCTCCGTAAAGGCGTTCCCTACAGTCCTGGAGGAATGCGTTGTAAGAAGGTAGGTTGAAAGACCGGGATTTGCGAGCGAGATATGCAGTAGCCGGGGCGATGCGTTGCGCGAACTTGATGCGCATCAGCTGGACCAAGTGGATCATACGCCAAACAGTTTTCGTGAAGGGAGATTGGAATGGGCAGTCGATGTAAATGATGGGCAAGATAGGTCAATACGGCGTACGATGCCCCGCACATGCACACAACCCCGAGGAGGACATTTGCCACAAAGCGGTTGATAGGCTTCATAAACTCGACGAGCCCCGCGAAGAAGAGGAAGAGAGAGAGATGCATTATAGCGGGGATGGCCTCGAGAGCTGGCAGCGACTTTGAAACGTTGCAGTGCCTTCGAAGACGAATGCTCGAAGGTGGCCACGGCGGTGCAGGACAGATGTATGGGTGCCCGCGCGCATGTAGACGCGCACCCATTGTTGGATCAACGTCGCCGCCAGGGCACAGGTCAGGCTCAGGATCAGGCTTGTGAACCAGAGAACGTTGACCCGGACGGAGGAGCTAGGCGGAACGAACGGCGCATTTATTGGAGCCAACATACCCGTTCTCCATTTTCGATATGGTCGAAGAAGATTGGCGCGCCAGGATTTGCGTGAGAAGGCTGTTCGTGACGTCTGCCGAGTCCTGTTGAAGACCCTTGTAGCTCTCTATCGCAAACGCGGCCACGGTGGCGGAGAACAAGCCCGTCTGTCGGTACAGCATCAGCACATCGAAAAGTCTGATCCAAATTGATGAAACATACGAATATGAGGATCCCATTGGTGTCTTCTTTCCAGGTATCTGCGAGACCCCTGTCATACTTGTCCGCCTCAGACAAGTACAGAGATCACAACTTGGCGGAGGAGTCTCCATAGTCCAGTGTCTTGCGTGTGATCTGTGGTCGCATTGTACTTGAGGAGGGTGGGCCATTTTGAGGGACTGACGGCGACAAAAATCGCGCGCGAAGGCCCTCCGTGGTCATTATATATGGCCATCCCTGCGCGGCGGCGTCGGGCGGTTCCTGAGCGCCTGAGCGCGAGCGCAAGACCAAGGACAGCTTGAGATGGCTTTACGTACACTGGCTGTGAGGTAAATGTCTACGATAGAAGAGCTCATGTCAGGTGAGTCATTATCGTCCAGGTTTCTTGCAGGTCGTTGCACCGCCTTGTCGCGGTTAGAAGCCTTTGGTGCGATATCGATGAAAGTTTGGCGACCTCGTGTCCTTGGGCGGGTATGTAGCGTTATCCAAGTCCTTGATAGGCTTTGAGATACAGCTTTCTGAAAAAATGCACCTTGGTCCGGAAAACGATCTAACGACATTGAAATTTGGCAGACACCGCCATGTAGCAAATTATGTATGTTCAGAGGATATCCACGGACACACATGCCACCACAGGGGGGAAGGCCGAGAACAGCATGCAATTCATGAACAGAATGGAGTGGTGGCGACGATCCCAAAATACTGGACAGGAAGCGCGGTCAGGTACGGTCTCAATTCGAAAGGAGGGCAAGGAGAGTACGTACTACAGGATGTGCAAGATTGATTCCACCACTCGGAATAGAGTCTGAACAGGTTGGGTCTTCGCCAGTGGCATCACATATCCTTGTAGTGGCCGCAGACGGTGGGTCAGGGTTCTGAAAGTATTCAAAGACTGGATAAGGTGTATATCAATTTTTTGATGGCATGCAGGTACGTTATTGACATACCGTGGTGCCTGTAGCCCTAGAACCTGGAGGAATGATCGTTGGAACTCTGCATAGAAAGTTAGAGCGACGTGGAGCCCATTATTTCACGAAGACAGACCCGTCATCTGTGTGTACAACTGTCCACGACGACAACGTCAGAGCCCAATAAATAAGCAACACTGAACAAATCAAACTTACCGCGGAAGATGTTAAAGCTTAAGCTGAAGTCTACGAAAAGAGCATATAACGTGTTGCCGACGCGCGGTTGGCCATACGTATACATGCGGACAGACCTGTAAAAGCCACATGTCATTTGAAAGGGAATAAAATCAACGAGTACCCTGACACACATGCTAGGGAAGTTCTGCTGCATGGTAATGCCAGCCAGAGAAGACAATGCGCCACCTAAGGAGTGGCCTGTGGTAACGATGCCGTAGCCTGGGTGGGCGTCCAGTTCGTTCTTGACGGTCGATATGACTTCAGAAGCGACAGAATTCCACCTGGATTGTATTATAGCAACAGACGCATGATGAGAGGAGAATGCTCACGCAGTCTGGAAGCCAAAGTGAACTTTCGTACCGCCTATAACGAAACATTAGCAGACGTAAGAACAGGAGATAGATAGGGTTTGTGAGATACTTGGAGCGTTGACACCTGGAATATCAATGGGTACCAGCGCGATCTGGGAATCGACCAGAAAATCCACGGGACTTGTACTTTATTCAAGAGATCACACTTGAGAAAAATGTCACGATACTTGGGAGCAGCGACATTCCGAACCTGCCACGGAGAGCAACTACAATCTCTCGCCGGGTATCGTCGCGAACAATGAAGCCTTGAGTGTCAGTGACAGCGTTGAAAATCTGAAGGACACGTGAGTCATGCTGCTCAGGAAGTCAGATGAAGATCATACTGACACTAGCGATCATAGTGTTGCCATTGGGTCTGGCGCACACGATGTCGTACGCCGACGAGGCATATTGGAAGTAGAAGATAAGGTCGTCGTATACACCTACAACGCATTAGGAAAAATCAGTTAGAGGTTACCGGTGGAAGACGTACTCTGCATTATGGCAGCTCTGCATGCCACAGCTGCAATGCCCAAAGCGTAGGCTACAGTAGTAAGGAGGGACTTGAAGTACATGGTCCAGTTGATACCAAAGACTCCTCGTCGGTATGTCGAATCTATGGTAGTCGCAATGCCTTATAACGCTTCTAGTAAGAGCTTTTCAACTCGAGGCATCCATAACGGGGTGGCTTGCATTGAGCGTCGAACGAGAATAACTTCATCCACATCCGCGAGTTCATTGGGAGTTTGAGAGAGTTTCATAGGGGGACCGCACACCGGGAAATCCTGTTTAGGATATGCGCACCATGTTCCTACAGGCTTACCGCCGGTCTTGTGAGGTCTTGTGCTGCACGAGGTCCTTGGTCAGGGCATCCATGGGAACATCGAGTGGCCGAGCGCAGATACGACATTCGGGGACGATATGCGACACAGAACTGAGTCATAGATGGGGGTTGAGCCTCACAGCATTGGAAGACCCTAGACCCCTTTCAGCAGCTGTTATGTCCATTGTCCCGTCCGCGGAAAATCCGGTGGCCAGATTGTTATGTTTAGCATTTGTGTGCAATTGTACTCCATACACCGACAAAAGGAGATGCCAGGGTGTCAGGGTGGGAGAACCCGAGGCTAATACGCAGGAAGATGATAGTAACAAGCAAGAGGGAGCTCGACGCGGCGGACAGCGAGCTGGGCACGCCGGGACGCGACGCGTCAAAATGCGGCTTGCTCTTCACGCCCACCACCTTCTTCCCCGTCATTCCTTTCTTCCCCTTTTCCGACGAAGTCCCATACTTTTCAATGCATACACTCACCCATGTCGTCGCATACACGCTCAGCCCCCGAGGCAGCAAAGCGCAGAGCCGGGGCAGAAGCCGTCACTGCGCGAGAACGTTTACACGTTACCTAACTTGTTAACCATGTCACGAATAGCGTCGTGCCCCGTCCTCGGATGGGCCATTCTCTCTGACAAACCAGCTCTCGCGACGGGGCTTTTGGTGTATGCCGGCGTTTCTGACTGGGTGCGTGGTTTCCTTCACTTGCCGTTGCAACATGCCTGACACGGTGTCAACCACGATAGGTGGACGGCTTCCTCGCGCGTAGATTCGACATGAAATCCGTCCTTGGCACTATCTTGGATCCTGCAGCGGACAAGACGCTTATGACAACGCTTGTGGTCACCCTGGGAATGAAAGGCTTGATTCCGTGTATGCTGGCGGCTCGCGCGATCTCCCATCCGCGTCTGACCTTACCCTAGTACCTCTCACCGTCATCATCCTCGGACGCGATGTTCTGCTCAGCTTGTCCGCGTTTTACATCCGGTACACATCCTTACCCACTCCTGTACGTCCCAGCCCAAACTCGTATCCTCTGTTTTTCATATACATACCTTCACGTCCAGAAAACCTTCCAACGTTACTGGGATTTCTCTATCCCCTCGGCGGAGGTCCGTCCAACGCAGATCAGCAAGGTGTGTACGTGCAGACCTTGATGGTGCATACTCTGACGTCTGCTAGGTCAACACCGCACTGCAGCTGTTTCTCATGGGCACCACCACTGTCAGCCCTCTTCTTGCTGGCATGCCCGGGCTGAATGTCTTCCTGGCCGGTCTACAGTGCGTATCTCTCTTTTGCTCATATTGCTCTCTAAACTGAACCCACCTAGATGGACAGTGGCTTCGACTACAATATGGAGTGGTCTGTCCTACGTCTTTGCTAAGGACGGCTATCAGGTACTTTCCGACACCCACAAGTCGAAAGACGGTTCCGGATCTCCTCCCGCGCCATAGCTTCTTACCCTATATCACTATCAGAGCCTACTTACGATAATACACCCATTTTCTTCCAAGAATGACGTCGAGCGTACAACGACGCGTACACAAGTAAGATAGCCGGTACAAGTACACATTACAAGATGCTACAACATAAACGAAGTCCAAGAACTGACACGACAAGTGTCCACGTCCACAGCCTGCAAACCATAGAAATCATGAAGATAGTCCGGCGCCAGCACCTTTCCGTCGTCGCCTCACATCTTCCAAAGCAGCCTTGACGGCGGGCTTCATGGCACATTGTTTTCGCCACGCCTCTCCCGCTCGCCTACACAACATCTTAGCATCAAAGACCTGATAATATAATCGCTAGCATACCTGGCGCGCTGAAGGAAAAGAACCCCCAAGACGACGGTCTTCAATGTTCGTCGTCGCCCCTTCGATGAAGGTCCAGAGAGAGGGAACCCGATGCGGGCGATCGATGCAAGGACCTTCTCCTCGCCCCGCTCATGTCGGCCCAACAGTACGAGCAGATACTGTTTCTGGTAGCCCAGGTCGGTTCGAAGCACGTTCTCTCTGGTGAACTTCGCTTTGAGATAGTGGATTTGCACGACCAAGCCTTTACTCTCTAGTTTGTGTTGTGCGCGGAGTTTTGTCAGTTGAGAGTCGTCCCTGCGAAAGGAACAACATTTAGTGATGCAGTTCAAGACTCGTAAAAACCAGTCGTCAACGTACGCCGCGCATATATGACCTTCCCAATCCTTCTTCACTCCTTCCAGCACCCCAACACGTTCCCTCAACAGGCGTAACTCCGCACCCGCCTGCTTACGTGCACGCTCCGCTTTTTCTGCCTCCTTCCTGGCCTCCTCAACCTCCTTCTTGGTACTCCCCGCCTTATTTTTCTCCTCTTTTCTCTCCGCCTCACGCTTCCGCGTCTCCTCCTCCCTTCGCGTGCGCTCCGCCCGCAAATCACGACCCAATGCCTCAGCGTTACGACGTACGCGCGCGAGGTCAGCTTCAAGGGCGGCAACGATCCGCTCTTGCTCTCGTTCCCGTTCCTTGCCTGCAGTGAGCTTCGACTGCGCTGCTTCCATGACCTGCAACGTCTCCGTCTTCTCCGCTAGTGCCCGCCGAAGGTCGTCAATCTCGAGAAGACGGAGGTCGAGGGCGTGGCGTTTGTTGTCGTGTGAGGCTTGCGAGGCGGCATGTTCTTCCCGCAGCTTGTTCATGTGCTGTGGATTTATGTTTGTGGTCAGCGCGCGTCGACAATGGGCAGGAATGTACGCACGTCAGAAGTCTCACGGAAGCGGGTTTGCAGCTTTTTGTGTTCTGTTGCGAGCATGGAACGTTCTTGACGAAGCTGTTCGATCGTCTCCGCGTTTTCAGACGCTTTCGCCTCCATGCGACGGGCTTTTTGTTCAGCGGCGGTGTTGGCTAGAATATCGTCTCCTTAAAGTTTGCCCTTAGAGGGGAGAGGAAAAGCACTGCGTACTACGTAGCTCAGCCTCAAGTTCATGATTCTCCCTCTTAACGCGTTGAAGATGGGAGCGTACGTCGTCCATATCCTGAAAGAGATATTAACCAAACAGAAAATGCAGATCGAGAAAGTGCTCACGGATTCAGTACGTTGGAGTTGGACGAGAACGTCGGCCTTCTCTCGTTCGGCCTTGCTCTGCTCCGTATTAAGGGTACGTAGACGCGTTCTCTGGGCCTTGAGTTCTTCCTCAAGGTCAGCGATAACACGTCTTGCCTCTTCGAGCTCCTATACCGATCATTTGAATCAGAAAACGCTGGTTGGGTTTGAAGGAACAGAAAAATCCTACCCCAGAGGCCTTGTCCCCAACGCGCTCCTTATCCGCCGCGCGCTGTTGCACTTCACGCATCTGCATATTCAGTCGATTTGCCGCATCCTGGAGAGTGGCTTTGTCGCCCAGGAGTTGACGTTTTTCCTCCTGCCACTGCTTCTTCATAAGAGTGAGCTCCTTGTTGACGGAGCGTAGTTCTGACTTGAGGGCCTC
Organism: Amylostereum areolatum; assembly: GCA_012932865.1. Taxonomy (NCBI): domain Eukaryota; kingdom Fungi; phylum Basidiomycota; class Agaricomycetes; order Russulales; family Stereaceae; genus Amylostereum; species Amylostereum areolatum. Next base: position 851,038 of record SAXG01000013.1, on the reverse strand, counting down.
GGATGTTCTGGTTGGCGGAGTAGGAGGCTCTGAGGGGAGGGTCATCATGGATATCTCGAACGAGCTGGAGACACCGTATGTTAGTGAGCATTAAGAAATGAAGGTTATGAAGAACAGACCTCTCATCGCCATCTGCAGCACGGTTGAGGCCACTGAGATCGACCTTAGATCGGCACTTCGTGCAACGAGCTTTTTCGAGCCTACGCGCCCGGCGTTCCTCTCGACGGTGCAGTCGAGCTATATCGTCCTCCAACGCAGTATTCCTGGCGCGTTCGTCCTCGAGTTGCTGGGTGAGGTCCACCACTCCGAAACCAGCGTCCTCAAGGCGGTCGAGCTTGTCGTCAATGTTCTCATTGGCGCGATCAAGCTCCTTCTGTAGACGTTGGATCTCAGAGTAGTAAGGTGACATGGAAAGCTCCGTCTTGGAAGGTTGCAACCAAGACATCTGTACAGAGTTGTTAGAGGAGGTAAAAGGGCCCAAGGGACATATTTGCCTCGCTGAGGGGTCCACCGGGAGTTTTTGGCGCACGCATGGTCATGCTGAGAACTTGCCTGTGCATGGGGGACATGTTGCTGAGATTTCCGAGCTTGCCAGGCGAGGTCTTCAAGTTCGCCGCTTTGAGCCTTTCGATGAGGTCTTCACGCTCCCCTTCCAGTATCTGAATGCGGGCGTCCTTTGCTTTATCGATAGTCTGGCGAGCGGGCGAATTACTGAGCTGGTGACGAAGCTTCGCGTTCTCCCTCATGAGCTCGTCTACCTCCGCCTCGAGACCTGCTATCTCTTGTGCAATGTCCTCAGGTACATTGTGGGAGGGGTCGACGCGGGACAGGTCGCGCTCAAGGTTGGAAGTGCGGCCGCGAAGCTCGGCGATTGTTGCATGGTCCTCTGCCATCTTCTTCTCGGCGGCTTTGAGGGCATCCTCCAACTGTCGGGCGAGCTCCATGTTACGTTCAATTTCGTCCTCCAGGCGTTCGCGCTCCAGGTGGGCTTGGTTGGCGTCTGCGGTTGCGGATACGACCTTCTCGCGCTCGGACGCAATCTCCTGTTCGAGGGCCTCGATGCATTCAACGGCCCCGCCAGACTCGGTCTCAAGTTCCGTGATATAGCGTTTGGCTTGGGCAAGCTCCTCTTCCGCACGTTGGAGGGCAGTTTCGCGATCCGTGACATGCTCTTCTAAGGCATTGATATCTGCCTCTCGAGCTTCCAATTGCTGTTGTGCCTTTCGTGCTCCATCGCGGTCGTCCTGGGCGTGTTGCTCTAGCTCCCCGATGTGGTCCTCTGCACGAGCGAGTTGGTCTTCGAGCTCGGAAACTTGGGCATTCGCCGTCCGGAGTTCAGTCATAGCTTGACCGAGCTTCTCGTTGGCCTCGCGAAGCTCGCCGCCCAGCTCGCGGCCATTTTCGAGCATATGCTCCGCTCTCTCCACTCTCTTGAGAGCAAAGTCTTTCTCTTCTTTGGCTTCGCGTAAAGCTCGTTCCAGCTCCTTGATCTTTTCGTCCTTCTCGACGACGCCCTTGGCCTTGGCCTCCGCTGCCTCGATCTTCGCCTCCAGATCTTGGATGATTACTTGCACGCCACGCTCGACCTCGCCCATGCGATCTTTCCACCGTTCTTTGTCCTTGGCTCGTTCCGCTTGTTCCTCCGCCAGCTTCTGCGCGACCTCGTCCCGCTCAGATTCGTACCGGTTGACCTCGGCCCTGGCCGTTTCAAGTTCGTCTTCCATCGCGGCCTTCTCCTCCATCCATCCCTCGCCACCAACATCCTCTTCCACATCGCGCAGCGTCGGTTGCATATCGCTCACGCGTCTCCCCCCACTTGACCTCCTCCCTCCCCCCCTCTTCACTTGCTCCCGCAGCTCCTCCATCTCGTCCAACAATGCTGCATTTTCCTCCGCCAACTCCACGGTCTCCCTCTTCAACATCTCAACCGTACCCGAAAGGGTTTCGCTCTCTTCCTGCAAACGCCTGTTCAGCCCGTGCAGGTAAGAATTCAACTTATTCGCGTTGAAACGACTGATGCCGTGCCCGCCTGCGCCGAGCCCCATCACGGGGTCGAATGACGCATTCGCACGCGGGTGCGCGGTTAGATCGTGCGAGGATGCAGTCGAGACGAAGGACGCGCGCTCGACGTACGCGTCAGACGCGGCCCCGCCTGCACCTTCGGAGTCGGAGTCGGGAGTCCAACCGCGTGTGAGAGGATGGGAAAGACGGCCAGCCGCGCGGACGCGCGGACGAGGAGCGGGCGTCATGCCAGCAAATGCAGCTTGAAGAGGCGCGATAGAGTCCTCTGGCGAGCTGACACTAGTGGCGGGCGCAGGGGTTTCTTCCTCTCCTTCCTCTCCTTCTTCTCCTTCTCCGTCCACATACTCTTCCTCCTGCACCGGCGCAGGGGTGTCAAGTATGCGGTGCGGATGCGGTGTCGGTTGAGCAAATCTGGGACGGGCAGTCGAGTTGATAACGTCCAGAAGAAAGGAACGGCGGCGATTGTAGGGGGTGGCTGGTTCGTCGCCTGTTGGTGCTCGTGGTGTGGCCGGAAGGCCGGGAGCAATCTGTTGGAAGCGCGCTCGGCGGGGCTGGAAAGCGGGAGTAGGGGTAAACATGGTCGAAGGGGTTGGGGAAGACAGTGCAGTGGTGCGGGGCGAATGGACGGAGAAGGCTACAGAGGATCCGTGCGAGCGTGGGGTGCCCGCCTCCTCCGAGGAAAAGGTTGGTTCTCGTTCTTCCTGAGAGCCCGAAGCACTCCCTTCACCGGATGGTTGAGATGCCTCATCTGCTGCTGCATCTGGTTCGCGAGTTCTCCAAGACGCGTCGGCAGGTGATGCATTGTTGGATGGGGGGAGGGGGATGCTGAGCGCGCGAAGCGGTGACTCTGACCGGGAAGGGGTCGTTCCAGGACCAAAAGAGCGAATGCTGTGAGGGGTTGAATTGGCAGAAGATGAGGTGTTGGGAGATGGCGTCGTGCGCGAAAGCGAGGGAGTCCTCGTACGAGGGAGGGGTTTGCGGAAAGAAATATGGCGCATCTTGTCCAGAGGTGAAGACTAGAGAGAGTTAGAGATGTTTCCATCGAAAGACAAAATAACACACCTTGGGCTCTGTCCGGAGACTGACCGAGTAATCATATTTCCTCTGCGTCTTCGGCGACTCCAAGTCGCCTGGCGCAAAAGGCGAACTACTCCTGCTCAGCGACTCCAAAGCGTCCCCAAGAGACAAATCGTCTATATCGTCATCCCGCGGCAGGCTGACATCCAAATCTGTGTCTTCGAAGTGTGTGGCATCGTCGGGCGGGGGGATTACACTAACGTCGTCAAAGCTAAGATCGCGGACCCGGGACCGGTTAGAAGACTTGGAAGTTGTAAGAGCAGATGTTGAGAATGCAGAATTGGAGCGGCTGTTCCGGCTGGCAATGGACAGGGCGAAACGGGCAGTGCTGGACGCGCTGGATGGAGCGCGGAAGGTGTTGAGTGAGGGCGTAGGCGCTGGGGTGGATTGTATAGGATCAAGACCGCCTCCTTCAAATTCGCTGACATCGTTACGGCTCTCCTCTTCCGACGTTGTCCTCGTCGCATCTTCGTCGTCGGAATTTTCGAAGGCGGGGAGGGTGGGAAGGGAAGGCATGTCTTGGTTTTCCTCGGCTTCGATCCGGCGCCATATTCGGGAAGGTGTTTCGAGAAGTGCCATGGGTGAGGATATCAGGGCCGATGTGCGAAAGAGTGGCAAAAGTTCGTGCTCGCTGTCAGCAACGGCGAGGAGAGAATAAGTATGACGAACAAGCAAGCGACGCGGCAAACCAACTCGCAATCACGTGGGCGTGAACGTTCCTGCGCGTTGTCTACGCGTTGTTTGTCTTCTTCAAATTGGCAGCGTCACCCCGTTTCGACTCTCGACTTGCTGCATTGAAGTCCCTCGTTCTCCCAGAAGATCAACGCTTCTTCATACAATCGACAAAGGATGGATAAATCTATCTCCATGCATGCCTTTGCTTTCAGTCAGGGGACGCATCATAACTGTGTCTTATATTCATGGTGCGAATAGGCCGCGATTCAATATTCATCCATCGAATGCTCACTGTCTTCTGGCTGGGTCAGCGACGGGAGACTAGGATATGGTCCTCATGCCTCTTTCAGGAAATGTTCCGATGTTGATCTCTCACTCTGATTCAGAGTAGAGCTTCGGCATACTCGTGCTGCAAATTACTGCGGTAGTGGGCCGCCGTCTCCCGGGTCGTTCGATGTTCAACCAGGAGGTGACATCGCCTCAGCTTCGATATATATTTTACCGTATCACTGTGGTCGTGTCCTGCTTGGCGATGCCGTCTTCCAACTTATCAGTGTGAGCAAGGCTCATTCCTGCCGCCTATATTCTAATCGTCATATTTCGTAGATGTTTTCGATGGCGCGATGATTATGCTCGCTCTCTACAGACTCTACACGCTCAATGTCCTTCATCCCGGTATTCTTCTTGTCCCCGAAGAGAAGATGCTGGAAATATCGTCGAACGGCTCAGTCTCGCCCGGACCTCTGGCGAATGGCATGAAAGCCTGATCACATCTTCAACTGGTTCTCTTGGTATCCACTTGTCATTTGCTATTTTTATCGATAAGGATAATTATACGTACTACCATCTTGTACAATCAACAGGGCAAGCATCGCGAAGATTATGCTCATCATAGAACACGTCAATGGCCGGTATAGACAAGGTATAGACGCTATAAGTACAGTGCGCGCATGATGAGTGTAATAGAGATTGCATGGAGGTAACCTTGTCTGATTCAATACGACGCCATGTCCGAGATAAGATTTTCAGAGGTGCCATGGCTGGTACGTACCAAGAGGCGCAACGGCGAGGAGTGAGTGAAGATGACGAACAACTTGCAGCTGAGGCGATCCTAGGCGATCCCGGCAATCTTTTACCAACTCGAAGTCACGTGAACATGGACGCATCGTTCCCGCGCGTTGTTTACGCGTTGCTTGGTTTCCCATGGCTGTCTCACCCCGTCATCTGCTGACCCGCCTTCGCGCAAGTCTCATGCCCCAGCTTAGTGCGTATAGCTCGAGGCAAGTATCACGCACTTTTGCTTCTGATCCGAGGAAATTCCCACCAGCATCGGAAGGAAGTAGCTTCCTGTCCTATACTTAACTTACTCACAGACACTCAGGGCCTGTTCGCGAGGTAAACTTGTCCAGAATCGAGGATCCTTCCGCAAACGGGTTTCTGCACTCACGATGCACCATGCGATAGCCTTCGAGACGCATTCTGTCAACGGTTGTGATCTTCACCATTGACGCTTGCTTTTGAACCATATGAAGTGCACCCGTCTTCAACACCACGTAGCGACCAGGTGACTGGACGATTCATGTGTCAATGGTGAACACAGATACCGACGATGCCGGCTTCCGAGACCCTCAGGAGGTATGGGTATAAATACAATGAAGTGATGGTGTGCTTTTCCCTGTCGCCTTCGTCGTCGTTCCCCACCTCCGTTCGGGACAGTCAATCACCTGGCTAAACCGCGATGCGTCTCTCATCTTCGTTCGCAGTATTTGCATGCGCTTTAGGCTTCGCCAGTGCGACTCCTATCAAGCATTCTATAGATCAAGGTTAGTATCGCCTTCTTTGTGCTAAACCAACTAACAGGGACTCACAGCAACGTACGATGACCTCGTATTTTACTTCAAGTACGCCTCATCGGCGTATTCAGGCGCATGTGCCAGCCCGAATGGAAATACCTTGATAGAAGAGGTTAGCCCCTCTGTGTATATGCGTCATGACATATCCTTTACATGCTAATCCTCGTCAGTTCTCCGACTTCAGCACAGATACGCAAGGCTTCGTCGCTCGCGACGACACTCGGAAAGAGATCGTCGTCTCTCTGCGCGGAAGGTCAATTTTATCGTGCACCAATTGCCCCTATACTGATTTTCGACAGTTCGAGCGTGACAGATTTCCTCACCGATGTCGAAATCGCGCTTACCCCGATGAACATCGTAGGGGTAAACCCACCGGGTACGTGCTATCTTTCGAAAAGGGGTATCCCTCGATTTGCTGATGGATCGGCGACAGGAGACACATATGTTCACTTTGGGTTCCAGACGGCGTACGTTCAGTCCCTATCATTCGCGTGTCCTTTCTCTCATTCACAGGCTAATATAGATGGAACTCTGTCGCGGCTGGCGTTTTGTCCACGGTAAAAGCTCAGCTCGCAGCCCATCCAGGGTATACACTCGTGTCCTCGGGCCACTCGCTCGGCGGTGCCCTCTCTTCGCTCGCTGGCATCACCTTGCAACAAAACTTCCCGGGGACGTACGTTATATCGCACCCGTTGTCCATTATCGGCCCAAGCTTATGCACGACATTTTTCGTCATTAGGACGACACGCATGTATACATACGGTCAGCCACGCACCGGTGATCCGAACTATGCGGCGTTTGTGAACAGCAACTTTGGCGACAATGCTTTCCGAAGCGTGCATACATTTGACGGGTCAATATGATATCCTCCTGGTATACGTATCTTCACTCACATCCTTATCTTGTTTTGTTCCACAGTGTACCGACGCTCATTCCGGAAGCCATCGGGTACAAGCATCATGGTGAGTATATATTCCCCCCATGCGGTATTACACAGACTGAAGTCGAATGTGTCACAGCGTTTGAATACTGGCAGAACCCCGATCCTGCGTCAGCGTCAACCACTAAGAAGTGTAACTCTAGCGGCGAAGATCCTACATGCTCCAACAGCATTCCAAGCACCGGGATTAATGCTGCTCACGTCACAGTGAGTTTTCCTTGCACTGGAACCTTGGTCACCGCAAGCTAACTGGGTTGACAAGTACTTCGGTATCTCTTCCAGCACGGCGTTCTGCTCCTGATTTTGTAGGGTGTTCTCAGCCTTTCCAGCGTTGAACGTTGAACGTTTACAGTTGTTGTATCACTTGGACGATGATGGTCCACCTCTTTGTATCTCTGGCCGACTTGGCTACGAGGCGGCATCATATGTATCTTAATTTTAATTGCTGGACGAACCCACTACGCGGTGAGGAGAAAATGGAGAGCAAGCTCGAATTGGAGTCTTGAGCAGGATGACCGCATATTCAGCTGCGCACGTGAGACGATGCCGCCTTGACTCTTTCCTCTTGCCGTCATCGTCTGCCATAGCGAGTACGCGTTCCTTGGCCATGGATCTCCCAGCCAATACACTCTCCGATTCCATGGCCTCCATGCGACTTGTCCCCAACGATCCTTCACCTAATCCGTGGGACCAAGTAGAAGAAAACTCGAGAAGACGCCCAACATTGAAGACTCCGGATCCTAGTACGCTCGATCCTGCAGCGAGGGAGAGCATCCAGGGAGACCCAAGGGAGAAGGTTAGAGCGGGGAATGAGCACGTTGACGAAAGACATTCGGGCGGGAACACCGACACCGAGGTCCTCAGTGCGTTCGATCCGCTCGCCAGCCCGGAGGAGAAGGCGGCGCAGGAGGCGTGGGCGGACGCAGAGGGCCACCCGCCTCAAATACCGCCCAAACAATCCTCAACGACACCCGCACATTCCCCTTCCTCGTCCTTACAACTTTCTGGTCCACCAGAACAACGACCTTCCACGCCGCTCTCTTTCCCCTCCTTTGCCGCTTTCGCACGCAACTTCTCCCTCCCCAACGTCAATATCAACAACCTCGTCGCCGGCACCGGCAAGGGAAAGACCCATTCTCGACCACAGTCCCTCGACTATGCTACCCTCATGCAGACGCCGACTCCCCATACTGCAGGTTCATTCTCTGCGCAGCAGGACAAGACACGGTCTAACCTCGTCCCAGACGACGCCGACGCTGAAGTCAACGCGCGGGGATCTCCAAAGCAATCATCGTCGCAGCCGGGGAGTGGTACGGCCTCACCTCGACATCGTATACTTATCCGCGAGAATGACGGCTCGCGACCGAGCAGCGCCGGTGCGAATCGGGACAGGGCGAAGGAAGGCGGCGATCCTCCATTCGACTTTCAGAAGTTCCTTGATCAGATGAAGGCGAGAGGTGCGGAACCTATTGCAAAGTACCTGCGATCGTACGTGCATTCATCGGATCCCTTGCATGTCTCGTTGATAGAACGTATTGTTCAGATTCCTGAACAACTTTTCAAAGCGGACGTTCACGGTCTCAGACCAAGTCAAGCTCATCAACGACTTCCTTGGTGTATGCATCCTTCGCCTCTTTTCATCCAATCATCTGACCCGCCTGTACCCAGTTCATATCGCAGAAAATGCGCGAGGTCGAGCCATGGAAACACACGACCGACGCCGAGTTTGACAATGCAATGGAGGGCATGGAAAAGCTCGTCATGAACCGGCTATACGACTCGTGCGCACCACGCCTTCGGACGCGTCCCCTCCGCTGACGCGCATCCAGCACCTTTACGCCCCAGGTCGCGTGCGCAGTTCCTCCCAAACCAATCACGACAGACGACCTGGAGCGGGATCGCGTCCTGGAACAGCGAATCGCACTCTTTGGATGGATTGAACCGGGGCATCTCGACGTGCCTATAGCGGAGGGGTCGAATGGGTTCTTGATGTTTGCTGAGCAGGGTGCGTCTTATTACCAGTGATTCCTCGCTTTCAACCATACTCACGTAGAATATGTAGAGCTCGTCAAGATCAACCATTATAAGGCGCCGAGGGACAAGCTAATATGCATATTGAACTGCTGCAAAGTCATATTTGGTAGGTTCATCATCCGTAGTAGCTACTCGCTAGCTTACTTATTCCATGCAGGCCTCATACGACATCTAAACAGCGATGAAAGCGCGGACACCTTCATCCCTATCCTTATCTTTGTCGTCCTCAAAGCGAATCCGGAACATCTGCTTTCCAATGTCGAGTGCGCCTTGTGGTATCTGCTCACTTTCATCGCGCTAAACTCATCGCAGGTTCATCAATCGATTCCGAAATCCAGCGAAGCTGCAGAGCGAGGCTGGGTATTATCTCTCTAGTCTAGTGAGCGGTCGGTTTTCTATCCAGGACCACTTCGCTCATCGCTTCGCAGATGGGTGCCGTCTCGTTTATCGAAACCATGGACCACACATCACTATCCAACATCACCCAGGAGGAGTTCGAGAGGTGCGCTTTCGTTCCATACCAACTACCCACTGCTTTATTCACGCTTTCTTCTCAGAAATGTAGAAGCAGCCATCCAAACCCTCCCCACCTCCCGCCCTCAGTCCCCACCCATCATTTCCGCCTCCTCTTCCTCCTCCTCATCTATCTCAACCCCTCCCACTACCCCCCACCGTGGCCTGCACCCCGCCGATCCCATTCCTGTCCCACAGCCCCTGCTTCCCCATTCTACCCACGTCGGCGACGAGCCCGCAACCCCCCTCGCCCTCCCGTCCATCGACGCCAAGCGCCTTCTGCAACGCACCGGCGACTCCCTCTCGAAACCCCTCAACGCAATCGGGCGCATCTTCAGCGAGGCCCTCGACGGCGCGGAAGACATGATCACGGCCAATTTCCCGCATACACCCAACAACTCCATCTCCAACACGAACAATGTCCCGGGCGCATCGGCACCATGGGTTCCCCCTCCCGCGGTTCAAACGCCATACAAGCCGCGCGTGCGTCGCGTCGGTACCCCCACGCACTCCCCCGCAGGCTCGTACACCGAAGAGACGCCCTCGCGTCCGGGTCCGCGCTCCGCCCTCGGGTTCGGCCTCGCCAGTCCAACTCCACACTCGACCCCGGGATCGCGCGCACCAACGCCTGGCGTGGACACGATCGACATACCGGGGATGCAGGCTGAGATCGACCGCGCGCACGCGCGGGCGGCGGACGCGGCGCTCGGGACGCTGTTTCAGATATTCCCTACTGTCGATCGCGAGGTCGTCGAGTGGGTGCTGGAGGCGAACGGGGGGGATTTGGGCAGGAGCATCGAGGCGCTTTTGGAGATGAGCGGTGGGGGATGATGATGAGGGAGAGGGAAGGATGCATCTGTAGGCTATATGATAGGCCGTATGCGCAGGAAAGAGGAATGTATCTGGGAACTGGGTCGGGCGTTCGCCCTTGGATATCTTCTGGCAATTTTGTCCCCAGGACGAAAGCAAATCCCGCCCGCGAGCATGAAGGTTCCGCAACGTAATGTGCATTCCAAGAGCGACTTGCGCCGTGCGGGTCGTAAGTACAGTACTCTACAAGCGTACATGTATTCTTGGATACTGGTATATGTGTGATTAAGCAGGGGCGTGGACTACGGGGTATGCGGGTAGATGGGGCGGCCTTGACCTCACGCGGCGGCGGTCGGCTTGCGCCCGTATTTGCGGCGGTACTTGCTGTCGATGTGCTCGAGGTAGTACGCGCCCGGCCAGATGTTGTCGAGCGAGCCGGAAGGAGTGTACTCGATCGCGTTGTGGTTGTCCTCGCGGAGCTGTAGCACCGTGCATCGGTCAGCCACGAGAAATGAGGGAAGGGAGAAGGGAGAGAACGGACCTTGAGCGCGTCGACGTACTCCTGGCACGGCACGACCTTGATCGCGTCGAGCCTCTTCTTCAGGTCGAGTTTCTCCCGAATCTCGCTCGTGTCGCCCTTGACGCGGATCACATAGAAGCTGCTCGCGAGCCCACTGCCGTACGCGAACATGCTCAGGCGTTTGCCGAGGAGGTCTGCAGGGGACACCGCGGACACGAGGGAGGCGAGACCGCCGTAGAGCGACGCGGTGTACATGTTGCCGCAGCGCTTGGCGCTCATGAGCGAGGGGGCGACCTTGGAGGCGTAGGTGGGCTTGGCGAGGCCGATGAAGGTCTTTTCGAGGGCCTTGTCGGTGAGGGAGGCGGGGTAGGGCTGGGAGAGGAGCGTTGAAGGGCTCAGGGACGTTGGCGAAGGTGGGGCTGGATGGGGCGGCGAGGAAATCCTGGTACAACTGCACACGCGCGAGAAGGCATCGGTATCACATCAGAAAAGGTGGGCAAGGCAAACGCACCAGACGCGCGTGCGCCTTCTGGACCTGCTTGCCGTACGGGCTGTGGAAGACATGATAGTCGACGTCCTCGAGGGAGAACGCAGGCTTGGCAGACGCGCCAGCAGCTGCCTTTGATTTCTTGCCGACCTTGCCGCGGTAGGCCTTGTAGGACTGCGTCGAGCGCGGAGACGTAGGACGTGACGGAGAGAGGGCCGTCGACCTCGGGGTACTCTGAGTCAAGCTTGGGCTTGTAGAAATCGTACACGTTGGCCATGTAATTTCCGTGTGTCGCTGTCAAGAGTCATCGCGTCAGCATCCGCGGGTCGCGTGACAGGCAAAAATGGGGGAGTTCAGGGCAAAACAGAACAGGACATAACGAGGCCAAAAGAACCGTTTAAACGCGCGCGAATGGGGCGGGAGAAGGGCGGCAGGCAGGCACGTCGGAACGCCAAAAAGAAATGAGGAACTCACGTTCGAACACGAGAGGCGCGTTGGGACCGATGAGCATGGCGCAAGCACCCGCACCGCCGACAGGGCGGGCGCCGCCCTCTGCGTAGATAGCGATGTCGCCGGCAAAGACGATGGCGTTGCGCCCATCCCATGAGGCGCTCTCGACCCAGTTGATGGCGTTGAACAGGGCGGCAGTCGAGCCGTAGCACGCGTTCTTGGAGTCGATGCCCTCGATGTCGGTGTTTCCGGACGCGGCGAAGAGGTCCATGAGCACGGTCTTGACCGATTTAGATTTGTCGATGATGGTCTCTGTGCCGACGTCAAGGCGGCCGATAGAACGGGGATCGATGTTGTATTTTTCGAGGAGGTTGCCGACGGCTAGGGGTAGACAAACGGTCAAAAAAATGGCAAAACTAGAGCAGCAAGCCGGACGCACTGGTCAACGCAAAGGAGTTAATATCTTCGCGGTCGTCGCAACACGCCATGAACTCCTGACCGAGACCGATGGTGTACTTGCCCTTGGCGACACCGTCGAACACTTCGAGGTCCTCTTCTGAGATACACTGCGTGCTCCATCAGACGACGACGCTAGCGACAAACGAAAGGTCGACACGCACCCTCGCGGGGAAGTACATTTCAATGCCCAGGATACCGACATCCTTGGGGCGTTCGTAAGTTTCGTCCAAGCTGGCGTTGGCGTGGCCGTTGGAGGGAGAAGTAGCGCTGGCGGTGATGGTCATGTCGAAAAATGAGGGGGGCGGGTTACGGCTGGGAGACGGGGAGTGAGGGGAGGAAGCAAGGAGGAAGTGGACCGAGCGAAAGCTTTATAAAAAATGGATGGTACGACCTCGCGCGCGTGCTGATTGGCTCTTGCAACGATCATGCAAGGTGACCTGCACCCTTCCTCGCGCCATTTTACGCGTCGGCTTGCTCCTAACCGTGTGCTCGACGGTTGACCTCAGTCAACCCGTGGATTCCGCGTGTACGGCTCGTATACCGGAAAAAGCGCGTGGTGGAGATAGGTCATCGTCGCCTAGAACGCGGTCGAGGGCAGGTGCGTTGTCGACCGTCCGCGCACGGGCTCTATGTATGACTAACCTCTGGTTCAGAGCTCTCCTTCAAAATAGCGGCGCGTACGTACGCGTCGATGTAACGTTGTAGAGCGAAGTCGGGCAAAAATTGGAGGTTCAAGCGCTCGAAGGCGATTTCACAAGAGCTTTAAGCCTTTAAAGCTTACTGCCGTTTTGGGAAATCCCGACTCCTTCTCAGGCCACCGTGGCACCGAGCGCGTGGTAAGTTGAGTGGGATGAATAGCTGAGTTGAAGTTGTTCATAGCTTTGGGCAAAGCGATTTTTTAAATTCTCTTATGCACCCTGCTGCACCCCTTCATCTCGTCGACCGGATAGTCACATGTATTGTGCGCTGCAGCTTTGGAAAAAAAACACCGTTTTGCCTTCGTCAGTCGGTCAATATAGGCCTCGGTCCAGGTCATGGGAAAGTGAAGTGTTCAGGGGTCTGCTTATGACTTCACTCAAGGTTCAGAATCCCGGCCAATCCAGAAGCATCACTGAATGTCGAGTCAACAATCGCATCTTTCCCCTGGGCGTCCCCAAGGAAGTTCCTGTGCGTTCACCGTCGTATCTGCTCACATGCTCGGCTTATATTGCGGGAAAGAATAGGTAAAGTGAAAAAGGCTGTGGAATCGATCTTCTGGCCTGCCTGGGATATTGGTATCGATACACGCATCGCTATAAATTCTCATCCCCGGTCCTCCAGGCGCGTCTATTGGGCCACATTCCGCACGTACCAGCTCGTGCGCCACACTTCCTCTTTTCAAGGTGTCTGCCCCCTTGCTCGTACCTCAGGTCCATGGCAACACTTCGTATCCGTGAAGCCGGCGCGCCTTGGGACGACCTCGACGCCGACCTCATCGTGCGCTCGGCGGACAATGTCGACTTCCGCGTCTACAAGTGCATCCTCGCAAAGGCCTGTCGCGCCTTCGACGAGATCTTCGCCACCCAACGCCAGCCACACTCGTCCTGGGACCAGGAACTCTACGACGGTGTGCCCCTCCTCCGGCTCACCGAAGACGCGTCGACGCTCGCCTGCCTCCTCCGCCTCTTCTACCCGGTCCCCGCTCCCGTGTTCCCCCCCGCCTCCGACCCCACGGGCCCTCTCCGTGCGGTGTGTGCCGCGCTCGACAAGTACTGCGTCAACTTCTTCCCCTCCGCTGTGCGCGACGCGCTCATCGACGCAGCCGTCGCGGACCCCGAAGCTGTGTACGTCCTCGCATGCCGCTACCGCCTGACGGACGTCGCGCTCGCCGCCGCAAAGCGTACACTGCGCGCGCCGCGGCAGCTCCAGCGGGTACCCCGGGAGGAGATCGCGTACATCTCCGCGCTGCAGTATCACGCCCTCGTGTGTTATCAGGACGCGTGTCGCGACGCCGCGGTCGCGGTCACGGCCGACTTTACTTGGGTCCACGGGGACGCGATTCCAGGGGCGGTGCCGGCGCCCGCTACGCCTTCCACGAACACGAGCGCTGCGTCGCGGACGAGCTCAAAGCGCACGAAGGCTGCGAGTATGGAGGAGCTCGACTGCGGGTGTAAATGCGGGGCGGAGGAGACGTTGGGTAGCTCGAGCCCGCGCAAAGCAGCGGGGTCGTCGACCTACGTCGTACCGGATTGGTGTCGGGACTACGTGAAGGCGTGCGGCGCGCTGCTGGCCAAGGACGTCCGCGGCGAAATCGTGTCCAATCCGGAGACGTATCTTCCCTATGTGAAACAAGCCTGGGGGTGCAGCTCGTGCGTGGAAGACGCACAAAACAAAATGGTAGAGTTTAGCAAGATGCTCGCGGAAGAAGTTGACCGGCGCATAGAAGAGGTGGGGAGCCTGTTTCACTCTCGTCGTTATCCCTGTATGCCTGACCGAGGTGTGTGTGAATGTAGGTCCCGCTTCATCTCCCGGTATAGTGCTCGCTGTATCTCGTTAGATTTCAATGTTGTATTATACGTACTGTATCGGTATCAGGGTGTACTACGCATGTCCGAGTCACGGTCTATCCTTTCTTTTAGAATCCAATCGGTTTCCTGATCCAGGCTGCTATAGACCGCGGGCGCCCATCAAACCCATCGGATCCGGGTCGTGTTCTATGACCATCCACACCAACCTTGCGCACACCACGTTCCACCCGATGTGCACGATGTCGATGAGATCCTACGTCAAGGCCTCGCGCTCCGAACGTTCCCACCTCAATTATCGGGTCGCTTCTGTCAAAATGAAATCCGACCCGATTTGGTCTCGCGCGCCCGGATGTACTAGTTCCCCGAGTTCATCTCGGACGCCGAGGCAGACGTCGATGTACTGAACAGTGAAGAACCACGCTCGAGAAGATCTACTCGGTGGGTCGGAGGGTTCCGAACTATCCCATTGCAGCTTGCTGGGGTCGCCTGCTTGGCATCCCGTTAAAGGTCTCAAGCTTCAAGCCACCCTTCACACCGCGAATCATATCCTCGTAGGTTGTGAACGGTTCGCCATTTCTCTTCTTTGTGAAGGGGCCACTAGCCGCTACTTATCCCCGCGGGCCGCTCCCGTCGGCCTCCGAGTTGTAGGGCCCTAGGGTTTCACCCCCGCCTAAAGATTGTCTTCCGACAAGGACGATCTGGAGTTTTCTGGGGGAACAAGGCGCCTGATCATAAATTTATTTATCAACCGCCAGGTAGATGCGTGCCCTATAACAGCAGTCCGTCTCCCAACAACACGGGTCACGAACCCTTTCCCCGGGGCTCGTTTCCGCAGAACAAGTACTTGAGGCCGCGTTGTCTTCTCGAGGACTGGCCTACTTGCCTCCAGGCTCCTTCGCCCCCGTTAAAACCTGATCGTCGCAGGACCTCTTTCCCTTCGAACCCCCAGCTACATCCTCTGAAAGCGCCATGTCCGAAGCCCATGTCATCAGCGTCGTGTCCATCTCCAGCGACTCTTGGCCCAGCACCCCAACGACGTCCACCATATTCGCCCCGTCCCCCCCATCCGCATCCCCGGACCTGACCCAGATAAGAGATGCCGGCGCACCCTTCGACGACGCCGATGCCGACATCATCGTCCGCTCAAGCGACGGCGTCGACTTCCGCCTCTACAAAGCCATCCTCATCAAAGCCTCCCACGCCTTCCGCGACATGTTCGCCGCCCAGCCGCACCCCCCGCCCAATCTCGATCCCGGCCTAGACTCAACGCATTCCTCACCAACACGCGACGGCCTGCCCGTGATCCCGCTCCCCGAAGACGCCCACGCGCTTACCCTCCTCTTCACGCTGCTCTACCCCGTCCCCAACGCCGAACTCTCCACCACCGCCGAGGTCCGCGCGCTCCTGCACGCGCTCGACAAGTATTGCGTGGAGCCGCACGCGTTCACCACCGCCGCGCAGATCCTCCTCGCCGCGGCGAGCCAGACCCCAGAGCTCGCATACGCCCTCGCATGCCGATATCGTTTGCCTGACGTCGCCAAGGCCGCGGCGAAGCTCACCCTGCGTAAGCCCACGGGCCTCTGCGCGCTCTCGGAGGCCGACGCAGCAAACCTCTCTGGCCTGCAGTACCACCGCTTGGTGCAGTACCAGAACGCATGCATCACCGCGGCGCTGCACGCGATTAAGACCTTCCTCTGGACCGGCGTCGACAGGCCCGTCACGCCCCCTCCGTCGCCGCAGACGATGGCGATTGCGATTACGTCCCACGCGCCCGACGCGTGTGGCTGTCGCCGGCTCGGGTTCGTAATGGAGGGTGGCAAGGTGACGTCGACGATGCCGTTCTGGCTCATGGACCTGCGCACGCGCTGCCTCAACGCGGTGCAGAAGGCACCTGTGGGCGCGAGCGTGCTCGAGCCGGAGATGCTGTTCCAGACGTTGGCCGCGTACGGACAGCCGTCGGTGTGCTCCGAGTGCGTGAGGCGGATCGCGGGGCCGTTGTACTCGTTCTGTAGGAGTTTGGCGGCGGAGATTGATCGAAGGATCGCAGAGGTGCGTTGCACTCGTCGGGCTTGAGTCGGATGCGTGGCTGACTTAGGGATGGAACAGGTTCCCCTAGTGATTGAGTAGGGCTAGATGGGGGTCGGGATGAACAACGGCTAGTGCGTGGCGTGTGCGATGCACGGTTGTCAGCTCACCGATTCTGGACGCAGGCAGACCACCGGGATAGATAGAGTGAGTTGGATCTGGCGATGGCCCGCGTGGGTCGATATGTACTCTCATATTGTGTTGATTTTCCTATAGCCTCGACACCACATGCATACTGTTGTATACTATACACGGGTTCGTACTACGATACATAGCACGTTAGTTACGATTACGCCTCTCAAAACAACGCGGATACGCACCATGAATTTGTACTCATTACGGCCACACGATCGAGCCAGGGTCCCCTAGTATCAGGTTGTCAATCAACCGCGTCCGTCCCAGCCACACAGCCCCACTCAAAACGACCGGTCTCCCCGTACCCCGCGTGTCCTTCGTCTCCGCGTCACCGAGCACCTCGAACGTCTCCGGGTCGTTCAACTCGATGTAGTCTGGTTTTATCTCCACACCTTCCGCCATCGCGTCTCGTCGTACGTCCGCGAGCATCTTCAGGGCGGGCTGCAGACTATCCCGCTTGGACGCGCCGCTGTCCCAAGCGCGTCCAGCCGCCTGGAGCGCGGCGTACACGACAGGCGCCCGTCGTCGCTCGGCGTCGGTGAGATACGCGTTGCGCGAAGAAAGAGCGAGGCCTGTGGTTGGGTCGCGCGCCGTCGGCACGATGTGCAAACGGTCGGGGGTGGGATGGGGTACGAGGAGATCTGACACCATCCGTCGGAGGAGCAGAGCCTGCTGGATGTCCTTTTGGCCGAAGTAGGCGTTCGTCGGCTGGTTGGATATGTCGGTGATTTTCAAGTTGGGTGTAGGGAAGCTGAACGCACCTGGATTATGTTGAAAAGTTTTGTGACCACCGTAGCTACACCTCGGAAGAAGGTCGGCCTGCTCCGGCCCTCCATCTGGTCCCCCAGTCCTTTCACCTCCACGAACGCGCCCCGTTGGCTTTCGACGTCTTGAGTGATTCCGGAGGGGTACATATCCTTCACGGATGGAAGGAAAACAGGCGGACGGTTTGTGGAAAGACTTGGGAGACAGCGAAGAGGGAATGGAGAGGGCGGTGAGGAGGGCCAGATCGTGGGGGAGAGTCCGTGGGTAGGTTGCAAGGTCTTCATGGGGCGCAAACTGGGCAGGGTTGACGAATATGGAAACCACGGTGAGATCGTTGGCGGCTAGGGAGCATTTGACTGTACGTTGTCTCAGCCTCAGTTCGGAGTGGAGAGACGAAACTACGCACCGAGCGAAAGATGACCGTCGTGCAGCGCGCCCATCGTCGGCACGAATCCCACACTCTTTTTCGCCTCGAACGCCGCTCGTCTCCATGCCCGATATGCGTCCACTGTCGTGAATAGGGGAATGTCGGAAGCCGGCAACTCTGCGACCGTTGACGTGGTCATTGCTCTTGTCATTGACGAAAGGCGAAGAGGCGGGAATCGCATGGAGGAATGAAGCAATGCTGCGAGACGTAATCGGGGAGTCATGCAGAGCTCATTGTGGTGACTTGGTGAGGAGTCCGTGTCAGACGACGACAACGGAGCGCGGCGACGGGAAATGTATTATCACGTGACATCTTCCGATTGGCTCGCCAGGTCATCGCAGGACCATCGTCCCACCCGTGAGTGGAAAACATGTGTTCCAGCGTGGCGATTGCAGGGTGGACGTCTACATAAGGCGTCTGAGATGGAACCGGCGACGAAAAAACATAATTCGTTACCGTACACAGAAATGCACTATCGTATCTTCTTCGCCTGCGCGCTCTGCGCCCTCCGCTCCCATTCTTTCCGCCACAGCTGCCAATGCTCCTCCGTCCCACTGTCTGCCCAGACATCCCATCCGTCGCGTATGCGGAGCCACGTTGAGACAGGGTTGGAAAGAAGGAAGACGCGTCCTCGTCCGAGCATTGATTTGGGGTGACGCATGGGTATGAGCTCCGTTACGAGATAATACGCGCCGCCGAAAACGAGGCCTATTGACACGCCCCACAGCACTTGCGCGATCGAGTGGTATGAAAGATAATACCTGCGGACGAGCGTTAGCAGCACCCCGCGCGAACATGGCTGGAAACATACCTCGAATACGCGACTATCACCGCCCATGAAATGAACGCAACGTGCACGAACAGTGTAAAGGCCTTGTCTGCTGCCCACGACCCGAAGGGCACGAACCGATGCCGGAAGTGGAAATGGAGGACGAGGAAAAGGGCAAAATATGCCATGTATTGGCTGTGCGATGATGGAAACCCGTAGCCGTTGCCTACGCTGCCTGAACGGTGGTCTCAGTCAACTGGGCATGTTAGTGGTGGGTGATATGCTCACCTGCGGGCCGCTGTTCCTTGACTAGTCGCTTGATCACCCAGTTAAACCCCTCGCAAAGAAGCTGTCCTGCCCACATGTTGATAATGGTGAGCTCGCGCGTGAATACAGCGAGAATGGCGTACGATGCCTTCGGTCGGGTCGGTAAACATCTTCGAGTGTGAAGTAGGATACTGCGTACCATAAGAAGGATCGGGGAAAGTGTTATGAGGGCGAGGGCGAGCGACACATGAGAGGAGGCATCGTCTGCACATGTATTAGGGGACGACGTTCCCCAAGACAAGAATGATGGACTCACAGAGTACGTGCGTGAGATCTAAAGTTGCTTTCGGTTCGTCCGAGAGGTCCATGGCTCTGCACTATCGACGTGGAGGGTCGATGCCTAGATAAACACAGGAATAAAAAGGAGCAGCTAAGCCGACTATTTTATAGCCCAGAGGCTACGTCGCGAACACGGCTAGAAGGAGGGTGTGGTTGTTGTGGTCGTGGACTCCGAACCGTGAAACGCACATGACGACCCCTTATTGCTCAATATTATGTAATAGATGACCCCATAGCGCCCAGCAGGCTCCAACTCCAGCGGCCATGTTCGGTTGTTAGATCCTCACGGTACGTCTCTCTCTCAGTATCCTAACGTCTCACATCGAAGAAGCATTGACTCTTAGATGAAGCTTTCCTTCTCTTTCAAGGCAAAGACCAAAGAAACCCCCGTGGGCGCCTCTCCCTCCCTCAAACGACCAGCCGCGTTCGCATCTCTCGACGACGAGTCCACAGAAGATGCCGCTGCCTCTCTTACGAACGACGCCAAAGCCGCTCCAAATTCGCGGCTCATCGCGCAGAATGCGGGCACGTCGAGGACTCAATTGAAACGCATGGCCGCGGAACAGGCGGTCGACGAAACGGTTTACCAGTACGACGAAGTGTGGGATAACATGCAGGAGGCCAAATTGAAGGCAAAGGCGGTGAAGGAGCACGAGACGAAGGAGAGGAAGGTATGAGACTATATGTTACTTATGACTGTTCTTTCGCTGACCACTTTTCCAGCCGAAATATATCGGCGGCTTGCTCAACTCTGCGGCAACGCGACGTCTTGACCATCTGCGCGCCGAAGAGAAAATGATGCAACGAGAGCGAGAATTAGAAGGAGATGAGTTTGCGGACAAGGAAGCCTTCGTCACACAAGCGTATAAGGACCAGCAAGCGGAGGTCAGGAAGGCGGAAGAAGAGGAACGACAGCGAGATGGTGCGCAGTGCTTGACTTTATCGTGCTTTGTCGTGTGCTTACTCTGTCGACTGCCCAGAACTCGAGAAGAAAAAGCGCGGACCCACGAGCGGCATGGCGCATTTCTACCGTCAATTGCTGAACGAATCCGAACAACAACACGAGGCGACTGTCGCGGCCACCCAAACCACCACCAAAGTCGTCAAGGGCCCTCAAGGACCCATACCCAACCTCACCATCACAAAACCTCCCGACTTCAGCGCAAGATCCGACGTCGAGCTTGCCCAAGAGGCCCGCGCGCAGGGAAAAGACGTTGAGCTCAACGACGACAACCACATCGTCGACAAACGCGAGCTACTGTCTGCCGGCCTGAACCTGTCCGCTCCGAACACGCGTCAGCTTGGCTTGCGCACGATGGGGAAGAAGAATGATGACGGTCAGCCTGCACAGGTTCACACCGCGGTTGGCACGGCTGCGAGTCGCCGCGAAATCAACGAGCGGAGGCAACGCGAGATCGAGACGCAATTGCGCGAGGAGCGGGAACGTGCTGTGAGGGAGAAGGAGAGGGCGGAAAGGGAGACGACTGCGCGGATCGTGGCGAGGAGAAACGACGAGGCGGGAATACAGAGCGCCGTCGAGCGATATCGGGAGCGGAAACGCAGGAAACTAGAAGCAGATGCCGCAGCGGCGGCTTCACAGTCGGAGACGGCGTAGGATATTGTTCATTCTATGTATATCTAATAGGATCGGCCACCGCCTTTGTGGTGTCGTTGCTTGCTGTGTAACCAATGTGTAACCAAACCAGGTTTTTTGTTGAGGGGCCGGTGTGGGCAGCTGTCCACGTGCTTTCAGATCAGGTCGCGGTGTTGGCATGAATTGTACCCAGTTACATGCGAGGAATACTTTGTATCCCTTTCCGCTTTCTCCAATCTTGTTCCGCTCATGGTTGTACTACTGTAACCAATGCGGTGGTGATACAATCCTCAGAGTTGACCCTCCATGCTTTTGCCGCGCTTCTACTCCAACCGTAATCCTCTTCTCTGCCACTTTTATCACCCCTATCTCTCTCAGAGTAGAGTACGGTTCGATGACGAAAAGGCACTCGAGACGAGGTAGGAGCACGGGAGTAAGGACAGGAATGGGCGTGAGGGCGGCATCGGTCGGTGCGGGTGAAGGTGCCACGGGCGCGGGCGCGGGCGCAGACATTTTTTCCCCGTCCTTTGTCTCTTCCGACGTCTCCGGAAAGAGTGCGGTAAGAAACTTTAATGTGGTGGTGATGAGAGTTGACTCTGAGACATGCAAGTGCTCGAGCATCGGGCACGCGGAAAATAGCAGCCTCCAGAATGCAATCGGCATCTCTTCTTCCGAGTGGACCGAAAGCACGACAACTTCTGCCAAATTTGCTCCGCGTAAGCTGGGGACTCCATGAGGGGGTCGATCCTGGAGCTGATGCATGTGTGTGTAAAATTCGACGCGAAGCTCGCTTGGCCAGTTGGATGCGACGTCGGAAACAATTCGAGGACGTTGACTCTCGGAATCGACAGGGAATCTACCACTTGTGAGGATGATTTTGTGCATGCGATGGGGTTCGCAGGACTGTGATGAGATATTCATCCGCATCGCGTGGGGAGCATTGGGAGACTCTGTGCGCCGCTTGAGATAGGCCATGAGATAACGCCGGGCTTGCTCTTTGGCAGTCTCCTTGAGAACGATGTCCGTTTTCGGTATGGTGTTCAGGGAAAAACGTGAGGCAAGCCTAAAAACGCCATCTGCGTCTGGCGACGACACGAAGAGATGCTTGAGTGCGGGAGGAAGATGGACAGTTGGGTTGGGATCAGGGTTATCCCTTCCCGCCAAGTGAACAGGCGAGAAATCATCGCGAATGTCGAGGACGGTTAAGTTGGCCATCCCAGCGAATAAGCTGTTTAGATCTTTGACAGTCATGTTGATATATTTTTCTCGACTGGTGACATGGATAGTGAAAGATGTGAGTGTCCTGTACACGGGGTGATTCCACGGAAAGACGCAATTGTAAAGTCTGAGAAAGGTCAGCCGAGGCGTGACGGTGAACATGTTCTTCAGAGAAACCGGGAACTCGTCATGCATGATAGTGAGGCTTAGCGAGGACAAAATGGGGAAGGGCGCTTTCGCAACTGTCTGCAAAAACGAGGACCTGTATGGGTATAAATTGAGAGACGCGATATTTTCGCGCTTCTGGGTCATGACAGCTTCCAAGAGCGCGATCGTCTTTTCCTCGCCTTCGGGCTTCGGAAGCTCTCTCCAGTACAAAGACAAAGGCGTGACATGGGAACGTCGGAGAAGCTCGTGGGAGTACGAAAGGGAAGCCACTTCTTCGCATACAGGAATGTACGTCCAGAGGCCTCGGTGTCCCAGCGAAACCTGAGACCCCAAAGTATGAGATTCAGCATGGCGCGCACTGGGGTGTGTATACTAACAACTGGACTGCGGAACGCACCTCTCTCCAAAGGTGGCAAACATGAGAGACCGCCAACCAAGCGAGGGAGTTCATCGAATTGTCGGCGAACACGTCTATAAAAGACGTTCGAATCGAATCAAATACTTTCGACAGGATCTCGACAGGAAGACGGTAGATGGGTGCACGCTTGTTGCGATGTCGACGAGCATTCGTCAAGATGTCCTGAAGGGCATTTAGTTCCGCGTCAAGCTCTTCGACACTTATTTCTTTAATAGAGCAAGGGTCACAACTTGAACCGCATATTATCTTCCTGCTGACGGCCACCGATTTCCAAAATCCGCTGCCACCGGGGGGACACTGAAGTTCAACTTTCTGCCTTTTTGAGCCTGATCGTGCGACGTACCGGACTGCTTCTTGATCAACCATGTCACAGATAAAGGTACGATTATTGGAGACTCCTTCTGAGTAAATGAAGGGGATCATGATGGTGTACAGACATACCTTGCTTTCCAAGTCGAGAGCGCTGGCAGCGGAAGGAAGGAAGATCAGTTGTCGGGAGATGCCGACGTTGTTTCGTTGAATTGCCAAATTCAAACCCAGCCATGTTGCCGGTTCTTCGGCTTGTACTCCATCAGCGACCTCTCGCCCGACAACCTTTGCTGTGCGTTCGCATCGTAGAACCCCCCTGGACATCCGACACATCGATCCCTTCCTCTCGCGAAGCGTGATTTACACGTGTTGACGCCCTAGTATTCCGTCTAGGTTTGTGCCACTAGCGATCATTGCGGGGCTCCTTATCAGGAACGTTGGCACTCGGCAAGACGTCGAGCTTTCTACTTACCGGAGGAGACAGGATAGGTTCTTGAGCACGTACTTCAACATCCATTCCACGAAAATCGGGCCAAATAGGCCGACTCGCAGTTGGTGTCACGGTGCAGGAATCGCTACGATAGGTCTGGCTTCCCCTCCCATGATGGCGGTGCCGATGCCATCGAGATAATGTGTCTTCTCTTTGTCCTCATTGATTCTCAACTTCTTCAGATACACAACACAGCATTTCGGGCACTCGACAAGCGCTCACAAGTACCTTAGGATACGGGGTGGCTGTGTCGAGGTGGCGCATAGCTTCACAGGTCCTGACCGGCCTTGCCCGTGACGGTGCACTACCGGTGTTTAATGCAGCGTCGACAACAACCCACAGATGAAAATTGACCTTGTTCTCCATACCGGGCGATGCTTGTTCGTGCGCGTGTACTCTCGGAGTGTCAATTGTTGCAAGGAAGTAACTCCGACGAGTACGAATCCTGTTTGCCACTCGCCAGTGGCACCGTGACTGATGCATTCTCGCCCCCCTTTCTTCTGGTACCATGCTGCGCATGACTCGCGAAGAACATGCGCGAAGCGCACCCTAGGACGAGTATCCATTCTCATTGCTTTCTCAGGGAGCGAGGCATCGTCCAGTTGTCGGTGAGTCTGTGGCAAAGCGTGCGGCTGTGTTTTCACCAGGCCCGAAGTTTCGTCTATAAAGACCGCTGAATTCCTCCATCCTCTGCATCCCAACTCAACTTCGCATCCCAACTCGACTTCGTATCCACATAACCACCTCTTCAACAACATCCACATTCACCTGACGACGAATATGTTACAGTTGGAACCGGACGAGCTACCGAGCTGTTATGGCGCGGATCCCACTGGAAACACCCCCGGCTCGGCCCCGACGAAGCTTGGGTTTATCCTCAACTTCATGGGGGGTAATCTCAAGTATGTCGTATACAGCGTGGTCATCGGTGTGCTGGCCACTCTGGTCAACCAATTCCACTCCGTCGTCGCCCAATGGATCTTGGCCCGAATCTTTATCACCGCCAAAGTATACAGTGGCGATATCGCATACGGTATGTCGCACTCCTTTTCTGAAATCGGCGCGTCGTCTTGACCATTTACATCGTGAATAGATTGGCTCATCGAGTGGTACTCAAAGAAGGGCAGCTTTGGTGAGTTGGATGTGGCGGGGACTTATTTGTGGCGTACTAGGCTAACTACTTTGTAGACAACCTACGCACGTTCGTCGTCAAAGGAGGCCACATTCGTCCCAGCGGCTCCAGCGCCTTCGTTGTGGACGGCGAGCACGATGAGCACGACGAACGCAAAGCAGGCCATAACAAGAAGCTTCGTTACCTTCCTGAGGACCATGCCACCATGTCTGGGTGGTACAAGGGACGTTGGATGAGCGTCACGTTCGACATGGCCGACACGAATTCGTGGCATCACAGCGTAATCACCATCCGGTGAGTTCCCCCCTTCCCAATCCTGACGCAGCGACTCTGAGGCTAATCGCCCATTGTAGAATGTTGACCACCAGTCGGGCACGCGTAGAGAGTTTGATATTAGAGGCCAAGGAAGCCCATGGTGCCTCCAACGATGAGATTGCAGTGTATACCCACGACCAGTACGTATCCATTCTTTCATACATAATGCCATACTTTCGATCTGACGAGATGCTTTCCATGGCATATAGCGGCTTCTCCGGGCGTCTGGACTGGTCTCTGATCGGATTCCAACCCGTACGTCCCCTTGACACGATTATACTAGATGCGAACGCAAAGGAGATGATCCTCGCCGATGCAAAGGACTTTCTGAAGAGCAAGAAATGGTATACAACACGCGGTACGTATCACAGTGATGCACGTTAGCGTCTTCTACTCCGTGCTGACGGGAATGGATCGACAGGAATTCCGTTCAGGCGCGGATATCTACTCGTAAGTAGTCTTCGGATTCGTTGGTCGTCTGTCGTGCTGATGTTCGTTCGTAGTATGGGGTGCCGGGTTCTGGGAAGACTTCACTTGTTCATGGCTTGGCTGGTCATCTCGGTCTCGACATCTTTGTATTAACGCTCTCATACAGCGGACTGGACGACGCTAGCCTGTACGCCAGCCTCTCCGTCTTTTCCAACGCACTGAACCGCTAACACACGCCCACACAGGAAACTTCTGATCTCTAGTCTGCCTGAGCGTTGCATCGTGCTCATTGAAGACATCGACGTCGCTTTCGCCCGCAAGAAACAAGGCAACGTCCCAAAATCGAAATCCGGATCCAAACCCCGCGGAACCAAGGAGGATAAACCTGCGGAGGACGAGGAGGACGATCTCAACCTCAGGGATGCCGGCCAGAACCCTTACGGACCTGCGGTCATCTCGACCGTCACGCTCTCGGGCTTGCTCAACGCTCTAGACGGTATCAGCGCTCAGGAGGGCCGACTCCTGTTCGCGACGACCAACTGTCGCAACGCGCTCGACCCCGCGCTGATTCGCCCCGGACGGATGGACATCATGATCAGGTTCGAGAATGCAAGCCGGGCACAAGCGCGCGCACTGTTCGAACACTTTTACTTGCCGGACTCGTTGGAGGCGTCTGACGCTCTGGGCGCCCGCCCGAGTCGCGGTGTTGGGTCTGGTCTTGGTAGCGCTGGCGCGTGTGTCTCTGTGGAGAAGGTATCTTCGGACTCGGAGGGGGGACCTTGGTCGACCTGTCCGATGATACTCCGCTGCAGTCGCCGTCGTCGGGGCTTCGTTCTCAGTCGGCGGTCAGCGGGGACGTGGACGCGTTCTCCGTGAACGAGCCGGTATGGAGTGCGAAGGCGGTGAGATTACTCGCCGGGGAATTCGCTGAGAAGGTGCCGGACAGGCGCGTGTCGATGGCGGCTTTGCAGGGGTTCTTGATGGCGTTCAAGACGAGGCCGCGGGGTGCCGTTCTTGAGGTGGAAGGTTGGTTGGCCTACTACATGCAGATGCAAGAGGAGAGGGAGCAAGAGGAAGAGGGTGAACGTGAGGGCGAGGGTGATGGGAGACATGGAAGCGTGTCGAGACATGCTGAGGAGAAGGCAGAAGGCGGAGAGGCGGCGGAGGAGTGCGCGCGTGGGGTGAAGGAATGGGGCAAGGAGGTGGCAACCTCAGAGAATCTCCGCGACCAGGACGAAACCCAGTCTCAGTCCACTTCAAGCCGTGGTGACCGTCCCGCCGATGTCTTATCTGAAGCAGACGTGGATGCTCTTATGGATCGCGAGTTCGGACAGGAGTGAGAGTTTCTTCGAACGCAGCCTCGGACATCGTCGTTCCAAACACATTATTAAGAATCGCTCGCTGTAACTTGTAAGCTCCATGCCCTTATGCTTATGCACCTTATGTATCATTATCTATCTATCTATCTATATGCATTTTATGTTTTTGACCTGTAATTCGATTGGAGGCTGCGCATGCGCTCTGAGTAAAATCTTGTAAGATAACTTATGCGGCCGTATTACTCCACGATGCAATCCCAACGCAGACGTGATGGACGGTGAATACTTTCCCGGTCATCTAAAACACAGGTGCAGCAACTACACCGCGCATTTATCTGCTAGTGAGGGTCCAGCCTTCCAGGGGGTTTACTTCTTATACCAACGGCGAGCTTGAAGGAGGTCAAACGGGATCTTCCGACGAACTCGCAGAGGCTCGCCGTGAGAATATCACAATTGGCATCTCTGGCCAATATCTGGCCTTGCTCTAGCCTTCCCCAACTCCTTCTCCATGATCTGGCGCGCGGTTGTTGTGCGCCATCCTACACCTCCATACTAGACAGTATTTACAACCGGGTTTTCGCCCGACGGCGTGGAGCTCTGGAGTAGCGATGATGGAGCTTAGGGATGGGACATCGGTGGTGGGGCGGCTGGCAGCGCGCCGGGCCCATCGCTGTGACAGATATGTCACGTTGAACGTTCAGATCGTTCAGATCAGGCTGGCACGGCACTCGCAATTTGCCGGGACGTAACGGTCGGTGACCCCCAGTCACGGTTGGCCGACTGAGATCCGGAATGAGATTGTAGGTGATGGAGCGTTGGGGTGACCGCCGTGGGGCGTTGGTGTAACTGTCGTGGGGCGGTTGTAATACTCTCCTTGCCCCTGCAGCTCCTTGCCCCTGCAGCTCATTAATGATCGTGGAGGCTGTCGGACCCACAAATTGCCTTCAACGGACTCGGATAGGCACAGCCCGCCGCGCAATATCATTTCGAGTCAACGGCGGCTCGCCGGCGACGATTTTCACGAATGGCTTGACTCTGCCTTGGAGAGAGCATCGATCTCGCCTGACTCCTGGCTATTCAGAGCACTGACGATCCATACAGACTTCTGTCTCAGCTTCCTTTGCATTTGTACAGCTTTGGTCGGCTAGCCTCATAGACGTTTCAAAGCGCTGCATTCGCGGGCCCGACACGAGGTCAAAGATAGAGTCATCACGCCAAATGCCCGCCTTGAGGCCCTTCGAATTTTGAGGCCCGATCCACAGACGCCTATAAAGCCACAGTTTCAGGTGAGTTTTTCCACAACTTTTTCACACCCACCCACTCATCAACGCAGCGCGCCAGCAGCTATGGATTCCATCTTCCAGCTCACTGGCCTAGTACAGCCCATCCTCAGCATGCTCAACGGCACTTTGCCCAATGCCGACCTTGACACCACTTCCCCGAATGCTACCACGACCGCGACCGCGATGCCCTCTGATTTCACTACGCTGATTGCCTTCCTGTACTCCTCCGCGGCCTTGCGCGACTACCTCAAACTCGTCGTGCTCGGTAGTGCGTTCGAAACGCTTAGGCGGCTGTACTACTCCGCGTCTTCCATCAATATATGGGATCGGTTTTTCATCACGGCTACATTTGAAAGCGAAGATGACTCTTTCCGTGCGTGCACACCTCACCCTTCCACCTACACTGCTAACACTCTTGGTAGAATGGATGATGTTCTGGCTTTCCGGCCTCCCTGAATGGCGTACGCTCCCATTCGGCCCCCCATCCTTCTGTTTGCTGACGCGTATATCCAGGCAAGTTCCGCGACTTCACCGTCAGCACCAGTTCCTTGGGTCTCAATGGCAATTCGGTGGATCTCGACGACTCCGAGGACGAAAATGACGACGGCCTGACCCTGAAAAAGAAGACGCGAAAAGTCCACTACCTTCCCGGCTATGCGACGAGCTATCGGATGTGGTACAAGCGCAGGTACATGACCATCTCCCGCGTCAAGGAGGAGAGCAGGTGGTACAGCGACAAGTCGACTCTCCACATTACGTAGGTCGTATACCATGCGCGAACCCTACCTCGTGTTGATGGCCTGCTAGGATTATGTCTTCCAACCGATCGATCCTGGACCAGCTCATTTTGGAGGCAAAAAAGGCTTGGCTCGCTGCCCGACAGGACACCATCGATATCTACGCCAATGAAGGGTGAGCCACCTTCCGTCATGGCAGTGTTCGGTGCCCTGATCTTCATGCAGTCTATCTGGTGATTGGCGCTATGTGTCGTCACGCCCTCAGCGATCCCTCAAGTCGATCATCCTGGATGCTGGCGTGAAGGAAGTGATCCTCGACGATGCGAAAGACTTCCTCGGTAGCAAGCAATGGTACGCGGATCGAGGCATTCCTTTCCGTCGTGGCTACCTGTTGGTGAGGCCTGTCCTGTCACTTGGATGTACTCTTTTCCTGACGCTATTTTTGTATAGTATGGCGCTCCAGGCTCCGGGAAGACGTCTATCATCCACAGCCTTGCCGGCGAGCTCAAGTTGGACATATACATCGTATCCCTATCCAAATTGGGCCTCGACGATTCTACCTTGTATGCCTTACCTTTATTTGCTCCCTAAAGCGTATCCTGACAATGCTCTCGCAGAAACGAGCTCATTTCCAACCTCCCTGAACGTTGTATCGCCCTCATGGAAGACATCGACGCCGCCTTTACCGCTGGGCTCACGCGCGACGTGACCGGCACCGAGCTTGAAGACCCCCGCACGCGTGCAGCGCGTCTACGCCGACGCGGGGGTGCGGGCGCGTGCGAGGACGATGCTTCCTCGGAGGAGGACTCGGATCGGGAGCCGAAAACGGCGGGCCCCGGCGGGGCGAAAGACTCGCGCATCACGCTTTCGGGCCTGCTCAACGCGCTCGACGGCGTCAGCGCGCAGGAGGGCCGACTTCTCTTCGCGACCACGAACCGGTACACGGCGCTCGATCCCGCGCTGACGCGTCCCGGGCGGATGGACATCCACGTGGAGTTCAAGCTCGCGAGCCGGTACCAGGCCACGGAGCTGTTCAAGAGGTTCTATTTACCGGACCCGAGCAAGGCGGCGGGGGAGAAGCAAGAAACTGAAGCAGAGGTGAAGGTGAACGGGGAGAAGGATGGCAACTCGGGCGACTCAGGGTACTCCACTCCCACCAAAAGCACGGCGTCCGCCTCCGAAGTGGGCGTTACGGGCTCGTCGCACCTCGCGCGGGCACCGCTCCTGTCGAAGACGCAGGTCGAGAAGCTCGCGACACGTTTCGCGGACGCGATCCCCGAGCGCGAGTTCTCGATGGCGAGTCTGCAGGGATTCTTGATGGCGTACAAGACGCGACCCATGATGGCGGTCGAGGAGGCGGAGGGGTGGGTGAAGGAAAAGCGGGAGCAGATCGAACGGAAAACTCGGGAGGCGAGGCTGAGGGCGGAGAAGGCGCGGGCGAAGGCGAGGGCTGAAGGGGGGGACGAAGAAAACAAACGCGGGGGCAGAAGGAGTCATGGAGAGCATGAGGGTGGATGGCTCTGGTCCCGCTGAGGCGTGAGCAGTGTACGTTTCATCTTGATGTATTTGTAGACGTTAATCCTATACCCTTGTATCCAAACCCCTGGCGTGGAGGGTTGAGTCGACTCTCGCTGATGGCTCCTCCGTCAAACCCGGTGGGACTGGGTTCAGATACTAACTACCTGCACTTGCATCACAGTGATCTCAGAGGCCCGGAGGTGTTGTCTGGGGGTGGACTAATTGTAAGTAAGTACCACATCCGTGTCTGCCTACCTATGCACTAATATAGTGCTTGGCTATAGGGATTACCTATGCGAAGTGACCTCAGAACCGGCCTATGGACTATAATATGGCGCCCACCACATTAAACTCAACCAGGCGAGTAAACATCGTGGAACTGACGCGCCCAAGAGACCCTGCGACGACCAACGTTCGCCGAAACAAGACCCGCGACGACCGATCAAGGCCACCTCAGTCGAGCTTCCTTGATACCAGACACGGCGAACATTGGGTGGTGGTGATGCTGGCTGTGTATGAGTATAAATCGAAACTTCCCCAGAAGTCAGCCAGTCATCTGTCCCTTTCGTACCATTCGTTTCGTTTCTCTTTCTTTTCTTTTTCATCTTCTCGTCCATCCCTTCTTCTCCCTTTCTTTATCTTCCTTCCGTATTTATTTAACGATTATGAGCCTGATGTTCTTTCTCGCGGCGCTCGCCTTTGGATTCGTCGTGCCGGCGGCGGAGGCGGTGTCAGTGTTGATGTCGAGATCGAATTCTTCTTCCCCCGCTGGGGCCGTCTATTGTGCGTATCTACCTTTCTTTCCGATATTCATCACTGACGAGGCCGTCCAGTCATATCGAATGACCCTGCCAGCAACGCGGTGTTGACATCGAGCATCGGCTCAAACGGAAAGCTAGTAAGAATCTCCTCGATTCTGCCCTTGAGCCGGGCTCATGCTTACACCTTTGTCTGAAGACGTTCGGCCAAGCGGTGCCTACCCATGGAAAGGGCTCGCACGGGGACGATGGTACGAACAACGCCGGAACGGATCCACTCTACTCTGCGAATAGCGTCGTGGTCAATGCTCCCTCAAGGCTCCTGGCTGCCGTCAACGTAAGTTTCCTCTTCGTCTGGCTCGTTTGACTGGCTTTAAGTGTCTTCCTTCTGCTATAGGCTGGCTCGAACACCGTCTCGCTCTTCGAGATCAACGCCAACAACCCTTCGAACTTAACCATGATCGGGTTTCCGGCTTCTTCCAACGGTGATTTCCCCGTGTCGCTGGTGTTCAACAAGGCGGGAAACAAGCTTTGCGTGTTGAACGGTGGTGGAAACGGGGCCATTGCGTAGGGTTTTGTCCACCCCGTTACGTACCAGTATTGACCGACCGCTTTGTTGGTTATATATAGTTGCTTCAACGTCGACAAGGCCCAAGGCTTGCAGCATCGGCCCGAATTCGTTCGTGCATTGGCGCTGAATCAAACGACGCCATCCTCCGGACCGGCTGGTTCGGCGTCCACGATAGCCTTCAGCGAAGATGAGACCCAACTCGTCGTCGCCGTCAAGGGCCTTCCTTCCAAGCAAGGCTACTTCATGATATGGTCCATCTCCGGGGATGGTACTCTCTCGAGTAATTCCACTACGATATATACGCCTGGGAAGGACGGCAGCCTTCCGTTCTCGCTAACCCCCATCCCGGGCAAGAACGCATATCTCGCTGCGGACGCTGCCTACGGCGCCAACATTTTCGAACTCTCGGGCACCAAGAACGCGTCGGCAGTTAAATTCGACGTTCCACAGCACGGGGCCATCTGTTGGAGCACCTACAGTTCGAAGACAAAGAACTTTTACGTCGCGGACGCAATGACGAACGTGATCACGGAAATCCACCTCGATGGCAACTTACGTCCTTCAACGGTCAAGGTACACTTTTTTCGGGAATTGGTCCCTTCGTACCACTAATGTGGTTCTTTTGGAAGCAATATCCTACCATTGCGAATGCAAGCACCCACGATCTCACTGTTGCTACTATCGGAGGCAAAGAGTGAGTTCGTTGTTTCGTTCATCATTTGGAACGAAAGGCTTATGCGCCTGCAGCTATTTGTACGCTTCGATAGTCACAGCGACGTCGGTGCGCGTCATGAGGCTCGATGGACCCGGCTCGGTACATGCAATTCAGACCCTCGACCTCTCTAGTCCTGCACGTAAAGACGGCGCTCGTCTCGGTACGTGGGCGCTCTACCTGATGTGTTTGCCTTCGTTTATGACCCAGGGCTCTAGCCCCTGCTTATATGTCCGGCCTAGCATCATATGTTAAACCGTGACACGGATCCATTCTCTCCCCACAATACTTATTACTCTACCGCTCATTCTCCCTTCCGTTCGTTCTGCTCCTTATTTATTTGCGGTATAGTGCCATAAATACGTCCTAATGAACTCAGGCGGATTGGGCCCTCTACTTAAACCGCACCACCACCTAAATATAAATACTTACAGCATCACCAGTGGCAATGCGTAAACGAGACGCGTCGTGTCGCGATCACGTGTTTCTTTTGCAACAGATGGGAACGATGGCTCACCAGTTGGCAAGATAGCAAAGAACCGAAGTCCATTTTCTCAAACACCAGGATGACAAGTTCTGTCGGAAGCTTTATCAGGGTACTAGTCCGGTATCGAGGTGCGTTCTGCATATTCTGGGGTGTGTGTGGTAAGAAGGGATGCGGGGTGAAGCTTGAATGACTGGGAGGGCTGGGAGGAGGGTGGATTTATAAGTACATGATTCAGGTAGTACGTAACCGGTGATGATGTGGTAAAAACGGGACAGTTCTAAATCCTATCAGGTGCAGGCATCGCTCCCAGCGGGCGGAGAACTTCTTCGGGGCGTCTTCGTGCGCCTGCCCACGGCCGATCGTTTCCCTACAGCACCTCAAGCCTTGGAGGTGGCGGTCAATGCAGATTAAAGTTCATCTATACCGTGAATTTGGCCGTCACTACAATAAAGCTAGATCGAGCAGAGGCCTTGGTCTGCTCGGGGTCAATGAGCGGCCCGTCTTATCCGTACAACTTCAGCTCCGACTTCATTACGATACATACGTCTTTATCGCATCTCTCATTTCCCTTTCCCTTTCATACCTCATGCCTCGCCACTTGATACACTACTTATTATCACCTCGAGCGAGCCGGACTCGTTACCCTCGTCCTCACGCGCCGCTCGCAGCGTCGCCGTTTTTTCTTACCCGCCACTCCTCCCTTAGCACATCTTTAGACAATTCCCATTCTCCGAATCCTCTACACGTACTCGCTTACCGTATCAGATACCACACTACATACAAGTCCATTACGAGTTGGCAGGAGTCTGAACCCTTTCGGGTCAGGCAACTGCGCTCGGGGACCGCAATCCATCGTTGCCCCGCAATTCTCGCGCTCCGCGCTCCGCGCTCATCTCTCCTCTCCCTCTCCTCCGCTCTCCTTCACGACACAAGCAGCATTGACTACCGTTCTCGACTCGGAGTGAGCCACTCGATCATCAAAGCGAGGGGTTCGCAAGTAGAGTCTCTGAATGACCTGTATTGAATGGCCCGAGTCGATAACCATTACCACTCACTGCGCGTATTTCTCGGGTGAAGATGCCTGACGTTCACCGAAATAAGGAGACTCCTGGAGAGTTTACGTTTGGACCTTTGGTGGCCGACGATCTCTCGGAGCTTGCCGGAAGCATTCTCACGATGCCAATGTGTGCCTGCCACTGCAACTTTTTACTTTTCCAATTCTTGTCCAATTCTCCTCTCCTCCTACGCACCGTTACCGCTCGTGGCGCTCTTTTACTCTTGGATACTCAAGCTTCAAACTTCAGGCTTCAAGGCCTAGTGAACTCGTACCGGCAACAATGCCGTTGGCAGAAAGCTGCGCAAGTTTTGATAGGATGGACCTGAGGTCCCTGCACAGGTCTCCGACCTGCCGGGTCCCATGGTGAAGGCTTGGCGAAAAGCACTACTTAGGAGAGGACAGGATCGATGAGGACTCGTGGGGGATATGTATACATGGAATCAAGCAAGAAGCGAAGGTGTACACGCTCTTTACATCTTCTTTCGAGTGTCGAGAAAGCTGACAGGATCAGTGTCCGCAGTGTGAGCACGCTGGGCTGGCCGAGATTTGATCTCGATCGAGTCGCCATCACCAATTATATGTATCCGACATCCCGATGTTCCGAAGCCTCGAGGGGTCCGTCGTATAAACCCTGCGACGCGACGCGCCAGATCCCCCAACCCCGGTGGTCCTCCTCCTTTTCCTTCTTTCTCTGAGCTGTGCTCTTTTCTTTTTCTTTTTCCTCCCCTCTTTTATTCTTGTCAGCCGCCGGCTGGTTCTCGTGCATCCAACACATTCTTTACGAAGACTCACACGACACGACATGAAGTTTTCCGCGTCTTTCGCTGCCCTTTCCGTCCTTGCGAGCTCCATGCTTGCCTCCGCCGCCCCGCTCCGTGCTCGTCAAGCGGTTCAAAGCGCCTCGTTCACCAATGGTGCTGCTTACTGTGAGTCTACCTATCCCTATCTTCTCCAACAGTGTTCTTATGATTTGGACGTGATAACAGTCATCTCCAACGAGCCCTCAGGCAATTACATCGTCGCCGCAGATATCGCATCGGATGGTCGACTGGTACGCCGCGATCGTTCGGATCCTTGTACAGCGATGCTAACATCGCCCTTAGTCCATCTCCAAAGCGTACGCAACTGGGGGTCGTGGACAGCACGGCGATGACGGAGGTCCAGTGGGTGCAGATCCCTTGTTTTCTCAAGGCGCGGTCAAGGCCAATGTTCAAGCCGGTCTCATTGCTGCTGCGAACGTGCGTCCTGTCGTCAGTTTCACGCCGTAGAGCTCCGAACTCAACCCATCTCATACACAGCCCGGCTCGAACTCCGTTTCCCTGTTCAAGATCAATCCTGACCAGCCGACCTGAGCTCACCCTGTTCGGCATGCCTATCTCGAGCGGAGGAGAGTTTCCCATGTCCGTCGCGTTCAACGATGCCGGCGACCGCCTGTGCGTACTGAACGGCGGTGCCATCAACGGTGTGCAGTGCGTCTCCGTCAACCCTTTCTTGGCGGCATGCGTGAGCTGATGCTCGTTGTTGCAGATGTTTCACCATGGACCCAGACTTTGGCCTCATGCCCGCGTCCAACTCAATGCGCTCGCTCGGCATGAACCAGACCACGCCTCCCCTTGGCCCCGGGGGCACCGCCTCCCAAATCATCTTCTCCGAGGACCAGAAGAGCGTCATCGTCGCCGTGAAGGGCACAAGCAAAGATGTGCCCGGTTTCCTCGCCACCTGGGACATGAACGACGACGGCAGCCTCTCGTCCACGTTCACGCGTATCGAGGTCCCCGAGGGTGGAGCCGCACCCTTCTCGCTCACGCTCATTCCCGGCCGCAACGGCATCCTCTCGGCGGACTTCCAAGTCGGCGTGGACATTTTCGACTTCTCGAAGGGCGCGGCGATGGTCACGGCGAGCAACAAGACGGTGTCCATGCCCATCGCGAACCAGTCGGCGGTCTGCTGGAGCGCGTGGAGCCCCAAGACGGACAGCTTCTATGTGACGGACACCGTGAACGGGATCATCTCCGAGCTTGCTGTCTCGGACGATCTGACGCCGTCCCTGCTGACGGTATGTGCCCTTTGTTGCGCGCTGACGCAGGTATGGACCCTGGCGCTGACTTTCTCCTCCTTTCCCGCCCCCAGCAATACACGTTCCCGCAATTCACTCAGGTGTTGGATCTGGAGGTCGCGTCCCTTCCGGACAACGAGTACGTCTTGTCATGGTGACCCCGGCGGCGATGCGCGTCCTGACGTGCTTTGAACGCAGCTTCCTCTACACCTTGATGCCCGGTGCTATGTCCGTGCAGGTCATGTCTCTGAACGCTCCGGGCCAAGCCCAGGCAATGCAGACCCTCGATCTCTCCGCGCCCGCTCAGGCGATTGGGCTCCCCATCAGTGCGTGCTCTTCCCCTTGCTGCGTTGGCCCAGATGTTGTTACTGATTTCTCCGGCTGTAGACGGGACGAACGTCTCGGGTATGACGGTCTACGTCAAGCCTCAAGTTCAGTAGAGGGCCCTACCTGTAGCTGACAAGAATATATTACTTTTTTTGACGCGATTTCCCTGATCTTGACCGGCGACTTGGCCAACATCGGTGTTGCGTGGCACGCGTAGTCGGTGGCGGGTACTTGGGGGAGCTAGTTCATCGGTCCCAGTTTCTATGCAACCTCTGCGAGGCCCTTGTCGACGCTGAACACATCAGGCATTGACACTGGCTCTACCACCTCCCCATTGGAAGGATTTACTTTTGGGTGGCTGAAGGGGGTCGAGATATGAGGAGGTTCGTGGAGATCGTCGGGCAGAACCTCCCTCGACTGCTGCGTGAGAGCCGTACGACGCCTGCCAGTTGTGCCTCCCTCCGTGATTATCCTTCCACATTCCTCGGCTAATTGAAACCATATTGGTGTATTTTCGACTGCACAACGACGAAGTCTGGCGGCGGAAGGTCAAGCCGCATTAAAAGCAAGGACGATTATACGCCATATGTATCCAGATAATCCAATCATGCACCAGCACCCTTCAATTCTATGTGTAAGTTCTCGGAGGTCTATTAGATACCCTATAGCTACCACCCAAGGTATATCAAAATGGTGTCTCCAGTGTTATCTGACGGAGAGAGTAAGTGACTCGGTGCGTTACAGTGGTTCGGAAAGCCTACATCGTTTATTTTTCGCTCCATTGCTTCCTTGAGGCGTCTTCCAGTGACATCCAGAATCTCTACCACGCGATCCGAAGAGCACCCCGGACACTGTCCGATCTGAAGGAATGATGGATAGACGAGCGCAGACGTGAGCGCGGATGCGTGCGGTTTTCGCTCGAGGGCGGCAATCGCGCGCTGGACATAGGCCCACCACCAGTCCTTGACACATCGGACTTCCATCCACATCGTCCACGATGAGAAAGATGTCCCTGCCCTTGCACACGCATTCGTTTTGCCCAAGCAGGATCTCCGCGTGCGTGATCCACGAGAGTGCCACGTCCATGTCGACGGGCAGCAGCTCCTGCATGGACGCGATGCACGCGTTCTGGTACGAGATCAGCCGGAAGAGTGCGAGGCCAGGGACGTCGACGAAATCCTCCGCTTGGGCCGACGCGAGGAAGGGTTGGCGGAGCGTCTTGCGCGCTGCAATCAACGCGACGTCGCGCAACTCGTGTGTCCACGCGAGGACGAACGCCGCGTCGGGGCGCTCCTCGGCGTAGCGGATCAGCCTGCGTTTTGCGCCTTCGACGATGACGTCGATCTGGAACTTGCGCCCGACGGCGAGCGCGCGTTTGAGGTCTTGGAGGTCCTCGAGGCTGGGCTCGGGAGAGATGGTGCGTGGGTAGCAGAAGCGGAGGAGGAGATCGAGCGAGGGCTCGTCCTCGGACATGCATACGATGGGGAGACCGTGTGGCGAGTGTGTTTGCTCTGGGGAGGTGTAGGAGGGCTGGGGGAGGGAGAACATGGTTGTGAAGATGGATGACGCGCGGGACAGGACCCATCGGTGAACACGGAAGTCGAGGGACTCGGAGGAACGGAGGACGATGTCGGCGTCGTCGTCGGAGAGGGGCCACGCCGCGTCGCGGGTTGGAGGCTGGGTCCTCACTGATGGTGACGTCACTGGCGATGGAAAAGGGGGACATTGCATGGGAGATGTGTGGTTGGGCCATAGTACATAGCAGAGAAAGTGGGATACTAGGGATTCCTGAACGTGGATTTCCGTGCGTTTATATGTAGGCCGCCATGAGGTAGATCAGATGTTCACTTCGGTTCCGATAAGAGAAACGTGGGGAATAATACGAGGTTCAGAAGATAGGACTGCTATTGTGGTCGGTATGTGGGAAGGCGATGAAGCCTAGAGCGCGATGACCTGCGCGGGGTAGAGATCTTGTCAATTGGGGCGCGTAGAAGCGCCGAGTTTAGGTAAGAAATAGATGAGCTGAGAGCGGTGGTAATTTTGAAAGGAAGGGATAGCGGATTGGATTGTGGGCAATGCGCCTAGAATGGGAGCTTCAAAGGAACCTGTCATAATCTGTGTCTCAGCAGCAGCAGCCTCGCCATCATCTCAACAACGCACCTCTGATATGATACGCTCAACCTCTTTTTCGAGGCGTTGCGCCGTAAACGACATTATTTCCACGAACCTGCCCGTAGAGCATGAGAGGCATTTCCCTGCATCTACAAGCGACGGGTATACGAGCTCGTGTCGAGCTACCGTGGAGGAATGTGGGCTCTCGCGCAGTGCTTCGACTGCACGTAGAACGTACCCCCACCACCATGCCCTAATCGATTCTGCGCGAATTTCTCCCGGATGGATGGGTGAGCCAGGTAAGCATATCGATGACACAGCTCTCCGCATGAGCAGGCGGTCGTGGGGACAGCGGGCCTGAAGGCGAATTGATAGAACCGTTATCCATGTTACGGGTACGGATGAACCAAGGCCGTGTGTAACCTGTGTAATGCATGCGCGCTGATATTGCTGTAGGCGGTGAAGGGCGATAGCAGGAATATCAAAAAATTCGGGGACCTCGGGTCCTTCGAGAAAAGGCTGGTGCAAGGTTTCGCGTGCCGCAGATAAAGCGAGATCTGGCATCTCATATAACCATGCCAAAGCGTACACCCTCTCTGGATGTCCAGCGGTGAAAGCTGCCAGTCGGGTCTTGATCCCCTCTCGCATCACGTCCACCTGGTACTTGGTAGCAATAGAAAGAGCATCCTTGACATCTTCAAGGCTATTGAACGAAGGCTCCGGATGCATGCTACGCGGATAGCAATAGGATAGCAACAACTCGAGTGAAGCTGCGTTCTCCGTGAAAGGAATCATGACGTGGGGGTCGGTGGCATCGCTTGGGGAGGATGGTGATTGTGGCAGGGAGAACATATCCTCAAAAACCGACGAAGCCTTCGCTAGGATCCATTTGTGCGAGGGGAAATCGGTACCATCTGATGAGCGTAGGATGATGTCCGCCGCGGCGTTACTGAGTTTGTCGGCGAATGAACGAGTTGCAGAATTATCCGCAATCATGGCTTGTTGTGAGATCTGATTGGAAGTTTGACTTGTAGGAGCGGGATTTTATCGCTAAGAGACGAGGGGGCTGCAGTGGTGGAGAGGTTGAAAGACCGGAACTCGGGAGTCGGAGTCGGAAGAGCGGCCTCCGCGAGTACCATCGGCAAGTGCCGTAAGTAGGT
Organism: Amylostereum areolatum; assembly: GCA_012932865.1. NCBI lineage: Eukaryota > Fungi > Basidiomycota > Agaricomycetes > Russulales > Stereaceae > Amylostereum > Amylostereum areolatum. The sequence continues at coordinate 811,734 of SAXG01000013.1, read as the reverse complement.
CGCGCGACTCGACCGTGTCAACTGGTGGTCCGGTCCTTGCAAACTGAAGTTGACGAGTAATATGTATACTTGTACCAGTCCTTATTCAAAGATGCGTATGTAGCACGCGTTTATGTACCGTATCACAGACGAACGAAGTTTCAGCGGTCTTTACAGTATTTAAAACGGGTAACTTTCTATGAGTCAAGCAAGCAGTGGCACTGCTGCCGGAGGCCCCCGGACACAGTAAGTACAGTGGACGGAGTCTCCGTTGGGCCGCACATCCAAGTCCACTTCAATCGGAAGGGGTTTTACCAGGAAGTGATAGTGTAATAACATCGATTGTGTTCTCCACCTGATTGGATAATATCGCGCTGAATCGCTGAATAGCGCGGAAGGCCAGCTGCCACTGAAACTCGTTGCAAGCCATGGCTTGATCGTGAGAAAGACAGAAGTGGAATAGCTCTGGAGAAGTGATCTCGGAGACCTTGAGCCTATACGACAGAATAGCTCTCGCTCGCCTGATGTATCCGGCGAACCAGCCATGTACGGGTTGCTCGATCCACTGTCCGTGCTCGCCGTGCTCGCCGATGCCGACGGATAACATGGGGCAGCAACGACACAGAGAAGTTATCTGAGCGTCGAGGTCGGAGAGTTCGATCCAGGTCAAGTCGGCCAAGAGGTCTTGCACTGCGTACACGCAGCGACGGTGGTAATGCAAGAGGGTGCGAACCTTCGTTCCGTCAACCATCCTAAGCTCGGGGCAGTCCAGGAGTTCGAGGATAGGCTGACGGAGCCGTTTTCGGGCAGCATCGCGGGCGACGTCATAAATCTCAAGTGGGACGCTATGTAGAAGACGCGTTCGGGGTGTTCGTCGTCGAATGTGGAGAGCACGACCTTGAGATGCTCTCGCATCGCGAGGACGTTGAATTTCTTCGCGAGGGATAAGGCTTTTGGACACGACCTGAAGGTCGTCGTAGATGTAATACGGTCGCTCCGCTGGGTATAGATACTGGATCAATAGGTCCAGCGACTCTTCGTCTTCGGCCATATCGACCACCGCCAGTTGTTTGTTATCCCAGGTGGCCTGAGATGGAGGCGTGTGCTCGCCAGAAGTTTTCGCCAGAGAGAACATGTTCTTGAAGAACCGAGAGCCCTTGGATAGGAACCGTTGGTGCACCAGGAAATTGACGTGGTCGCTGCTGCGAAGAATGACGTCACAGTATTCGTCGGCATACTCTGTGCGTATATCGACCATTTGAGGCATGGCGCTGTTCTCTCTCGAAGTCAGTGACCACCATTTACCGAAAATTCGAAACCCGGTCGTACCTGGGGTGAGCTAGCTGGGCATATGCTTGCATCGCGCAAGGAAGTGATTTTGGTGGGAGAAGGCCATACCTTGGGCTATATATGTAGTGCTTGCATGATTGTGGCATATCACTGGAGGTCGATAATCTGCGTTTGTGAAGTGCAAAGGTGGTTTGGCTGAGGATTTATTAATTATTGCCAAAGGAGGAGGTCAAGCAAAAGACAAACACCGCTGGCAGCACTGCACGAAGGTGAACATAAGAGGACCTTCCGGTGCGGCTTACATGAAAGGAAGACGGCGTTTAGTTGAATGCTCGATATCGTAGCCGCTCGGCGTCATACAACGGACTGGCCTCCGCCATACCAATTAGTACCAACCCTGCACTCTATATTGTCCACAATCCATTCCCGATTGTGCGTTTCTCCAGCATCCCACAGAGATATCAACCATATGTTGATGTCATCTATCAACCCGATCCATGCCTTTGCCCGCTCTGCATCGACGCCCCCGTCTTTCTCGAAATCATCGTTGTTTACGAACCGTCCCTATCGTGAGATGTGCAGTCAGTGCAACATAGCGCGGGGACATGGATGTCCCGCTGGAGGAAAGGAGGGAGAAAAGGTCGCGTCGCAAATGGTGATAGGTATACGCGTCGTCCGCGGCGGGGACGAACGATAGTGCGAGGCCCGAGGTGTCGTAGGAGAGACGAGGCCTGACAAGGCGTGTGGAGTGCAGTCCAGGATATTGGAGAATTTTTGGGAGGGAAGGTTTGATTGTGGCTATGTGAGCTGCTATGGCTTCGAAGGTGACGGAATGCGCGACCTCGACCACCGAGAGGTGGAGACAGGAAGGTGCCATGATCCATAGATGTGGCGAGAAGTCGCACAGCCGTCGTTGGATAGTTTGCACGATGTCCTTCATATCGGCTGGTGGGCGTGCCCAGAAGGTCATCGAGTGTCGAGGGTCGACGAAATCGGGTTCTTCGAGGAGACGCTTCAGGATCGGGTCGGGGGTCATCCCCGCAAAGGAAGGGTGAAGGATTTTAGATTCCTGTTCTTGAGCCCTTCTTCGACGACCGGCTTCATAGTGAGACTGGATGCTGGCCTGTAAGGATGGCCAGCGATATGCATTTGATCATCTCGCACTGAAGCACTGGCAACGAGAAAGTAAGGGTGAAGCACAGTGGGTGTGACTTACAGCATTATCCCCAGTGTCCGAGATGAGACTTTCAAAAGGATTTTTGACAGGCGCAGTCATATGTTCTGTCTTGTTCAGAGAGAAGGAGGTTTGGCGACACTGAGTACTGAAGGTACTGAAGCTGAAGCTATCGACGTCGCCGACCGGCGCGGCGGCGATGTCGGACCTTGAAATGTTCGGCACTGTCCCCCGGCCCGGCGCAGTGAATCCGCCATCCAGTCTCATCATCCACCACCAACTTTCTTCCGTTCGACATCCTCTCACCTCATAGCGTCAGTTCAGATACGATTCCTTGCCAACACGAAAGCGGTCGTGATTTTTGTCTGCGGCAAAACACCATGAAAGACACCCCATCAGGACTGATTCCGTGATCGTGGGTACGATTCCGGATTGCTGGCCGTTGTCATCCAGTGTCATCCTCGGATTTCCCTCTGTGCTGTGCGATGGATGTGGGCTGTACGGAGAACTCACATAAGGTGCGTTGGTAACTTACTCGTTCTTTGTTCTCGTATCAGAGACTTATTTCAAGGCAGTGTGGGACTCGTCCTGAATCCTGTGTCAACTACATACAAAGCTGAAGTACTGCCTTACTCCTGCCACACGCGCACTTTTTTGTCCATCTGGCAAGAGCCCATTCGAAAATCTCCGGAAACTATGCTTGTCTCTTCAAAGTTCGTCGTCTCCAACGCTCATGAAGCGTTATGGGCTCTCATGGGGTACGTCGTATCCTAACTTTGTTGCCCTCAATTCTCATCGGGATATCAGGAAAGCAAATCCCGTTGGCGATGCGACAATCTCGAGGTGCGGCATGTTAGAGTTTAGGATATGCATAGTCGGTGACTCCACGTTAACAGCGGGAACAGGGGTCCCAAGGGCGTGTTGCGCGAACTACCCGTATGGTACGGCCTCGTCTGCCTGCTAGTCAGCCTGTTGAGCTGATTATTCAACACAGCCAACCCCCTCCCATCATTCCTATTTCCGAGTTTGTGTTCTACCAGAGCCTCTTGTGCCGATCTGACGCAACACTAGTTCTCAACCACCCCTCTACGCCTTGACGATTGGCGTCGACAAATATGCATCTACACACATACCCAACCTCCAAGGAGCCAAAGCAGATGCGGACGCAATCGTCCAATATCTTCGCGGCCGAACTTCATGTTCCCCGCTCCCAGATCATGACTCTGCGCGACAAGACCGCGACTCGCGCCCGCATCATCGATGCACTCACTACGCTGAAGACCGACGTACGGATTCGTAACGGCGACCCCATCTTCATATACTACGCCGGGCATGGAACGACAGCGCCAACCCCTGAACGATGGGAGGCAGGCGGCGCGGACTCGGAGATCCAGCTGATCGTCCCATACGACTGTCACACGGAGGTAGCCGGAAAGGTGGTACAGGCCATCCCAGATCGTACAATCGGCGTGCTCCTCCAGCAGCTCGCTGACGAAAAGGGCGACAACATCGTATGTGATCGCTATTTGCTTTCATTCTCTCGTTCTGACTTGGAACGCAGACGGTCATCTTCGATTGCTGTCATTCTGGCTCTGGGACGCGCACGGACGTATGGGACCCCACACGGTTGGCACGAGGCTTTCATCTTGAAGAACCCTTGCCCGAGGACATTGACGAGGGTATCCTGAAGGATAGTCAGACGGGTCGTGGAGCAAGCGTTCCGTCAGGTTTCGCACACGCGGGTTTAAGGTCACACGTCCTCCTGGCAGGCCTGCGGAGCAGAAGAGGTTGCGTTAGAGCAGAAAGGTCGAGGCATCTTCACGCGGGCGCTACTGAGGGCATTGTCCGTCGTAGGTGCGGATAGGATGACCTACACGGATCTGATGAGTAGGATAACCGACCTTCCTCGGCACGTCCCTATTACGGTCATGGCGTCACGGGGAATGCTAACTGTTCCACTTTGACAGTCAAAACCCTCAATGCGAAGGCGCGAATGCTGGGCGTATACTTTTCAACTCGCGAGCTCCAAGTCAAGGCCGGGTCTTGTACCGCGTACACGCAGAGGACAACAAATACATCATGGAAGCAGGGATGGCGCATGGTATAACTGAGGGCAGCGAGTTCGCAATCTACACCTCTCGGGACCCTAGTTTTAAAGAGTCTCCGTTGGGAAGTGCTTGGAACCGGCGCCATCCATCTTTTCTCTACAGAGATGGTTTTACCGACCGGGGCAACTCCTTTGTATATCCTGGAACACGCTTTCGCCTTGCAAACTCGTATAGGCGCAGAGGAGGCGCTCCGGCTTCATGTTCCGGTGAACGACCAAATGGCCAGCGTTTTCGCAGGCGCTAGCGTCCGAGATGCAGGACAGGGACCCCGGTCAGCGTACCATCCTTCTCGTCGAAAAGGACGAGGCCGACATTGCCATCGCCTTGGAGGATGGCGAGATTGTTTTCCACATCTTGGACGCCCTTACTGTCAGCCTCGGGATGACGCGGATGTATCATCCCTTAGGGCAGCCTGGCGTTGACGACCTCGCAATTATCCGGGGCGCGGCTCACTTCTACTGGCATCTCCGCCGTTCTCCCCTGAAGAGACGGTTGCAGAGCAGGGTGCATGTGGAATTCACCAAATTGGTAGAGACGGACGACAAGGATGATCTTTTCGGGCGGATATGTGTTCCCGAGGGCCCCAACCTCGTCGACGAGCAAGGAAGGATAGACATCGAGGCGGATGACACGACTTTGTACGGGATGAAGGTTATTAACGAAAGTGAAGTCGGGCTGTACGCGTCCTTGTTTTACTTCGACAGTAGCGATCTTAGCATCGGTATGCCATTCTTTGGCACGTCTTACCTTTGCGTCGCTAAATATTCTTTTCTAGAGCCGTACTATCAGCAGCCCACCTCAGGAGCACGCCCGGATCCATCCCTTCGTCCGGGAGGAAGCCTCACCATCGGATATGGCAATAGTGGCTCTGTGCCGTTCACGTACTACCTGCGACCGGGCCAGGACCTCGACGTCGGCTTTCTCAAGCTGTTTCTATCCACAGAGCCCCTGGACCTCTCCTCGATACCACAAGAGTCACCCTTCCATGGCATTCGCTCAGGTGCGCCGCCAAGGCGCAAAGTGCGCCGTATATGGGACGCAGTTATGATCGCAGTGGTCCAGCACCGTCCCGGACGATTGACCTCGACTGCCGGTGTTTCGTCAAGCTCCGTGTCATCTCCTGGCAGCGAGGCCAGTTCATTACCCCAAACGTCACCACCTCCAACCGCTTCCCATTCACAAGCGAGCCACACGGAGTCCGCACATCCTATATTGCCTATCCCTTCGCCAAAACAGGTTTCTGCCGCCCAACTTCCCGAAGAGATGGACACAGGATTCGTTGATCCCTGAGATATCATCCCAATCCTCGCTGGTGCATTCACCTCGACAAGCTCCCGCTTCGGGCCATGTGTCGCGCGGAGATTATGCCGCATGCACTATGGGAGATTCATCATGACCGGGCTGTGTATGTGACATGAACCTAAGACGTGGAGAGTGGGGCGTGGGGCGTGAGAGTTTGGGGGGCGTGCTCAAGTACGTGCGCGTTCATAAATACATTGAAGCAAAGCAGAAAATGCTAACGACGTCGTCATAAATTAGATTACAATGTAATGCGGGATATTCAATGTTGTTTCTTTATGAATTTCCGTCTAGCGAGAACGTCATTGTGCAGTCTTTGTTCATATGAGCATTAAACGCACTTGACGGAAACCGGTGTTGGGGCAGGGGCCTCGCCTTTGTCTCCCTCCGCGTCCGTCCTTATCCACGGAGGTTCGGCGTCAGGCAACGGCGTGTGATCCTCGTCCTCCAGGCTTCCCCTCAGCCCCGTGGACGTGTCCCTCTCCTTCGTCGACACCAGCCGGAAGAGCGGGTAGTACACCCTCTGGCCCTTCTTGTTGACCTTGGACTTGAAATTGCCGACGGTCGTGCTGCGCATCCAGGCCGCGGAGGCGCTGACGGCGCCCACGTTGGCGACGGGGGGCTCGGCGGATATGCCGATGGAGACGCTTTTGACGGAGGGGGTGCCGAGGTAGCGTGCGTAGGACGCGCAGGCGTGCACCTCGGACACGATCACGGCGTCCTTCATCGCGGGCTCGTCGAGAAGCCGGCGCAGGCTGCCGGGAGGATCGATCGTGGTGATGGCGTCGTTGTCCATCGCGAGGACGGCCCCCTGCCCGGACGTGAACTTGAAGGAGGCCTTCACGCCGCACTGCGCGAAGACGGGGGTCTGGCTGCACTCCCGCACCACGGCGCAAGAAACACGCGCACCAGACAGAGTTAGACGGACGTTGGGGACCGCGTTGGGGATGGAAGAAACTACCTACGCGCTCACGTCCACCGAGGCGTCCATCTCCCTCGCGTTCTGCGACACGAGCCAGGTCACCCCCGTCGAGTCCGTCGCCTCCGACCCGCCATACGTCTTCGGCTCGGGAATGCCGTGCTGCTTCGCCAAGCCGTCGTCGTAAATGTTGCCCTCCTTGATGAAGACGCCCATGCGTCGGCCGCGTCGCCAGAACGCGAGGTCGAACGCTGGCTTGCGACCGGCCGTGATGCGCCCCCAGTCCCCAGCTCGCACTTCGACTTCGGGGTCCCAGCTGGCGTATTTCTTGCTGGAGCGGAAGAGGAGGTCGACGTATGTGCGTTGGCTGTCGGCCATGTGGATGAAAATGTTGTTACTTGTAGGATGGGGTGATGTGGGAAAGGAGAACGCGGAGTGGCGGTTGGGGTCAGCTTTATAGGCGACGTTGGCGATTGCCACCTGCTCGACACGGGAGATCCGGACATGAGAGGCGCATCTGGCCCCTTCGAGGCATGAGGCAATCTATGCTCTTCATTGTCCAGCCAGGGAAAATATGCCTTTCAACTGCTCATGCTATGTGTTGTAAACAAAAGTTGTCTGCTACATACTTGAAAAGGGAGAGCTAGCGTCAAAGAATTGTTAGTTCATCCTTGCCTAGGCTAGTTCAAATTTAGAGGCCTTGGCTGGGTGCCCCCAGAAAGGAAATCCGCAGCACGCCCTCGAAAGTTCCCGCGCACGGAAAAGGAAACCCTACGTAGCTCTCGTGTGCCCTTCGGTGTCATCAGAGTTGATTAGCGAAAACAGTCTCGTCATATAGTCACGTGATAGCGTCGCGCACCATGAATGCGTCGACGAACACGAAGTCGTTGATGATCTGCTGTTGCGGTGTTGTTCCCTTCGTTTGTGCACTCTCTTCTGCTTTCATGGCACCATGAGAAGATCTTAAACACTCTCAATCCACGCTTTCACCCACTATTGAAAAGATAGATCTGGAAGTAGATAAAGTGATCGAAATGTTTCAGATATACAATTTGTCTTCCTCCTTGTCAACAGGTCTCCTGTCTGCTCCATGGCTCTCTTTCGCCCTCCATGACCTCGCAGAAAGAGGACCAATGGTCAACAACAGAAGGACGCCTCCATCTCAAGTTCATCTTGGATGAGGCTATCCCGCAATGGCCGAACGGTCCTCATGACTGGCAGGTTGAGGTTACCTCCAACCTCCTTGACCAGCATCATCAGCTTCTTGTAGCGGGATGCGGGGAGGGAAAAACAGCTGCCATGTACCTCCAAATAATGCTTCGCAGATATCTTCGTGAGCACCCCGAGCTCAACCGCCTTGGCTTGTCACTCGTCGAGAACCCCGTTGTTCTAGCAGTCACGCCGCTCACAGACCTCGCGCATAGTCAGGTAAGTGATATCTTGTAGATATAATGATGACGGACTCACAGACTTCGCACATAGGTTGCCGAGATGACAAAACTAGGCATCAAAGCCGTGTCGTTGGACAAGGACCACATGGCCGCTGTCCGAAAAGCGGAAAAGCGGGACTTGCTGGAAGAAGTGCGCCGTTGCGAGTGGGAGGTCGTCATTGCCTCGCCAGAACGACTCAGAATGCTGGAGTTCGACCGTATTCTGCGCAACAAAACGTTCAACGAGAGCATCGTCACATATGCCGTTGACGAGGTACACGTTACCATAGAGTGGGGCAAAGCTTTCCGTGAGGCGTATGCGGCCATCGCAAAGCTCCGCGCCCGCCTCCCCGGGGTTCCTATTCTGATGATGACAGCAACTCTGTCACCCGAACTGGAGCACGCACTTTTAACGGACGTGATGGAGTTTCGTCCGGGTCAATACCGCACCCTTCGAAGGTCCATCGAGCAGCCCAACGTGCGAACGATGTTCTACACTCTACACGGTGGGATTGCTGGGTCCGCGTTTCCGGAGCTGACTTGGGCAGCGACAGGAGTAGGAAAAACCCTCATCTACTGCAAAGATTACACGACGTGCTGGAACATCGCATCGTACCTGCAAAGAATACGGCCACTTCACGCAAACCGTCAACAGAATATCCGAATCTACAACGGACTTACCAATGATCCCGACGCAAGGCAGAACGAGAACGAAGAGACGTTGCAAGCCTTCCAAACGGATCCCGATTGCTTCACGGTCGTGGCCACGATCAAGTGCGGGATGGGTGTTGACATCCGAGGGGTGGATTATGTGGCCGTAATGGGCCTTCCTGACACCCCCGAGGAGATCGTCCAGTATTTTGGCCGCGCTGGGCGTGATCGCACGCGCTTTGCTGTGGCCATTCTCTACATCGAGCGCAGCTTCGTTCAAGAGATCCGCACTGAAAGCAATAAGGCAGTCGCAAAGGGAGAGGAAACTAGCCGGGTAACAGCGGCGGAATACGTACCGCCTCCACGCGATCGACGGACAGAAGATACAGGTTCCTCCAAATCAAAACGGATGGACGACCTTACATTGCGGCGGTTGGTTGAGTGTCACGTCAAGCACCTGTGCATCACCGCCGAATTGAACCGTGTATTTGGGCGTCACGCGTCATCTTCCGTCTCGCTCGCTTCCTGCTTGGATGCAGGACGTGTCCTGCTCTACTCCAGCTGCATCGCAATGCTCCCTCTCGAAGATCCACGTCGTCCCCCCATTCGCTTCGTGCAACCCTTCCCACCCCCTCCTCCCAGCGAACCGAGCGAAGAACCACCTCCAGAAAACCCTCAGGCTGTCGTTGATGCCCGGATGGCCTTCCACGAAGATGCAGACCACGACGCAGAGAATGACGACATCGACGTCGTACCTACCTCGAAGTTGACCGTCAAAATGCTCCAGCTTGCCGAAACTCACCTGGACAAGTTCTGCATCAAAACCTGGCTCGAGCTGGGCACATCGAGTGCCGCCGCATATCCCGACTACGACTTCATCTCGGATCCCCCTTTCTCCCTTATCCCCGACAAGCAACGGCGTGCACTCACCAGCAACCTCGCTGCAATTCGCGATCGTGAGGCTTTGGCAGCGGCACTGTTCGATTGGGAGTTCCTCGAGGACTGTGGGAACGCGCTGTTCGATGTGGTGAAGGGGATTCATCGGCGATTTGACGAGATACGGGACGAGGCGAAACAGGAGCGGGCTAGGAAGGCTCGAGCGAAGAAAATGCAGGCGGGGGGGAGCAACAAAGGTGCGTACCTCGAGTCCTCACTGGCACTTTCGCGTTGGGTGCCACTCACCGTTGGCATTTCGACAGCGCCGACGGCGACGAATAAACGTCCCAGGAAGGTGGCAACGCCTCGCGAGCCACTCAAACGGCACGACAACGCAGAAAATAATGCAAAGTAAGTATTCACTCTTGTTCGGTATGTGCTCGGTCAGACTTACCTCGTCCTCTCAGCCCGTTGGTGCAGAGTATCGCCCAAGTCTACTCTCACGACAATCCGCCCTCTACCCCCTCCAGAGCGTCACATGAAAACCTACCCGCTACGCCGTCGCGATCATCGCGTACACCCCGCCAATGCTTTGCCACCCCGCGTCGAGCTCGTCCCTCCAGTCCGACGACACCCCGATCTTTGTACCGACAGCGCGGCTCCGTCATGTCTCCGCGTCGTTACCATCCATACAACCCTCCGTCCCCCGCCAGCCAACCGCGATCGTGATACACGTACATTACATTGCCATCTCTCCATCTTCGTCTACAGATACAGGTACATGCATATAAGTAGACATATCTTCATATCCCTCGGGCACGGGGATTTGGACGTGTTTGTTGTCCCACTCCTCCATCGTCTTCGCAATGTATTCACCTAGCTTGTTCTTCTTCCCCATGATCTTATAACCCTCTGAGTAATCGTCCTGGGCCAGGAAACCAAAGCTTCGGCCTTCGCGTCGACGATGAAGATCATTCGCGTGGGCAATTCGTATGACCTCGCGGATCTCGTTGTGGTTGGGAGGCATGCCGTGCGTCGTGGTCCGTTGCGCGAGCTTGACGTTCTCCTCCAGTTCCCGAATTAACACTAAAAAGCGGTGGATGTGCATGGAGATAACATTGCGGTAGAATTCACTATCAAACTCCTGGCCCTTGTGCTGGGCAAGCTCTTCAAGCCAGAAGTTGAAGTGTTCCTGCATGAGGTCAAGTTCATGGAAGTGACCAGCCTGGCCTTTCAGGTTGACGATGTTAAGGACGGTCCTTATCACGTGACAAGTGGCTCAGGCTACAGTATTTGTGTAGATGAGAAGTGGGATCAGGTGATCCAGACGTCTCGTTTATACGAAGGTTGAGGTCGGTAAGCTAGGCAGTAAGTCTTCGCGGAAGACTTAGGCGAGCTTTCGACTTAGTTACTTTGGGCTCTCTTTAGTATACTTAAGAGGAGGTTCTTTAGTTAGAACAGTCCTGTATTTACAAAGAGAACGAGCTGAGGAATGGCTCGTTCGATGAGCCTCCTTTTATAAGAAAGGAGGTCGAGTAAATATATGTACATTGAGCGACGGTCGTATCAAGTATCTACGGGGATGAGACTGTGGCACCGTCGCGGCTGTGCCGTTGAGACGGTGACGATCTGTGGCACTGTCGTCGGGACGGTGACGATCTGTGGCACTGTTGTCGTCGCGTCGTTGAGACGGTTACGAACTGGGCACAGTCGTAATCCGTCGTTTAGCGACATCCTTCCTAATAAGGTAATGGAAAATGAAGTACCTTGGACAAGTTGTAACACTATCCCCCTCTCTAGAATCTACGTCTCGTAGATTCCTGAATTGAAGCGGTTCTAGAGGGATCTCTTGAACATGCTGTCGATCGCTCGTTCTTCGCCATAGGAGGAGGAATATTGTTGATGCGAGGAAGGTGAGGATCGTAAGTCCTACGATGATGCTGATGACGACAAGGAGCCAGCGTGGAGTAGGTGTATTGAAAATTACGGGATCGGGCGACTGAGTGGGTTGCATCATGCTTCTGAGTCCTCATGTTTTGATGTTCACTCCTTTTATCCTTATCCGGAATCAAGCGATAGAATTCCATTCTACCGCTTGAGTAACGCCTCTACTACTTTTACGTCCTCCTCGTCTATCGTAGTAGCCCCTAACCGATGTCCTATCCTCGCCGTCGTCGCGTGATCCGGGCTCTTGAACCGAGGCCCGCGTTTTCGGAAGAGTCCCTTGATGCCGCATCTTCCTTTTGACTCCTGCATGGCTTCTTCGTCTAGGCTCCTCGGCCTCTTCATGGCGCGAGCAACGTCCGGACGGCTTAAGAGTTCCGTGACTCGTTTGAGATGACGAAGGAGTTCTTCGTCTTGTGGGTCGGGCGTGGGAGTGCGCGAGAGGACGGGCGAAGGAGGAGGGGTGTTAGGAGGGGTGCAGTCGGTGGTGGAGAGGTTGCGCGAAGAGGAGGTGAGGGTGGAAGACATTTGGTTGGTGTGGGTGGTGCGAGTGGGTTTGTTTAGACGATGTCTGAGGATGTTGTGGTCTTTGTCGCTTTCCTCTTTATCCTTACGATGCGGAGGGGCAATGATGTAATCGTTGCCAGCAATCGTAAGCGATGATTCGTACATAATCAAAACTGAGTCGTAAGCAGGCGACGCGTCCAGCGCGTTACAGGGAGAATATCAAGCGTTTCGCCTTCCTCGTAGCGATAGGAACCGGTATAGTAGAGAAGTCCGAGGAAAATATGCGTGCGGATGAGGGCGCAGTCCGTGATCAGTCCGAGGAGTATCGTAAGGAGAAATTGTAAAGGCGGGATGATGGGAGAAATAGTCCGAGTGCGTATGATGGGTGAAGTCTGTCCGCGCGCTTACCAGGGTTCCAGCCAGTGATCCTTCGACTCCTCCGCTTCCTGCAAGTCCCAATCTGCTTCCTTCCAGAAGAGATCGTCGACGCGCCATGAGTGATTGAAGCGTGAGGGGGGTTCTTGTTGAGTGCGGAGCATTGCGTCCTCCCAATACAGCCACTGCTCAGTGGCGTGTTGGGCGGCTTCGTGCGTCAGGCTCTCGCGTCGCGTGAGGAATCCCAGAAGCTGCCTGTGGGCACGGGCGGTAGCGTCGGTACGTCGGAGGTGGGGGTGGGACATCAGTGTTCCTGGACCGTAACTGATATCCGGACGGTCCGGGCGAGGGCGAGGAAGAGGAGTCTGTGGTCGGAGGGGATCGCAGGGCCGAGATCGGGGGAAGTGAGGGGGAGCGCCCTTGCGACGGGGGCAATCTCGGCGGAGATGGCCTCGCTTGCCGCATTTCCAGCAGCGTTTCCGCGGCTTCGAGGGAATCGCGTCCCACTTCTCTTGCGTCCACGTGGTTGGTTCGTCGCTCCATGGGTCCGAGGGATTCTCGGCTACTTCCTTCGTCCTGTCGTCCTTCTCCGATTTGTCCGCCGAGCTGTCCGATTCGTCCGCTGAACTGTCCGACTCGTCCGTTAGGTTGAGTTCCTGTCTCCGGCGAGCGCGGTCTTCCATCATCCGATCGACTATCTTCTTGAGTTCCTTGAAGTTCTTCCTCACTCGATGCATCGGGGAGTCTGAACTCTCTGATCCGCTTGAACGGTCTTCCGTCGGGGTCGACAGAATCATGTTTACGTCGCTGTGCGGTGACTCGGGGATCCTGGGTGACGGGATCTCGAGTGTGGTCGGGGTGCGGACGTAGGAATGAGGGATAGGGGGCAGGGTTTCCGTGCCACGGCATGGGAGCGTCGCTAGCAGATAGTGGGAATGGAGTTGGCGGTCTAGGCACGGCGGACAGCCGAGGAGGTGTCCTAGGTACCGGTCGCGGATTGCTGGCCGGTCGTCCGGTCGGTTGTCCGGGCTCTGGAAGGACCAGGGACTGTCCCGATAGCTCTCTTGGCAGGGGCTGTCTGAACTGCTCTTCGGGTAATCCGTTTCTAGCGACGGGAGGCTGGACGGGGTTAATCTGGGTGATGCCGGGGATGGGTAAGGATCCTGGTGGCGTGGGGGCGGTGACGGGTCGTGGAGGGGCGTTAGGAAGGAACGGGGGTCTGGTGAGGGCAGATGCGATGGGATCGGGTCGAACAGTATAGCCCGGGGAGATGTGATGTCCATGGAAGATGAGGTCGATGTCGGGGCCTTCGCGTGGCGACATATGGGGAACTCCGGTAGTTTCCATTCGTCTTCGGAGGATTTCTCCTTCGTAGGCGGCACGGAAGGTATGTCTTTCCCAGTTGAGCCAGTTGACTCGGAGTCCGACTTCAGTGAGGAACTTTCGGAGTTCTGCGACGTTGAGTATAGCCGCTGCGCTAGCTTCCTGAATCGTCGAAGGAGCTTGACCTCTCGTTCCTCCATTTCGGTCGAGAGCGTCAGGTACCTCAAGTCCAGCTGGTGGAGTTCTTCGTCGAGCATCTTGTTGTGGTCTTCCAGGATGCCCTGGACGTCGGCCGACTCCCTCCTGAGGTCGTCGATCCGCTGCCTGGCCTGCTCGATCGCTACTCCGGCTATCATGTGGGCTATTTGATTCTCGAGTATCGGGGAATCGGGTGTTGGGACCTTCGTCGCTTCGGACCACGGGAATTGCATTGGCACCCCCTGTTCTTCCGTTTGGTCCTGACCTAGACGGAGGAGGTACTGACTTAATTGCGAAGATTGCTGCCGATCGAGCGATGAAGCAGTCTCCACAGAGAGTGCGTTCCTGTTGAGTGTGGTGTGCTTTGTTGCAGACGAGGCGGATGCGTTCGACATTGTTGGTTGAGACGGTCTGATTGGTAGAGGAGATGTTGGTTGCGTTCGGGGTGGTGGACATTGGTGATCTGTCTTGTTGAACCTGTAGGGTTTTTATCCCCCCCTTGTTGGCAGTGCATTCGCCTGAATGTCGTTGAGTCTCACTAATGTCTTACTTTCGTCTTGCGTTTCTTTCGTCTTGTTGGTCTTCGTTCTCGCTGCGTTGCGTCGGTTTCGTCGCGATCAGTGGCTTCTGTGTTGGTATCTTTGATTGGCTGTGGTGGTAACTTCGGTGCCTTGGGGTTATTACGATGGAACTCTGCGATCGCATCTTTTGATCCTTCGAGATTAGATGCTGGTTCCCATGTGTTACCGGAGTCGGGGTATCCTTTCCATTTTACGAAGTAATGTAACGGTTCGGAATATCGTTTGTCTAGTTTCGAGGCTATTATTATTTCCAGTTCGTAGAGTTCTTCATCGTTTACTAGTTCCGGAGGCGGTTTTTCGTAAGCTTCTCCATATTGTTCTGTTTCTTTGAACGGAATTAATAGTGCCGCGTGAAATACCGGATGTATCTTCCACTTTGCCGGTAGTTCTAAGCGATAGGTTACTGGTCCTATTACTTTTTCAATTTTGAATGGGCCGAATCGCTTTGGTGCTAGTTTAGTTTTCGGGTATACCGTGTTAAGATTTTTTCCGTCTAACCACACTTGGTCACCCTGTTTGAGTTGATCTCGCAGTGTGAGTGTTTGATCGTGCTGCATTTTCATCAGTTTGGCAGCTATTTCCAGACTTGCTTCTGCGTTGTTCCATGCGTCCTTAAAGTTCTTTATTCTTTCTTCGGCCGTCGGTATTCGCGGATCGGTCGGTATTGTCGGGTTAAAAACCGGTTGATACCCATGTAGGAGTTCAAATGGGGAGGTTTTCGTAGCTGAATGTTGTCTTACATTGTGTGCAAATTCTGCTTTTGGTAGAAGTTTTGCCCAATTCGTTTGATCTCCGTTGCAGAATGCTCGAAGATATTGTTCTAATTCTTGATTCACTCTTTCTGTTTCGCCATCCGTTTGGGGATGATACGCTGTACTGAGCGACGAGATAACTCCGAGGCTTTCGCAGATGGATTGGAATACTTTGGATGCGAATTGAGGGCCTCTGTCCGATATCATTCTTTTCCATAGTCCAAATCGTCTGTAAACATTGTCGATCAGAAGATCAGCTGTTTCTTCTGCGTTGATCGTCTTTAGGCACGGCGTGAATACTGCGGTTTTAGTGAACCTGTCGACGACTACGTTGATCGAATCGAATCCGTTGGAGATCGGAAGGTCTGTAATAAAATCCGATGTGATCGTTTCCCATGGTCGTTCTGGTATTTCCGTAGGTTGTAATGGATGTTTTGCCGGATGTGTGACATTCTTCGTTGACTGGCATACGGGACATCCTTGAACATAACCTTTCACGAAGGAAATCATCTTTGGCCACCAAAAGTTTCTTTGTACCAGCTCTAGAGTTTTCATTTCGCCTGGATGTCCAATTATTTCCAGATCATGATGCGATTTTAGGATCCTGCGTCTGAGTTCGAGATTCTGTGGCACATAGATCTTTCCTTTTCTGATGATCAGATCGTTCTCGAAGTTCCAATCTTCGATTCCTTTTGCGAGGGTGCGTGGTCCCGATCTTTTGATTGTCTCTAACGCTGTCCAAACCTCATCATCTAGGTGTGAGAAGTTTCTTAGTTCTTTGAGAAGTTCTTTGTCTCCAACTCCTTCGACTGCTCCTCTTCCGGTGGCTCTAGCCCTGAAAACCGAAGGGTGAAGCAAGATGCGATCGCCGTTGTCTGGAATATCTTCCTTATGATCTGGTCTTCTAGAAAGTCCATCTGCCTTGTTCGTACTTCCTGGTTTGTGTACCAAGGTGTAGTCGAAACGGGACAGATACAAGCTCCATCGTGCTTGTCGTCGATTGAGTTTCTGAGCTGTTGTGAAATATTCTAGATTTTTATGATCTGTCCAGATTTCGACTTTGTGGTTCGCTCCTTCTAGATAGTGTCGCCAGTGTTCTAAGGCTTTCACTACTCCTAAGAGTTCTTTGTCGTATATCTCGTAATTTTGTTCCACGGGAGATAGTGATTTGGATAGGTACGCGACCGGATGCCATCTTTCGATCTCATCTGGCTGCGATAGGATGGCTCCGTACGCAAAGTCGGAGGCGTCACTCTCTATGCGGAATGGTTTGTTTTCATCGGGCATAATTAAGATTGGGGACGATGTGAATTCTCGTTTCAGTCTTTCGAAGGTACGTTCACATTCGGCCGTCCAGTTCCATTCGTGGTCTTTCTTTGTGAGCTGGAATAGGGGTCTGGCGATCTTAGAATAGTCTTTGATGAAGCGTCGATAGAAATTTCCAAATCCGAGGAATGATTGGACTTCTTTTACTTTCCTTGGTGTGGGCCATTCGGCTAGTCCTTGGACTTTGACCGGATCCATCTGTACCTTGTTGTGCGTGATTATCACGCCTAGGTACTCGATCGATGGTTGTTCGAAGAAGCACTTCTCTGGTTTGAGGAATAGATCGTTCCGTTCTAGAAGTTGGAGGGCTTCTTTCATCAGTTTTCTATGTTCGTCGAGTGTTTCTGTAAATATCAGTATGTCATCCATATAGACCACTACTTTTCCGGTGTCTATTAATTCTTTGAACAGTGTGTTCATCATTGCTTGGAATGTTGCGGGTGAGTTGGTTAGTCCGAAGAACATTACCATTGGTTCGAAAAGGCCTCTGTTTGTTTTGAACGCAGCTTTCCATTGATCTCCTTCTTTGATCCGAACATTGTTGTATCCCCATCGGAGATCGAGCTTTGAGAAGATCTTAGCGCCCTTTAATTTGTCGACGAGATCTGAGATGAGTGGTATCGGGTATTCATTTTTAACCGTGATCGAGTTAAGATAGCGATAGTCCTGTACTGGTCGAAGAGATCCGTCTTTCTTCTTGATAAAGAAGAAGGGCGATGATATCTCTGATTTTGATTCTCGGATGTACCCTTTTCGTAGATGCTCGTCTATGAATGTGTCCAGTTCCTTCCGTTCTGGTACCGTCATTGGGTATACTTTGCAATTTCGAGGTTTCCATCCTTCAGTCAGGTCTATCGCGTGATCCCAAGGTCTGCTGATTGGAAAGCGTTCCGACGCTTTCTTTTCGAATACCTTCTGATACTGTTTGTAACTAGACGGAATCATCTCATCGAGTGTCTTCTTCTTCTCTCCTATGGCCGCTCTTTCTGCGAGTTCTTGTGCCTTGGTTGCTCTTGCTGTTATCCAAATACCGGGTTCGTTTGCTTCTTTTGCAATCGGCATTGTTTCTACGTCAGTTTTTCCATGGAATGTTCTGACTATCCTGATATCGGCGATATCGGAGTTGGATTCGGGGTCTTCTTGTTCTTCTATCGTTGCGTGATGGTTGATCTCTTGTTCTTCGAATGATTGTAGAGAGTGTTCGTCTTTTCCTTGGACGATCATTGTTTTACTGGTAGTGAGGCACGTACCTGGACATGTTTGTAGTGTAATCTGTCTCTTTCTCCAATCGATATGAGGATTGTGTTTCTTGAGCCAAGGGGTTCCTAAGATTACTTCGTCTCCTCCTAGGGCTGTGACGAACAATCCTAGGTTTTCGCGGTGAATTTCTCCGTTGATCCCTTCCATCGTCATTGGAAGGTACACTTTCTGTTTGATCTCTCCTAGAGTGTTCCTAGATCCATCAACGTTATATATTGGTATTGGCTTCTTCAATTGGATCAGATTCATCTTGTGTTTTCGTACGAAATCTGGATGGATCAGGGTACTGCTTGCTCCGCTATCGAGTAGTGCTTTTGCTGCGGCTTTACGGAACTTTCCATGAAATGTAACAGGTATATGAATTGATGGAGCGTGCGTTGCTCCATCTTGGTATGACCTTATATACACTGTTCTATTTACGTCATCTCCTGTTTCCTGCACAGGAGACCGATTTGAAAAGTTCATTGTCTGTGTCCTTTCAACAGCCGCGGTTGAAGGACGATTCAAAAACCCTGATTGTCTTTGAACATGTTGGCAGTGCGTGCGAACGTTTCACTGTCCATCTTGTTCACAAGCTTGGTGATCTGATCAATCGGGGATTCTTCCTCTGTTAGATTCGCTGTTCGTGCATTGATCGTTGTTTGGGTACGTTTCTCCGGGCAGTTCCTGGAGATGTGTCCTGGCTTTCGGCAATAGAAGCATGATCCTGATTTCTGGAGTTCGGTACGTTCTTGCGGGGTAAGTCGTCTGAAGTTTCGGTTATTGTTTCCGGTTTGAGCGGTCCTGGCGGTGGTAACGTTCCCTTTATTTCCGTTTCCTCTTCGGAATGGAACGTACGTCTGTGGTTTCTTGTATAGAAGGGTGAGATCACTCGTCGGGTTCATTGGTCTCGTATAATGTCGTTGGAATGCTTGAGCTTCTCGCCAGTTATTATCGATGCGCAGTGCGAGTTCATACCATTCGTCGATATCGTTCGAGATGTGATCTCTCTTAAGAATCTCGACTACTATATCGTTGCGCAGTCCTCTCTTGAATTGGTCGATCAATGCTTTATGATCGTAACCGGCTTCCATAGCATAGTCTCTAAAGACCGTGATGTAATCTTTGGTTTCCATAGTGCCTTGTTCCAGGCGCTGTATGTTGAATCTAGCGTCTCTTCCGGGGTCTATTTCTCCAAAGGTTTCTAAGAAGTAGTCACGGAATCCCGTCCATGGAAGATACCTTTCTGGATCTATGCCGCGCTCTCGTGTCTTATCGATCTTGCTTATTAAGAGGGACGCCCAGTGAAGGGCGGGTCCATCTGTGAGATGCGAGAGTACAAAGGTTATCTTACGCATGTTGGTTTTGTATGCGTTGGGGAATGCTATGAAGCGAAGTACGCATTGTTCAATGAATTTTGCTGCCTTCGCTCGGTCTCTTCCGTCGTACACTCCTAGCGCGTTCAGTTTGAATCCTTTGTCTTTGTCTTCGGGTTTAGATCCAATCGTTCCTGTTCCTCCCGGTGGTGAATGCCATGGTGGGTGTCTCGGTCCTTCCGGAAGATCTGCGGTTGCTCCTCTTCCGAATACATAGTCCTGAACCTTTTTTCCTTTCTCATTACCAGCTGATCGGTCAGAAGGCGATGATGGTTGTGGTGATGGTGCTTTCCATCCTATTGGTTCGCCTAAACCGAATCCTATGGGGAATCGAGCCTTATGTCCCGGTTTCGCGGGATCGGCTGGTGTTGGAGTTGCAGGCGTCTGGAGCGGTATACTAGTTTCTCCAAGGGGGACATTGCTAAGTGTGGCGGCGGGGTTGGGTATCGAGGTGGTAGCGTCTCCCATTGTCGTGACGTTCTCTGGTCTTCCGAATAGATTCCCTTGTCTTCCTTTTCTGGTTTCGAAGATATCTTTGTCTGATTTAACTGATGGAGATCCTGTTGATTCTTCTGTATGTCTTTCCGTTTCTGTTGCGCTCGCTGGGCTGCCTTCTCGACTTCCTCCGGAATCGGACTTAATTTGGGGGCTTGATACAGTTCTCTTAGGTTCTGGCGCGGTTTCTTCTGGAGGCTGTGCACTTGCTGCGGGTTCTTGAGGATGCTGGAGTTCGGTTTGAGGGTTCTGTGGTTCGGTTGTCGTGTCGGTTGTGTCGGTATCGGGATCAAATTCCCAGTAGTCCTTAATATTCCCGGTGTAAGGTTTCTCTTCGACTTTCTGTGCGTCCGGGTGTTTCCAGAGTTCTTCTGATGAGAGGGGCCCGATATGAGGTCTTGAATAATCTGGGCGCTTCCAATGTGAATTGTCGTAGCTTCCGTCTTCCTTTTCTCTTTTGGATCTATCCTTGAAGTATTCTGCTGCTGGGGGAAGGTTGTATCTGTATATAGGCGGGTTCCACTGGTATGCGTATGTCCCTTTGCTTTCTTTTGCGGTGAATGCTCCGTCGTGATAAAAGATGAGATTATAGGGATCAAATGTCCAGTGATGATTTTCTTTTCCGTTGGGGAATTCTCGACTACAATCTGATTGGGGATAAGGGATTTCGAAGTCTGATGGTCTTTTCTCAGCGGGTTGTTCCGCTGGCTCCGTGGTGGGTGTTTTTTCGTTTGACGCCCTGCGCCAAACTGTAGGGTGAGCTAGTGTAGAGGAGAGCTCGTTCTAGTGTTAAGGACGGTCCTTATCACGTGACAAGTGGCTCAGGCTACAGTATTTGTGTAGATGAGAAGTGGGATCAGGTGATCCAGACGTCTCGTTTATACGAAGGTTGAGGTCGGTAAGCTAGGCAGTAAGTCTTCGCGGAAGACTTAGGCGAGCTTTCGACTTAGTTACTTTGGGCTCTCTTTAGTATACTTAAGAGGAGGTTCTTTAGTTAGAACAGTCCTGTATTTACAAAGAGAACGAGCTGAGGAATGGCTCGTTCGATGAGCCTCCTTTTATAAGAACGGAGGTCGAGTAAATATATGTACATTGAGCGACGGTCGTATCAAGTATCTACGGGGATGAGACTGTGGCACCGTCGCGGCTGTGCCGTTGAGACGGTGACGATCTGTGGCACTGTCGTCGGGACGGTGACGATCTGTGGCACTGTTGTCGTCGCGTCGTTGAGACGGTTACGAACTGGGCACAGTCGTAATCCGTCGTTTAGCGACATCCTTCCTAATAAGGTAATGGAAAATGAAGTACCTTGGACAAGTTGTAACAGACGAGGTAGTTGTTGAGGAGTGCAATCCGCGTAACGAGGGCCTCCCCGCTGAAGTCGTATTCAAGGTTAATGAACTGCTCGCTCAGATACGCTGTGTAGTTTGTATTCCCAGAGCCGGCGAACGCGAAGATCCATTTCTGCGTGACACCAGTATCAGTACCCCGACGTCTCACGCATAAGTACAATGCCGGATCGTATTAGCGTACCTTGTGCACCTCCAACACCCGACCAATGTCGCCTAACGCTGTGGCACGGCAGACCTCGATGAATTCCAAGCCATCACGCATAAGGAGCGAGCTGTTCGCCAACGCGTGATCCCCCTCCACGGTGTCGGAGCCAGACCATGCTGGACCGACCGGCATGTCATTTGATGCAGAATTCTCCGGGGTGCGTGGTGATCGGGCTTTCCAGTATGCTTGCGTCGAAGAGTAGCGCTCTTGAAGTACAGTCGCAACTGCAAACAAGTCATTGAGCGACGGGAGCAACCCATCGTCGGCGCGCTTCTGGAAGTAGGCCTCGAGGTCGTCCATTTCATAGAAAGTTCTATGGAGTGCCAAAGACAGATAAATATCACACCTAATGTAGGATAGATATGCACTTACTGGTAACAGTGTAATATGTGACCACGCACGACAACATCGATCAAGTGCGCGTTGGGATAGAACTCCACTTTATGGAGATCAGACGGCTTCGGAGAGTTGATTGCATTGGCCATGAAGCCTAGTGTCGACGGATCCTCGAGCGATTCCTTTCCCACCGGGCCCCATAGCGCGCGCACGATACGGCTCAGTGCCGTCCACTTTGTGTGCCAGAGCTCCAAAACCGGGTGGATAAACCGCCACGAAAAGAAGTCGCTCTCCTTTCCGGAAGAGAGCTTCTTGACCTTGTGAATGCCCTCAAAGCTCTTCCCGTCACCGTGGAAGAACATCAGATGGTCTACCATGGATTCCTCGGTCAGACCCAGCTGAGAGAGGAAGTCAAATATGGCTTCTCGTAGACCGCTGGTTGTGGTCTCGTTTGCGCCGTTTGTTCCAAGTGGATGTACTTTCGTGTGCCGCTTCGGGTCGATCTGGTGTTTTTCCGTTTGGTTCGCAAACCGCTTGTGTGCGTCTGACCGATAGAGAGCAAGTGCGGGGACCCACTCCAGGAGAATAATGAGCCAGTGGTATGCAAAGACTCGCCGAAGGTGCACCGAGTCAGTTTTCTTGCGGATATCGTCGACAATGATTTCGCGGCGAGTCCCTGCCTCGTACTTCGCCCGAATGGGGGCGAGATTGAATGCACCAGCCGGACAGTCTTCCATCTCCACCGCTGTCGCGCCTGTGCCCGTAATCATCCTGTTCTTCGTGCCGATTCTGTTGTTCCGCTGGCGATGAAGAGTCTGGATGTTGTCGAAGACGACCAAGACGGGCTCCTCGACGAAGTTCTTCAAGCGTCTCTTGAGATCCGCACGCTCCATTTCCGCCGTCGTAACCAGTGAATTGCGTGTTGTTGTGTACGGGGCATTCTGACCGAGTCGGCTACCGACTCGGTATGCGGACTGATGGGCCATGGTTGCGAAGAGCGCGATACTGCGACAGAGGGGGAAGAAATTGACCCAATGATTGCGGGAATAGAGTAGACTGCTGATAACACTCGCACAGACCTGTCATGGTACAGTGATCAGCAACGATACAGACCAACTCGTAGCATACACTCACCACTTCCGGAGGTCGATAGATGGCCTCTGAATTGTCTCCCTTGCTTGCATCACGAGCGACGCGCATGAGCAGCCCCCAAACTGTTAAGGACGGTCCTTATCACGTGACAAGCGGCTCAGGCTACAGTACTCTTACGCGTGAGAGGTGGGATCAGGTGATCCAGACGTCTCGGTTTATACGAAGGTGAGGGTCAATAAGCGAAGCAGTAAGTCTTCACGGAAGACTTAGGCGAGCTTATCAACTTAGTTGGCTTGGGATTCTCTTTAGCGTTTAGAAGAGGAGGTTCTTATTAGAACAGTCCTGTATTTACAAAGAGAACGAGCTGAGGAATAGCTCGTTCGTTGAGCCTCCTTTTATATGAAAGGAGGTCGAGTAAATAAATGTACATAAGGCAACGATCGTATCAAGTATCTACGGGGACGCGACTGTGGCACAGTCGTAGCTGTGTTGTCGACATGTCGACGAGCTGTGGCGCGGTCGTGGCTATGTCGTCGGGACGGTTACGAGCTGGGGCACAGTCGTAACTCGTCGTTTAGCGACGTCCTTCCTAATAAGGCAACAGAAATGAAGTACCTTGAACGAGTTGTAACACTATCCCCCTCTCTAGAATCTACGTCTCGTAGATTCCTGAACCGAAGTGGTTCTAGCGGGATGTCTTGAACGTGTTGTCGGTCGCTCGCTCTTCGCCATTGGAGAAGGAATATGGTTGATGCGAGGAAGGTGAGGATCGTAAGTCCTACGATGATGCTGATGACGGCGATGAGCCAGCGAGGAGTGGGCGTATTGAAGATCGATAGATCGGGTGATTGTGTTGATTGCATCATGCTTCTGGGTTTGTCGTTTTCTGATGTTCACTCTTTATATCCTTGCCCGGACCCTAACGATAGAATTCTATTCTATCGTTTCAACAACGCTTCTACTACCTTTAGGTCCTCCCCGTTTATCGTAGTAGCCCCTAACCGATGCCCTATCCTCGCCGTCGTCACGTGATCTGGGCTCTTGAACCGAGGCCCGCGCTTTCGGAAGAGTCCCTTGATGCCGGATCTTCCCTTCGACTCCTGCATGGCTTCTTCGTCTAAGCTTCTCGGCCTCTTCATGGCGCGAGCGACGTCCGGACGGTTTAGGAGTTCCGTGACTCGTTTGAGATGACGAAGGAGTTCTTCGTCCTGTGGGTCGGGCGTGGGAGTGCGCGAGAGGACGGGCGAAGGAGGAGGAGTGGTAGGAGGAGTGTGGTCGGTGGTGGAGAGGTTGCGCGACGAGGAGGTAAGAGTAGAAGACATTTTTGTTGGTTTGGGCGGTGCGAGTGAGTTTGTTTAGACGATGTCTGAGGATGTTATCGTCTTTGTGACTTTCCTTTTATGCTTACGATGTGGAGGAGCAATGATGTAATCATTGCCGTCAATCGTAAGCGGGAATCTCGTACATAATCAGACATGAGTCGTAAGTAAGCGATGCATCCAGTGCGTCGCTGGGAAAGATGCTAAGTGTTTCGCCTTCCTCATAGCGATAGGAACCGGTATAGTAGAGAAGTCCGAGGAAAATATGCGTACGAGTGAGGGCACAGTCCGTGATCAGTCCGAGGAGTATCGTAAGGAGAAGTCGTAAATGCGGGATGATGGGAACGAGATGGAGACGTAACTGATGATGAGAAAAATGGTCCGAGTGCGTGTGATGGATGAAAGATCGTCCGTGCGCTTACCAGGTCTCCGGCCAGTGAACCTTCGACTCTTCCACTTCTTGCAAGTCCCAGTCCTCTTCTTTCCAGAAGAGATCATCGACGCGCCAAGAGTGGTTGAATCGCGAGGGAGGTTCCCGCTGAGTGCGGAGTGCCGCGTCTTCCCAGTACAGCCACTGTTCGGTGGCGTGTTGGGCGGCTTCGTGAGTCAGGCTTTCACGTCGCGTGAGGAAGCCCAGAAGCTGCCTGTGGGCGCGGGCGGTAGCGTCGGTACGTCGGAGGTGGGGGTGGGACATCAGTGTTCCTGGACCGTAGCTGGTATCCGGATGGCTCGGGCGAGGAAGAGGAGTCCGTGGTTGGAGAGGGTAGCATGACCGTGATCGGGGGAAGTGAGGGGGAGCGTTCTTGTGACGGGGACAGTCTCGGCGGAGATGGCCTCGCTCGCCGCATTTCCAGCAGCGTTTCCGCGGCTTCACAGGAATCGCGTCCCACTGTTCCTGCGTCCACGTAGTCGGCTCGCCGCTCCATGGGTCCGAGGGATTCTCGGCTACTTCCTTTGTTTGGTCGTTCGCCGGATCGTCCTCTTCCTCCGCCGAACTGTCCAATTCCGTTGACTTGCACCCCTGTCTCCCGCGAGCTTGGATTTCCATCATCCGTTGGATTATCTCCTGGATCTTGT
Source organism: Amylostereum areolatum (assembly GCA_012932865.1). Taxonomy (NCBI): domain Eukaryota; kingdom Fungi; phylum Basidiomycota; class Agaricomycetes; order Russulales; family Stereaceae; genus Amylostereum; species Amylostereum areolatum. Next base: position 786,511 of record SAXG01000013.1, on the reverse strand, counting down.
CGCAGTTCCTCATCGCCCGACTTATCGGGGAAGTCGACGTCTCTGATCCGCTTGAGTGATCTTCTGTCGGAGTCGACAGATTCATGTTTACGTCGCTGTGGGGTGACTCGGGGATCTTGGGCGATGGGATCACTAGTGTGGTCGGGGTGTGGGCGTAGGAAGGAGGGATAATCAGGGGGGTTTCCGTTCCAAGGCATGGGAGCGTCGTCAATAGAAGTTGGGAAAGGTGTTGGCGGTCTAGGCACCGCTGGCAGTGAGGAAGGTGCCCAAGGTACTCGTCGAGGATTTTCCGTTGGGAATCTTCTGGTCGGCTGTCTGGGGTCCGGGGGAGTACGGGGCTGTCCGATGTAGTTTCCGGGTATGTCGTTTCCAACGATGGGAGGCTGGACGAGGTTAACGTTGTTGAAGCCGGGAATGGGTATGGATCTTGGTGGAGTATGAGCGGTGACGGGCCGCGGAGGGGCGTTAGGAGGGTACGGGGATCTGGTGAGGGTGGTCGTGATGGGATCGGGTCGAATAGTGTAGCCCGGGGAGATGTGATGTCCATGGAAGATAAGGTCAATGTCGGGGCCTTCTTTCGAAGACATATGGGGAACTCCAGTAGTTTCCATTCGTCTTCGGAGGATTTCTCCTTCGTAGGCGGCACGGAAGGTGTGTCTTTCCCAGTTAAGCCAGTTAACTCTGAGTCCGACTTCAGTAAGGAATCTCCGGAGCTCTGCGACGTTGAGTATAGCTGCTGCGCTAGCTTCCGGAGTCGTCGAAGGAGTTTGACCTCCCTCTCTTCCATCTCGGTCGAGAGCGTTAGGTACCTCGAGTCTAGCTGCAGAAACTCCTCGTCGAGCATCTTGATGTGATTCCCTAAGATGCTCTGGACGTCGGCCGACTCCTGCCTGAGATCGCTGATCCGTTCCCTGGCCTGCTTGAGAGCTACTCCGGCTATCATGTGGGCTATCTGACTTTCTAGCATCGGGGAATCGGGCGTTGGGACTTCCGTTGCTCCGGGCAACGGGGATTGCATTAGCACCTGTGAGGAATCCAGGCGCTTTAGTTGGGGTTCTTCTGTGTGCTTCTAAGCGGCTTACCCCTTGTTCTTCCGTCTGGTCCTGACCTAGACGGAGGAGATGCCGTCTTAATTGCGAGGATAGTTGCGGATCGAGCGATGAAGCAGTCTTCGCAGAGGGCGCGTTCCTGTTGAGTGTGGTGTACTTTGTGACAAACGAGGCGGAGGCGGTCGACATTGCTGGGAGTGACGATTGGATTGGTGGAAGAGGTGTTGGCTGCGTTTGGGGTGGTGGACATTGGTGCTCTGTCTCGTCGAACCCAAGGGGTTTTTATCCCCTCTCTTTGGCAGTGCATTCGCCTGAATGAGTTTCACCAGTGTTTTACTTTTGTCTTGCGTTTCTTTCGTTGTGTTGGCCTTCGCTCTTGTTGCGTTACAGTGATCTCGTCGAGATCAGTAGATTCTTCGTTGGTCTCTTTGATTGGCTTTGGTGGCAACCTCGGTGCCTTCGGGTTATTCCGGTGGAACTCTGTGATCGCATCTTTTGATCCTTTGAGATTAGATGCTGGTTCCCATGTGTTACCGGAGTCTGGGTAGCCTTTCCATTTTACGAAATAATGTAATGGTTCGGAATATCGTTTGTCTAGTTTCGAGGCTATTATTGTTTCTAGTTCATAGAGTTCTTCATCATTTACTAGTTCCGGAGGCGGTTTTTCGTAAGCTTCGCCGTATTGTTCTGTTTCTTTGAACGGAATTAACAGTCCCGCGTGAAATACCGGATGTATTTTCCACTTCGCCGGTAGTTCTAAGCGATAGGTTACTGGTCCTATTACTTTTTCAATTTTGAATGGGCCAAATCGCTTTGGTGCTAGTTTAGTTTTCGGGTATACCGTGTTAAGATTCTTTCCATCCAACCATACTTGGTCACCCTGTTTGAGTTGATCTCGCAGTGTGAACGTTTGATCATGCTGCATCTTCATTAATTTGGCAGCTATTTCTAGACTTGCTTCTGCGTTGTCCCATGCGTCCTTAAAGTTCTTTATTCTTTCTTCGGCTGTCGGTATTCGCGGATCGGTTGGTATTGCCGGGTTGAAAACCGGTTGATACCCGTGTAGGAGTTCAAATGGGGAAGCTTTCGTAGCTGAATGTTGTCTTATATTGTGTGCGAATTCCGCTTTTGGTAGAAGTTTTGCCCAATTCGTTTGATCTCCGTTGCAGAATGCTCGAAGATATTGTTCTAACTCTTGATTCACTCTTTCTGTTTCGCCGTCCGTTTGGGGATGATACGCTGTGCTGAGCGACGAGATAACTCCGAGACTTTCGCAGATGGATTGGAATACTTTGGATGCAAATTGAGGGCCTCTGTCCGATATCATTCTTTTCCATAGTCCAAATCGTCTGTAAACATTGTCGATCAGAAGATCAGCTGTCTCTTCTGCGTTGATCGTCTTTAGGCACGGTGTGAATACTGCGGTTTTGGTGAACCTGTCGACGACTACGTTGATCGAATCGAATCCATTGGAGATCGGAAGATCTGTAATGAAATCTGATGTGATTGTTTCCCATGGTCGTTCTGGTATTTCCGTAGGTTGTAGTGGATGTTTTGCCGGATGCGTGACATTCTTTGTTGACTGGCATACGGGACATCCTTGGACATAGCTTTTTACGAAGGAAATCATCTTCGGCCACCAAAAGTTTCTCTGTACCAGTTCTAAGGTTTTCATCTCTCCTGGATGTCCAATCGTTTGGAGATCATGATGCGATTTCAGGATCATACGTCGCAGTTCGAGATTCTGTGGTACGTAGATCTTTCCTTTCCTGATGATCAGATCGTTCTCGAAGTTCCAATCTTCGATTCCTTTTGCAAGGGTACGTGGTCCTGATTTTTTGATCGTATCCAACGCTGTCCAAATTTCATCATCCAGGTGTGAGAAGTTCCTTAGTTCTCTGAGAAGCTCTTTATCTCCGATTGCTTCAACAGTTCCCCTTCCGGTGGCTCTTGCCTTGAATATCGAAGGATGGAGCAGGATTCGTTCGTCGTTATCTGGAATGTCTTCTTTATGATCTGATCTTCTAGAAAGTCCGTCCGCTTTGTTTGTACTTCCTGGTTTGTGCACCAGGGTGTAGTTGAAGCGGGATAGGTACAGGCTCCATCGCGCTTGTCGTCGATTAAGTTTCTGTGCTGTTGTAAAATATTCTAGATTCTTATGGTCTGTCCAGATTTCAATCTTGTGGTTTGCTCCTTCTAGATAGTGTCGCCAGTGCTCTAGGGCTTTTACCACTCCCAAGAGTTCTTTGTCGTATATTTCGTAATTCTGTTCCGCCGGTGACAATGATTTGGACAGGTACGCGACCGGATGCCATCTTTCGGTTTCGTCCGGTTGTGATAGGATAGCTCCGTACGCGAAGTCAGAGGCATCGCTTTCTATGCGGAATGGTTTGTTCTCGTCAGGCATGATTAAGACTGGGGATGATGTGAATTCGTGTTTCAGCCTGTTGAAGGTGTTTTCACACTCGGTTGTCCAGTTCCAGTCATGGTCCTTCTTCGTGAGTTGGAATAGTGGTCTCGCGATCTTAGAATAATCCTTGATGAAATGTCGATAGAAGTTTCCAAATCCGAGGAACGATTGGACTTCTTTTACCTTCTTCGGTGTAGGCCATTCCGATAGTCCTTGAACCTTGATTGGGTCCATCTGTACCTTGTTATGTGTGATTATCACGCCTAGGTACTCGATTGATGATTGTTCGAAGAAGCACTTTTCTGGTTTCAGGAACAGATCGTTCCGTTCCAGAATTTGAAGGGTTTCTCTCATCAGTTTTCTATGTTCGTCGAGTGTTTCTGTGAATATTAATATGTCGTCCATGTATACCACTACCTTTCCCGTGTCTATTAATCCTTTGAATAGTGCGTTCATCATTGCTTGGAACGTTGCGGGCGAGTTGGTTAGTCCGAAGAACATCACCATTGGTTCGAACAGGCCTCTGTTTGTCTTGAACGCGGCTTTCCATTGATCTCCTTCTTTGATTCGAACATTGTTGTATCCCCATCGGAGATCGAGCTTTGAGAAGATCTTAGCATCTTTGAGTTTGTCGATGAGATCCGAGATGAGCGGGATCGGGTATTCGTTTTTTACCGTGATGGAGTTGAGATAGCGATAGTCCTGTACTGGTCGAAGAGATCCATCTTTCTTCTTGATGAAAAAGAAGGGCGACGATATCTCTGATTTTGATTCTCGGATGTATCCTTTTCGTAGATGTTCGTCTATGAACGTATCTAATTCTTTTCGTTCTGGTACCGTCATCGGATACACTTTGCAATTCCGAGGTTTCCATCCTTCGGTCAGGTCTATCGCATGATCCCAAGGTCTACTGATTGGGAAGCGTTCCGACGCTTTCTTTTCGAATACCTTTTGATACTGTTTGTAGCTAGATGGAATCATCTCATCGAGTGTCTTCTTCTTTTCTCCCATGGCTGCTCTTTCTGCGAGTTCTTGTGCTTTAGTTGCTCTCACGGTTATCCAGGCACTAGTTTCATTCGTTTCTTCTGCGACTGGTATCGCTTCTATGTTAGTTTTCCCGTAGAACGTTCTGATCGTCTTGATCTCGATGAGATCAGAATCGATTTCGGAATCTTCTTGTTCCTCTACCATTGCGTGATGGTTTGCCTTCTGTTCTTCGAACGATGGTAGGAAGGGTTCGTCCTTTCCTTGGACGGTCATTGTTTTACTCGTAGTGGAGCACGTACCTGGACATGTCTGTAGTGTAATCTGTCTCTTTCTCCAATCGATGCTAGGATTGTGTTTTTTGAGCCAAGGGGTTCCTAAGATTACTTCATCTCCTCCTAGGGCTGTGACAAATAGTCCTAGGTTTTCGCGGTGAATTTCTCCGTTGATTCCTTCCATTGTCATCGGAAGGTACACCTTTTGTTTGATCTCTCCCAAAGTGTTTCGCGATCCATCAACATTGTATATCGGTATCGGTTTCTTAAGTTGGATCAGATTCATCTTGTGTTTTCGCACGAAGTCTGGATGGATCAGGGTGCTACTGGCTCCGCTATCTAGCAGTGCTTTTGCTGCGGCTTTACGGAACTTTCCATGAAACATAACAGGTATATGAATTGATGGGGCGTGCGCCGCTCCATCTTGGTATGACCTTATATACACTGTTCTATTTATGTCATCCCCTGTTTCCTGCACAGGAGATTGATTTGAAAAGTTCATTGTCTGTGTCCTTTCAACAGCCGCGGTTGAAGGACGGTTCAAAAACCCTGATTGTCTTTGAACATGTTGGCAGTGCGCGCGAACGTTTCACTGTCCATCTTGTTCACGAGCTTGGTGATTTGATCAATCGGGGATTCTTCTTCCGTTAGATTCGCCGTTCGTGCATTGATCGTCGTTTGGGTACGTTTCTCTGGGCAGTTCCTGGAGATGTGTCCTGGCTTCCGGCAATAGAAGCATGATCCTGATTTCTGAAGTTCGGTACGTTCTTGCGGGGTAAGGCGTCTGAAGTTTCGGTTATTGTTTCCGGTCTGAGCGGCTCTGGCGGTGGTAGCATTCCCTTTATTTCTGTTTCCTCTTCGGAATGGAACGTACGTCTGTGGTTTCTTGTATAGGAGGGTGAGATCGCTCGTCGGGTTCATTGGTCTCGTATAATGTCGTTGGAATGCTTGGGCTTCTCGCCAGTTATTATCGATGCGTAATGCGAGTTCATACCATTCTTCGATGTCGTTCGAGATGTGATCTCTCTTGAGGATCTCGACTACGACATCGTTGCGCAGTCCTCTCTTGAATTGGTCGATCAATGCTTTATGATCGTAACCAGCTTCCATGGCATAGTCTCTGAAGATCGTGATGTAATCTTTGGTGTCCATAGTGCCTTGTTCCAGGCGCTGTATGTTGAATCTAGCGTCCCTTCCGGGGTCTATTTCTCCAAAGGTCTCTAAGAAGTGGTCGCGGAACACCGTCCATGGAAGGTATGCTTCTGGATCTAGGCCGCGATCTCGTATCTTATCTATTTTGCTTATTAAAAGGGATGCCCAGTGAAGGGCAGGTCCATCGGTAAGATGCGAGAGTACAAAGGTTATCTTTCGCATGTTGGCCTTATACGCGTTGGGAAATGCTATGAAGCGAAGTACGCATTGTTCGATGAACTTTGCTGCTTTCGCTCGATCTCTTCCGTCGTATATTCCTAGTGCGTTTAGTTTGAACCCTTTGTCCTTATCTTCGGGTTTAGATCCGATTGTTCCTGTTCCTCCTGGTGGGGAATTCCCTGGTGGATACTTCGATCCTTTTGGAAGATCTGCGGTTGCTCCTCTTCCGAAAACATAGTCCTGAACTTCTTTTCCTTTCTTGTCTTCAATTGATCGGTCGGAAGGCGGTGGTGATGGTGATTGTGGCGGTCTCCATCTCATCGGTTCGGTCGCGCCGAATCCTAGGGCGAATCGAGTCTCAGGTCTCGGTTTTGTGGGATCGGCTGGTGTCGGAGATGGAGGCGTCTTGTACGGTACATTAATTTCTCCAAGGGGGACATAGCTAGGTGCAGTGGCGGGGTTGGGTATCGAGGTGGCAGCGTCTCCCATTGTTGTGATGTTTTCGGGTCTTCCGAATAGATTTCCTTGTCTTCCTCTTCTGGTTCCGAAAATATCTTCGTCTGATTTGATTGATGGAGATCTTGTTGATTTCTCTGTATGTCCTTCCGCTTCTGCTGCGCTTGATGGGCTGCTTTCTCGACTTCCTCTGGAATCAGACTTTGTTCGGGTGTCTGATACTGCTTTCTCAGGTTCTGGCGCGGTTTCTTCTGGATGCGGTGCGGTTGTTGCGACTTCTTGAGGATGCTGGGGTTCGGTCTGAGGGTTCTGTGGTGCGGTTGTCGTATCGGCTGTGTCGGTATCGGGATCAAATTCCCAGTAGTCCTTAATATTCCCGGTGTAAGGTTTCTCTTCGACTTTCTGTGCGTCCGGGTGTTTCCAGAGTTCTTCTGATGAGAGGGGCCCGATATGAGGTCTTGAATAATCTGGGCGCTTCCAATGTGAGTTGTCGTAGGTTCCGTCTTCCTTTTCTCTTTTAGATCTATCTTTGTAGTACTCTGCTGCTGGGGGAAGGTTGTATCTGTATATGGGTGGGTTCCACTGGTACGCGTATGTCCCTTTGCTTTCTTTTGCGGTGAAGGCTCCGTCGTGATAAAAGATAAGATTATAGGGATCAAATGTCCAGTGATGATTTTCTTTTCCGTTGGGAAATTCTCGACTACAATCTGATTGGGGATAAGGGACTTCGAAGTCTGATGGTCTTTTCTCAGCGGATTGTTCCGCTGGCTCCGTGGTGGGTGTTTCGTTTGACGCTCTGCGCCAAACTGTAGGGTGAGCTAGTGTAGAGGAGAGCTCGTTCTAGTGTTAAGGACAGTCCTTATCACGTGACAAGCGGCTCAGGCTACAGTACTCTTACGCGTGAGAGGTGGGATCAGGTGATCCAGACGTCTCGGTTTATACGAAGGTGAGGGTCAATAAGCGAAGCAGTAAGTCTTCACGGAAGACTTAGGCGAGCTTATCAACTTAGTTGGCTTGGGATTCTCTTTAGCGTTTAGAAGAGGAGGTTCTTATTAGAACAGTCCTGTATTTACAAAGAGAACGAGCTGAGGAATAGCTCGTTCGTTGAGCCTCCTTTTATATGAAAGGAGGTCGAGTAAATAAATGTACATAAGGCAACGATCGTATCAAGTATCTACGGGGACGCGACTGTGGCACAGTCGTAGCTGTGTTGTCGACATGTCGACGAGCTGTGGCGCGGTCGTGGCTATGTCGTCGGGACGGTTACGAGCTGGGGCACAGTCGTAACTCGTCGTTTAGCGACGTCCTTCCTAATAAGGCAACAGAAATGAAGTACCTTGAACGAGTTGTAACACAAACCATTTTCATCCTCCGGCTGTAGAAGCCAGCTAACCCGTCCATACTAAAATCTTCGATGCGATTCCACGATACCAACGCATCGTGCGATGTTGCTCCTCTCTTCTTCGGTCGTCGTCCACGAGGTGTTTCGACCACCGATGTAGTAGTATTACCTGATATCAAGTTAGTTTCCTCGTTCGTACTATCTGACAACACGATTACGCACCATTATGGTTGTCCGCCGAGTCCGAGTCAACGTCCATTGAGGAGTCCGCCGATGCTGGCCGCTCCTCTCCCTCCTCCGCCGGCTCCAAGTCAAGGCCATGAGATCCATCGCTAGCAGCTGGCAATCCTGCCCCGATTCCCTCGGATACTGTTTGAGTATCATCGACCTGGGTGCGCGTCGCGCGCAAACGAAGCTCGGGGGACTTTGCTGAAGAGCAGGCACCATCGGCCTCGTCATCGGCTTCGTCCAGCATAAGCTGATATGCCCATGTTGATAGTGCGGGGCCACAGTAGCCGATCTCGGTAGGTAAGAGGGTAGGGGAGAAGTAGTGAGCTACCTCGGGATGCCGAGAACCGGGGTGGCTGAAGTCATGATCGTACATGGCAACAACTGCATCGGCAGCGGTATCATCAGTTTGCTGTCCACAGAGAAAGGCGGTAAGCATTTTATGGTGTGTTGTGTCCTGCTCTGGCTTGACCGAAAACATCTTGACGAGAAACTTGCCAAACGTCCATCCCGTCTCCTTGATCGATGTCAAGATATGCTTGATTTTTGCTGCATCGCTCTCTCCGTGCCGAAGCTGAAGCATCGGACCCTGTGATATGTGAGCACTTCAAAACATCGGGGAGGAGAAACACCCACTTCATCAATGAATGTCGCCATCTTGAAGAGACGGACAAGCAGAGGTGGGATAAGTTGAGAGCAGTTCACGCTTGCAAACAATCTACGAGATCTATAGCACTGACGAGATGATGATTACTAGACTACATAAATTTGATGACATGACAAGGGCAGCCTAGGGCAGCAAAGTCTAGCGAAGTGAGATGGAATGTAAGGAATTGCCTATTTGGGGGCACCCAGCCAAGGCCTCTAAATTTGATGCAGACCGTACAACCAGAACGACTATCTTCTGGTTAGGTCAGCCACGGAGACTAATCCTTGCCGTGCGTCATAGAGCCTCGAAAGGTTTCATAGACGCAATCGCGGCTGGCATTACAAGTATGGTGAACACGCACTCTTCGTCGAAAAGGACGGGGGAGATCGTGGCAGAACACAGGAAAGGAAGATGGTTCGGAAGTAGGATGTACTGTGATCTTTAAAGTACCTATACCGACGAAATCGAGCCGAGCCACGCCCCGACGTCCTTCAACGCCTGCGACCTCTCCGGCCCATGCCACTCGAACGCCAAAAAGTCGTGGATCGCGTCCACGTACTCGAGGTAGGTGACGCACGCCTTGCCGCTGCCCGGCAGGAGTCGACCGCGAAACGTGATCATCGCGTCGAGCGTCTGCTCCGCGCCGCCCGCGACGATGCACGTCGGCGGGAAGCGCATGAAGGAGCGCCCAGCATGCTCAGGCAGGTCGATGCGGCGCGAGGCGGGCGAGAGGTAATACGGGTTGTGGATGTCCCACGGGGGCAGGCGGCCTAGGAGTGCGCTGGCCACGTAGTCCGACGCCGCGAACCCGGCGACCCAGTCCGAGTTCTGATTGTCGCGCATCGAGCAGGGCTCGGGACCGTCCCGCGGGTGCGTGCTTGCCCAGTCGGTGCTGGGGGAGACGAGGAGCAGGCTTCCCGGGGGGTGGGAGGGGGGTAGGAAAGGGAGCGCAGGGGAAGGAGTTGAAGGGGGAGAGGAGGTAGCGCGTGAGCGCGATGGCGAGGTTTGGGGCGAAGCCGGCGCGGGTGAGGATCCCGTTGCATGCCAGATGGAAAGGGAAGCGAACACGATGAATGGCGCGCGGAAGACGAGGACGACAAACGCGACCTCGAGTACGACCTAGTACGACCTTTCTGAGACGGAGCCGTCTGGGAAGCCGAGGACGGACGAGTCTGCGAGGGAAGGGATGAGGTTTGTGTTACTGTTAGAGGATCAGAGCGGGGGATTGAACGAGATCAAGGTGCGTTCTCTCGACGGACCGCTCCGTTCGACTTCGGCGTACATACATGCGTTGGGCAGAACTTTCGCCCGTCTTCAAGTTCCCCTCACACACGCGCCCTCTTCCATCCCGCTACGTGCGCCTCCTCTCACCCTTTCGCGACGATCACGCGCAACGGCGCATACACCCACCACCCGAAAAGCAGGCGAATGTTCGTCAGTAGCAGCGACAACGCCCTGGATGACCAGAGCTGGTGTGCAGTGGATCTAGGACATCGAAGACAGGAGGAACGGCGAGTGTTTCGAGAGATGCTGGTGCCACAGTCCGTCACTGTCTTGCCTATTTCTATTGCCGGACTCGCATGTGTGCTCCCCCGCGTCGAGGCTTTCTTCCCCGTCTCCCCCATGCCCTTAATATGCTGGCGACATCGATCAAACGACGTTTTCCTGACCACGCCACCCTTTCTCAGCCGTGGTGCTCGTTCTCAGACCTTTGCCCGATCCGCCATTTCTGTCTCCGTCAATTTCGGACGGCTGATCAAGTTCGGGTTTCTTCTGGGTCAAATGGTCGGCATGTCGCGTTGGCTTGGTTTTGCCCTCGTTGTCGTGCTCTCCGTAACTGGTTCGAAGAACACACTATGAGGCATCATGTCAATTACTTGCGGTGTGACAGAAATGTAGATGCGTGGAGGTGATACAGAAATGCGTAGACCGTGAACGAGTAGTATGTAGGAGACGTATGGACAGATCATGAGAGTGCGTAGCATATGAGAACGATGCAGGACTTGGGTCCATTGTCCGTGGACGCAAAAAAACGGGTGCGAAACTACACTAAGAAAGACGAAGATGTCGGGCGCGCGTTATCGGGCATTTAGGGAGATGAGGGTTCGTCAATGAGTTTCTGTGCACAACACCGGTCAGAGTACTGCTCTGCAGATAAATAGGAAGACCATGCTTACCCCCCGTCTTCGCCGCATCCACATAAGACTCCACATCCCACAGACGAACCGTTTTATCATCCGAGCCCGACGCGATGACTTTGCCATCGGGAGAGAATGCAACGGACGTGACCCAATCTGTGTGCCCTTCCAACGGCTCCCCCACCGGCTGCCCCGTTGTCGCATCCCAAATGCGAATCGTCCTGTCGTCCGAGCCCGAGACGATGCGTGTGCCGTCAGGCGAGAACGCGACCGACCAGACCAAGAGTGTGTGCCCTTGCAATGGCTCCCCCACCGGCTCCCTCGTCCCCGCATCCCATATGCGAATCGTCCTGTCGAACGAGCCCGAGACAATGCGTGTGCCGTCAGGTGAGAATGCGACGGACCGGACCCAATCTGTGTGCCCTTCCAACGGCTCCCCCACCGGCTCCCTCGTCCCCGCATCCCATATGCGAATCGTCCTGTCGTCCGAGCCCGAGACGATGCGTGTGCCGTCAGGTGAGAATGCGACGGACCGGACCCAATCTGTGTGCCCTTCCAACGGCTCCCCCACCGGCTCCCTCGTCCCCGCATCCCATATGCGAATCGTCCTGTCGTCCGAGCCCGAGACGATGCGTGTGCCGTCAGGCGAGAATGCGACGGACATGACCCAAGTGTGCCCTCGCAATGGCTCCCCCACCGGCTCCCCCGTCCTCGCATCCCAGATGCGAATCGTCTCGTCGAACGAGCCCGAGACGATGCGTGTGCCGTCAGGTGAGAACGCGACGGACGTGACCCCATCTGTGTGCCCTCGCAACGGCTCCCCCACCGGCTCCCCCGTCCTCGCATCCCAGATGCGAATCGTCCTGTCGTCCGAGCCCGAGACGATGCGTGTGCCGTCAGGTGAGAATACGACGGACGAGACCTCGCCTGTGTGCCCTTGCAACGGCTCCCCCACCGGCTCCCCCGTCCTCGCATCCCATATGCGAATCGTCTTGTCGAACGAGCCCGAGACGATGCGTGTGCCGTCAGGGAGAATGCGACGGAAGCCACCGTAGAATTGTGTGCGAAGAGACACATGTATTTTGCACCAGGGGTAAATTTATTCAGAACTTGCTGTGCAGTTTGCGTCTGAGGAGCGCCCAGCTCGCGCGTTATCCCCATGTTCTTCAAGACCTGAGTCTTCAGACTAAGACTGTGGGCTTGGGCGCTTCGGAGCCCTCGATCGAGTCCTTAGGGATTGTGTCGGAAACAGTAGCCTGGTGAAGCGATGAAATTCCCTTCTCTGCGTATTTGGGTTAACCTGAGCCGGGAGGCTGTCATCCGCACACCTGCGCAGGTATCACTCACTCGTCGAAGCCGTGATTTCCATTTTACGCAGTTCGTTTTGTTTCTCGTTGGTGTCCCCCAACGTATGTATCGCTCCTTTTTCCACCAGATCATGCTGCATGCGACCTAGAAACATTAGGAAACAGAGGAATGTTATAATCTGCCTCTGCGATGACGAGCCCCAATGAATGACTCCATACCGAAGGCAAGCCCTGATTCGGGGTTAAGGTCCATGAAGATAACAGGCTGTTGACGCTCTACCAAGGTTTCGACATCCACGCCTTGCTTGATTTCCTGGCCGTGACACACTCATTCATCAGTCTCAGTTTCGTGATCATGAAAGTAAAGAAAACGACAACTTACATCCAAATATGGCAAGAGGTCATCATCACGCGCCACAGCATAGTCGACTATCGGTGGCATTCTGCCGGGAGAATTGAGATGATGTGTCGATATCACCTCAGATATACACAACTTTCTGACCTTTAGAATGTAATCCAAGATAGGAATCGAGGTAGTCAGAGTACTGTTAGGGACCGATGTGTTATATCGACTAATCTCGACAGAACTCGGCACAGGCCACATACCTCTTCACGGTCCGGTTCGACGATGAGCTCCGAGCACGCCTGCTCTGCCCTGTCTTCATCATCCCATCATCTCCCTCGAAGTCTTGTGTCTCTGCAGGCAGCAACCAGCCTTAATCCCAGCCACTTCCGGCTGGGCTTGACCCGGATGCGGTGCAGAAATATGCATTGATTGTTCTCTGTCACGGTGTTGAGAGGGGAGTCAGAGGTCGACGGTTCGTTCCTATCACTGGCTGGACGTCCAGGGCTCGGTCCCCAGTTAACCTGCACCCCTGCCGTGTTCCTCCACTCTATACGGCATGCCGCATCGAGACTGGTGGAGAGTTCGACTTGAAGTTTGGCCTCGGCCTCGAAGCTGACGTTGACGAAGGCGGCGTTAGCCCAGGATTTGGTCATCGTGCGGCCAGTGACTGAGCATAGAATCCTGCGCGCGTATCTTAAGGCCAAGCTCCCTCGTCCTTTTTTCCCAGCTTCGAACATGGGTGAGGATGTATGTCTCGTAGGGTTCCGTGGTCTGAATGCGCTCATGTTTCGCGTCTTGTGGTAGTACGAGAAGAGCAGCTTTGTCGCATGAAGATTTGAAGGACATGCCGCCGCCTCCAAGCATGGGACTGGTCAGGAGCGATGTCAGCTAGTCTACATACCCTGTACTGCGATGGCAAGTTACGCACATTGTCACTTCAGCTCCCACCCCTACCAGCCTGAACACCACTTGAGGAAAAGACCTGATGTCGTATATCTGATTCGTGTATGGGATATCCGCTCCTCTGTGAGGGTATCAAAGTTCTCGGGAAGATATCTCCCTTGATCTGGATGGTCTGCCGGGAGATGGACGTTGAAGAGTCGATGGAAGGAGCCTTCGAAGATGTAGCCAACGTCGCCCAGCTCGAGTGCCTTAGGATGCATCGGCATATTGTTGCGTATATCCGTTGTAGGACTGGGATTCCAGAGCGCATATCCGCGGCCAAGAAAGGAAAGGGTGTCGGGATAGACGGTTTGAGCAGGAGCAGCTGGCATGAGGGGCCGATGGTACTGTGATGGTTCTCAAACTAGAGGAGCACTTATAAGTATGATGGAATCAGATGGATCGGTGTAGACTCGTACCGTGACCCACATACGGGAATTGGCGTGTTTGGGATCATAGATAACGCACCGCAAAGGTTCGCTTCCCCTCAAACTTCTGGAAGTCGAGATAGAAATGTACACAAGTGAACGATCACTGGGTGACTTCCTGTGCAGGATCTGGCGGCGCCAGATTGTCGGCTAGACGCTATCGCAATAGTCCTCGGCGGGCGGCTGGCTGGCGAGTGAAAGGAACTGCATGAGGAAGGCGTCGCTGCTCCCGACGGCTACGGATACTGCACTGCCATTGTTCATTGTGTGGGCAACTTGAACGATTCCGGGGGAGACCATGGTGAAGGCAGTGCCGCCGAGCGAGGCGGGCGACTCGAGTCGGCCGCGTGTCCGTGTTTGTGTATCGCGTTGATGGCGCGAGGGAGTAAAGGTGGCAAAAGAAAGATGCGTACGACGAGGAAGCTCAGCGTGATAAGAGTGGGTGCGCGGCGACGCGTTGGCGATAGACTGTGCAAGTAGCGCGAACTTCAGGACGTCCGGTGCACCGTTGTCTGGGAAAGGCGGTGCACCCGCTGGACGTGCGCAGATGGGGTATTGCCAGTGCAAACAACGATGCCGAACGAGAGGGGGACAATTATATAGACGAGTTCGCGAGGAGATGGACGGAGAAGGGCGGGATTTCTATATGCTGGCCGAGTTGTTTGCTCGTTAACGTTGCTGTGAGACACATGGACGCGCGCGAATGAGTTACGGTTAGAGGTTGAAGGGGAAGATCGACGACGGAGAGGCTCACGTCGGTATGTTGAATCGCGTCTTCGCATGCCAGTGAAACCGTTGACGCAGGGCCCGCATTCGCCGCCTCCGTTTCACGATCCTGAGAGGATGTCTGTAGGTAATGTGACGGGCGCTGACCCCAAACCCGGCAAGACTTGATGTGCGATGCGAAAAGTATTCGTCACTGGGAAAGGGTTCACAAATGGCGAGCAGGCGAAGTGGGGTTCGAATGAGTAAGACTCGAAAAAAGTGACATGGATGACATCGACAAACGATATGTAAAGGATGTCGAACGCATATTGATAAGTATGGGGTGCGGATCTTCAGGGTATCGGTGTTCTTACCGCGTTGTACGGCCCTAAACATGGATCACCGTCAGAATAATATGCTGAGCCGATTGTCAGTTAAGACATACTAAGCTTCGATGAAATTGGACCCATAGGACCATATCTCAGCCTCTGCGCGTGAGGGAGAGATGCCGCCATTGAACCGGCGTCCCGGACACAGTGTATGGCGACGAGAGCATCCGGAGTGAGTACACTACCACCATAATGCTTCAAGCGCCTGCCAGTGGGATGGAGGTTCCGTGCGCTGGAGAGGGGGCTGATGAGTGCAGGCGTATCGAACAAGGACCGGTATTTCGGGTGAGTCGATGACCAGCAACAGCGTGAGGCAAAAGGATGTACATTGTACCGTACGTACTCCCGCCCTCCACGAGGCGGATCGACGTCCTCGCGCACGCTGCGTCGGTCGCGACGGCGACTTGTTGTCCTGAACGGCTCGGAGATGTGTCGACGGCAATGCTGATACTACATATGTGGAGACGGAATGCCGTCAGAAATGAGAAATCCGACAACGTGCCCAAGATCGGCATGCCAAAATGGCGTGCGGGATGGGAAGCGACGCCTCGATGCACGGATGCCTCGATGCGTGAAGGCCGATGGATGGATAAAAAGGACGGGCTGCTGGACTCACCTGGATCAATTCCAGCATCCACCCAGCACCCCCGCCTCGCGTCTCGCCCTGCCCC
Organism: Amylostereum areolatum; assembly: GCA_012932865.1. Taxonomy (NCBI): domain Eukaryota; kingdom Fungi; phylum Basidiomycota; class Agaricomycetes; order Russulales; family Stereaceae; genus Amylostereum; species Amylostereum areolatum. The sequence goes on along the minus strand of SAXG01000013.1, from coordinate 770,821 downwards.
GTCCCCCTCCATGGACGCCCCCGGACAATATCGGGTCGTATCGGCCCCCGCAGGTATGCCGCCCTCGCCATAAAATCCCCCTCCTCGACTGACCCAGACACCCAGTGTTACGACTCACCCACCATCGCTCGCAAGAAAGCATGTCGTCCACCGCGAGCCCACGCCAGGCGATCAAGAAGGCCGCGAAGAGAGTCACTTCCGGCTTTCCGTCGCGTCAAGGCACGGCTCTCCCACCACAAACATCACAACCAAACCGATTCAGTTCGGTCCGATTCCGACAGTCATCTGTCCGATCAGGGCAGCGAGCGCTCGAACCGTCGAAGCAGTCACGGTCCGCTCGGGCCCTTCCTCGATCAGCTTGCCCACTCTCTTTCCTCCTCCACCACCTTCCCCACCGTGTCCTCCATCCCCGTCCCCATCTTCCCCTTCGTCCCCCTCCCCTGCTCTCCGACCATGGAACCCACAAAGTTCGTACGCGAACGCTCGGTATCGACAATCTCGACACTAGGTCGAGACACGTCCTTCTCCGACGTCGGCAGCACCATCGAGGACGACGGCAATATGCTTGCAGGCCCACCAGGGGTCACAGAGCACTTGGACGCGGTTCCAGAGGCGCCGATGACGGTCGATTCCGCTGTCGCGTCGAGCGACGAGGAGTCGCCTGAAGAGGATGAACGGGCGGTCGAAGACGAGCAGGCCATCGAGGATAAGCAGGAGGCGGTCGAAGACGAGGTCGCGGATGAGGCCTCCCCTGCGACTAGTGAACCGCAGTCCCCTGCGGCCGAAATCGACCCCTTCCTCATCGACGACGATCCCGACGAGCCTGGACCCGCCACGCCCGTTCCTCCTCCGAGGCCGTCGTCTTCGGACACGTCCCTCCCCGCCGCGGATAGCGAGGTCACGCTCGCGACCGCCCCCTCCGTCCCGCTCGTCGAGGTGAACGTCACCAAGCCCGTCCCCGCCCTGCCCTCGCCTTCCTCCGACACCGAGTCGGAGCCGGACGTCCCCGCCGTCTATCTCCCCCAGCTCGTCCTCCCGACCATGTTCCTCCCGATCCCGAACGTACGCCTCTCCTTCCATCTCACGTGGTGGTACACCCGCTCAACCCTGTATTATTAACTCGGACATTCGCACTCACTGTATCCCTTCCTTGTTGTGTTTACTATATCTTTATCCCTGTTGTACGATAGACCGACCCGTTGACTACGCTCCTGACGAAATACATCCCGAATCCCTGAACGCCGCCCCCCGCGCGATCTCTCCGGCGAGTGGACCCGCACCGACTTCCACACCCTCGTCGTAAGTTCCTCCGCCCGAGACGTTCTTCGGTGGCAGTTTCGTGATGCTTTGGCCCGCAGATGGACCCACAGCTGGCGCGCGCCTCGCGCGCATGGCCCGCGACAGACTGGTGCAAGCCGATCCCGAAGATCTTCCCCTCGTCTTCAGCGTGCGTCCATCCTTTAGGATCTATCGAGGCGACGATCCACTGGGTCCTGACGCGTCCCAGCTCTGGTACCTCCGCCTGTCCTCCCTCGCCCGTCTCCGGCTCTTCAACCAAACCTCCGCCGAATCCACCAACCTCTTCACCGCGCTCGCCGCCGTCCAGCCCGCCGCCGCCCGCGCCCACGTCCTTCGACGCCCTCCTGCCCTTCGAGCTCGAGGTGCTGCACGCGCGCGTGAGCTACTGGGCGGGCGACCCCGACGCGTACGCGGATGCGCTCGCGGGGCTGCTCAGGAAGTGTCGGGCGCGCGCGAGGAAGGCGAGGACGGAGAGCGAGAGGGGCATGTGGAGGGAGAGGGCGGCGAGAGTAGGGTTGATCACGGCGTCGCAGTTCGTCGAGAGGAAGGTGCGTGTATGCGTGTATGCGTGCATCTCACCTCCCTTTCGCTCACTCGCCGTGCTCGCAGGACTTCGCCGCCGCGACCGCCCTCCTGGAGCCTCTCCTCGCGCAGCCCGCCTTCCCGCCCGCGCCCACCCTCCGCTCGGCCCTCGCGCGCATCTATCTGCAAGCGGGGAACGTCGCCGCGGCCGAGCGCCACTTCGCGATCAACGCGCGCGACCCGGGCGTGGAGAGCGCGGCGAAGGAGCTCGACCTGGCGTTCGTGGAGGCCGCGCGGGGCGAGTGGGAGAGCGTGGTGGGAAGGCTGAGGGGAGTCGTGAAGGACGATGCTGGGAATTACGCGGTGAGCTTTTACTGATAGTCTGGAAGGCGGTAGGGCTGATGGTGTGGATAGGCCGTGAATAATCTGGCGGTGGCGTTGCTGAGCGAGGGGAAGATCAAGGAGGTGCGTTACTGAGTGAGCTCGGGGGTCGCGCTGGGGACTGACCGTGTCTATGTGCAGGGCATCGAAGTCCTCGAGGCGGCGTTGCACGCTGCGCCCGCCGCGCTCGCGATGGCGGAACCGTTCCTATTCAACCTCTGTACGCCTCCCTCTGTTTCATTCCTTTCATGCGAGAGATGCTGACCGTCGTCCAGCCACTCTTTATGAGCTTCGCTCCGCCGTCGCGGCCGATAAGAAGCGCGAGCTGCTGGTTGAGGTGGCGAAGTGGAGCGGGGACGGGCTGAGGACGACCTGCCTGAAGATGCCGGCGAATTGAGAGGACGGATGAATTGACGGAGGAGAGGTGTTTTTCCTATTGGCCGGGTGAGTCGTACGCCGCTAGGTGTTCGCTTGCGACCGGGCCTTCCATGAAACTATCCTCAAGGATGTTGAATTGGATGCATATCGCTTGTGTTCTTCCTGCTTTCCCTTGCCGTCGTCAGATATACGGTTTTTTGTAGACTTGAACCGTTTTTCATGGGACGTCACGTGCGCACTAAAAGTGATTCAGGATTGACGTGAACGTTCGCCTTGGACTTGAACTTCGAATCTCATGCTGTTTCCCCATCTTTGCTACATATGCCTTGCTCCCCGCGGTGACCACTTTGAGCAGTCCGAGGGCTGACCCAGGCAGGCTGGTCGTGTGTAAAGGCCGTTGACCAATCGCCAAGGCGTCCCCGATCCCGCCGAGCTCAAGCCGTGTCTTTGGACTATCACCCCCGTACTTGGCCCCAGGATCCGCTCTTACTTGCATGTGTATGTTGGCATGCTCTATGTCTACCTCTCAAGGCTGATCAGTGCGCTGAAATATATCTAGGACATGTAGAGTACACGTCTCGTCGTTACATATAGACCAAGGTAGTCCATCTCCGCGCCCATACAGTCGCAGTGACATGGTTCCCAAGACTCAGGGTATGATAGTCATTCCTTGGCTGGAACAGCCTAGACATGTGTCTGAACCCACTCAAGCATTTCGTGGGGTGATCTCCCCCGTCATGAAGTCATCCAACACGCCCTCTCTTGGCGTGCTTACAGCACTATATAATATGCATCTCACTCTCCACAGGGGCCTTAGAATGGGCATCTTCCCTGCACGGGTATTAAAGTTTTACAGAACTGGCCGCACCAACGAGAAGGACAGATCCGAAGGCGCTGTATGGGACACGAGCACGACCAACCATGGACGGGAAGGGAGTGGGCGGCTGCCCTCGATGGGGGATGAGGCGCATTGGGTAGAGGCCGACGTCGTTGTGAGGGCCTATAGGACGGATAAGGACCACGGTCTGGCAGATCCTGACGCTGAAGCTAGACTGCTGCAGTGCGTTTGGTTCTCCTTTTCCTTGGTGTGACCTTCTGACGAGGCGAGCATAGATTTGGAGAGAACGTCATCGACGGCAAGGGCGGTGTGAGCGCCTTCCGAGTTCTCGTACGGCAGATGGGTGCGTCGGTCGTCTTTTTTCCCTGGTTGAAAGTTGGCTGATGTTGTGTCTTTTTGGACGGGAAGCCAATGCGCTTACACTGGTACTTGTCGCTGCTATGGCCATCGGTTTCGGTGTCCGGGACTGGATCGAGGGTGGCGTCATCAGCGCGGTCATCTTGCTCAATATTTCACTGGGATTCTTCCAGGTAAGCTCGGTTTCTCTCTGTCTTCTGCATCCTACTTGCTTCGGCTCGATGTGCTCATGGTTCTGGGCAGGAATATAAAGCTGAGAAGACGATCGACTCTCTAAGGTCTTTGGCCAGTCCGACGGCACTCGTCGTGCGCGGAGGTGAACGCAAGCAGATCCTCGCCAAGGAGATCGTTCCCGGCGACATCGTGCACGTTAAGACGGGCGATGTGGTCCCCGCGGATGTACGACTCATTGCGTGCGTTTTGTCCTCCTGTCTGTTGTCGGATGAGACCCTGATTGCGGGGCGGATTTGTGGTGGGCAGAGCATCGAACTTGGACGTTGACGAGGCGCTGCTCACGGGCGAAGCTATGCCCGTCGCGAAGATCGTCGAACCTCTCACAAATCCGGCGAAGTCTGCCACCGTACGCACTGTCTCCGGAGACACACTTTCCTCCTCGACCGCAATGTCTGTATCGACGGAGAGCGAAGGCACAGAGGTGGGGCCGCGGGAGCAGATCGCCGTCGGGGATCGCATCAACTTGGTCTATGCAAGCACGACCGTCACCCGGGGACGCGGGCATGGCGTTGTCGTCGCGGTCGGGATGAACACACAGGTGCGTCACTTCGATTCCCGGGATCTCTCGAGTCACTCATGCGCTGTGCGTAAGATTGGACGCATCGCGGCCTCGATGAAGGGGAAACGGTCTGAGAAGGATCGCAAGATTACGTTGTGGAAACGGGGATACGAATCCGCTGCTACGCTGTTGTGAGTTCTCACTCGTCCGAGTGTGGTCGGATGAGTATTGATGATGGTACTTTGGCAGAGGCTTGAGGACGGGCACGCCGCTCCAGATTAAGCTGAACCGACTGGCATATTCGTTGTTCTTGGTGAGACGTTCGCAAATTCTCGATCATTTCTCTGATTTGCTAACTTCATGTTATATAGGTTGCTGCAGTGTAAGCGGTCAAATACAGCGTGGAGCTTCGTCGTTGAGCTAACCACAGGGTATGATAGGTTACTCGTCGTGGTGTTTGCGGTCGCGAAGGTGTGTCCGTTTATGACGCACTGCTCGAATAACTGGCAACTCATGTATGATCTTTGTAGTTTGAAGTTACCAACGAGGTTGCAATCTATGCTATTGCGTGAGTAGTAGGCGCAGCAGCGTACCTTCTGCCTTTCTTTGGTACAAACGTCGTTGGGTTGCTTATCTTTTCCGCACAGGCTAGCCATTGGTGTCATCCCAGGTCTGCTCTCTGTCTGCTGCTGCCTCCCCTTGGTGGACTGACGAGACATCATAGAATCCCTTATCGCCGTTCTGACGGTTGTGATGTCTACGGGGACCGCGCGCATGGCCAAGTGTAATGTCGTGGTTCGACAACTTCATGCTCTTGAGGGTGAGATACATCCTCACTTATATGCGTATTTTCCCGCCTAACTGTTGGTGGTAGCCCTAGGTTCGATCACCGACATATGCTCAGACAAGACTGGCACTCTGACGGCTGGCAAGATGCTCGTGCGCAAGTTCTGGATCCCTGAGCTATCGTTCTCAAAAGCACCTGATGGTGCCGGTGAGGCTTCGGGAGTTTATGTCGTGGAGACAGGCGATTCGGTACTCGAACCCTCCGGTGCGGTGTTCAAGGAGCTGAAGCACGGAGTTCCGTTCGATGTGGGCAAGCATGACCGAACGAGGGAGTTCGCGTTGTGCGCGTCGTTGTGCAATGTGGCTACGTGGGTATCTGGTTGCGCTCCCCATTTGACCTAGCCTTTTGAACGATACTATGCAGAATTGAACGTAACAAAGCCGGGCACTGGGTCTCCACTGGCGACCCTACGGAGGTCGCTCTCCAAGTTTTCGCCACCAAGGTCGGGTTCGGTCGCACCAAGCTTACTGGCGCACAAATTTCCAACGACCTGGACAAGCTCAAGGACGCAGAAGAGCCAATTGGGCGTTTTGTTCTGAAGAAGGAATTTCCGTTTGACAGCGATGTGAAGCGAATGTCGACGGTGTACATTGATCGGGAAGCCAAGGGCGAAGAACGCGTTGTTGTGTTTTTGAAGGGAGCCGTCCGTCCTTTTCCTGTCATAATGTAGTCTAGTGTGGCTAATGGCCGGTCTTTTACAGGTTGAACGCGTCCTCGACACATGCACGCATACGTATATGGGGACATCTGAACCTGTGACGCTCTCGCATGCCATGCGCGAGAAGATTCACGACCAAACAGAGCATCTCGCAGCGCAAGGGCTCCGCGTTCTCGCACTGGCGTCCAGGCGTCCTCGTGGTGACCTAAATGTTCATGGCGAGCTGAAGCGCGAGGAGGTCGAGCGTGACCACTGCTTCATCGGCCTGGCGGGCATCTATGATCCTCCCCGCCCCGAATCTGCGCCCGCCGTCCGCGCATGCAAGGAGGCCGGGATCGTTGTTCACATGCACGTCCACATTTCTATTCAACTCGGTGGGGTGTAATGCTAACTGGGGGACGATGTAGGTTGACGGGAGACCACCAGGCAACGGCCACGGCAATCGCGCGCGACATCGGTATCATCAACCAATATTCGCCAGCCTCGGCAGTGATGCCTGCGTCCCAATTCAATAAGATGACGGACCAGGAAATCGATGAACTGCCTGAGCTTCCGCTCGTCATTGCGCGTTGTGATCCTAACGTGAGCTGGTCCTACCTTTGTAGTTTGATATCGGACGTTGACCGTTCGGTCATTGCTGGCTATAGACGAAGGTGCGGATGATCGATGCGGGGAAGCGACGCGGCAAGTACATGGCGATGACGGGCGATGGCGTGAACGACGCGCCGTCGTTGAAGTTGGCGCCGGTTGGGATAGGCATGGGACAGGGCTCGGACGTCGCGAAGAACGCGAGCGAATTGGTGTTGACAGGTTTGTGCGCCTTACTACGGTCCTTGTTCGCGCCTCTGACATTGGTGTATAGACGACAACTTTGACTCCATCCGCGCCGCGATTGGCGAAGGCCGGCGCATATTTGACAACATCCAGAGGTTCATTCTACATATGCTGGCGACCAATGTCGCGGAGGTCATACTCCTCACCCTCGGCCTCGCGTTCCAGGACACTAGTATGTTGCTCCTGCCACTTCCTGAGAGTAATAGCTGACCGTTGGTTGTAGGAGAAGAAAGCGTGTTTCCGCTCTCGCCGCTGGCAATCCTCTGGCTGAATATGATTACTGGTGGATTTCCTTCAGTCGGATTAGGCCTTGAGCCTGCTGCTGTGGGCGTAATGTCGCGTCCACCGCACGATATCCGAGCAGGCGTGTTCACGCGCCATGTTATCACGGATTTCTTCGTGGTCCGTACTCTCGTCTCCCTAGTTATTTATCGGCTAATGGTCCAATGTAGTACGGCGTAGCGATGGGTGCGACGACGCTCCTCAACTTCGTCATCGTTGTCTGGGGCGGTGAGCATGGCCAGCTGGGTGTGGACTGCAACGAGGATGGCGGGATACGCTGCAGTGCCGTGTTTCGTGCGCGGTCCACAGTGTTTGCGACGCTTACGTTCGAGATGTTGCTATACGTGCGTCTCCTCCTTATCCCTCGGGATTTCTCCCTGCTGACCATTGCCCTGTACAGGCTTGGGAGCTGAAGTCGCTTGACCGCAGCTTGTTTAGCATCCGCCCGGATCGTCCGTCCTATGTCGATATCTGGGAAAACCAGGTGCTCTTCTGGGCCGTCACGCTCGGGATGGCGAGCGTCCCACTGGCCATCTACATTCCTGGCCTCAACGACGAAGTGTTCTTCCAGGAAGGCATTTCGTGGGAATGGGGGCTCGTGGTTGGAATGACGGTTGTGTTCGTGAGTTGGGTGGAGCTTTGGAAGGCGCTTGTGGCGAGGAAAAGAACAGGAAAGATGCGAGAGAGAATGGTAGGAGGGAATGAAACAGTATAAACGATTCCACTGGGCCCTGGGCCAAGCGATGATATGAATATACGAGTTCAGCGCTTCAGCATTGGCCAAGCTTACATCCTATGACCATAAGTAATCACATCGCCTTGGAAATTGTGTGCTGGCATGTTATGCGCCCTCGCCATCCAAACCAACATTTGTGCTCTATACCAGCCCCTCACAAACCCGCCAAAGCCCCCACCATGCAGCTCGCGTACGGATATCCTGTGAAAACAGAGCCTACTTATCCTGGAAGGAGGTGCCCAGCGTCCTTATACCGCGGTTTCGCGAGTTCTTTTACAACGTAGGTAACGAGGCAATGAACCTCGCCCGTAAGATTACAATGCAGTAAGATCAATGTACCGTAGCCAACAATTCATGTCAAATCTAGCCTCTCAGACGTCCACAACATGCTCCGCGGGCTTTGTCCTCCTCCTCGCCACACACATCTTCCACAGTTCGATCGAGCCCACAAACGCCAGGGTCATTCCTACCACCAAGCCCCACTCCCACGTAATCCCCTTCTGGTAGAACACCTTGTCGTTCAAGCCAGGGATATAAATGCACAGCGGAACGCTGGCGACGCCGAGGACGACGGCCCAGAAGAGGACCTGGTTTTCCCAGAGGTCGACGTAAAACGGACGGCCAGGGCGGATGCTGAACATGCTGCGTGTGAGGGACTTGAGCTCCCAGGCCTGAGGGAGTTGATGAGTCGGGCGAAGGAAGAGGTGAATGAAGGGGGAAACGCACATAGAGGAGGATCTCGAACGTGAGGGTCGCGAACACGGTTGAACGCCCTCGGAAAACGACGTCGCAAATTTCGTTCGCCTCACGGTTGCAGTTCATCCCGAGTTCACCGTCGTTCCGTCCGTAGACAACTATAACGAAGCTCAAGAGGGAAGTGATCCCCATCGAGAAGCCATACTGCACGTTGGATAATCAATATAGACGGTCGACGGGACAGTCAAAAGCCACTTACGACGAATGTGTCTAGGAGTACTGGCCCATTGAACACGCCGGCTTTGATGCTGTATGGAGGGCGCGTCATAACATCTGCGGATGCGGGTTCGAGGCCGAGTCCAAAGGCAGGCGGCCCTCCCGTGATCATGTTGAGCCACAGCACTGCAAGCGGTGACAGAGGGAACACGCTCTCCTCGCCTATGAAAGCAGTGTCCTTTAGTCAAACACGCAACAAAGCAAAGGCGAGGAAACTTACTGTTGTCCATGAATGCGAGTCCGCAAATGAGAAGGACCACCTCGGCTACGTTGGTCGCGAGCAGGTGGAGAATGAACCGCTGGATGTTGTCGAAGATGCGCCGGCCCTCGCTAATGGCGGCGCGAATCGAGTCAAAGTTGTCATCTGTAATGGAAGAACATCAACACTGCTGGATAGATAGAAAAGCACGATGACAAACCAGTGAGAACGAGCTCGCTAGCACTCTTGGCAACATCTGATCCTTGACCCATGCCGATACCGACGGGAGCAAGCTTCAAAGAAGGAGCATCTAAGAAAAAAGGGACAAGTGAGTACGACGAACCCCGCCAAAAGAGACCAGGTAACTAACCGTTAACTCCATCACCAGTCATCGCCATAAACTTTCCCCTCCTCGTCCCAGCTTCAATCATCCGCACCTTTGTCTAAAAACGCACAATCCGTCAATTTGCCTGTCCGCCAAGGAACCTTTGACAAAACACTTACACCGGGATCGCATCTCGCGATGACGAGTGGTAACTCCGTCAAAGCGTCGATTTCGGCGTCGGTCATCGCGTTGAACTCGGCTGCTGGCATCACAGCAGATGCAGGCGAGTCTGGGCCGATGATCTCAATGTCACGAGCGATAGCAGACGCCGTCGCTTGGTGGTCTCCCGTCAGCCTGTCCACACACATGTTTATAAGCATACGATCCGACGAAGCAAAGCAAGGGGGGGGAGAACGTACATGTGGACAACGATACCGGCCTTCTTGCACGCTCGAACAGCGTGGACGGACTCGGGGCGCGGAGGGTCATAGATGCCTGCCAAACCAATGAAACAGTGGTCCTTCTCCACCTCTGTACGCTCTAGAGCCGTCTCCGAAGACAGATCGACGGCCGCGCCAGGACGGCGCGATCCAAGCGCGAGGACGCGGAGGCCCTGGGACGCCAGACTTTCCGTCTTGGAGAAGACAACGACCCGGTCACAGCCCGTCGCCTCTTGGTCCAGGTAGACTGTAGACATCCGCTTGACGTCGCTATCGAAGGGGAATTCATCCTTTAGGATAAAACGTTTGGTTGGTTGGCCCAGTTTGTCGTTCGTGTGGTTAGGGTCTACTTCCGTGGCCGTAAGCGTAGGTCGACCATGGCCGACCTTGGAGGCGAAAACTTGCAGAGCAACCTAGCGAAGAAGTCAATGCACCGACCCAACGAACGCGATTGGAGGCTTACTTCGGTGGGATCACCTGTGGATACCCATTTCTGCTCCTTGTTCTTCCCGATACTAGTGATCCGCCAGGTTAGCCAGTGGGAATGATGCAAGAGTAAGTTGAAGAGAACCTACGTGGCGATGTTACACAAAGACGCGCAAAGCACAAACTCCTTCGCCCTGAGATGCGCTTGCAGATCCAAGAGATCCCCTTTCTCGCTCTCGTGGTCCACGTCCGCGTAAACTTCGCCCACTGGTTCGAGAACCTCCTGGCCTGACTCTACCAAGTATTCGCTCGGGAGGCTGTCTAATTCGGAAAGCTTCGGAAGCCAGAACTTGCGGACGAGCATCTTGCCCGCGGTGAGGGTCCCAGTTTTGTCGGAGCAGATGTCGGTGACAGATCCCAGTGCTGAGGCAAGAGGTCAGCGAAGCGAGTCGTCCTGTTGCGAGTAGACGCATACCTTCGAGCGCGTTTAGTTGGCGAACGACGACGTGAGCCTTCGCCATGCGGGAGGTGCCCGTGGCCATGGTAATGGTAAGAACGGCGATAAGAGATTCGGGGATGACCGCGATCCCAAGGCTGAAACATAAGAGTATGAGCTTCGAAAACAATGCGAGCAGAGTGCGCTCACGCAATGGCATAGATAGCGACCTCGTTTGTGACATCAAACTAGAGCATGATGAGCTTCAACGAGGGTAACAAGAAGCAGAAAAAACGAAGCGAACCTTGGCTACCGCGAACACAATCAGAAGCAAACTACATATGTAAGTGGTGAGCGACATGAAGAAAGTGAAAAAATGTAACCTACATCACGGCCAGCTGAGGTGAAGAAGTCAGAAGCGACGTCGAGGCAAAACAGTAGGAACTCACCAAGAAAAGGTAATAGGCAAGTTTGTTCAGTTTGACTTGGAGGGGCGTTCCAGTTCTCAGGCCCCTAATCGTCGCAGAGAGTGAGTTATACGAGCGCCACAAGGTACAAACACTACTCACAGGACCATCATAAATCCTTCGTATAGCCTCTTCCACATAGACAACTTAGGGCCGTCCGACGCCCGCGATTTCTTGTTCTGCATGGACGAGGCAATGCGACCAATCTTCACATATAACTTAATCCTCCCGCTCGCCCGCGAGGAATAGAGCCAAAGCGCACCTGTGTCTCCATCCCTGTCGAGATGACGACGCCCGACGCGCGTCCGCGGGAGATGGTCGTACTCGAAAAGGCCAGGTTGATTCGGTCTCCAACGGGGATTTGCTCGCGAGCGGGTTGAGCAGGTCCGGCGGCGAGCGTCTTGCCACCGTCCGTATCTACTGTTGAAAAGCGGGTGTATTCGGCTTTTCCGTCGCTGGCGGGGGACAGGGTAGGAGTAAGAGGTTCGGCGACCTTGGCCACAGGCATAGCCTCGCCCGTGAGAAGGGCTTCGTCCGCTTCCAAATTAGAGACGCTGAAAGGTGGAGAATTAGCGACGAAAGGCATGACGCAGGAGGTGGAAGGTGTACTGGAAGAGACGCATGTCCGCAGGTACGACGTCGCCCATCTTGACATGCACGATGTCGCCTGGGACGACGTGCTTTGCGGGAATTTGTTTGGTCTCGCCTGCGCGGGTGACGAGGGCCGTAGGACTGGCCAAAGAGCGGAGGCTGTCCATAGTTTTCTCCGCTTTGTATTCCTGAGACGAAGAGTCAGCGTCGTAAGCCCTGGAAACCCTGGCGAAGGCGTACGTACTTGGAAGAAACCGATGGAGATGTTGAGGATGATGACAGCCGTGATCACGCCTCCCTCAACCCAGTCTTGTACGCCATATCCGATCGCCATGGCCGCGACGAGCACTAGGGTGAGTGCATTTGCTGCGGGCATCGTCGTCCGGTCAGCGCTCCCACGAGACAGAGCCAGCGAGGGAAACACACCCATTTGGCGTACAAGCACTTTGACGGGACTCACGCCTCCTTCCCCTAGGAGGGCATTCTCTCCGTGTCTGTGTGAGCAAATGAGCAATTATCGAGATGTGTAGTCGATGCACGCACTGCTCAAGCCTATCGCGAGCCTCGTCTTCGCTGAGACCATCCGGTCTGGCCGAGCCCAGCTGATGGGTTACGGCGTCGACCTCTAGCCAGTGGGCGGTGTCGGCGAGCGTCGTCCGTCCGTTGCCGTCGTGTTCGGGAGAATCGGGAGCGTGTCGGTGGTCTGTTCTAGTCGTAAAAGTGAAGAAGCCCATGTCAACGTCATAAGTTGATCAAGTCGTGAGGATCGTGGAAGTGTCGTGCGGTTGCGCGGTGGAGTTGTGGGCGTTTGGAGGTGTAGTTGTAGGAAAAACGGAGCCTGGATTATATAGACGGTGTCGATGAGTGCCAAGGCCTGACGAGGTCCTGGGACGGGGGCCAGATGTATGTTATGGATCCTGGGGGTGAGACATCCGCCTCTGGGCACTCAAAACAAGTCTTGGGAATCGCGTCATGCCTCCATATCGCGGATATTTCCCCTGTGTGCGGCTCCCCGCATACCATTTCTGTGGGAGCCAAGGATCATTAGCAGGAGCAAAGCCTTGGGGGAGGCGCACGTACACGATAGGCCGAGGTCACGATACCTTGGTGAACGGAAGCCAAGGAGAGGAGTCGGAGGGGATATATTCATCGATCCTCTGTTCTACGGACACGGCGTGGTGTGAGAGGTCGTGCACATCGAATGATTGATACAGCCGTTTGCATAACCGACTGGAATCCGCGCGTCGAGAAACTTGTTTGTCAGAGCCAAACATTGCCTTTTCGGGAAATCACGTCTGCTGCGGGAGTGACAGCTGTGCGTCGCGAGGTCAGCTTTGCAGTGTCTTGAGTCCTGACCGCAATGGCACCTCCCCTTAACCCTCAACTTCGAGAACGCATTGTCGAATGGCGGGAGCGTTTTACAGTCTCCGAGATCACTGAACTCGCGCAGTGCTCAAAAAGCACAGTCTATGAAATCCTCCGCCTTTATCGCGAGACAGGTTCAGTGCATAGTCCCCATGGACTGTTGTCCCATGGCCGCTCCCGCATCCTTTCATTTGGAGAGCTCACATCCATCAACTCCTGGTTGGTCCAAGAGCCAGCAATGTTTCTTGACGAGATTCAAGACCGTCTTGACAAGGAGCTCGGAGTGTACGTTTCACTTGCAACCGTCGCCCGCGCTGTTCGCAGCCTTGCTCTCACTCACAAGCGGATATCAAAGGAGGCATTGGAACGAAACGATGCCGTTCGCGCAATGTGGGATGCAGCTTGGGGGGATATACCCATGGAGAGCATAGTCTGGTTGGATGAATCTGGGGTGGATGATCGGGCACATCAGCGGACAATGGGAAGGGCACCACTGGGATCTGCATGCGTCCGCCGTGACCTGTTCTTCCATGGCACACGCCTGACAATGCTCCCAGTGCTCTCCTGTGATGGGATCATTGCTTTGGATCTTCTCGAAGGATCAGTCAACCGTGAGAGGTTCCTCCATTTTCTGCGGGAGGATGTTGTACGCTTCAATTTCTTCTGGATGTCTGTGTCATGCTTATGCCTGTGTTGTGCTCATATAGGCACCCCTTCTCAACTCATATACTCCAGACAATCCAAGCCGTAATTCTGTGGTAGTCATGGATAATGTTGCCTTTCATCATGGAGACGAAGTGCGGGAGATCATTGAGAATGACTGTGGTGCGTTGTGCTGTCTGAAAGCTCCGGCTTCAAGGTATACTAACCAGTTTTAATGACAGGTGCAAAGCTTATATACCTACCACCATACTCCCCCGACATGAATCCCATCGAGCAAGCTTTCAGTAGTATCAAAGCCTTCTTGCGCCGTAATGAAAGCCACTTCACTGGACCTCACATGCGCGCTGAACTCATCCATCTTGCTATGGAAGAAATAACGAATGAAGATGCCATTGGCTGGATTACAAACTGCGGGTATTCGTAAAGTAGGTAACGAACGTGGGGTAGATGTATGGACAGAGGTGATTATGCGACAGATGAGGGAGTAGTAGGTTAGCGGAAGGTTATGCAGTGTAGTAAAGAGTGGGGGGTCAGGACAGCATGGTGTATGTACAGAAAATATTAGGCAACATTATAAAGGTTCGAGAAACTCACTTATCCCCGAAGACATCGTACTCTGAAAAGAGAGACCGTACATAGTCTTTCTTCATGCGTAAACGCCTAGAGAATTGCTCTGCGGATGCAACGAGAACTCTCAGGCTATCGCTATCACCCCCGGTGAGTGACACCAAGGTGTCAAGGTCTAGCGAGGGCAAGGTTTCAAGGGTGATCTCCGCCGAAACAAGCATGGAGTGGTACTGCAACAGGTCATGTCCATCACGTTCAAGGATAGTGAGGAAAAAGTAATATAACTCATCCTGACGCCGAGGCATAGGAGAGAAAGGCAGGGCAGGAGGCGGTGCTGGAGATAACATGGAAGCGGGGGTCGCCGATGAACCTGCGGCGGAGGGAAGGGGAGGCGGAGAAATGCCGAGAACAGCAGATATCATAGCACTTTGTTGATTGACGAGGCCAGCGATGACGGGGACAAGAGCGGTGGCGGCATCTGTGGGTGCAGCGGGTGTGGCGGTAGGTGTCATCACAGAATGTGGGCCTGAACGTCCACGGGCCTTGTGCGGGCGCAGACGACCATCGCGCACGCCATCAAACTCCTCAGTATTAGGAGGGTACTTGACAGTCGTTTCTTTCGCATCCTATCGAGATAGAGAAGGTCAGTACAGCATTGATCATATTCACAGAGGCTACTCACAACAGCGGATGCCCAACGCTTCAATCGCTTCCGATTAAGGCCAATGTGTCCATCTTGGGTTGGATAACAGAAGCCTTGCTCGTTGTGCTCGCCGCGATGCTTGTCACACTTGTACATTTCCTTCAGCTCGAGAATGATAGTACCCTGACGCTTGATCGAGTCAGAGTACGAGTCCGTGTTTGGAACCTGAGAAATACAATAAGTTTGGCAGGTTCATTAAATATACGTGCAGGCTTACCTCGGTTCCAGCACACGTTGGTCCGAGTTCCTTGTCGTGCTGGAGCACGGCATCAAACGGCTACAAGTCCCAATATTAGTCAAAGCAGAAGAACAGGGATGAAACCACATACACGCTTGCGCAGCCGGAAAGCCTCCATGGCGTCAAGGTCAAGTTCGATGTAGACATCACGAGGCCGTTTACGGAGTAAGGCCTCCCGAATTGCGAACCAGTCTTCATCTGAATCGACACTTGATGCATCACCCTTGCTGCAGGTAACAGAACGTTTAGGTATATGTTTGTATAACAATAGACGGAACAACTTACTTGACACCAGTCCAACGAATCTTGAAGGGTACGTTGATGGAGAACTGCCCATCCAACCCATGGATACGAAGGCCTTCAGCTACGAGAGACTCACGCGGAGTACTCGGGGTGATAGCGACAGTGGTGACCTTCGTGTCGTGAGTCCTCTTTGAACTCGCAGAGCTCTTGCCCTTCGCGGAACGTGGCACAGCCGGGGTGTAATAGACAGTGTAATGTGTGGTGTAGCCTGCAGGTAATTGGTCAGTATGCTCATTGTTAATGAAGAATGGATCAACGCACGGTCATTCGATGACGACGCAGCAGATCCTGGGGCGGAGGGTAGAAACCCAATGGCATCGCTTGTGTTCCCAGCCAAGGGAGTGCCGGAGTTAGCCTGGAGGGCGACTGGTGCCGACTGTTGAGGCATAGGTGGAGGCGGCGGCGGCAACTGTGGGCCTGGAGGTGGTGGTGGTGGCAGCGGCAGGCCTGGGGGCGGCGGAACTGGGGGCAGCGGAACTCGAGGTAGTGAGGCGAGCGTTGGGGCAACTACTCCGGGGTTGGCAGCCTGCCATCGTGCCGTCAACATATCGAGAACACGACGTTGATCTTGAGGCGACAGGCGCGCGAAGCCGGCTTGTCGCGACTCCTCCATCTCATCTTGGGATGTGTAGAATTGAGGAGGATTGACCGCTCCATCTAGAGAAAGTCAGCACCGCACACAAACTCTACTGGTACGTAACGTACCAATCCCTCCCGGGTTCACAAGCCAGTGGATCGACACAGGTCGGGGAGCCTGCGGGTGTCGATAAGGAACGAATCGCGGTGTCAAAGGACGAGACGGTCCACGAGGGTCTGGAGAGGACATGAGGGAGGGAGCGGGAAAAAGATGGGGATGGAACTCACAAGCTCAAAACCCGAGGCTTTTTATCATCTTCGCCAACTTCACCGCAACTTCGCCGTGCTCCTGTCATCCACCAGAATCCCACCCTCGTTGTTGCCCTTCAATCATGCGCAGTTTTGGTTTCTAGAGAGATCCAAATTAAGTGTAAGCATCCAAGACCACGAGGGGGACGTCTCCGAGGCTCCCGACTCCTCACTCACCGAGTATCCAAGCAACAAGGGTGGTTTGTGCTCGTTGTTGAGGTTTTTCAGGGTATTGAAGGCTTCTAGGCCAGCTATGAGGAGTTTTCATGACTCCCGAAGCCCGACACGGAGAGTGTTGATCACTCTGGAGAGGTCATTTGGGTGGAAAGTAGATGGAACATGTCGTCAATGGTCATCGCAAAGATCAGGAAGCCCGCTCCTGAACAGCACGAAGTCACAAATGAGTCACTGCGTGACGAATGTGATAAGCACTCCCAATAAGGCAATGTTTGGCTCTGACAAACAAGTTTCTCGACGCGCGGATTCCAGTCGGTTATGCAAACGGCTGTATCTTTGTACTTGAAGTTGTGATGGACCACGGTCACGGTCGAGTCTCGACCCGAAGTCAACGGTCAACGAAATCCCAATTACATAATAACGCAAGTCCGCGGCACCGTCGACATCCTTCTTTTGAAGCCTTGCCTCTTGACCAGCTCGGTCTACAACTGATACTTGTTGGCTCAGAGATCCTGACAAGATCCTGACCTTCATTCCTGTCACCGAAATGCGTCTCGCCATAGGATTCCGCCCGAATCATGGTCCTTACTGCAACCAGGAAGACTCAAGGTTCCACATTCCTTGGCTCGCGTGCCCAGTGGCACCCTCCGACTGGTTAGTCAGACAATTCTCCTTTGCTTGTACTCGAACACATTTGGGATATGTTTGCCGCGAGAGACTTATCAGCAACTACTCCTGGCTGCCCTGCTGAACGCCGAGCACCTTGTCCATCGTCTCTCGCAGAGCGCCGAGCGGGACCTGGGCCGACCTGGACGATACACGTACTGGGAACGAAAAGCAAATATATGGATCAGGATACTGAGTTCTGTTGGAGTTCTGTGAGGGTCTGTGACGTCGGAGGATCGGCGCTGGATGTCAACTTAACCCCTGATTTTTTCTCCTCCAGCGATGGCATTAATATCCGGCATTCGCACCATCTGGCATGCCTTTGGTGTCTTTCCCCGTTGGCGTCGGAAGTTTACAAATATGAACTCATCGAGGATCAAGCACACGGCCGAGCAACGCGAGAGCGATATCTGGTCAAAGACAGTGGTTCAACCCTGGTTGAACAAGTCCCCGACTTGCTAGTCTGCTAGAGGGACGGCACATCGATCACATCCGTAGACCGGGGCCAGGCTGTAGGTACGCGATGTGCGACTTCCGTTTCAAAATAGGAGGCGGTGGGCCATTGAACCATGTCCGCCACTCCGTGCTGATGCCACGCATGTGTAGAGCATGTCGACGGATGTACATACTCGGAATTGTCCCTCGAGGCCGCTTCATCGAGCCTCGTGTTCTCGGACGTCTTCCGGCCGTACCGATGATTGCCCCATTCCCGGTTCATAACTCTAGAACGCTACACATTCTCCCCGATTTTTACACGCTGTTGTCGTGAGCATTCGGTGCTTGACTATGTCATGATCGTACCGTTTTTGTTGTTCTCTCTGCCGGTCCTTATACTTTGTTTGTGCAGCCAAGCCTCTCGCGCATGTCCAGCTTGCAGTGTGTAATTTCCGGATTTCCTTCCGATCTGTTCGATGCGGGCGGTGCGTCGCGTGGGCGTGAGGAGAAGGACAGGCACCGGACGATGACGTGGTGCAGAATCAAGGTTTAGAGTGTGAGTTACACGTGACCTGGAGCCAATGGGAGGGCAGGAAGGGGAAAAAGAGAAGCCCCGAGGCTTGCTTCCGTTCTCCGCTCGGACGACGACTCCACGTATCCAGTTCCCGCTGCACTTTGGCGCAAGTACCCAAGGCAACGACGGGCGACGGCAGCTTAGACGGAGCTACTTACACTTCGGCCTCACTCCTTCTTTCTCAAAACGTACATCTCCCGCTCGGCCTCATTTTCTCTCGCCGACACTTGCCAACCCTCTGCCCCCGCCACTCGTTTCAGAATCATACTCTCCCTCCGTCCTCTACTTATTGACCCTCCCTCCCACACTCGCTTGCACTCACGACCTCCCATGCATCACGTTCTCCTCATCGACGAAATCCTTCGCTCCGTCTTTTCCCATGTCGACGACGACGCGAACAGGAACGCCGTCCTCGACGCCTTCGCCCGTCTCGCCGTCGTCTGTCGCGCCTGGAAGGACCCCGCCCTCGACGTTCTGTGGGAATCCCTCTCCTCGATGGACCCCCTCTTCGCCTTGCTTCCCAGCGTGAGCCGCTCGAGCGACTCCTTCGTACGTCCCTTTCGCTCTCGACCGCCACGTACGTGCTCATATTCCCCTACGCAGACCATCGCCGACGCCCCGTCGCCCGCCGTTTTGGCCAATTTCTACGCGCACGCTTTGCGGGTACGAAGCGTCCAGTACAGCGCCCGCCTTTCCCCCCGCATCCCCCCAACGCTTCTTTCCCACCTCGCCCTCGGCGGCCCTTTCATCCTCCCCTCCCTCGCCTCCGTCCGTCTCAACCTCTCCGACCCCCTAAAACGCGCCCTCCCCGCCCCGCTCTTCCTCTCCCCAAACCTCCGCACCCTGTCCATCGACATCGGCTTCGGACGAAAGGCCGCGACCACCCACCCCGGGGAATCCCTTTGTGCGTACGTCGACGCCGTCGCGCGCCTCGCGCCCTCGCTCCACCACTTCAGCCTCAGGGGCCGCGTGGGCGAACGCGTTTTGGACACGGTCGCCACGCTCCGTGGACTGCGCACGCTCTCCCTGTGCGTGGGTGCAGATATGTCCCCCCGCACCCTCGCCGCCGTCGGCGAATTCCCCCAGCTCAAGGGTCTCCGCGTCCAGCTCGACGGTATGGACGTGGACGAGCTCCGCGACGCTCTCGATGGCAGCGAGCGCTTCGCCGCCCTGGAACGGCTGGAGGTGCGCGGCGCGCCAGCCGCCCTCGAAGCCCTCATCGCCTGCTTCCCCACCGGCGGATCCCACCTCAAGACCGTCGAGCTCGAGTCGGACCTCAAGCCGCGCTCGGTGGACAGTTGGACGCCCGTGTTCGCCCTGCTCGCCGACAAAGCCGCCGACAGCCTCCAAGCGCTCACCGTCGAGTCCCACACGAGCTTCTGCGAAATGCCCGACCTCGCGCAGCCGCCCAAGCTCCACTTCACGCTCGGCACGCTCGCCCCGCTCGCCAAGGTCGCCGGCCTGCGCCGGTTCGCCCTGGACGCGTCGATCCCCGCGGACGTGAACGACGCGGACCTCGCGACCGTCGCGCGCTGGTGGCCCGCGATCGAGCACCTCGGGCTCTGGACCCGGCCCGTGGAGGCGTTCGACTACCCGACGTACTTCACCATGCAGCCCCGCGCGACGCTCGCCAGTCTGCCCGTGTTCGCACAGCTCTGCCCCGCCCTTCGCGTCCTCTCCGTCCCGATGGACGTCGCCGCGGTCCCCGCCGCCGTGCACCCCCCCATGGCCGCCGCATCGCAGTCCACGCTCGACGCCCTCACGGTCGGGTGCGCGCGCAAGGGCGACGGGGTCGATGTGGACGGGCTGGCGGAGTACCTCTACCGAGCGTTCCCCTCCGTCCGGGAGATCGACTTTGACTGCGGCGAGGAGACGTCCTGGGGCGACGTCTCCGACGCGTACAGACGCCTTCAGGCAAGGCTCCTCTGATCTCCCCGCCCCTCTCTCCCTCCAAAATGTTTTCGCATCCGCTGCTGTCCATATACTCTTCCCGCTCCCACCATATATCTGCCTGACTTATATACTAATCAACCTAGAACATAGATGCAGACCGCCTAGAGTCTCACCTACTTACCGTATACGCCCCGTCCCGTCGTCTTGTCTCCGCCCCCTCGCCTAATGCTCTAACTGAACTGAAGTCTAATCCCGCTAGCTCCTTACTTATAGACTTGGCACCGCGCCGATCCTCTGTTCGCTCCGCTTCACCACTTTGTTTCGTCGTCCGGATGGATGTCCTATTGCGTTGATTTTGCTGTGCATACCCCGCTATTTAGTCCTCCTCAATAATACCGTTGCTTTTTTTTTGACATCGCCGGTCGACGCAGAGTCACATCGAGCGCCACCTTCGTCGACGATGTCGCAATGGCCCGATGTTGTAATGCTCATACGGTGCATTAGTAGTCTGAGTAAGCCCCCTTGAACTCGTCCCTATCTCACCTCCTCCCACCATGTCCGTCGCCTCTCCCGAAGAAGAAGATCCAGAAGAGCTCCGCAGTTTCCGCGAGCAATGGCGCTCCGAGGTTCTCCAGAGACAGCAGCAGCAACCCCCGCCAGCGCCCGTGCCCGTGCCCTCGAGCTCCTCCGCCCGCGACCCCACCGTCGATGACGCCGCACACCCCGCCAGCGCAAGCCCCGGCGCAGACTTGGACTCGGAGCACCCTCCCGAGCCCTCTCTGGCCCTCCCCCAGTCCCCCCCGACCCGCCCCTCCGCGCCCTTCACCGTGACCACGCACGGCCCCCGCGCCGCGCGCACGACCGCGCTCGATGCCTACCGGCAGGCCGTGCGCTGCGAGCAGAACAGCAAGCTCGACGACGCGCTGCGGCTCTACCGACAGGCGTTCAAGCTCGACGCGAACGTCGACCGGGCGTACATGACCGCCGAGCGCCAGCAGCAGCGCCAGCAGCAGCAGCAGCAGCAACAACAGAACACGCCGGCGCCCCAGCACGCGCCGTCCGCCTCGGCGGAGATCGAGGTGCTGAACCTGCCCGCCGCCAGCGCGCACGGACACGGTCCCGGGAAGCCCCACCATGCGACGGTCGACCGCACGGCGGTGACGGGCGTGCTCGCGCTGCTCCTGCGCGGGTTCCCCCCCGCGCTCCGATTCGAGCCCGAAGACGCCACGGCCGGCGTCCCGCTCGGGACGCTCCCGGACGAGCTCCTCGTCGTCATCCTGCGCCACCTCGACCCGACGGGCGTCGAGCGCTTCGCGGGCGCGTGTCGGAAGGCGCGGGTCATCAGCCTGGACAAGGCGATCTGGAGGTGAGACGCTTCGTCCCTTTGTGGGTTGCGCGCGGCGGGCGGGCGGGCGGGCGGGCGGGGCTCATGCGGGAATGATGCTGACGCGCTTGGTTTGGGCGGGCGGGTGCTGCAGGCCGCTCGTGGAGGGCGCGTACAGGTTTCCGCAGATCACGGAGGACGAGAGCGTGCAGGAGGTTATCGAGCGGTTCGCGGG
Organism: Amylostereum areolatum; assembly: GCA_012932865.1. Lineage (NCBI taxonomy): Eukaryota > Fungi > Basidiomycota > Agaricomycetes > Russulales > Stereaceae > Amylostereum > Amylostereum areolatum. The sequence goes on along the minus strand of SAXG01000013.1, from coordinate 749,072 downwards.
GGATCACAGGCGGGTGTACATCGAGCATCCGCGCGTGCGTCTGGACGGGGTGTACATCGCCATCTGCCAGTACATGTGCGTTCTCTCTCCTGCTTTTTTTTCTCTTCCCTTTTGCATGCTGACTTGGCGCGACGCAGACGGCCAGGCCTGAGCGAGAACTTGTGGGTGAACGTGAGCTGCTTCATGTCGTGCCGCGTGCGGGCGATGCTCACTTCGTCGTGCTGCAGGTCAACCACCTCATAACGTATCACCGTTACCTGTACGTCCGATTTCCTACTCAACTCGGCGGGTCGAAGCGCTGGCTCACGTCGTGGCAGGCGATTCTACCCCAACGGCCAAGTGATCTCTCTCCTCGCTAACGAAGAACACGCCCCGCAAGACATCATCCACTCTCTCAAGCCCACCCTCCGCATGAAGGTAGTACCCCCTCCCCCCCCCCCCGTCCTCCCTCCACCCGCACTGACTGTTCCGCCCCCGTTTCAGGGCCTCTACATCGGCACATGGCGCCTGATCGGCACCGCGGTGCACGTCACGAACTTGTTCGACCCGTCGAAGCCCGACGCGCGGTACACGTTCCAGATGACGCTCAGCCTGCGCGCGCGGCCGATGGGCCGGTGGAACAAGCTCGACTTTGCCGGGTACGACTCGGTCGACGTCGAGAGCGGGGAGGCGAGGCCGCTCGCGCTGAAGAACGAGCGGCCGTTCTGGTTCTCGCGGGTGCGGTCGTATGCGTGAGCGGCGCTGCATAGATCTCTCCGCTAAACTTGGAGGAGGGCGGCCGCGTGGTTTTCATTCATTAGAGGGAGAGGTGCACTGTATTTACAGTCTTTCTTCCCTGACGAGCTTTATGGGCGCATGAGGAGCCTTCGAAGGCGTTCGTACGCGTCTTTATACATGGGTAGTCCTTCTGCTGCGAAGCCTAAAAGTTAGGCATCAGGGACGTCCGAGTCGTGGTGGTCGGCGTGACGATGGCCAACAAAGAAAGTGGGTGACGGGTCACGATCCCCGTGACGGTTCCCTCCCACCAATCTCGTTTCCGGTCACCCAGCCTCAGTCCCACCACGTCAGTCTCCCCCCATCTCCCTCCCTCCCTCTTCCCCCCCTTCCTCTTCGCAAGGCCCTCCGACCCCGAGATGGAGAGCAACAAAGACGAGGCCCAGCGCTGTCTCTACATCGCCCAGAAGCACCGCGCGGCAGGCAACTTCCCCTCCGCGCGCAAGTTCGCGCAGAAATCGCTCGCGCTCTTCCGCACGTCCGAGGCGCAGACGTTGCTCGAGCGCATCGACGCCGAGGCCTCCTCGTCCTCCTCGTCCACCTCATCCACCTCCTCCTCATCAGTCAGGGGCGACCAACGCAAAGACGGCCGAGACGTTCTCGTCAGGAGCAGAAGCGCATCCGTCGGCAGGAGGGGCGAAGCACCGGCACGCGGAGGGCTCGAAGGCGGGCTCGGGTGCGTCTTCTGTGAACGGTCGGGACGGGGACGAGGACGGGGCGGAGAAGCGGGAGTATACGGCGGAGAACGTGGCGGTCGTGAAGCGCGTGCGCGGGTGCAAGGTGACGGAGTACTACGAGATCCTCGCGGTGAAGCGCGAGTGCGAGGAGGCGGAGGTGAAGAAGGCGTATCGAAAGGTGCGTGCGTATCGCTTGTTTGGGAGGGATTGGAGGACGGACGATGGGTTGACGGCGGGACGTAGCTTGGCGCTGGCGCTCCATCCGGACAAGAACGGTGCGCCGGGGGCGGACGAGGCGTTCAAAAGTGCGTGCATCTTCGCACCCCCCAATCGTTACATACATGTTGACGAACTCGCCCCCTCCCTTCCAGTGGTCTCAAAAGCATTCCAAGTGCTCTCCGGTACGCCCTGCCCCCCCCCCCCCCCCCCCCCCCCCCCCCTTTGTTCGCGCTGATGTCCTCCCTCTCACCCGATCACTATGCGGTCAGATCCCCAAAAACGCGCAGCGTACGACCGTAGCGGCTCCGATCCTGAATCGAGGTTCTCCGGGATGGCCTCGCGCTCGCCCTCGTCGAGCTTCAGCACGAGTGCGTTCGGTGGCGGAGGCGGGTTCGAGGGCGAGCTCAGCCCCGAGGACCTGTTCAACATGTTCTTCGGGGGCGGGATGGGCGGTGGCGGCGGCGGCGGGTTCAACGGCGGGCCGAGTGCGTGTTCCTCCCCCGCGCTCCGACCTCCTCTGACCGCCCTCTTTTTCGGGACGAAACAGTGTTCTCCGCGAGCTTCGGCCCCGGCGGCTTCCGCACGACGCGGGTGTACACCAACGGCGCGGGCGCGGGCGCGGCGCGGCAGGCGCAGCAGCGGCAGCAGGCGGCGGAGGCGCAGACGCCGCGCTCGATCCTGACGCAGCTCGCGCCGCTGCTGATCCTGTTCGCGCTGACGCTGCTGAGCGCGCTGCCGAACGTGTTCGAGGCGGCGCCGAGGCCGGACCCGCGCTTCGCGTTCGCGCCCTCGGCGCAGTTCAACGTGGAGCGGACGACGCCCGCGCTCGGGGTCGCGTACCACGTCAACGCGGCGGAGTTCGCGGGGCACCCGGTGGCGGCGGAGATCGCGCGGGTGCGGGAGCTGGGCGAGGGACACGGGCGGGAAGGGGGACAGCAACAAGAAGGTGGACACGCCGTACCTGCGGCGGTTCGAGCAGAAGGTGGAGAGCACGTTCGCGTACGAGATGCGGGTCGGGTGCGAGCGGGGCTTGCAGAGCAAGCAGCGGAGGAAGGACCACGAGATCGGGTTGTTCGGGCTGGGGACGGACTGGGAGAAGGTGAAGCGGATCGAGGAGGAGGCGGTGGAGGCGTGCGAGGCGTTGAAGAGTAAGGGGCTGCTCAAGTAGCGCGGCGTGTATCTTTATGTGCTGTACGATCGACATCTTTCGGTTAATGGGCGAGGGAGGAGCGTATCTTTCTTTATTTTATTTCGTTGTACACACGATAGACGGGAGGGACATGGTACGCAATCCCTATACTATAGCATATCTTCTCTCTGAATCGCCGGAAGTACGTTGAAGTCGAACTCGAGGTGGCTCCGGATCCTGCGTCTGAAGACTGGAAGGGACCCGCAGGAAAATATGAGGATCAAGATCAAAATCCATGGCAGTAGCAGGTCGATTCACGCTCGTCACGGTTGATGTCCTTCTCGAGTCAACGGGCACCGATGCGAAGGCTGCACAACGTGGTGCAGGGTTCGGAGGTGGAGTGGGTAGCGCGAGGTGATGGGACCATCGTGGCCTGGGCGAGGTCTGGAAGGGTCGAAGGCGGCGGGTGGGCCGAGTTGGACGTGGACAGGCTCAAATTCGGCGGCGGCGTCGACGACGGATCCACCACGAAGAGAGAAAGGCAATCAATGCATCGGTCGGGTGGGTCAACACAACAACAACAACAACGCGTTTCTATGCATCCGGTTCCAACCTCCTACGCAGCCCTCTGGCGCTCCAACTTGAGGTAGAACTCCTCCTGGCGGCGGACTGGAGAGGGGTGAATATGTCAGCATACATGATCGTACAGGAGACGAAGGAGACGGGTGGCCGACGCACGAGACGGCAAGTGGACGCCATACCTGCGGGGAAAGGAGTCAGCGGTGGAGGACGCTGCTGAAAGTCCGGTCAGACATACCAGTACGCGTAGGCGGCGGAGACGCCGAGACCGAGGGCGGAAGAGACGTCGAGCCAAAGACGCTTCCTGAGTTTTCTGGTGATGGGGGCGATGGACATCGTTGAGGGTGGGTGGGTGAGTGGTGGGTGGGAACAGGAAGAAACCGGAAAACGGCGAGGCCGCGAGAGAGACAATGGGGCCAAACAGACGCAAACACGCGCTCGTCAGACCCTCCCGCCTCCGCGCCTCCTCCTCGCCTTGTCCTCATTCCTGCCACCTTCCCCTTCCCCCTCCCTCTCGCCCTACACGACGCTCACGACAGCCCGGACGACTTTTCTCTCTTCTCTCCATCGTAATCGCTCTTAGAACCCACCTCTGACACACCCTTCCCCCCCGCTTTTACTCCCCCCCGCGAACGACTCATGGAGACCGACGCGACCGGCTGGCGATTCGCTCAGTGTTTCGGAGACAAGGGAGAGGTCGAGGACATCACAGAAGGTGCGTGATCTCACCCCGGAACCCTCGCTCTCGCGGCGACGTCGTGCCACGCCCGAGCCGCACCTCCCTCCGCCCTCCGCGCGTTCCTCCGCTTATCAAGCAGCTCACCCGCCCTTCATCAGCGGACATCATCTCCACCGTCGAGTTCGATTCAACAGGAAACTACCTCGCCACCGGCGACAAGGGCGGCCGCGTCGTCTTGTTCGAGCGGAACGACCAGGTCCGTCTTTCTCACCTCACCCCTCCCCACGATCCCCGATCTCGGTCCTGATCGCGTCTCCGCACCTCCCCCTTCCGCCTCCTTCCCGTTCCCTTCTCCCGCAGAAAAAAGGCTGCGAGTACAAATTTTACACCGAGTTCCAATCCCACGAACCAGAGTTCGATTACCTCAAGTCGCTCGAAATCGAGGAGAAGATCAACAAGATTAGATGGTGCAAGCGCCAAAACGCCGCCCATTTCCTGCTCTCCACCAACGGTGCGTGTTCCCCCCCCCCCCCCCCCTCGCCCTGCGCCCTGCTCACTGCTCACGCACCATCCCCCCTTTTCTCAGACAAGACGATCAAGCTATGGAAGGTCTTCGAGAAATCCCTCCGGGTGGTCTCAGAATCCAACTTGATGGACGGTCAGCGCAGCCTCCCTCCGCCTCAGCTGCGTCAGCACCTGCGCTTGCCTCGGATGACCCACCAGGACAACATCATCGCCGCCGTCCCCCGCAAAGTGTACTCGAACGCCCACGCCTACCACATCCACTCCATCGCCGTCAACTCGGACCAAGAAACGTACATCTCCGCCGACGACCTCCGCGTCAACCTATGGAACCTCAACATCAGCGACCAGAGCTTCAGTACGTCCCGCGGCGCTTAGTCCGCGGCGGTGGAGGCTGACGTCATCTGGACAGACATCGTGGACATCAAGCCTGCGAACATGGAAGAGCTGACCGAGGTCATCACCGCGGCCGAGTTTCATCCAACGCAGTGCAACGTTTTCATGTACTCGAGCTCAAAGTCCAACATCAAACTCGCGGACATGCGCGACTCGGCGCTCTGCGATCGGCACGCGAAGCGTAGGTGCCCCCGTTGAGCGTTCATCGTCGTATCTTACCTTTTTTTTCCCCCTTTCGTCCGTAGTGTTCGAGGAGGAGGAAGACCCGACGAACCGCTCGTTCTTCTCGGAGATCATCTCCTCCATCTCGGACGTCAAGTTCAGCCACGACGGGCGGTACATCCTATCGCGCGACTACCTGTCGCTCAAGATCTGGGACGTGAACATGGAGTCCAAGCCGGTGAAGACGATCCAGATTCCACGACCACCTGCGCGGGAAGCTGTGCGATCTGTACGAGAACGACTGCATCTTCGACAAGTTCGAGTGCACATGGAGCGGGGACGACCGGTACACGTCCTTCCCCCCTTCCCCTTCTCCGATATGGTGCTGACATTGGGTCTGCGCAGGAACGTGCTGACGGGCTCGTACCACAATTACCTGCGGATATTCGACGTGGACACGCTGAACGACGTGGTGCTCCAGGCGGACAAGTCGGCGTTCAAGGCGAAGAAGGTCGGCGGGCCGCTGCCGGGGAACAAGGCGCTCGCGAAGAACGGGATGCGTCCCGGGCTCAAGGACGCGATGCAGCTCGAGACGCTCGACTTCAACAAGAAGATCCTGCACGCGAGCTGGCATCCGCGCGAGAACACGATCGCGGTGCGTGTTTCCGCGTCCTTGCTGCCCTCCCTTTTCCCTCTTCTTTTTTTTGTTTTTTGCTCGTTGCTGAATTTTGGACGGGGTCCGGATCCAGATCGCGGCGACGAACAACCTGTTCTTGTACAGCGCGGCATGATGCGCGCGAGCGTGTGTGTGTGCGCGCGCGCTGGCATGCTTATGTTCGTTTGGCCATTCGCCCCCCTTTGCACGCCCCTTCTCTTCGCCCTCGCCATCCCCTTGCATCCCCATTCACCCACTACCCATCATCCTGCACTCCCCCCCCCCCCCCCCCTTATCCTCACCCCACAGACAGTATCGAGTAATGTACAGTACAACTTCATCTCATTTCGACTCGCCTACACCCCAACCCACCCCACCTCTTCTTTTTCTCCTTGGCTCGACCGCCGGGAGCGCGAGCTCGGTGAGGGGAGACGGGACTGGATTGGATGACGGACGGACGGACGGACGCGCTTTTTTTTCTCTCTTGCTGGTGCTGTGGTTGTCGTTGTGTCGTTTCGCTGTGCGTTTATTTGTTTATCCACTAGCATAGACCCATGCATTGCACTCATTCAAGTAGCAAGGCTGTGGTGATTGTATTCAAATAAGCAACAAATAAGCATAACTAAGTACTAAGCATGAAGTGTAGAAGATTCAACTCGCAGTCCGATAGTAGGAAAACTGTAGCCGGGATGCCTAGAGGGGTTTGTGACGGTCCCAAATGCTCTCGCTCGTGTCGGGCTCTCTTGGCAATCTGCCATTTCGATAGCAGAGTGGGTTGTTCTGTTCCTTGAGGGTTCAGAGCTGGAGTCCTTGGGGGCGTAGGAAGCAAGTCGCTGAGGGCCGAGTAGGCCTGCGAATATGCAATGTCGATGAGGACATATCACCTGTGATATGGATAACAAAAGGATCAGTAAAGCCTTTACTATCACATTGATTGATACTGTATGCACGTACCATCTATGAAAGCTCCGTTCGAGGCTTGCTGGTTGGTTGGGTTCTTGCATTATCGTGTCGCCTGTCGTTGATTCGGACGTGGACGACACAATACAATGCTGTTGCGGACCTTCAGGATCCTGAGGATGTCGTTGTGCTCGCACTCAAGACCGGCGGTGGCCAATGGCGTCAGCCGAGGAAAGCTGTAGACAACAATATAGTAAGCAAGGACATTGATCAGTTTGTTAAGGTCAGTCATACCTGGACGGCCGTGTTCTCGTTCGCTTGCGAGGAGGTTGAATGGGCACTGTTTCTGGGGGCTGCATCTTGGACGGAATCAGTGGACCTGCGTTCCTGCTCGGTGCACCATCCCAATGGCCAGCCAATGTCACCCCCCAACTCGCATAGATTCTTCTGCACAAATAGTACATGTCAGTTCGTCTCGCAAGAGAGAAAGAAAATGCGCACATGATCCAGATGAATGCACCGAGATGCACTGGATGCAGATGACAGGGTGTGCTGTACTGTGTCGTGTCGGGTCGTGTCGTGTCGTACATCACTCGAGCTCGGGACCACCACGCCTCATCCGAGCACCGAGGAAATTTCCCGAAAAATCTCTAGATATATAAATAAATCCAATCAGGGGGGGTGGGAGCGACGCGGTCATCGTGACCGAAGCGACAAAACACGTCCGTGTTGCTGCACAAACATTGCTTTGGAGGAAAATTGATTTGAATTTGTTTTCTGATATACAAAGTAAAAGGTATAAGTAGGGCTGTGCCATGGAGGCTACTTTGACGCTAACGGCGGTGCGTAGAGGTGCCATAGAGAGTGGGAAGGTATGACGGTGGCCAAGTACGTGGTGGAGGTCAAGACGAAGAGCGACGCGGCGACCCGGCCGACGCGCAAGCCTAGGATGACGCAAGCAGCCACGTGCATTTGTCAACGCGACCTGTCACGTGTCGCGTTACGATGACGTGGCTGTTGTCCCACAACCAATCAGAAAGCTCACTTGTCTCGCGGTTTGTGTCGTGACGTGACGCAGCGCTCCACCGCGTCTCTCTTTGTATTAAAGGATTCACCCTCCCACCCTCGTTCTTTCATGTGCCCCCGCCCCCGCCCTTCTTCCTCCCTTCCTCCGTTCCACGGTCCACCGCGCCCCGCCGCCCCGCGCCCGTCCCCCCCCCCCCGTCGCTACCCTCCCCTCGTTCGCCCGTCCGCCCCCTCGTTCGCCCGTCCGCCCCCTCGTTCGCCCCGCCCCGCCCCGCCCTCCATCCTCGAACACGCCCCCCCACCACGTACCTGTACTGCTCTCCTTACGCACGCCATCCCCTCCCCCCGCCCCGTCCACGAAGAAGGAAAGAATAGAAGAAGTCATAATTTATTTTTTTTGATTCGACGCCATGCGAGGCGGGGCGGGAGGTTTGGTGGGGGGGGGAGAACTGCGAGGCGGGGTCGAAGTCGGTGCTGTGGGGGGGATCGGCGGCTGCTGGGCTGGAAGGCGGCGAAAGAATGCGCTTGGTCTGAGTCGCCGTCAAGTGCATGGACAGGCTCAGGTCATGAGTAGCGCTGGGTGGACGAAAACGTGAACGGGTCGGAGAGGGTCGATTTTGGACTAAAATGCTCGACAGGGAGAGGTCAAACCAAGCACACCGTCGGGGCGTCATAGTACGCAGCACGAAATGGATTGGTTGGCATGTACGGGGCTAAGTACATATAAGAGAGTACACGAGATGTCCGACCCATTCAAAACGTCATCCCGACGGAAGATAGAAACAGGCAGACGATCTGCTGGGGCGCGGTGTGGGGGTCGATCTGGCCGCGTAGTTTAACGCCTGGGCAGTGGGAGTTGTCTGCGCGGGGCGTAGATATATCACGGCGGGTGAGAGTGAGTCGACGAGCGGGGGGAGACGGGACCGAGCTGCGATGCCAGCGGCGGGAGAGCAAAGCACTGCAGAGAAACAATGGGATTCAATTCGAACGAACGAGAACGAAGGAGAAAGAGATGGGATTTGGGAAAAGGCAAACTCGAAGAGAAAAAAAGGCGAGGAGGCGGACTGGTTGTTTGGCCGTGTTTGGCCGAGGGGGGACGTGGTACGTCGAGGCGGCGAGTGCGTGCGTGCGCTCAGCTCCTGCATTAGTTGCGAGTGCCGACCTCTCCGTCTTTCCATCCCGCCCCGTCACGTCCAGCGGGGGAACAACCCCCGGGAACGCCGCCCCCGGACTATTCCACCACCATGTCGACCCGCAACCTCAGCGCCGCCTACGCCATGCCCCCCGCCGCCGTCTTCCTCGACTTCCCCCGCTCCGACGGCGACCGCAAGAGCTGGCCCCCGAACACCACCCAGATCGTCGACCGCGACGGCACCGTCAACTTCTACAAGCCCATCCCTGAGGACGTCGGCGCCTCCCTCAAGTGGAAGCACCAAATCGCGATGAAGGTCGCCGAGAAGATGGGCCTGGAGAGTGCGTCCCCCCGCTTCCTCCGTTTTCCTCGCTTTTTTTGTTCAAGGGGGACTGAACCGTGCTTTCTCGCGCGGGCTTTTGCAGGCGGGAAGAACTACGTGTTCAGGAAATGGCCCGACGGCTACGGCTTCTTCGACCACCACAAAGGCGCCGTCGCCGCCCCCCGGCACGACGCATACCTCATCGGTCAGTCCTTCTTCGATCGCGGTGAGCGCGGCACGCGTTCTTTCCACGACGATCGCTGGTACATTGGGCACTGCGAACGGCGCAGCCGTTTCTCGCCGGGGGAGACGCTCGCCGGCACGGCGCCTATCCACATCCCCGTGGGCGCGTTCCAGGTGAACGCCGAACCCCTCTCGACACTCGATGTATCCCGTTCTCGAGGGCGGGTGCGTGTGTCTGCGCATCGCTGCTTGTGCCCCCCTCTTCCCGTTCCCCCGGCTGCTGTTTCCTAACGCCCCGACCTCCGCAGGCTGCGTCCACGTCCCGCGCTTCCGGTCGATCCCCGAGTTCGTCGCGCACGCCCACTGGCTCATGACCGATCCCACCCTCGACCGCGCCAACTGCGAATGCAAGTACTGCACCAAAACCCCCCAGCGCCAGATCAGCGCCCGCCTCGGCTACACCCAACCCGCCGCCACCCCGGGCCCCAGCCACCCCTCCCGCAACGCCGGCCCCCGCGCCCGTCGCGTCCGCCAGAACGCGCCCCCCTACGCCGTCGTCCAAAAGCGCAAGGTCAAGCCTCCCCCGCCCCCGCCCACCAGCCGCGCGCACTCGCCCCCGCGCCAGCACAAGGTCCACAACCGCTACGACGACGTCCAGGCCATGTACGCCGACCTCGGCCTGCCCCTCCGCCGCTGGTTCCGCGAGGGCGAGCTCATCTGGGTCGCGCTCCAGCCCCCGATCTTCGGCGACGCCGAGGACATCAACATCGCCTTCTGGCCCGCGCTCGTCAAGGAGCACCAAGTCCGCTCCGAGGCCATCCCGCGGGACGTCCCGCCGCCCCCGCCAGGGCCCGAGGACGCCGAGGGCGCGCAGTACGAGGACGCGAGCCCGACGCCGTGGACGGTCGAGCAGCACACCGAGTACACCGTCAAGCTCCTCGGGATCAACTACGACGCCACCGTCCTCGACGCCAACGCGCTGCCCTACGTCGGCTACACGCCCACCCAGCAGCTCCTCAACGCCATGGGCGCCGTCCCGCCCGCGCACCTCACCCTCGACGCCGCGGACATCGCGAGCTTCGTGCCCTGCCCGCCCGACGTCGACGCCGTCAACCTCGACCCCGCCCGCCGCGGCGCGCGCTTCCGCGCCGCCGTCGCGCCCTACTCCATCGCGCTCCAGACCGCGAACACGCTCACGCACTACTGGACGCCGACGGACGAGTGGGAGTGCCGGTTCGCCGTGCCCCCGCCCTCGCCCGCGTCCGCCGCCGCGCCCGAGACCGGCGTCGACGCCCGCGGCCACTCGAGCGTCGCGCCGGGCGCGTCCGCGGACGAGCTCCGCCGGCTCACCCGGCGCATCGTCGGCACGCTGCCCGCGTCCGGCGTGGCCACGCAGACGCGGTACCAGGGCCTGTGGTGGGGCTCGGAGCGGATCTGGGTGGACGAGCTCGTGCGCCTGAAGGCCTCGCGCCGGCAGCTCGCGCCGCAGGGCGCGCCGCACATCTTCGCGCCCTCGGGCCCGTCCGCGGCGACGCTCGCGGTCGTGGGCGGGGCCGCGCCCGCGCCGGGCGAGGCGGAGCTCGGCGCGATCGACCGCGGGCTGTTCCTCCGGCTCGACGCGCTCTTCGTCGTCGACGTCCCCGACGGCGAGGGCGGGTCCGTCGCGGAGGCGCGCGCGAGCGGGACGCTGTACGAGCTCGCGGACGAGGACTGGGAGGAGACGGAGGCGCGCGCGCGCGCGGCGCAGGCGCAGGGCCCGAGCACGCCGAGGAAGACGTCGGTCGAGGCCGCGCCCGCGGGTACGATCGCCGCCGTCGAGTCTACCGTCGTCGCCGTCGAGGGGGCGCAGCCCACGTCCGCCGCGCCCTCCTCCACCCCACCACCGCCTCCCCCACCGGACATCTCCGCGCCTCCGATCCTCACCACCACCACCACCACCACCACCACCACCACCGCCGCCGCGCCCTCCACCTCCGCGTCCGCGTCCAAAGTCCAACGCGCGACCAGCGTCCCGCTCCCGGCGCCCCCGGAGAACTACAAGTTCCGGCCGATCCTCGCGCCCGGACACGAGGTCGTGATCTCGCTCACGCTCATCAGCGGGCGGTACTACCCCGCGCTGCTCAGCCACCCGCTGCTCCGCCCGATCCTGCAGAGGATGTTCGAGGACAACGCGGAGGCGGAGGCGGAGGCTGCTGCGGGAGGAACCGAGGCGGCGACGGCGGCGAAGGAGCACGGGGCGGAGGCGGCGAAGGCGAAGGCGAAGCCGCTCGAGAACCAGTTCCTGCTCTCGCTCGCGGGCCTCAGCCCCGGGTTCGGGAACTCGGTCGAGCCGTACGCGTGGAGCCCGAGTCGGACGGCGGCGGCGAAGGAGGCGGACAAGGAGAGCGAGCGGGTGCTGCGGGCGTCGTGGGCCGAGCGCGGGAGGCGGGAGGGCGGGCTGGAGGACGCGCTCGGGTGGGAGGATCAGGGCGGCGCGAGTGCGGGTGCGGGGGCCAGTGCGGGTGCGGGGGTCAGTGCGGGTGCGGGCGCAGGTGGGGAGGGTGCAGGCGCAGGCGCAGGCGCAGGTGCGGGCGTAGACGCTGTGGACGAGGCGGGAGCGGCTGTGGCTGTGGGCGAGGCGAGTGGGGGCGGGGTCGCGGTCGGGGACGTGACGATGGACGTCGACGTGGAGATGGCCGAGGCGGGGCCCGCACCGTCGCAGATGAGCGTCGACGCGGGGCCGGCGCCGTCCCAGATGAACGTCGACGGGGCGCCGGTGCCCGTCCAGGCGGGCTGAGGCGCGCGAAGTCGGGTGGACGCTCGTTGGATCGTGCGGAATCGAATCGATCTGCTTTACTTACAGTACTTACCTGCTTTCTTATTATCTTCGTGTTCTCTTTTTTTTGCCTTCCAGTTCTTGTTAGGCTCGGGTCTGTGCCAGTGTCTCTTTTGTCGCGTGTGTGTAATCGCTCCGTGCGCGAGCGCCTTTGTACGATATGCTTATAGTACCGTCCATCGTTCTTCTTGCCGCGCCCCCGACCTCAACGCACTCGCACTGCACGATACGATGTTCAAGTCACTGCAGTGGGGACTGCTTTCACCGCGAGAAGGAACCATTAACGACGATCGGGCCATGTCCACACATCCGGGGGTAAAGTACGAAATGGACACTAACAAGTACGACATGCGATGAAAAACAACGGAGAGAAGAGGGACGAGAAGGAGGAGGCATAAAGGGCATGAAGGGCGTCACGATGCGGTATGTAGCAGAGGGAGTCGAGGGGGGAAAGAGAGACTTCGCATACTGTACGCGTATGTGGGACTGGACACTGGACAGCGGGGGGGAGGGGAGATTACACCGACGTGCTTACAAATTCACATTCGAAACGAGGCCTTCACTTCACCAAGCGGGCGGACGGGACTTTGCTACATGCCCGCCTGGCGGTTCAGCATGTACAGCTGTAGATCTTGCCATCCTGTGCACGGTTTCCCGATCAGCTTCGTTTCCCGTATATGTTGTCACGAACAAGAACAAGAAAGGAACGCACCGCCTCCGACGCGCACCATCACCTTCTTCGTCGCCGTCGACGTCTCCCCCTTCGCGTTCGCCCGCGACAGCGTCGTCAGCCGGCACGTCACCAGCTTGCGCGCGATCGCGTTCGTGAACGCGTACTGCGCCCGGATCTCCTCGCCCTCCTTCGGCGCCTTCTTCAGCGGCGGGTCGACGCGCTCCACCAGCAGCCCGTGCGCGACCGAGTTCACGATCGCGGCCACCTCGGTGTCGAGCGGGTCGCGCGTGTGCGCGGGCGTGTACAGGTGCGTCGGGCTCGCGTCCTGGTTGGGCGTGTACGCGCCCGCGCGCGACCCGGAGCGCGAGGGCGTGCGCGGGGAGGACGCCTCGCGGAAGGCGGAGGGCGGCATCTTGTTCGCGAGCGACGGCCGGATCGTCTTGACGCTGTACCCGGCCGTGCCCGGGCTCAGGCTCTGGCTGTGGCCGTGGCCGTGGCCCGGGGAGAGCGGCCCCTGCTGCGCGCGGGCGCGGAGCGCGGACTCGGGCGTTTGGGAGCGCAGGGCGGAGAGGCGGAAGGAGGACGTGGTGGACTGCGTCGGGCTCGCGGAGCGGTTGTCGGACAGCGCCGAGCCCGGGCGGGAGGGCGAGGAGAACTGGAAGACGGGCGCGGGGATCATCGAGCGGCTGGGCGGGCGGGGCAGGGGCGCGAGAGTGCCGCCTGGGGTGATGGCGCGGGGGGGGAGGCCCGAGGGCGAGAACGCGCGCTGCATGAGGGAGGTGGGCGCGTCGTAGTCGTCGTCGTCCCAGCCCGCGGCCGAGGGCGCTCTTGACATGCCGGATATCGTGTTGAAGCGATTCGTGACTGGCGAGGGTATGCAGGAGGGCGTCTTTGGCCGCGACCGGGGCGACAGTGCCGATACGAGAGGCGTTTGCGAGCGAGAAGGGGCGCGAGGCGGATGCTGAGAGCGAGAGGGGGGACGTGCAGGTTGGTACTGTGTGCGAGAAGGCGGACGGACGCCTTGAGAACGGGACGGAGATCGTTGATGCATGGGGGTATTGGAGGACAGAGAAAGACCGATCGATACGGTGGACGACATGGGCGACCAAGGACGCGACGAGGACATGGAGCTCCGGGATAGACTGCGCTTGTAGGGCGAACCGCCGTTGGACGGTATGCCTGGGACTGGCGGAAGGTCGGAGTGGAATCCACCGGAGGTGGATGGTCGGCGCGTTAGCCTGGGTCCTGGCTCGACCTTGGTCGACGAGTTCCACGGCTGCTTCCCCAGCCCGCGGGCTTTGATTGTGATGTCTTGGTCCGCCTCGAACCGCCGCGTGCTGGGCGACGAGTCGGGCGTCATCGACTGGGAGTATTTGTGACCAGGTCGTTCCGGGGTGACCGGAGTGACAGGATGGTGGGCGCCGAACCCGAGGATCGACGCACGATGGCGGACGGTCCTCACGGGCTCTGAAGACGGCGTGCGTGGGGCGTGTGTTTGCTTCCCCTGGGCGGTCGGTGTAAGGACGGGAGGCGACTTCGAACTCGACCCCGTAAGCTTGCGCGCAAACTTGCGGAAGGGCGAGATCGAGCGCGAGAGGGTGCTATTCGAGCTGATCCCACGGGACTTCTTGCCTGACACCGACCCGGAACCGCTGGGCGGCGTCAGGTATCCGTTGCGACTCTTGGATTTGGACGTGGGCCCGGACGTGGTCGACCCGCCGCTCTCGCTCGGTGTGATATCGCCTCCGGAGATGACCTTGCGCACGCTCTCCATCTCGCCTTCTGTGCGGGCGATGCGCTCTCGGAGCAGCTTCCAACGCTGGGTCGACTCGGCGTGCCGGCGCAGACACTCGCCGTTCTTCGTGACGCGATCCTGGACGCCCTTGTCGATGATGGAGAGCACCTTCGTCGTGGCGGGCATGTAATGTCTGCCGCGCCCCATCAGCCTCGTGCAGGTGACGTGCATGGAAATACGAGCACGCACTTCTTCTTCGCCTCGAACGAGTCCAAGAGCGATTGCCACACGTCTAAACCAAGCGGGGACTTTTCCGAGCGCGTCGAGCCCATGGACGCGTGCGAGGAGGACGGCGACAAAGACTCGTCCGGCCCGTATCGATGCACCTGCCATATGAAGTCCTAGATGAACGACGCGCGTCAGCCTGACCCCCGCCGGACAGCACCGCGGAAACGCGCGCGACGCACCTGGCAGCGGTTGACGGCCTTCTCCAGGCTGGACATCATCCCGTCCGCCTGCTCCGTCACGGTCCGGAACACGGTGAGCCACTTGTCCTCCTTGAGCTCCTCGCGGAGGACGTCGCTCTCCTCCTGCACGGTCTCCCAGTCCGCCACGAACGTCGCGTGCTTGCGCAGGAGGACCGCACGTTCGCTCGTGGCGTCCGCGGGGGCCTCGGGCCTGGGCGTGCGCGCGGTCTCCAGGAGGGGGGCGAGGGACTCCGCGACGGTCTTCACGCCCTGAGACACGTTCTCGAGGCGCTCGTCGAGAGCCATGAGCGACTGGTCGATCACGCTCGTCGCGCCCGCCGCATCGCCCAGCGACTGTGATTTGTGGCGGAGCTCTTGGATTTCTGCGGTCGTGCGCGGGAGAATCAGCGATCCGAGAAAAAAAGATGCGAAGGGGGGGGGGGGGGGGGGGGGGGCCGCCCCGACGGCCACGCACCGAATATGCGCGTTTGGATGTCGGAGATGCTGTAGGAGAGCTCGGTGATGTGGGTGGAGATGGCGAGCAGCTGGAGGTCGCTGCGGGAGGGGCGTGAGCGGCGGCGGACAGCGGGGCGGGGCACATCAACACGGCGACGTACTCGATGCTCTGCTTCTTCTGCGGCAAGCGATGGGCAGTGATGGTCGCGTTCTCTGCAACACCCCCTCTCATGAGCATGCGGGCGGGGTCGGGCAGAGAGCGACATACCTTCGTCCGCCTGATCCAACGACATCGCGTCGGACGAGCTGGAGGAACCGCCGGAGAACGAGGGCGCGGGGGAGGGCGGGGCGCCGTCGTCGTTGCCATTACTATGGAAGCTACGGCGTGATCCCGAATGAGAGCTAGAGCCACTTGAGTGCGCGGCGTCGGACATGGGGGAGTGGCGGGGGGACGTGGTAAAGGGGGCGGGAAAAGAAAGTAATGTGACGAAAGGACGGAGACGGGTTCGGGTTCGGGTTTCGGTTGGAGGTCGGGGGAGGTGCGAGGATCCGTCGAGCGACGGGGGTCGTGAACGGCGGAGGGGGTATACGAAACGGCACCCAGACAAAGCACGACGGATCCTCTACGCGGCGGGGTCGAGGACGATGATGGCGGGACGGGTGGTCGTCGCTGGAGAGAACAGCGCGCGTCCCGCCTTTGGGCGCTTTGTTGGATGTTGTTGGCCTCCGACGCTGCTCCCGGCCCGCCAGGCTTGTGACGTCGTCCGCGTGCGATCCACAATGTCTATTGGAAACCCGATTACTGTCTAGTTGTATTATAACGAAGAACTACGAAACATAGGCCCATCGTCGAATGTGTAGCGAGCGAGAGTAAACGGAAGAAAAAGAAGAAAATCGATGGTAATCTCATATGCAAGTTCCAACCCAACCACGCGCCTCAATACGTCACATACGCCACGCAGAGCATGGGGAACCCTGCGAACAGACCAAGCCAGAACACCACGTTGCCCAACATCTTGTTGTTCTTGATCGCTGGCAGGCGTTGGACCATGATCATCGGGATTTGGATGAGCTGCATCGTAAACAGGTACATCCTACCACACGACGAACACACCACGTCAACACCGTGGTCGGAGACACGTGGAATGACAGGTCCACATACCGAATCTTCTGCGAGACGATCGTCATGACGAGCTCATGGGCACACGCGCTGAGGAGGAACGTCGCGAACATCGCTTGCGAGCGCGAAAAGTGCAGCGAGCTGATCGTCGACGCGTAGACGTGACGAAGCAGGAAGGTGTGCACGGGCTTGTTCCACTTGCGCGAGTACTCTTCCGTGGAGGTCGAGTTCCACTGCAGGCCATCAGCATTCCGTCACCGTAACGGAACAAACGACTTACCCAGTCCTCGTAGAATTCCCGATCCGCAAAGCTGGACATGAATGACGGAGTCAGGACAGGGTAGAGAGGGTATAGATGACGGCGTACTAAGACAGCTTCTGCGAATCCGTTGCAGATGCATTCTGAAAGTTGGGTCAGAAGACGGAAGGCGACGGGAAAAGAGGCATACGCACCAAACATGATGTAGAACAGGAGGAGATACGCGACCATGAACGGCAGCGCCAGGTCCAAAAGCGACATGAAGAACGATTGCTCGATCTTGGTCACCGGAATGATGAAAGTCTCCGTCATCGTGTACAAAAGGGCAAACGTGCCAAAGGTCGCGACCGTCTTCTCGAAAACATACAAAGGTCGAATGCTAGGGGGGGAAAAATAAGCTACAGCTTAAGTGCAATAAAGAGGTCAACATACCGGTTCGTCCGCGGGATACTCGAGATCGTACACCAGCGAAGGAATGAGCATGTACATCGCGAAGTTCTTGTAAGTGATGTTCTCTGGCCACCGCACGTATTCCGGGCCTGACGACACCAGATCCGCATCCAGCTCGCTGTACTCCAACGCCAGATCCGCGATCTGCGAGTCCGGATGGTCGACGAGCGGGTGGGGCGTGGGCGCGCGTTCGGCCTTCTTCACGTCCTCGGCATCGACTGCCTGGGGCTGGACGCCGTTCTGCGCCTTCAAGAGCCTGTTGCGCAGCATCGCGGCGGCGGAAGCGTCCATGTACGACGTCGTGGCGCCGGCGGGCAGGTCGGGCGTGCCGACTGCGGGCGTGCTCGCGGAGGAGGAGGGACCGGCGTCCAATTCGGCGCGCCTCGCTTTGGCGGCGGCGAGGGCAGCGTCGAAGCCGCCGACGCGGGACGTCGCCTCGAGCAGTTGGGCGAACACCTTGTCGCGGAGCTTGGAGGTGTTTTTGAGGGAGCCGTTGACGGACATGTACGAGTGCATCTTCATGATCATCACGAGGGTGTGCAGCGTGAGGAAGCCGGACTGCACCCACGGCCACTGGCTGAGAACAGTCGGGACTGGACGACGACGAGGAGTTGTGAAGCGACATACCGGTTGAACGTCCATTTGACGGCCGCGAAAAGGATGAAGGTTTGGAGCAGGTGTTGGAGCGCGACGCCGGTCCAGTAGTACTTGATCCAGCCATTGCGCACGGCCTTGGCGAAAGGGACGCAGATGGAGGTGCTGAGGACGAGGACGGCGTCGCTGAGAGCGAGCACGCGGGCGTCGCGGGAGAACAGGGTGGCCAGTTCGAGGTTGAGCGGCCGTCCGTGGTCTTGGAAGCTCCGAATGTACGTGCGCATGGTGAAGATGAAGATGGATATCCAGAACAGCGAGAAGAAGCCCTGTCCGCGCGTCAGCCCGTATCCCGCTGCGAAGAGGGGAGAGCGCACCCTGAAGTGGTTCTTGCTCGACTCCTCGTTGGAGATGTCGAAGGCGGAGCGCCGGGGGACGAAGGCGAGCGCGGTCTTGAGCTTTTTGCTGTTGCGGGATCGGTAGGGCTTGGACATGTAGAGGGTCCCCTCGTTGGTCGTGATGGCCTCCCCGTTTACCTTGGCCGCCAAGTTGGCGTCTGCGCCGAGGTCCTTCCCATTCGGAGGATGCTTCATGTGCAGCTCGGCTTTCGTGACGGTGATGGTCGGTTCACTGGACAAACTGTCAGCAGGGCATTCAGAACGCAGGCGGGGAATGCGAACCTGGACATATCGAATGTCGTCAAAAGTTGTGACCCAGCAGCAAAGGACGACGGGGGGTTGGGTGGAGGACAGGGATGAGGTGCGGTGACGTTCCTCTCGAGAGCTCGAGGGGCCAGGGCGTCATACCGCTCCGCTGATCCGGCACATGCCGAGACAGTTCGCAGCACTCAGCAACAGTCGGTCATGCAGAAGGAACAGCATGTCGAGAGCAGTTGAACGATGGAGGAGGAGCAGGATAAGGATTCGAGAGGGATGGTGCGAGAGCGACGGTAGAAGGAATGCAACCGGCAGTGGGAAGAATCTGCTCACGGATTATTTAGACTACTTGCCTTCCGCGGAGATAACCAACTTATACCGTTTGCTTTCATCACAGCCTACAGGAGAAGAAATCTCTGCAGAGATCGGCGCAGAGCATGGAATGTGCCATGGCTGCCAGTCGAAGACGGGGATAAAATGGGAGACACAC
Source organism: Amylostereum areolatum (assembly GCA_012932865.1). Lineage (NCBI taxonomy): Eukaryota > Fungi > Basidiomycota > Agaricomycetes > Russulales > Stereaceae > Amylostereum > Amylostereum areolatum. The sequence goes on along the minus strand of SAXG01000013.1, from coordinate 730,005 downwards.
GCAGTCCGCATGCAACTATCCTGAGTTACCAATGCCTACCCGCGCACGACCCACCCGCAACAAGTTGGATAGAAAAAGAAAACCTATCGCTCCTTCCTCAATTCATTCCCCCCCCTCAGTTCGCCGGCATCTTCAAGCACGTCGTCCTCAGCCCGTCCCCGCTCCACTTCGCCACCTCGACCAGCAGCTCGCGCTTCTTATCGGCCGCGACGGCGGAGCGAAGCTCATAAAGAGTGGCTGGACGACGGTCAGCATCACTCGCATGAAAGGAATGAAACAGAGGGAGGCGTACAGAGGTTGAATAGGAACGGTTCCGCCATCGCGAGCGCGGCGGGCGCAGCGCGCAACGCCGCCTCGAGGACTTCGATGCCCTGTACACAGACACGGTCAGTCCCCAGCGCGACCCCCGAGCTCACTCAGTAACGCACCTCCTTGATCTTCCCCTCGCTCAGCAGCGCCACCGCCAGATTATTCACGGCCTAACCACACCATCAGTCCCTACCGCCTTCCAGACTATCAGTAAAACTCACCGCGTAATTCCCCGCGTCCTCCTTGACGACTCCCCTCAGCCTTCCCACCACGCTCTCCCACTCGCCCCGCGCCGCCTCCACGAACGCCTGGTCGAGCTCCTTCGTCGCGCTCTCCACGCCCGGGTCGCGCGCGTTGATCGCGAAGTGGCGCTCGGCCGCGGCGACGTTGCCCGCTTGGAGATAGATGCGCGCGAGGGCCGAGCGGAGGGAGGGCGCGGGCGGGAAGGCGGGCTGCGCGAGGAGAGGCTCGAGAAGGGCCGTCGCGGCGGCGAAGTCCTGCGAGCACGGCGACTGAGCGAAAGGGAGGTGAGATGCACGCATACACGCATACACGCACCTTCCTCTCGACGAACTGCGACGCCGGTGATCAGCCCCACGCGCGCCGCCCTCTCCCTCCACATGCCCCTCTCGCTCTCCGTCCTCGCCTTCCTCGCGCGCGCCCGACACTTCCTGAGCAGCCCCGCGAGCGCATCCGCGTACGCGTCGGGGTCGCCCGCCCAGTAGCTCACGCGCGCGTGCAGCACCTCGAGCTCGAAGGGCAGGAGGGCGTCGAGGACGTGGGCGCGGGCGGCGGCGGGCTGGACGGCGGCGAGCGCGGTGAAGAGGTTGGTGGATTCGGCGGAGGTTTGGTTGAAGAGCCGGAGACGGGCGAGGGAGGACAGGCGGAGGTACCAGAGCTGGGACGCGTCAGGACCGTGGATCGTCGCCCGGCAGACCTAAAGGATGGACGCACGCTGAAGACGAGGGGAAGATCTTCGGGATCGGCTTGCACCAGTCTGTCGCGGGCCATCCGCGCGAGCGCGCGCCAGCTGTGGGTCATCTGCGGGCCAAAGCATCACGAAACTGCCACCGAAGAACGTCTCGGGCGGAGGAACTTACGACGAGGGTGTGGAAGTCGGTGCGGGTCCACTCGCCGGAGAGATCGCGCGGGGGGCGGCGTTCAGGATTCGGGATGTATTTCGTCAGGAGCGTAGTCAACGGGTCGGTCTATCGTACAACAGGGATAAAGATATAGTACACACAACAAGGAAGGGATACAGTGAGTGCGAATGTCCGAGTTAATAATACAGGGTTGAGCGGGTGTACCACCACGTGAGATGGAAGGAGAGGCGTACGTTCGGGATGGGGAGGAACATGGTCGGGAGGACGAGCTGGGGGAGATAGACGGCGGGGACGTCCGGCTCCGACTCGGTGTCGGAGGAGGACGAGGGCAGGGCGGGGACGGGCTTGGTGACGTTCACCTCGACGAGCGGGACGGAGGGGGCGGTCGCGAGCGTGACCTCGCTCTCCGCGGCGGGGAGGGACGTGTCCGAAGACGACGGCCTCGGAGGAGGAACGGGCGTGGCGGGTTCAGGCTCGTCGGGTTCGTCGTCGATGAGGAAGGGATCGATGTCGGCCGCAGGAGACTCCGGTCCACTGGTTGCAGGAGAGGAGGCCTCATCCGCGACCTTCGTCTTCGACCTCCTGCTCCTTATCCTCGACTGCCTGCTCGTCTTCAACCGCCCGTTCGTCATCTTCAGGCGCTGACTCCTCGTCACTCGACGCGACAGCGGGATCGTCCGCCATCGGCGCCTCCGGGACTGCGTCCAAGTGCTCTGTGACCCCTGGTGGGCCTGCAAGCATATTGCCGTCGTCCTCGATGGTGCTGCCGACGTCGGAGAAGGACGTGTCTCGACCTAGTGTCGAGATTGTCGATACCGAGCGTTCGCGTACAAACTTTGTGGGTTCCATGGTCGGAGAGCAGGGGAGGGGGACGAAGGGGAAGATGGGGACGGGGATGGAGGAGACGGTGGGGAAGGTAGTGGAGGAAAGAGAGTGGGCGAGCTGATCGAGGAAGGGCCCGAGCGGACCGTGACTGCTTCGACGGTTCGAGCGCTCGCTTCCCTGATCGGACAGATGACTGTCGGAATCGGACCGAACTGAATCGGTTTGGTTGTGGTGTATGTGGTGGGAGAGCCGTGCCTTGACGCGACGGAAGCCGGAGGTGACTTTCTTCGCGGCCTTCTTGATCGCCTGGCGCGGGCTCGCGGTGGACGACATGCTTTCTTGCGAGCGATGGTGGGTGAGTCGTAACACTGGGTGTCTGGGTCAGTCGAGGAGGGGATTTTATGGCGAGGGCGGCGTACCTGCGGGGGCCGACACGACCCGATATTGTCCGGTGGCGTCCATATGTGGAGGGGGACGGGGCAGGGCGAGGCGCGAGGCGGGGGTGCTGGGTGGATGCTGGAGTTGGTCCAGGTGAGTCCAGCAGCCCGTCCTTTTTATCCATCCATCGGCCTTCACGCATCGAGGCATCCGTGCATCGAGGCGTCCCTTCCCATCATCCTGCAAGCCATTCTGGCATGCCGATCTCGGGCACGTTGTCGGATTTCTGACGGAATTCCGTCTCCACATATGTAGTATCAGCCTTGCCGTCGACACATCTCCGAGCCGCTCAGGACAACTATGTCGCCGTCGCGACCGACGCAGCGTGCGCGAGGACGTCGATCCGCCTCGTGGAGGGACGGGAGTACGTACATTGTACATCCTTTGCCTAGCGTTATCGCAGGTCATCGCCTGTCATCGCACCGACGAAACCTGGAATACCGGTTTTTGTTCGTTACACATGCATTCATCGGCTCTCCGGCGCACCGCACCCCCGCACCCCCGCTTCAACGTCAACGTTCAACGTTCAACGCTCAACCCTCTAGTCGCTTGATGAATGATCATGATAATGACGGCGTACTCACACCGGACGCCCTCGTCGCCGTACGGCCCCATAGGCACGCCGATTCGAGCCCATACATCCACTCCAATCATACTTACTGATACTCGACAAGGTAAGTAGTGACTCTTCTTCGCGCGCGTATACCCACCTGACCAGCTTCAGACCAGGCTTCATTCCGAATGCGGTCAACGATCCTGAGTCCTGACTGAGATCATATGCGCGCTTGTTCCTCACGAAACTCTTGGCATCTGAGTCCCATTCGTTTCAAGCTTCGTATGTCCCGATGTCAGATCGCCACATGATGCTTGTTTACTAACGCTCGTCTGTCTAGGTATGTCACTACTCGTAGAACCGCATGCAAGTGTAGTAAGTACACTGACAATGGCCAGCCCTATCACATTCACGCCCCCACATCTCACGCGTACAGTGTCCTTCGCTAATACCTGTCCATCTCCTTTTTCTGAGATCTTATTCGGACGTCCGCTCGCCTGCTTGCCGCCTGGATATTGCATCCCTCCCGAGTGACTAATACTTTTCGCATCGCACATCAAATCACATACTGGCGCTCGCCGAATGCGCAAGTGCGCGTCACATTACATACCAGCATCGGCCCGCAGGATCAAACGGTGGCGGCGAGTGCGGGCCATACGAAACCTAACTGTTCTTGCGAAGACGCGACGAGTCGGCATCCAGTGCACACCCCGACGCCTCCATCTGCATCTCGGTCTCATCTGTGCGAGCCTCGTGTCTACGCTGGTGCTATGCTTCCGCCGCGCACGATTATGACTCTACTGCCTTGGACTTCATGCCTCAGGCCTCAGGACTTGGTTTCCACGTTCTGTCACGCACGACAGCTCCGGTTGGCGGTCAGCAAGCTGCGCGCACCGGCGACCAACCCCCTCAATGCAACCAAAGCGCCAACCTCTCCATTTCCCAGCCTGTAGCGCGTCCGCCCGCGTCCCTGCGTTTCACCGCAACACACGAGCAACTCAGCCCGCGTATTTAAACCCCACCGTTCGCCATCCATCTGCGGTCTGCTCGCGAACTCTTGCTCGTCCGCACTAACGTCGACCAACCACCTCCAAGATGCTCGCGCTTTCCGCCCTCTCCTCCCTCCTGCTCGCGTCCTCGACGATCGCGCTCACGACACCCCATCGGCGCACGTCCAGCGGGTGCTCCGCCTTCCCCGTGAACGGCGTGCCGGACGTCCCGAACTTCACGCTGCTCGCGCAGTCCACCGCCGACGCGTCCGTGCAAGAGCCGCTCGTGCTCGTCGCGCACACGCCCTCGCTCACGCTGAGCTACCTCGCCGTATGTCCCCCTCTGTTCTCGAGTCACATATCTCCGTCCCCCTCGATGTTGAACGCGATACGCATTCACAGACGGCCGACTCGATTTCGACCGCCTCCCCGCTCGGCAGCACCTTCAGCATGGCCTCCTCCGGCATCACCGCGCACACGGCGAACAACGGCAGCGCGGTGTCCGTCGACGTCGGGAGCAGCAACGCCTTCCTGCAGTTCGTCTCGCTCACCAGCGCCCCGCCCGCCGAGGATTATTGCGAGCTGGTACGTCCGCTTGCTTCAACTATCGCTCTTTACGCCCCAGCTGATTCTCGTCGCAGGTCAACACGGACCCGAACGGTAGCCCCTACGCGTACCCCGTCCTCGCGGTCAACGGCGACAGCGGCTCGTTCTTCCTCTGCGACAGCGGCTCTAACTCCGAGCGGCTCGTGGTGTTTAACCCGGAGCAGGCGTCGGCTACGACCTTCGTGTTTGATACGTGTGACAAGGTGGATATTTTAATTGTACAGTAGGGACTTATGAAAGAAAACGGCTGCCTTGAATCTGGCGATGGTCGGATGCCATGGTTCTGGACCGGGACGCGTGGCTGTTTTCTCATCACGTGAACGTGGAGAGACCGACGCGCGTCAGCTCGCGTCGGCGATGTGTGGCAGCAGTCCACTGCAACAAGACTCCAACTGCAGTACATCCTTCCTTCTCAACGCGATTCTACTTGCCATACCACTATCCAGAAACGCTGGACGGGGCGATGTGCGTAATGAGCGTGTCGAACGAGGGTACGCACCGCCCCAACTTACCTTCCCCTCCTCAAGCCTCGAGGCCTCAACGTCCTCAACTACCGTGCTCATTCCGAGCGGAACTTTTATCAGCGCCTCGCGAATACCCCAATCAAAGCTTATGTCTATGGACATTGGAAGCCTGCGCGCTGGTGGAGCATCCGACCTGTCTTTTCTCGGGTTTCTCCCCTCGCTGGCGTGCGCAGGAGATCCTACAACTCTCTCGACGCATATTTTGTACGCAGGGAGGCCGCTGAACAGTCTCAAAGGTGCTCCTCATCTCCCCTTTACTTTTTTTTTGCTTGTGATGACCAGGCCAGCCGCCTTTCCGTAGCCATTCCGGCGTTTCGCGCAGTGTATTCTTGGACGCACAATTTTATATGAATTCCCCTTCTACTGCCGCCGCGTACACGCCTCCTCCTCATGGCCCTGGGAACTTAATATCATGAGCGCTGAAAGGGCACGTATTTAAACTGGAGACGCCTCCGCGACGCCATCTTCTCCCCACCACCACCGTTCATCTGTCACCGCCGTAGACGGTCTTCCCGCCCTGCGTATTCTGAAATCGTCCACACGATCATGGCCGACGAAGCTGGTTCCTCTAACAAGCCCATTCGTGCGTAGACTGTTTCGATTCCTCCGGTACTCGGATTGATAATCGCAACAAAGATGGCGGACATGACGAGGGCCAACCTCGTCCCGGGACTTCGAAACCACACCACGCTACTACCAAGGCCTGCAACTGTCCGAAAAAACGGAATCTGGTTGTCTGTATCGACGGGACCTCGAACCAATTCGGCAAGAAGGTGAACTTCACTCCCGCAACTTTGAGGGCGTGGATTACTCACCAAAGGTCATACGAAGAATACAAACGTCATCGAGTTATACAGTCTGATCAAAAGCGAAGACCCTGAATACGAACAACTCAAGTTCTACAACAGCGGTATTGGGACGTATGCTCGCCCGTCGTGGGCGTCGCTTCGCTTCCAGTTGCAGGTTATCGACAACAAACTCTGGGAAAACCCCCCTTGCAAATCACACCTAATCAGTGCAAACTTAGCAGATTAGCAGTTTGGTGGCTTTAGAGAACCCCCCGCTAATTAGCACTCAGTTAGCACCAAATTTGCACAACAGCTGGGCAAAATGTTGCTCACAGTCTGCTCACTGCAGCTCAGAACCGTTCACTACAGCCAGGCACTAGCCCCGCTCCTCGGTACTATTCAGCTTTGCTACGCCGGAATGTTATATATATGAATCACGATATGCATTGCAAACTATGACTACAACATGCAGTGGGTGCTGGTGCGAAAGTGAGAAAGTGTAGGTTCTTCTATCCCCAATGCTAGCCACGCGCGAGATCTCCACATCGTGACATGAAACACACGGATGCCGGATGTCGTCCGTGGGGAGGAATGGTCTTGTGAGGGCATTCCGCGTGTGTAGAGATGGCGAACGGTGATAACGGAAACCGCTGAACTTGAAGGTGACAACAAGGTCATCACTGCACTTGAGTTGACAGTGGCAGGCGCAGCAGTCTTCTGTAAACTGAATGCTACGTCATTAGCACAGCACCAGACATACTAAGCGTATGGACAAGGGATTGGGGAAAGAATGAAGCAACACGTACCTCAGTAGGACTCCGCGGCATGTTGATGTCAAGAGCGGCGGCTATTTGAGCCTCGACCAACCACCCGACCACTACTCTCCTTCACAATGCCCATAGGATTTTCTCCGGAAGGGCGCAATGATGAAATGGTGTGTATATGATGAGGGTTACTGGCGTTGAAGAAAAGACGGAGGGGGTGTCGAGTGACGCGACGCGGCGGCAGCGATGATGGTGGTGAGAAACAAAAGAAATGCTAAGTCGAAAGTTCCCTGTGCGCGCTGGCAAGGGCTTCTAAGGCACGTGGTGTTCTTAATAGACTCAACGTCCGACACGACCGTGAGAATGTGCTGAAGGCTGTCGAAGAGCCTCTGCAGACCGTGAGAACGTACTGAAGGCTTTCGAAGAGCCTCGGAAGAGGGCTCGCAGACCGTGAGAACGTCCTGAAAGCTGTTGAGGAGACCGTGTGAACGTCGTGAAACACTTCTAGCGACGGTTTGCATGCATTAGAGAACCCCCTGCTATATAGCAGGCGTTTGCACGAGATTTGCAGAGTGGGGTTATCCTGATGAAATCGACTTGGCCATCGCATGGTGCGTCGGTTTGCATCTCACAACGGCTTTCTTTCGCTAATCTTCCCTCACAGGCACTTCGAGAAGATTTTCTTACTGGCTTACCACTGGCTTTCGGAGAAATATAAGCCTGGGGACCGGATCTTTTTATTCGGTATGTGGACTCTCATCCCTGCTTTCTGTGTGTTGTGTTGTTTTTGATCAACTGTCGCAGGATTTTCTCGAGGAGCATATCAAGTCCGCGCGCTCGCTGCTATGATTGACAAGGTAATATGTTTCGCACTCGCGACTACATAGGGTAGAACCTCATTAAACGATATCCTGGCAGGTGGGATTGATCAACGAGGGAAATGAAGGGCAAATTCCTTTGTAAGTTTGCGCGCTCATCTCTTCATGTCAAGGCTGAACTGATTGTCGACTGTCCGCACTCGCAGTGCATTCGAACTCTACGCGGATCCTCGCACTGGAGACGCTCCTACCGGATCATCGGACGCACACGCACAGAAGACGATGGCCCAGTTCTTCAAGGACACGTTCTCCCGCAACGTCCCAATACACTTTGTGGGTTGCTGGTAAGTCAGCCGACTCGCACTGCTTTTGATGTCGACATATTGAGGTAATCTGTGGCAGGGATACCGTATCGTCAATCGGGTTGTTCCGTGGCAGGAGTCTCCCCGGGACGATCGATGGGATGAACAAAGTCTGCCATTTTCGCCACGGGCTCGCGCTGGACGAGCGCCGCGTCAAGTTCCTCCCTGAATACGCGCATGGAAGAACCACGCTGAGGCCCGACGATGGGCCGGTCAAATCATCGTCGCAGGCGGAGACAGGAGCATCTGTGGACGAGCTGGACCCTTCTCACCAACCTCCACGCACGAAAGACCGCGATACGGGAGCACCACGAGGGAAGACGGAGATCAGCCAATCAAGCCAGTCTTCGGACATCAAAGAGGTTTGGTTCGCAGGGACACATTCTGACATGTAAGTGGCGCTAACTTAGAATAATCGTTGCCGTCGCTAAGATCCCTTCGTAGCGGGGGCGGAAACGTGGAGAATGCCGCCATGAATCGCACACGTCCTTCACTAAGGTGGATGGCCTTCGAAGCTGCCGCCGCAGGACTTCACCTCCGCACAATTGATCGAGACCTCACACCTGACGAAAGGATCGAGGTCCACGAATCCTTGATCGGGCATTGGTGGGTCCTGGAATATTTGCCCATCAAGCGATTGTCGTATGGATCGGAGGGTATGGGCACGACTGCCTGGGAGAATATTGACGTTTACCAATCCTTGACGCGGTGTTGGTGGATCCTGAACATCGTGTGGTTGTGGTGTGAGCCGAGCGCGAACAGCACGCCTACGGGGATATTTAATCTCGGCGGATCCTTGACCTGGGCTTGGTGGATCCTGAACATCGTGGCCATCTGGTGGCTGTTTAACACATTGAAAAAAAAGGGGATGGCCGAGGCGATGTTCAATCCTCACGAATCGGAAGCTCTGGACTGGTACCTGTGGATCGTGGACATTCTTGCCATCTGGATGGATACATTCACGGCGCATGGCGTGACATCCAGGTATGTGTATAGGCGGCTTATGGGAGGGACTTCTAATCGAAATATACTCAGGCCTCACTACGGCTCCAGCCGTCTGATCCAGGAGGGACAGAAGATACACAGCAGCCTTCTGCCAATTCTCCCAATTCGAAACAGTGTCGATCAACTGGATACTGGAGAGCAAGGTGACTATGTGCCGAAGGCATGCTGGCCAGGCAAACCGTCGTGGTGGTTGACATTGCAAAACCTGAAATCTAACGAAAAGGATGCGGAACTTGTGGAATACGATCCGTACGACCGCGCGCGAGATCTTGTAGAGGACTACAACAGTTCCGGTGCAAGCGCCCAGAGGAAAGAGGCCATTCTGTCCGAAATATATGATTTCGCGTCTTCAGGTGAGTCTCCTGGGATTTGATACATACGGAATGCTAAATCGTGTCTTCCAGCGCAAGGTCGGTTAGCTGTTCGCCAGGCCAATGCCCTCGACAGGATTCTACACACCGCCGAAAACCTCAGCTCCAGAGCGCTGGATCTGGTCATGAATATCATGGAAAAAATGACCGATCAGGGCTCTTCTACCACGTTCGGATCTCGGGCCACACGACGACGACAACTTTCCAAGCTCCTCTCGAGCGATAGAATCGAGGACCAAAAGGTTGCACAACGCTTTCTCGATGAATTTACGAAGGGTGAGTCCATCCCTCTTCTTCCTATGGCAATGTTAGCTGACGAGCATCACCTGCACAGAATGCCTGGTTCTCTCCGGACACGATTCGGTAGTGACTTCCGTCGCATTCTCTCCAGACGGCAAAAACATCGTCTCGGGATCGTGGGACCAGACGATTCGCATCTGGGACGCGCATACCGGGAAGATGGTGAGGAAACCATTGCAAGGGCACACAGACTCGGTCTGGTCCGTCGCGTTCTCGCCTGACGGCACACGCATCGTCTCGGGCTCGGGCGACGAGACGATTCGCATCTGGGACGCGCAGACCGGGAAGATGGTGGGGGAACCGTTGCAAGGGCACACAGCCTCGGTCCGGTCCGTCGCGTTCTCGCCTGACGGCACACGCATCGTCTCGGGCTCGGACGACGAGACGATTCGCATATGGGATTCGAGGACGGGGGAGCCGGTGGGGAAACCATTGCAAGGGCACACACACTGGGTCTGGTCCGTCGCGTTCTCGCCTGACGGCACACGCATCGTCTCGGGCTCGGACAACAAGACGATTCGCATATGGGATGCGAGGACGGGGGAGTCGGTGGGGGAACCATTGCGAGGGCACACAAATCCGGTCTACTCCGTCGCATTCTCGCCTGACGGCACACGCATCGTCTTGGGCTCGGGTGACGAGACGATTCGCATCTGGGATGCGAGGACGGGGGAGCCGGTGGGGGAGCCATTGCAAGGGCACACACACTGGGTCTTGTCCGTCGCATTCTCACCTGACGGCACACGCATCGTCTCGGGCTCGAGAGACGAGACGATTCGCATCTGGGATGCGAGGACGGGGGAGCCGGTGGGGCAGCCATTGCAAGGGCACACAAATGGGGTCTTGTCTGTCGCATTCTCTCCCGATGGCAAAGTCATCGTGTCGGGCTCGGACGACGGCACGGTCCGTCTCTGGGATGTGGAGTCGTATGTGGATGCGGCGACCCAGTGGTAAGCATAGTCTCCCTATCTGTAGAGCAGCTTTCTGACCAGTGTTGTGCACAGAACCTCGTTGACGATGCCTAGTCTCCCAGCTGTAGACTACCCGACGACATCATGCGCGCCCGAAATCTTTGTTTTTCTACTGCCGCCGCATGCTTTCGTTTTCATGCAATCCTTCCTCTCATGTTCTGTTCACGCATCTCCTGCATACCGTTCGCTCACGGTCCACTCATGTATCTCGTCTACGCATCTAGTTACACGACATGTAATCTACACGCTAAGTACCTCACAAAATGCCCCTTGAACATGGCGGGGAGAAGGCGGCGACGGGGCCAACGCACACGTTGCGGCGCTGCCTGCCGGTCGTCAAAAACCCGGCAAACACAAACTTCGCTCGCGCACGCGAAACCGACCGGGATAGAAGTGGCGGGGGGCGCAAAGGCTTGCGAAACGAAAGAGGACCAAAACCGGCAATGGGTGGTATAGTGTCGACGAACGCGTTTAAGTCGGTTGATCAATGCAGCCCCCATAAATGTGCGGGGGCGACGGCGGAGAAGGCCTCGATGAGTAGCGAAAGCGGGGGAGAGTGCACGGGAGTCGGGCCATGAGGAAGGGGCAAGAAGGTGGCGGGACTGACCAATATCTCCCCCACAGTACCCACCGTCACGTTCCTGCGGTCCTCGACGCCCCAGACCCATCGCCCATCTTCGTTTGTCATCTCGGGCATGGAACTCTTGATCGACGAATGGTTCCCACCTTGCTGATGGTGGATGTATGCGCGGTTGTGCGTGGTCGAGAGTTGAGTTGAAGTGGGTGATGGAAGGGGGCGCGGCGTTCGAGGAGGGTGAAAAGAAGGGGAGACGGGCGAGCGATAAGAACAGGGGATCTCAAAGGAAAAGCCAGCTGTCGGTTGAGGAACAGACGAACAGTCGAAACCTGCTTCCCGTTCGTCCGCATGTTCAATCCAAATTTCGTGCAGCGGTTCGAGGGAGGGAAAACGGAAGGCAGTGATCGGGGAGTGAGTCGGAGGATGTGCGGGTATTGGGGGAGGGGGCGTCGTGCTTGTGAAGGGGTGTACGTGTGCAGGCGGGCGGGTGGAGGTAGGAGAGAAAGCGCGTGGTCGGCCGTAAGGGGTGGCTGGAGATCGAAGGGAACGTGTTCGAAATCGTAAAGAACGGTCGTCGGACGTGAGAGAATACGAGTGACGACGCTGTCTGGGGAAGAGTGGGACGATCCCGGATAGAGCCCACTGGTGGGGTTCGATGGGGAAATCGGGTCGAGGAGGGCGAATGGCGTTGAAGGTGCGGAAGATGCGAGGGGAAGGGCGGCGTGGCGGGAGTGTGTGTGTAAGTACACCTTCAGACTCACTTTTACCATCCAGTTTTTGATTGTGACCGCGCCAGCCCTGCACGGGTCGCTCTCGCGCAGCTCTCCTTCTCGCCCCCGGGTTCCGCGCTCGCGCCGATCCACTTGCAGTCTGGACATTCCCCGCCAAGTGCTCCACGTCCATTCTTCGAGCGTTCGCCCGGCGTCACCGGCTCGTTGGACGCGTTTTCAAGCTCTTGGACGAAGACGAAGGGCGACCGGCGGATTGCCGGAGATCCTCGTGTAGTGTTCGCATCGTAAGTACTGCCAACAATCAATTCAAAGCCTTGATTTTACGCGCGCATTGGGTGGGGGAGTGTGGGCCTGTTATGTGAAGTTTCGTGTGCAGAATGGCCGAGAGAGGTAGCGTTGTATCGACGTTGATGGGCTGAGGGATGGATGGAGGTGGTGGGAGGCTGAGATAGAGCGGCCGACGTCGAGCACACGGAGATCCACGGCCCGCTCGGCCTTCTCGGCCGCGTTCAACTTGGTCTCGAGTCTCGACCCGCACCCTCTTCGATGCACACACTCTACGCGCCAATACACAACATGGAAAATGCTGGATCAGGTCTCGCTTGAACTTGACACTGTGAAAAGCACACCCACACGCTTAGGTCACCGCGAAGCCCTACAGCTCCCCGGCTTTCTTACCACCCCAGTGCGCCTTTTCCTCCTTTTCACGGTCATCCGAGATCCTCAGCTTTCCCCGCAGGCATACTCATTCCAGTTGCTCTCATGGAACTACTCACCGCGCTCTCGTCGACTCACCCCCCTCACCGACGTCTTTCTCTGACTTCTGCTCCTCGCTCTCGAAACACTCCTGAGTCTGCGCGCGTCCAATGACGACACCGGCGATCCTGGCGCGCTTTGGGGGAGGGATCCGAAGATTCGATCGCTCGAGGTGAAGGCGGCGACCAGCAGGAGAGGTGCATGGATACTGGACGGGTAGTCCGGTACAGCTCGCGATCTCTTCGTTTGTCGAGCAAAAGGTGCGTCTGGTTGTGGTTCTGCATCTACCTTACATGCTCACACACTCCCCCATACCATTTAGAAGTCGAAATACCCCTCGACCATCTCTCCTTACCCTCCCCTCCGCGCTCACACATATCGGCATCCACTCGAGCCTCTCCCCAAGTTCGCGCGCGAGACGAACGCAAACTCAAGCGCCATGGGGAGGACCTCGGCGAGTGCGAGACTCGGGGCTAGACGAACAAGGATCGTGGTGCATCTGGACGGCGTCGATCGACGAGCGACCACGGTGTTTTTAGTGGTTGTTAGCTCCAACGCGTATGGTTTATTTATGACGATGCGCGTAGGGTTTGTGGACGGGAGGAACTAGGACTAAGTAGCCGCGAACGGGATATAAGGCTTGGTGACGGCGCTATGCGGGCACCTTACGCTCGCTGCGATGGCCTATCATCATTTCATTCTTACCTTTTCCTCATGTCTATATCACAGTTGTGCTCGGCGGTTGCAGCGGAGAAGGCACGTGACCTGCGAGGGGAACCTGATGTACCATGTACGTATGTCATTCGGCGCAAATTAGGTGTATTCCTGTTGAGTCGCATGCACATATACATGTCGTTCGTAACGATATCAGAGCGGGCAGCAACGAACGAGGTCTGCGGATCGGAACCCCCGGAAGCATCACTATACTTACCCTCCCGCAAAGCCATACAATGCAGACGTTCATGTTGTTGCTACTAGGATTAGGCGGCAGTCTGCGCGGAGGATGAGGATGCTCCTTTATCAACGACGAAGAGGCGAGAGGGCTACAGGCGGGGAAGCCGAGGCTTGGTGATGGTGTGGATGGCAAGAGCGTGTTGCGGCCTTCGTCCTTGCTGGTGAGTCAAAGAAGAATGAAAATCCCACCTGATCCTTACGACAACGATATGCATCACAGGTTCCCCTTGCATCCAGCAACACGGGCCCCCGCCCGGTTAGCAAGCACGGCCGCATCCTCCTCCAGCCCGAGACTTGGTATTCTTACCAGGGTCACTCTAAACGTATAACCTTCAGCGCTGACGCGCATGTCTCGTTCGTTATCCGTTTTCAACCCGCCGCGCATTTCCGCGCCTATGAAATGGATCGGCGGCCGTGAAGACGCAGCAGAAGGGGGTGGGCCAGGGGTAGGAGGTGCAGGCGTAGAGCGCTAGGGGAAGGAAGTTTTGAGGATTGCTTGCGAGGGAGGAGTTCAAATGAGGGGGAGAGGGGAGAGAGCAAGGGCGTGGTGCACGTGTGGAGGCGGGACTGGAGACGAGGAGGGAGATGGGAAGGGCGGGAGGATCGAAGGAGGAGGTTTGGTGGTGGATGTGAGTACGGAATGGCTGGTACTATGAGAAAAGTGCCACGGAAAGGCGGCTGCATTGCGCACGCGCCTGTTATGGCATCGTTGGACAGTTTAAACGGAGGGCTACGTTTGGGGGAAGAGTGCGTCCAGCTAGTTCGGGCCTCAGCGAGGGGGAGGAGGTCAGAGGAGGCGTGCTTGAAAAAGTAGTTGAGGCTTGCACGCGAACGAAGGACTCCGGAAGGTGCGAGCGAAGGAAACTACTGAGGAAGATGGCGAGCCAGGAGGATGAGCCGAGCGAATCCTGCTCCAGGGAAAGGATCCCGACCTCGTGGCGGGACGAGGTAGCTTCTGAAAAGTACTAGCGACAAGGAAGCGTGGCCGGGACCGGACCTGTCGAGAAGACGTGTGAGGAGGGGCGAGCTGTAGGCCGGTCAGTCGCGTTCGGGGAGGAAATTCGGCACTGGCAGATTATGGCGAAGATGTGGACTCTGGTTCGCGAAAAAGGGCGCGAGCGTTGACGGTAGTAGCAAGCCGGAGGAACTATTGCGTGTCCTGCGATGCCGCTGCTGGCTGTGTCTGGCGGCGCGAATGCGTCAGGCATATTCACGAACAGAGAGAGCAGAAGCGGTGGCGCGTTCTTTGAAAAGACAGGGCATGCACTCGCCGCAGTGGTCTGTGATCTCCTCAGTCCTGTGCCCGCGATTCAATCCGCTGGTGGTAAGTAGGCGACATCAGGCGACATTCCTTCTCCCCAGAGGAAGCCGTTGTTCACGCTCTTTCCCCCCTGCGATCATCGGCGTAGTAGCGGTAGGAGTGCAAGCAGTGCAAATGTTCTGGGGCTGATAGTTTATAGCATGATTTTAGTGGTCGTGCAGGAACGATGGGTATACTAGACTCACACTGAGCCGTACTTCTCGGGTCCACAAACACTAGCTCTTGATGATTCGTCGTTCAGCGGCGGCGTGACCCTCGAGGGTGAATGAAGATATTTTTGCACCAGACTCGGCAGAGACGACACAGTAACCGCGGTAAGTACCCTGCCAGTAGACAAAGAACGGGAAACGCACCTTTATACACGGTCCTCCCGTATGCTTTGCAGGATATATACCTTTTTGGGAGGCCTCGGACACATTTAAAGGCCTACATTTGACGCAGATTGAATGCGAAAGGGGAGCCGCTGTGTGGACGAGAACGTTGGGAAGGGATGCGGCGAATTGGAAGGAGATTGTGCAGGGTCACAAGCGGTGGTTTGATAGAGAAATGAGCCTAAGATCACCATGAGTGTGGATTGTACGAACGGGTGTGGACGTGGCTACGGTGCCAGTGGAACTGGATGAGCTGGTGGGCCGGGGTCTGACGATTTCTATTGGCCGGGATGCCCGGTCCGGCGAGGTCCGGCCACTGGTACTGCGTCCGAAGTTCGCAAGCTCTCCCTTTTCTTCCCACCACTCCTCCCGAGTCCCGACACATATACATATCATGTACACGTCCTACCAACCTCTATCGTTCGCGTGCGGATACACCACACGCCGATTGGGACACACCTACCCATAAGTGCTCATTCTCTCGGAGGCTCACGACCGGCGTCTCGTTCTCAAATGGCGAAGAACCAGGAATCCGGACTCGAGCGCGACGCCACGACCAACTGCCGTGCTCGTTCCGAAGAACATCTTCTTCGCGGAATGTGCGCCTCGTGCACACAACAATCAACCTTCGGCGGCTGCGTGGTGTGAAGGGGGCGTGCTTCAGCATTTCCCTAGTCTCCCCGAGGCAGACGAAATCCTCCGTCAACCTTCGCAAGCTCAGGATCCTACGTATTTGGCGTCTGCTTTTTTTCAGGGGGCCGTTGCCGGGCGAGTGAGGGAGCTTGATTAGCGCGCGTTGCCGACGTCGGCATATCATGTGCATGTAATTAGATAATAGGGAGAGAAATTATACCGCAAATCCAGTAGCGTGCAAAGCTTCATTGAACACCTTACAACGCTAGCAATCCTGCTCTCGACACTCTTTTTATTTATTGCTATAGGATGAACTAATGGATACTAGATCTGGCTCGCCCGAGGAGCCGAATACCGACTGGACATCTCCCGAAGGCCTCGACAAAATCAAGAGCGCTGTTTCTCCTCACCTTGACTTTCCGCTTCGTGACTTCCAGCTTCACAACTCCGCGCGGATCCTGAATGGGCAGCATGTCTTCTGCATTACCGCGACAGGGGATGGAAAGTCAGCCTTGATATATGTGCCAGCCATAGTCAAGAAGGATATGATTACCTTGGTGGTCGAGCCGACAAACTTCCTCGAGCGGAGTCTGGTAGAAGTGTACCTTCAGACCGTCTATAGGCAGAACTGACGTGAGCTACAGGTCATGAACACCGATCGAAAGGGTGTTACCTCACTCGTTATCAACAGCGACACACTCAAACAGGCATCGCTCGAGGGACGGGACCTCTGGCAGGAAGCGAAAGCAGGATTGTTCCAGGTCATAACCCTGGCACCCGAATCCTTGCAACATGAGAAGTTTGCAGAAATGATGAACAACGACATGTTCTGCTCACGATGGCGCGTACTCACCGTCGACGAAGCTCATCTCGTTGATGAATGGGGTTCCGAGTTCCGCCCTCTCTACAAAGAGATCAAGAGAATCCGTGCCCTGGCGCCAGCACATGTAACCATTGTCGCACTATCAGCAAGTGTGGAGCCCGGCGCACAAACGAACCGAATCTTGGAGCACCTAGGCCTCGAACAAGGTCACTTTTACCTGGACAAGCGGGACACTCGGCGTACAAATGTTGACATCAGCTTCCGCGACGTTGAGTACACATACTCGGGTGATGTCTTCCATGACCTAGATTGGACGGTTCCTGCGGACATGAAAAGTGTCATGGACGCGCCAAAACGTTTGATATACTGCCCTACCATTGAAGTCGGCCACCGTGTAACCCTCTACCTGCGCTCCTTACTCCCCCTCTCCCTCCAACCTAAAGGCCGCATCATTATCCGCCATCTTCATTCCATATGTTGCCCGGAATGCAAGAAAGAAGGGCTTGACTCACTTTTTCGCATGGAGCCTGACCGCGATACATGCATCTTTGTCACAACAGCAATCCTTGACGTAGGCGTCGATCCTCCAGACGTGCGAGAAACTATCGAGTTTCCCACTGGACACAGTGCATCAGCAACCAAACAGCGCATAGGGCGCAATGTACGCAACGTACCAGGGCGAGGGAAAGCCTACGTTTACGTCAAGTCAGCAGTTCGTGACATAGCACAGGAATATATACAACAAGTTCCACCAGACCCGCGCATGGTACCATTGCGGTCCGAAGAGACACCGAGGCAGCAAGATGACGAAGGTGACGTCGAGATGGTGGATATATCAAGCACGTGTCCTCCGTCCGAGCACCGTGTAGAAGACACGGAGTTGATGGTGGTAGATGAGGAGGTGGAAGACAAGACGGCGGACAAAGAAAGAAAGAACAAACTCGGTGATGGGCGCGCACGTGGGAACACGAAGTCAAAGACCTGTGTGTCCCCTGAGGCCAGTTCCTCCTCCTCTCCCCCCTCCTCTGCATCGACATTTCGAGGGATCGACAAGTCCTTTCTCCT
Source organism: Amylostereum areolatum (assembly GCA_012932865.1). Taxonomy (NCBI): domain Eukaryota; kingdom Fungi; phylum Basidiomycota; class Agaricomycetes; order Russulales; family Stereaceae; genus Amylostereum; species Amylostereum areolatum. The sequence continues at coordinate 712,048 of SAXG01000013.1, read as the reverse complement.
TCTCGTCGCAGCCCATATTCGTCGCACCTGCATCGCCCGTCAAATAAACGTTATCTTTGGCGATCCCGGGACACTGGAGAACTGCGGGACATGCAGCTCATGTGCAGGTGACATCCCCCCCGATCCTCGAGCAGTTGTGAACCCAGAATCATCGACGCACTCTAGCCAGGAAGAATCGGCTCCCAAAGATGAAAGCTGTCGATGGGAACGGCTCAATACTGCTGATACCCAACTACTCAAGTCTTCCCTCCGTCGCGCCTCAGCGCGCATCCTCGTATCCGCGACCCTCCCTCCCAACCCTTCCCCTCTACTCCTCAATGGCTTGGCACCGGAAATCACCCCGTCCTCCTACCAACAGCTTCTATCGCTTGACGAGAAGTCGTTCCTCTCTGACAGCCTCATCGGTGCCATCTCCCGCAACTTCCACCTGCTTCAAACGCGGGACGATCTCGCGCAGCGTATGCAAAAATGGCGCTGGTGGCCGACACATGGTGAGAGGCTTTGGAAAGATGTTGAACATCTCATAGGAACGATGCGGAAACGAGTGGAGGAGAGACACGAGACCGACAACCGCAAACGTCGGGAGGAGAATGCAGCAAAGCGTGCGGCAGTGGAGGCGAAGAAGGTACACGACTACGCGGTGAAGCACAACCTTACGAGGTTCAAGAGTGTCAAATTGAAAGTGCGCGAGCCTGCGGCGGAGTCCTCAAGCGCACTGCCATCTGGTATGTTTAGTTTCTGTTGCAGGTTACCTCTCGGCTGAGGTCCCCGATAGGCACTAAACGCACATCGGAGGCGGTCGAAAACCCCACGGAGCGCGAGCCCATACGAGTCAAGATCCCACGGCTCGCTCCCCCGGAGACCCTTGTGAGTGTGTCTTTTAATCAGTATCGGTGTCGTACTCAAATTCTTCGATGTGGCATCGTCAGATTCTCTCCCCATCTCGAAAAATCAACAGTTCAACCGGCGCTGGTCCCTCAAGAACCCATACGTGCACAACTCCCTCCGCAGATTCTCCCAGAATCCCTGCTCCGGCATTCCTGTCACCTCCGAAGAAGCCCAGACCGAAACCGCGACCTGTCGTTCGCGTGAAGGGTGGTACTACTACATAATCATTCTATATTTTATATTAATCTACTACCTTCATGTATATGCATATTCAGTACTAGGCATTCCTTCCCTTCTCACCGCTATTGACTACAACTTACTTACCCTGATTCATCATCCGCCTCAGATCCCGAGTCCCACTCGTCTTCCCTGACTTCCTCTCCCTCATCACTTGACGACGAACTCTCTTGCCCATCCTGATGCCCTAATACACCTTCGTTCCCTCCGTCCTCGAGATTGTCGTCCTCGTCGAGGTCGTCTGCTGACACGAGCATCCCATCTACAATCATGTTGGGTAGCGCGACAGGTGTCCATTCCTCCGCCTCCATCTCGGCCGCCATCTCGGCCTCAACATCTGCTGTGTCGGCACCGTGGAGGTCACCCGAATCCCGGATGGTGCGCTCGATGAAATCTTGAAGGCGCTTTCCATCTTCAAAGCCATTAAAGCCCTTGGAGTAGTCGTCCTGTGCGCGCCACCCTGTACTCCGGCCTTCACAGAACAAATGGAGTTGTCGTTGTGCCATTTTCCTTGTTGCCTCGCGCAAGGCTACGACGCGCTTCTTTGTCGTATGGGATTCACTCTTGTCATTGAGCCTGACTGCCGTCTTCATGGACTTGACGGATTGGATGCAAGCACGGATGTTAAGGGCAACAATGTTTTTGAAGAAGTCACCACCAAAGGATGCATCTCGACGTTGTGCCATCTGCTTTAGACGCTTGATGTTCTTTTCTTGGAGGAGGTCCATCGGAAAGAAGCAGCCCAGATGACCAGACAGGTTGCAAAGCCAGTTATTCATGATTGCGAGGCAGAGCTCAGGGGAGTACTCCGTGAGGAAGTTGCAGGCAAGCTCTAAGAGCTCGTTCGTGTACTTCGTCTTCCCGCAGCCCATGAACGTGAATGTCCATACCTGAAAAATATTGTCGGTGAGTGGCGGCACAAGGGAATTATGAGGGCAAACATACAGCCATGACATTCATTGCCTGTCCTATGTCCCCATCGCTAATCGCCCATTGGAACACATAATGCCACATGCTGTCGCGGACACGAAGTAGCGAGTTCACTAGCACCTGATCACCGGGGGAGGGGATGTCTTCATCTGCGGTTGTCGGCGTGCGCGATGTCTCGCCTGTCGTTTCGCCGGTTCCGTGTCCCGGCGACCAGTTGCCTGTCTTGAACAGCTGGTTTGCCATGGCCTCCTTCCCATATCAAGCACTTACGACACCCCGGCTTGTCATGTATGTTTGCGTGATCTCCGTGGCCATCTTGAGCAGGTCGCCGAAGGGGGTGGCATTGTTCTGGAAATGCGCCTCAAAGTCTGTTGTGCCGAGGTGTATTCTAGAAACCACCTCGTCCATCAGTACTGCGCACAGATGAGCTGGCAACAATGGGACACGTACCTCCAGAGATCCAACACAGTTGCGGTCAACGTGTCGAAAACCAGGTGTTGTGCTGGATAATAATCTGGACGCTTCGAGTTTGTGACTTTACGGCCGAGGATGATGTTCATCGCGAGAAACGATGAGAGATCATCTGGAGAGGAACCCCAGAACGTGTTCAGGATTCTCTCCAGATCTGCCCAGCCCATATGCCATAGCTGGATAAGTGGCAAAACCCAGCCGTAACGGTGGTAGCCATGCGGACAGTCCGCGAGGAACTTTTGGAGTGTGCGAAGCTTTTCGACAGTTGATTGGTCCCCGCCGATGATCACCAACAGACGCGCCACCTCCTCCTTCGGAAGACCGAGCTGCCGCAAGAGGAGGTCGTCTAGCACGCTAGCGTTTTCGCCCGTGTTGCCTTCGTTATAGTCGGATGTTTGCATCGGCGACACCTTTGTTTTCCGGCCTTCAGGCATACGGTGCATGGCATGTGTCGTACGAAGCTCCTTGAGGACCGTGTCGCGATGTTCTGCGAGGGTGGGGACAGCATTGATGAGCATGTTGAGACAGTGGAGGGCCATGACGGAGTGTAACTTGTCCCATTGTATTTGTGCGTGCAGCTTCTCAACTGTGAGCTGCCTTCGCCGCTGTTCGCGCCTCGCCACGTTGAGTGCTTCGATGTCAAATGCTTTCTCGATGTCGCAGTCTTCAAGCTCGACGAATGTCGCTGCCGTGCCATTGTGAATAGTATCCTTCTGGCCGAATTCCGGGTTCCATACGCGCGACATGCGATTGATGTTGTCGTAGATTAAAAGGAACGCGCGACGAAGGGCCTTCTTACGCATAACATCTTGGGCCGAACGGGAAAGAACATGGAGGAATGACAGAACCGATGTATACGAGATCGAAACACCGAGACGTCCTAGTACAGCGTACATGCCATGGGGCGCCGTGTGGGAGAACATCCAGACGCCGACTATCCTCTGGAAAAGGTTGAAGCGCCGGTTGCGCGCTGTCAACAGCACGACGCATGCGGCGAGGACCATCTGCAAAGGTGATCAGTGTGATACTTGCATAATGTTTTCCTGGAAGACCCACCATGAAAGGATCACGAGGATTTGAGCCTGAGCCGGTGGGGATGGGCCGAGAAAAGAATCCGTCGTATGACGGCGGCAGGTCTGCACCGTTGGATGGGTCCGGGGAAGGGCGATGTTTCCGCTTGAATGCGGCGGCAATTAGAATACGGAGGAGAATGGGAAGCTTGACCTGTACATGACGAAGGAGATCGTGCATTGAAAAGTCGAGGAGGGTTTCCCAATTGTTCTTCGACTCCGGCATGTGTAGGCCACCTTCCTTTGACGATGCGTGTGCGGACTCTTTGCTGACAGCTTCCTCCACCTTGCAGATGGCCCATTCGAGAAGGCGCCAGCGGGCCATGAGACGTCGATCGCGACGGACGGCCTCGTTTGCTGGGCGATTAGCCGATGCACGAGCCAGTCGGGGCCTGCTGTAGGGATGATTGTATAAGAGTTCCGCGAGATGCTCGACTTGCGAAGAGTTTGCGTTATGACCAGCGAGGAGATTACGGAGCATTTGGACTCGTATGCGGGATCGCCGTGGATCACCTTGGTCACACGGAGTGAGTAGCTCCTCGAGGAACTCGTAGAGATTGAAGCCTCGGCTCTTGATCTCTTTCAAGCATGCGTCGATACGTTTTTGTCGGCCCCTTCGCGCGCGCAAGCCGTCCGGGTCGAGTGGTTTTCTGACCATGTTGATGTGAAGAGAGGAGAGCGGAGGAAAAACAGTGGGGAGCGATGGGGAAAATGAAGCCGAGTCGACTTGCGGCGGTTCAGATTGCGATCAATTAAATGATTTTTTTCCTTCGACAACAGCTCGGCACCTCGTGATTATGTCATTCCGAGGCCTTGACAAGACCCCTTAGCGAACTCCCTCGCTCACTCGACAAGCGCGTCACTAATAAAAGTAGACTACATTTCCCGTCCGACCAGCCGTTCATGGCTCTTCAAGTTGTATTCCTCCCTCTCCAGACGCAGGAAGGCACCGTGTGGCCACCGTCAGACCTCGGTGTCCCTTTCCCCGTGTTGCAACTTACTCTTGGATGTAGTCGGATCACGATCACTGCTCCCGTACACGCGCGCCTTCCTCATGACCATCAGAATGCTCGACGAATCTCACGAGCGCTGGGAGTGTACATACTTAAGCTCACCGCGGGGATTCTTTTGTGATACCACCTTTTCCCCTTTTCCCCTTCCCCCTCTCCTCTCCCTACCATCACCAATCTAGGAGCTCTTCTGTCCCCCTTCCTTTGACCCCCACTCTCTTCGCCATGACCAACCAAGCAGGCCCTTCGAACCAGCGCAAGCGTACGCTGTTTGTTTGGTGTCCTTCGGCGCTTTCGCTGATAAGTGCAACACACAGCTACGCAAGCGCAGAGGACTGCACGACCGGAAGATGGCGGGCGTGACACTGGCCGTCTGCGTCCCAACGCCCCCAAAGCTCCTACGGCCACCATCAAGTTGTGCAAATGTTTCGAATCCAAAACTGGACGCAACTTGATTGTCTGCATCGACGGGACCTCAAACCAGTTTGGAATAAACGTGGGTAGCGTCTTTGTATGTTCACGATCAATGCTCACCTGATGCCGCGATGACTAGAATACGAACGTCGTCGAGCTCTACAGCCTTATCAAAGCCCAGGACGACGAAGGCCGCGAGCAACTCACGTTCTACAACAGCGGAATCGGGACGTACGCGGAGCCGTCATGGAAATCCCTGAGCTATATAATGCAGGTGATATACCACAAGATCGACATGGCGATTGCATGGCTCGTTATGTTTCTCTGCGAGATTCGCTCTGCTCTTACCTTCAGCACTCAGGAACTTCGAAAGGATCATCATCGCCGCCTACCTGTGGTTAGCGGAGCAATATCAACCTGGCGATCGCATCTATCTATTCGGTACGCGTTTCTCTTTGGGAATCTCGCAAGGAGACTGTCTCTGACCGCGAACGTGCAGGCTTCTCTCGCGGAGCGTACCAAGTACGCGCTCTGGCGGCCATGATAGACAAGGTGATTCGCATAGTTCATCATCCATCGTGCGGCGCTGACCACCAAATGAACTGTCCGCAGGTCGGGTTGATCAAGAAGGGGAACCAAGAGCAGATCCCATTGTAAGCTCGCGTGGCCTGCTGTACGTTGCGGTGCTCACTATCATGACCAGCGCGTACCAGCTGTATGCTGCATGTGGCGAGGAGAAGAAGCCGAGCCAGTGGAGCATCTGGGGAACATTATCAAAACTCGTACCCTCTGTATTCAAGTCCTCGAAACCCAGACCCTCTGCCGAGCAGATGGCTAAGCACTTCCGGGAGGTGTTCTCGCGCGTGGTCAACATACATTTCATCGGCGCATGGTAAGTGACTCGTCTTTGCGTCCACTGGAGCTCGTGTATCGACGAAAATACATCCAGGGACACGGTGTCGTCAGTCGGGACGGTGCGCGACAAGTCTCTCCCCGGGACGACGGACGGGATGCACCAAGCCTGCTACTTCCGACATGCGATGGCTCTGGATGAACGCCGTGTCAAATTCCTGCCCGAATATGCCTATGGGGGCACTTCTTTGTCAGCTGCCGAGCAAGGCGAACAACCCTCTGCGGATGTGGCCCAGCGGCCCGCCGACGCGCCCAATACGATCGACGAGACGGCCGAGGCTGTGACCAGCGCAGTGGATGTCGAGGCGACTGGAGAGGTGATACCCGCCGGTAAGACGACAGGGAAGACGACGGACGAGACAGCAAGCGCAACGAACAGGTATATTCACACAAAAGAAGTGTGGTTCGCAGGGACCCATTCCGACATGTGAGTGCTACCGATGGGGCCATCGCTGTATCACTAATTTTATTTTCAATAGTGGGGGAGGAAACGTGGAGAACCCCGACATGGATCGCGCTCGGCCGCCACTGAGGTGGATGTGCTTCGAGGCCGCCGCTGCGGGGCTCCGCCTGCATCCCATCCAACGAGAACTCAAGCCCGGAGAGAAGACCGAAGTCCGTGAATCGCTAACGTGGATCTGGTGGCTCCTGGAGCTCTTACCCCTTAGGCGACTATTGTACCAGCGGACGGGAACCGAGTCGACTCGCAGGTGCGTATATGCGCTACCTCTGTCTGGAAAGGTGTCTGATGTGTAAATCCCTAGGCCTCATTGCGGCGCTGGACGTATCATCCAGAAGGGTCAAAAAATCCACTGCAGCCTTATTCCCGACCAAAATAGCGAACAAGGAGACAATGTCAACACTACGTACGTGCCAAAAGCATGCCCGCCTGGTGAAGACCGCAAGATGTTCTGGGAGTCGCTCCGGAAACCCACGCCGGACACTGGGCCGGACCAAAGCATGGTGGAGTACGATTGGTACGACTCGGTGCACGGCATCATCGAGGACTACAAGAACCCGAACGGCGACGCCGATGCAGTAAGGAAACACTTGCGCGAGATGTACGATATGGCACAGTCAGGTAGGCGATTGTGTGTTCACAAGCAAGCGACCCTGCTGACCTGCATGTTCCAGGGGAAGGGCAGCTGGCTCTTCGCGAGGCCAAGGTTGCCGATGTAATTCAGCTGCCGAAGGCGGAGGGCGCCCAATGGTTCGAAGACTTGGACTTGGTCATGAACATCGTGGAAAAGATTGCCGAAGGGGAGTCTCTCAAAACCTTCGGGTTCCGCACTACGCAACGGCGTACCATGCCAAAGGCCGAGGGAGAGAAGAACCAACAGATCGCAAAACGGTTTCTCAGGGAATTCACAAATGGTGAGTACATCCCTCTCCTTTCTCTGGCGATGTCAGCCAACGAGCATTACCTGCGCAGAATACTTGGTTCTCCCCGGACACGATTGGGCAGTATCTTCCGTCGCATTCTCGTCAGATGGCAAACACATCGTCTCGGGCTCGTGGGACAAGACGATTCACATCTGGGACGCGCATACCGGGAAGATGGTGGGGGAACCATTGCAAGGTCACACAGACCGGGTCATGTCCGTCGCATTTTCGCCTGACGACACTCGCATTGTCTCGGGCTCGGAAGACAGGACGATTCGCATATGGGACGCGCAGACCGGGAACACGGTGGGGGAACCATTGCAAGGGCACACACGTTCGGTCCTGTCCGTCGCATTCTCGCCTGACGGCACACGCATCGTCTCGGGGTCGCGCGACGAGACGATTCGTATCTGGGATGCAATGACAGGGGAGCCGGTGGGGAAGCCGTTGCGAGGGCACACACATTCGGTCCTGTCCGTCGCATTCTCGCCTGACGGCACACGCATTTTCTCGGGCTCGATCGACTCGACGATTCGCATATGGGATGCGAGGATGGGGGAGCCGGTAGGGGAGCCGTTGCGAGGGCACACAGGTCCAGTCTGGTCCGTCGCATTCTCGCCTGACGGCAAACACAGCGTTTCGGGTTCGAAAGACGAGACGATTCGCATATGGGATGTGAGGACGGGGGAGCCGGTGGGGGAGCCACTGCGAGGGCACACAGATCTGGTCCAGTCCGTCGCATTCTCGCCTGACGGCACACGCATCGTCTCGGGCTCGTGGGACGTGACGATTCGCATTTGGGATGCGACAAAGGGGCAGCCGGTGGGGGAGCCGTTGGAAGGGTACACACATTGGGTCACGTCCGTTGCATTCTCTCCCGATGGCAAAGCCATCGCGTCGGGCTCGACAGATGAGACGGTTTGTCTGTGGGATGTGGATTCCTATGTAGATGAGGCGAAGACCAGTGGTAAGCATGGTCTTCCTATCTGTGGAGCAGTACTTTAACCAGTGTTGTGCACAGAGCCTCGTGGACGAAGCCTCGTCTCCCTGTAGACTACCCGATGACATGCGTCCGACATCCTTGCTTTTCTACTGCCCCCGCATGCTTTCGTTTTCGTACAATCCTTCCACTCATGTTCTGTTCACGCGTCTCCTGCATACTAGTAGTTCATGGTCCACTCATTTCTGTATTACGTCTACGCATCTACATTACATGACAGGTAATCTACACGCTGCCCCATAAAGTGTCCCTTGCACATGTCGGGGAGAGGGCGGCGGCGGGGCCAACGCACACTGCGGCGCTGCCAGCCGGTCTTCGAACCAGGCAAACACAGACTTCGCTCGTGCATGCGAAATCGACCGGGATAGAAGTGGCGGCGCGCGCAAAGGTTTGCGAGGGGAACGACGACCGAAGCTGAGAAAGGGTGGCGAGGCGAGGAACGTGCGGTCGATTCATCAATGCAGCCTCCGTAAATGCGCGGGGGCGACGGCGGAGAAGGCCTCGACGAGTAGCGAAAGCGGGGGAGAGTGCATGAGAGTCAGGCCATGCGGAAGAGGCAAGGTGGTGGCAGGACTCACCTGACAAGCTGTGCGCAGTAGGAGACGACGGAGCTGATGAGTTGGCAAACTAAACACGGAGTAAGTTCTCCAGTCCGATATAAAAGAGTGACTATATTAGCTACCTAAACACGGAGTAAGCTAGAGGTAGCATATATGTTAGCTATCGTAGAGAGAGAGAGAACGAACGAGACGTACTTCTCCAGTCCGATATAAAAGAGTGACTGGAGAAGAGGAAGAGAAAGCGCGATGCGCTGTAACTGCCTGCTAACGTAATCAACAAGAACACGTGATTTAAATGGTTCGTAAAGTAGCGTAGGTGGTCCTTGCTCGTATTCTAGTTAGTATATTAACATCACCAACATCTCCCCGAAAGCACCCACCGTCCCCGCGGTCCTCGACGCCCCAAACTCATCGCCCATTTTCTTTTGTCATCCCGGGCATTGACCTCTCGATTGGCGGATATTTCCCACCTTACCGACGGTGGGTGTATTTATGCGCGGTCCCGCGTAGTCGCGAACTGAGTTGATTCAGTTGAAGCGGGTGATGGAAGGAAGCACGTTCGAGGAGAGTGGAAGGGAAGGGGAGATAGGCGAGCAATAAGGAAAGGCGATCTTAACGGAAAAGCTAGCAGTTGGTTGAGGAACAGACGACCAGTCGAAACCCGCTTCGCGTTCGTCCACATGTCAAATTGAGCTTCCGTGCAGCGGTTCGAGGGAGGGGAGTCGGGAGGGGAGTCGGAGTATATGCAGAGCTGTACGGGCGAAAGATGGTGGAGGTAAGAGAGGGAGGGGAGAGGGGACGGTAGAGGTCTGTAGATGTGCATTTGGTAGGCCGAAGAGGTGTCGGCGGCGCGGGAAGGCCGAGGATCGACGGAAGGGACGGACTCGTATAGAGCGGGCAGCGGACGTGAGAGCCTGAGGACGCGAGGGACGACGATGTCCGCCGAAGAGGGAGCTAGAGGGAGATGGTCCTGGAGAGGGCACTGGGAAGACGGGCGGCGGAGAGCGCTGGACGGGAGAAGCGGGCGGGATCGCCGTTGAGAGGGCTCCGGAAGGGTAGAGGACACGTCCGGCGGCGTTCGAAACCAGGTGCAGAAACGTGGTGGGGATACCGAGGAGAGGAGGGCAGACGTGCTGGGCATGCGAGGGGAATGTAGGAAAGGCGAGGAAGTGACGGACGGGCGCGGGGAGCGTCGCTCGAGCCTCGAGGACTTTGATCTCCCGGCTCGAACCTGCTCGATCACAATATGTAGCGATTCAAGTCGAGGACTGAGCGCACCGAGAGCATCACTGACCCAGGAAAACCGCCGTCGAGAGTGTTTATACATGTTGAGGGTCGGAGTAGAAGGAAGGAAAGCACGTTCATTGTATTTGTCTGAGGGCTGACGGCAACCCGCGAATCGGCGCATACACTCGGTGTTTTCATTCGTTCTCTTTGCAATTATGTACATGGTAGCTGTTGACACGTAAGTACCCTGCGATGTTCATCGCAATCCACCGCGTAATGCGCTATCTACCCACCTTATATCCCCGTCGAACGCGGTGGGGACGAACACCGTTCAGGCGTCGTTGAGTGTGGGGGTGAATGCTGAATGAACGACCAGATAACCAGAGGCGGGGGAGAGATGAGTACGTCGCGACATTGCCTCGAGAAACGCCAAACGCACCTTGCCCAACTCTCAGCACTCACAGCTACTGCATCCGCCGCCGCCGCACGCAACAAGCCTATCCAGATGTGCAGAGCAACTTGTCCTCTCTTCGAATCGCCGGGACGAGCGTGGTGTTTCCGACGTGCGCGTGGACGGCAGTCTAGCGAGGTGAAGGTGGGTAATTCGTTTGCGAGCGGTACGAGCAGACGCGGTCATAAGACACTGTACTGTGGAGAGGAGAGGGAGCTCACCATGGTCCCACAGCCCTTGCCCTCGTCGTCTTCCGCGGGGCCGTCGTCTTCGAGCCTCGAACACGACGAAACGCATTCTCTCTGGCAGGAGAGCGCGCAAGGTCGCGGGTCGCGCACGATTTGTCCTGTAGGCCTCCGAGCCGACGTGGGTGTTGCACACGACGAATCCTGAGACGGTTGGATCCGCAAAGTGGCGACACAGGTACTAGGGTCTAGGAGGGGTACTCAGCTCGTCATGCGGAGATGGCTGAAATATATCCTCACCCCCACTGCATTACCTGGAGAAGGATTTCAAAGCTCTGTGCGTGTTGATGACTTCGTGGTCCCCTTTGCCGAGAAGAGCGTCGGAGACATCTTGTTCGCGGAGGAAGACAGATGGCGGCCGCGCGCACGTCGTGCACGAAGAGAGCCGTTCCGACCACGCGATCGCGAGATTCGCCTTCATTTTCGATGCGGTCGATTTTCAGGGAGTTTCTCTGCCCGATGCTGCCCCACGGCGACTTACGCCGGTAAGTACCCTGGCGATTAGCACACGAACGGAGGACTCACTTTGCACGAAGGTCTCTACAAGCTCCATCTTACTGCTCACGTCGTCTCCAGAGGTCGGCGCACGCGATTCGGGGGAAGGTGGTCTCTGTTCGAGGAGTTCAAGGGTATGAGGGGGGGAGACCGGAGTGGAAGAGGGATGGATGGGAGTATGAGTGGAACCAGAGGTTCTGTGGGCGCACGGAGAAGGGGGTCCACGTGCATATTATCCGAAGAAGGCGGTGTTACGTCGACATCGAGGGGCTGTGGGATAGATGGAGGCAAAATGGAGGTGCAGGGGTGGTCGAAGAGAACGTCCCGAGCGGCGAGCAGAGTCGCGGAGAGCCACGGCCCGCAGGCCCCCGGCGTATCCCCCAGCAACTCCGATCCTAAATAGGCGATTTTGGGCCAATATGTACGCACGATTTTGCCCCTCTTCCGTGCGCATTAGGATTGGGGTTACCCTTTCGAGACCATTTCCGTGCGCATTACGGATCGGACATCGCTGGCGACTAAGGTCATGTTCGCCGCGGGCCGGCGTGAGATGCCGACCCCGCCCGGGTATGTCGCTGTCAGGAACAGGTACTCATCATCTGGCCGTCTTTTGGGACCGATTTTCGTTCTCGTACCCCCTCATCCGTACGCATTATGGATCGAACCTCAGCACCGACGAGCCCTTTCCGGACGGACATATGATCGGACTAGGTTGCCGATTTGGCCCAATTGCGTACGCATAGCGATCGGACATACCCTCCAAATTTCGCCCGTTTCCGTACGCATTAGGATCGGAGTTGTTGGGGGATACGCCGGGGGCCTCGGCCCGCTCGTCCGATTGCTCAACCTCGGTCTTTTCGGCCGCGTTCAACTTGTTCTCCTCCCTCGACGTTCCCCCATTCCCTCCAATGCTCACCGCACGTCCCACCAAATCGACGCGCCGACACGCAACATGAAAAATGCTGGCTCAAGCGCTTAGGTCTCGCTAGGTTTCGCTCGACCTTACCACCGCGCCTAGAGGGAATCAGGTCAACGCGAAGCCGTATGGCTCCGCGACTTCCTCTTCAGATGCCCAGTTCGGCCACTGCGTTCAAGACAAGAGCCCATCTTCTCTGATACTCGTTGCCGGTGCCTTTTATCGAACTGCGAAGGACCAGGAATACGGACTCGAGCGCGACCAATTGCTGTGCTCGTTCCAAGGAACGCCTTCACTGGAATGTGCGCCTCGGCTGCGTTGTGTGAATGGTGCGTGCTTCAGCGTTTCCCGTCTGATCTGCCGTTCATAGCTCTCTAGACTGTACCCGTCGCTCTCCAGATGCAGGACCGCCCCGTTTTTCCAGGTCACTCGTCGTTTGGCCACCTTCATTACTCAGCGGATTCTCTCCCGTGTCGCTACTTATCATTCTTGGATGTAGTGGGAACACGATCACCTTTTGCTTTCCCCGCACACGTGCGCCTTCCTCCGAGTGGCTATCACCGTGCTCGATACGTTTCAGGAGCGCTGGGAGGACGTGCATACATGAAGCTCACCGCGGGGAGTCATTTCTGATGTCACCTCTTTTCCTCTCCCTATCACCGCCCTAGGAACTCTTCCTCCCTCCTACTTTGAACCCTCCTCCTTCTTCCCCATGGCGGACCGAGCAGGCCCTTCATATCAACCCATCCGTGCGTTCATCTCATTTCCTTTGGCGCTTCTTCTGACAACTGCAATACACAGCTACGCTAGCCCAAGGGACTGCAGGACCGGAAGATGGCGGCCGCTACACTGGCCGTTTGCGTCCTAACGTCTTAAAAGCTCCCACGGCCACCATCAAGTTGTGCAGCTGTTTCGAATCCAAAACCGGACGCAACTTGATCGTCTGTATCGACGGGACCTCGAACCAGTTTGGAATAAACGTGTGTAACGTCTTTGTATGTTCACGATCAATACTCACCTAGTGCCGCGACGACCAGAATACGAACGTCGTCGAGCTCTATAGTCTGATCAAATCCCAGGATGACGAAGGCCGCGAGCAACTCACGTTCTACAACAGCGGAATCGGGACGTACGCGGAGCCGTCATGGAAATCCCTGAGCTATATAATGCAGGTGATATGCCACAAGATCGACATGGCGATTGCATGGTGCGTTATGTTTCTCTGCGAGACTCGCTCTTTTCTTACCTTGGCCACAGGAACTTCGAAAGGATCATCATCGCCGCCTACCTGTGGCTATCGGAGCAATATCAGCCTGGCGACCGTATTTACCTATTCGGTGCGCGTTCATTCCCCTTGCGGGGAGATTGTTTTTGACCGCGAAAGTCTAGGCTTCTCTCGCGGTGCGTATCATAATCAAGTACGCGCTCTGGCGGCCATGATGGACAAGGTGGATTACATAGCTCCCCAGCCGTCGTGCGGCGCTGACCATTAAGTGAACTGTCCGCAGGTCGGGTTGATCAAGAAGGGGAACCAAGAGCAGATCCCATTGTAAGCTCGCATGGTTTGCTGGACGTTGTCGAGGCTCACTCTCTTGGCCAGTGCGTACCAGCTGTACGCAGCATGTGGCGAGAAGAAGAAGAAGCAGACCTGGAGCATCTGGGGAAAGTTAGCAAACTCGTACCCTCAGTATTCAAGTCCTCGAAATCCACACCCTCTGCCGAGCAGATGGCTAAGCACTTCCGGGAGGTATTCTCGCGCTTGGTCAACATACATTTCTTTGGTACATGGTACGTGGCCCGTCTTTCTGTTGACTGGAGCTCTTGTATCGATGAAAGTGCATACAGGGACACGGTGTCGTCAGTCGGGACGGTGCGCGACAAGTCTCTCCCCGGGACGACGGACGGAATGCATCAAGCCTGCTACTTCCGACATGCGATGGCGCTGGACGAACGTCGCGTCAAGTTCCTGCCCGAATATGCCTATGGGGGCACTTCCTTGTCAGCTGCCCACTTAAACGAACGTCTCGCTGCAGATGTAGCCCAGCAACATGCTGATGGGTCCAACGTAATGAACGAGGCGACCGAAGCAGCTGGCGGCGGAATGGCTTGTGAGATGATGCCGATTGTGCAGATGCCCCGGAAGACGACGGACGAGACAGAAAGCGCAACGAACAGGTATATTCACACAAAAGAAGTTTGGTTTGCAGGGACCCATTCCGACATGTGAGTGCTACCGATGGGGCCATCGCTGTATCACTAATTTTTTTTTCAATAGCGGGGGAGGAAACGTGGAGAACCCCGACATGGATCGGGCTCGGCCGCCACTGAGGTGGATGTGTTTCGAGGCCGCCGCTGCGGGGCTCCGCCTGCATCCCATCCAACGAGAACTCAAACCCGGAGAGAAGACCGAAGTCCGTGAATCGCTAACGTGGATCTGGTGGCTCCTGGAGCTCTTACCCCTTAGGCGACTATTGTACCAGCGGACGGGAACCGAGTCGACTCGCAGGTGCGTATATGCGCTACCTCTGTCTGGAAAGGTGTCTGATGTGTAAATCCCTAGGCCTCATTGCGGCGCTGGACGTATCATCCAGAAGGGTCAAAAAATCCACTGCAGCCTTATTCCCGACCAAAATAGCGAACAAGGAGACAATGTCAACACTACGTACGTGCCAAAAGCATGCCCGCCTGGTGAAGACCGCAAGATGTTCTGGGAGTCGCTCCGGAAACCCACGCCGGACACTGGGCCGGACCAAAGCATGGTGGAGTACGATTGGTACGACTCGGTGCACGGCATCATCGAGGACTACAAGAACCCGAACGGCGACGCCGATGCAGTAAGGAAACACTTGCGCGAGATGTACGATATGGCACAGTCAGGTAGGCGATTGTGTGTTCACAAGCAAGCGACCCTGCTGAGCCTGCATGTTCCAGGGGAAGGGCAGCTGGCTCTTCGCGAGGCCAAGGTTGCCGATGTAATTCAGCTGCCGAAGGCGGAGGGCGCCCAATGGTTCGTAGACCTAGACTTGGTCATGAACGTCATGGAAAGAATCGCCGAAGGGGAATCTCTCAAGACCTTCGGGTTCCGCGCTAGGCAACGGCGTAATATGCCGAAGGTCGAAGGAAAGAGGAACCGACAGATCGCAGACCGGTTTCTCAGGGATTTCACAAATGGTGAGTAGATCCCTCTCCTTTCTCTCGCGATGTCGGCTGACAAGCATTACCTGCGCAGAATACTTGGTTCTCCCCGGACACGATTGGGCAGTATCTTCCGTCGCATTCTCGCCAGACGGCCAACACATCGTCTCGGGCTCGTGGGACAAGACGATTCGCATCTGGGACGCGCATACCGGGATGATGGTGGGGGAACCAGTGCGAGGTCACACAGACTGGGTCTGGTCCGTCGCATTCTCACCTGACGGCACACGCATCGTCTCGGGCTCGGACGACAGGACGATTCGCCTATGGGACGCGCAGACCGGGAAAAAGGTGGGGAAACCATTGCAAGGGCACACAGCCTCGGTCCGGTCCGTCGCGTTCTCGCCTGACGGCACACGCATCGTCTCGGGCTCGTGCGACTCGACGATTCGCATTTCGGACGCGAGGACGGGGGAGCCGGTGGGGGAGCTGTTGCGAGGGCACACATACTGGGTCCCATCCGTGGCATTCTCACGAGACGGCACACGCATCGTCTCGGGCTCGACCGACAAGACGATTCGCATTTCGGACGCGAGGACGGGGGAGCCGGTGGGGGAGCTGTTGCGAGGGCACACAACTTCAGTCTACTCTGTCGCATTCTCACCTGACGGCACACGCATCGTTTCGGGTTCGACAGACGAGACGATTCGCATATGGGATGCGATGACGGGGGAGCCGGTGGGGGAGCCGTTGCGAGGGCATGAATGGCCGGTCTACTCCGTCGCATTTTCTCCCGATGGCAAAGTCATCGCGTCGGGATCGAGAGACCGGACGGTTCGTCTGTGGGATGTGGATTCCTACGTGAATGCAATAGAGACCAGTTGTAAGCATGGTCTTCCTATCTGTGGCGCAGTCTTCTAAACAGGACTTATCATGCACAGAACCTCATCGACGAACTCTTGTCTTCCGTCTGCCCGGCGATTGCGTCCATCGTCTTCGATTTTGAACTGTGATTCTGCACCCATATGATTGTTTTCATGGACAATGAAGCCAGGTCCCCACACGTTTTCAAGTTCGTTCTCGTATACTAGTAATATTACCTTACTCTCACATTCTGTCCACCCGCCTCCTGCACGCTGTTCGTTCACGACCCATACATCTCCATATCACGTCCACATCTACATTTTGTACTACATCACGTACAATCTACTACATATTCCGCGACGACGGGACCCCACGCACGCCACGTTGCCTGACGGTCGTCAAACCCAGGGGAAGAACAGGCTTCACGACTCGACTTGGCCACCCGAAATCGACCCGGATGCACATAGCAGCGCGCGCAAAGGTTTTGCGAGGGGAACGAGAACCGACGTTGAGAAAGGGTGGCGAGGCGAGAAACGTGCGATCGATTCATCAATACCGCCTCCGTAAATGCGCGGGGGCGGCGGCGGAGAAGGCCTCGACGAGTAGCGAAAGCGGGGGAGAGTGCATGAGAGTGAGGCCATACGGAAGAGGCAAGACGGCGACGGACTGACCAACATCTCCCCCAAAGCACCACCGTCACGTTCCTGCGGTCCTTGACGCGGCACGCCTCAAACCCATCGCCCATCGACTTCGTTTGTCATCTCGGGACATTGATCTCTTGATCGACGAATAGCTCCCACCTTACGATAGCGGGTGTATGCGCGGTTGAGCGTGGTTGAGAGTTGGGTCGAAGCGGGTGATGAAAGAACTCTAGGCGCGTTCGAGGAGGGTGAAAGAGAGGGGAAGACGGGCGAGCAATAAGTAGAGATCATGAAGGAAAGCTTTCCCAGAGTATCTTACGTGACGATGGTCTTGTTCGCCTGCTTGGACAGTCGGGCCAGATCTCCATCCTTTATTGCTTCTTACCTTCATCGTCTATCCATACGTTCAGTACATGTTATTCGACCACGGCCCACGCGTACCTACATTTGTATCACCCTACAATGGCCCTCTGCCCATGTACTCGTAATTCCGGATGGTGTTCTCGCAAATGATGATTGTTCGCTTACCTTACCGATGGTCGATGTATGCGATTGTGCGTTGAGTCGTCGCGAACAGATCGAAGGAGAATTGAAGGGGGGTTATTTGTATGGGGCGAGCTACTGATAAGGATCAACCGTTAATTGAGAGAGAACGGACAAACTGGCGTCTGGGAGCTCCAGCATGTCCGACGCATGACAATGAACCAAACGCTCGGGAGATGTAGTCTCTCGTAGCCAGACTTAAAACAGAAGACAATCGTTCTTAGGGAGATGTAAGTAGATTGAACTGGGAGCATCGCCCTCGGCCATCTCGGCCGCGAAGTTCATGTTGGAAACACTTGTTCAATACGTTCAATCCCCCTCGATTCCTTCAACCCTCCCCGTACTCTGCTTCGGTGGGCACATTCAATGAACTCAACTTACACTTGTGGGCAAAACGCATGGAGACCTACACTGGGCCATGTATCGCTGAAGCGACCTCAGCATCTCTCAGCATCCTGTTGTTCTCTCTGGTATACATCCATACATGCTGTATCCTCGGGCCTTCAACGTCTCACACATTATTCAAAAGTAAAGGTACTACCACGATGAGAGTGGCCGGGGTTTTCCTCGGACATCTTTCCTATCTGCGGCCAGCTCCAAGTTCTGCGCCGCGCAAGCGGCAAGCCATCTCCAGCCCCCCCTCCCTCGAACACCGCTTCGAAACGAATGCGAGAGATAAAGGCACACGGCGAGGGGATTCAATGAGGCACTCATAAAGCCAAGGACTTGGACTTTCGTCAGACGTATGAAACTTGACCGACGTCGTTTGAGCGAATGGTCCAGGCGCGACGAGTCTTGCAGCGGTTGCCAACGTTCTCTGTAGTGAATGTGATTGGATTTGAGACGGTGCGTCCTGTCTTTGAATAGTCTGTCGTTTCTGTTGCTAACAGAAGCCGTATAGATGGCAGGAGTCACGTCTGGGACCGACAATGGGCGGAGCATCACAAGGTCGAGGAGGTGCTACGATCGTTCGCTTTCCGTGAGTTTCCCTTTCGGTTTTGCGGCCTTTCCCTCATCCTATCTGTCACTTCTAGCCTATCTCATCGGCATTCTTGACTTCAAGAACCGCGAGTTGTTGGATGAGGCGCAAATGGAACGGGGTCAGCTGTAATGGCCGTAAGGATGGCCCACACTTGAAGGGGCGGTAGGGGAGGCAGGGTGCCCGTGCGCACTTTACCATCCGATTTTACTTCGTCCTTTTCAGACTCGCGCAACCGCGCAACCATGCCCCGACCATGCCCTAAACGCGTCATCCGATCGCACATATGCGCAACCCCCGGGGTATCGGCAAGCGCGTCGATCTACACGCGTACATTGCCCGGCAATTCACCTACCTCGACCGCGTGCCCGATCTCGTGCCGTGGTCTGGCAGCTGCGAAACGAAGCGAGGCCGTGTACAAGGAGCGAGGCGTTCATGCCAGAGCTTTCGTAACTTCGTTCCATCGCATGTCATGTATATTGGGGTACTGGAGGGGCCGTGGAGGGGCGGCCGCGGACAAAATCAAAAGAATGTGTTGGGTCATCTGGATGACTTGAGGCTTGAGCACCCTTAGGAAATCTTGGCGGAGAGACCGGCTAGATGTTGGCCAAGCCATTCACGTTATGTTCTCCCCCTTCGACAGATGCACTTCCAACTCCAACATGGACCCAAAGCGTTCGTACAAACCTTTCTCTTCTATATAGCCGAGACTAAACACAAGTACAACCATCGCAGTGACCCGTTCGTCAAGGCTAGCAAAGTAGGATCCACTTCACCCACGCGCAGCGTCCTCGGACTCCAGGAATACTTACCGACACCATCTCCAGCAACCGTCGTCCGCCGGATGGATCTTTCTTTGCCGGGTGTGGGGATGTACGTCTCGTGAGCGCCGCTTCTGTGATCCTCGAAGGCGTGTGGGGTGCTCGTGCTCAGTTATGAGCAATATTTCCTCTAACTTTGCAAATTTCCCCAGTCACCACTCGCTACATGTGCAGAAGATCCGGGCGTCTCATCCCTCTCGACACGTAGCTCGGGCTCCGTAAATGTCTTTGAAGGTTTCCCTTCCTCGTGGCCTTGGACTCTTGGTCCTTAAATGTCGATGGCGTTTTCTGCCATGTGTGTTCTGCCATATCCCTCCTCTTCCCTCCCCATCGTCGCCATAAGTAGGCGCTCTCCCTTTGCCCACGCACTCTGCTTTTGATCCTTCTTCATCCCCACTCACTTCGTGCGCGAACTCTTCCGTTTCTCAAAGGCGCGTACTGACTGTCACGACGTGTAGCCATGCAACAAGTCCAACCAAGTTGGTCGTGGCGGACATGGTCTTGGGGCGCGAATCACAACGAAGGAGCGGACATACCTCCAGAAAAATCCGATCCGAGTGACTTCGTGCACGTTCTTGTGGAGGACGACTACAAACCGAGGTTCGAAGCTCAAAGTCAACACGACCCAAACGACTTCGCACCATCAGGTGAGTTTATGGGCATTTCATGGGCGCCGAGATATTGAGCGTTCCCCATTTTCAGAGAAGGAACACCTGGCAATTCACCAAGCCAATACGCCGGACGCCATTCTCCGCACGATCAGGGACCTTCGGTCTGAAGACCTTGCTCTGGTCACGGGCATCCTGGAAATATTGGCCGGCCAAGGCCCTTCCAAGATGAGTGGTTCCCATGCCGCACGACGCCGTCAACTGTCGAAGCTCCTGGAAGGGGACGATGCAGGACGACGGACTGAAGGACACTATGTAGAGGGACTTATTGACCGTAAGTGAACTTGTTTTCATAGGTTGGCGACATTAGCTGATTAATATTGCTTAGGATGCTTGGTTCTTTCCGGCCACAGTCGACCAGTGCCTTCCGTCGCCTTCTCGTCTGACGGCACCTATGTCGTCTCAGGCTCAAGGGACGAAACGATCCGTATATGGGATACGAGAACGAGGCAGGCTGTGGTGGAGCCGCTTCGAGGGCACACAGGCTGGGTCCTATCCATCGCACTCTCACCTGACGACGCTCGCATCGCGTCTGGCTCATACGACAACACGATCCGCATATGGGATGTGAGGACGGGCAAGGCGGTGGGAGAGCCATTGCGAGGGCATACCGATGGTGTTAACGCCGTCGCGTTCTCACTGGACGGAAAACAGATTGTCTCGGGCTCGAGAGATGGAACGGTTCGCATCTGGGACTTGGACACAAGGGCGATGGTGGGGGGTCCACTGCAGGGTCACGCAGGTCCAGTCCAGTCTGTGGCCTTCTCGCCCGATGGCGCACGCATTGTGTCGAGCTCAAGAGACAAGACCCTTCGCATATGGGATACAAAGACGGGGAGGGCGGTCGGAGAACCGCTGAAAGGACACACCGGCTCAGTCTGGTCCGTCGAGTTTTCGCGCGACGGCACACGCATCGTTTCGAGCTCGTCCGACGGGTCGATCCGCCTCTGGGACGCGAATTCGGGACGGGCGATGGGGGCTCCGCTGCGAGGAGACACCGGCGTGGTCTGGTCTGCCGCGTTCTCGTCCGACGGGGCACGCGTCGTCGCGGGCTCGAGCGATAGGTCGATTCGGATATGGGATGTGGAGGAGGGTCGGACGGTGGGGAGGCCGCTGTGGGGGCATAGAGACTGGGTTCTGTCGGTCGCGTTTTCTCCAGACTGGACAAGGCGTTGTGTCGGGCTCGCAGGACGGCACGGTGCGCCTATGGGATGTGGAGTCCCATGCGGATACGGTGGCAACGATGGGTGAGTGCAACCAACCTGACCGGAAGAGCAGTCGTTCTAACTGTCGATTTACACAGAAAAAACGCGACTCGTCTCTCAGGCTGAGTAGAGCTTTCGTCCACCTGTACTTGTTACCTTATTTCGCCTCCACTCACGCACGCATTACTCATTGCTTTCTCAAAATCAACGCATCCATGCAATTCATCATGTACTTCACAACGGAGTTCGTAGGGAACACAGGGCAGAGATGGAGAGACGTTCACGAAATGTTTGATCTATCTGCGAAACCTCGACGGTCAATGGGATCAATCGTAGCGTATACGCCTCCACATCCAACGTCGAGCCAGCACGACGGAACGAGAGAGGTGAATGTTGTTCAACATCGTTGAGCGTGAGCACAAGGGCTGGCCGCTGGTTCGACAGCTAGTCACAGTCGCGGTCCGCCTTCTGGTCACAGGAACCATACGCACGAAAAAACATCTTTCGCCTGGGTGGCAGATAGCAAAGGGCAGGTAAAATGTCTCCTATGCGCCTGACTCGGAGTGCTTGGGGGACGGTGTTAGCCCTGCGAACGAGTGTATGGTCCGCCGGAAAACGCGTGGCCGTCATTCGGATATCAGTGGCGCGGGAGGACTGGCGTTATGTGAAAGGGTGAGAAGTATCATGGTCGATGGTGTTTAGGAGGTGCGAGGAGAGGTTCATCCTACGCAAGGGCGATGGCCATGGGGGATCGGGAAGACCACATTTCGATCGATTCTGGGGTAAATTACGCTCTGCGGAGATAACACACTTATCATCCACCCATTGTCGTACTCGGACTTCCGTCAGCTTCCGTCACTTCCCTCCACCATGGACCAGGTAGGTGAGCTTTCGTTCTTCCAACCACGGACATTTACCAAACAGACGACACCCCCAGACGTCCTTCCGCCAACTCCTACAATCCAACGCGTCTCCTTCCGCCAGCGCCGCCAAATCCCGCCCCTCGCTCTTTACCAACCCAAAGAAGCCTGCCGCGTCCAAGACTAAGGCCAAGCCCACCTCCGAACCTGCATTCAAACCACGCAAAGTCAAGAAACCATCCAACTACCGCGACCGCGCCGAAGAGCGGAGGATCGGGAAGGAGGGCGACTATGCCCAAGTCGAAGCCGTCCTCGAGGACTTCGAACGCCAGAATGCGGAGAGCGAGGACAAGGCTGAGGTGCGCGCGTCCTTCTTCCTCGTGTGCTATTTTGTTGATGGTGTGAGATAGGTGGAGGATAAACGACGCTACCTAGGCGGCGACTCGGACCACTCCATCCTCGTCAAGGGACTTGATTACTCCCTGCTCGAGCAGAACAAGGCGCGCCTCGCCTCTGTCACATCCAAACAAGATGACGAGCTACTCGAGGCCGTCTTCGCCGAAACTTCTTCGACACCTGCCGCTCCCTCTGCCCCCATGTCGAAGAAACGTTCCCGCGCAGACATCATCAAAGACCTCAAGGCGAAACGCGCTGGCGATGGGTCGTCAAACGGCGACGCGACGTCGACAATACCTTGCGGAGGAGAAAGCCTCTTTCTGCGGGTCGCTTCAAACCCATAGGTTTCAAACCGATAGGAGAGGAGAAGGGCAAGAAGAAGAAGGCCAAGGGCGAGGCTGGACGGCATTGAGCGGAAGAAGAAGAAACGCAAGGTGGAGGTGACGAAGAAGGACGACGAGAAACGGGAGAGCATGCCTCCTCCTCCTCCTCCAGTTGCGTCGGATGCTCCACCTTCCAATGATGGACCCTCAGCACAGGCCGCTGCACCCCCAAAGACAGATCCGGAGCCAGAGCCACCTGCGGACGAGGACTTTGACATCTTCGCCGGCGCGGGAGACTACGACGGTCTACAGCTGGACTCAGACGACGATGCAGACGACTCCGACTCCGCACCTCACCGAGAACCATCCCCTCCACCCGCCTCCATCCCCACTTCCCGCAAAGGCTGGTTCGACGACGAACGGGAACCTACCCCGCCCCCGTCAGCTCCAGAAACCTCGTCCTCCAAACGACCGGCTTCTTCACGATCACCACCCCCCGATCACGACGACGTGCCTATGGACGAGGAGGAGGACGAACAGCCCACGCGTCTTGCGCCCCTCGCTTCTTCTGCCCTGCCCTCTATCAAAGATTTCCTCGCTATGGACGAGGCAGCGGAGAAGGAGACCAAACGCCGCGCGCGCAAGGCGAAGAAGAAGGGAAAGGCAGCGGGAGGAGATGAGAGCGAGTAGATTGGGACCGGTGGACGGCTGACGCTGGAATGTAGTTGTACGGACTGGGCGTGCGTGCGATAATCTCATTGGACCTGGTAATTCATTTTGTGCGGACAACATAAACACGTCCCTCTCTTGTTGGTTTCTCAAGATCACATCACCCTCGCGCTGCGAGTCAGAGCCGCAGGTATTGCTCGAAGATATCTGTGATCGTTACTTCTTACTGCACGAAACGTACTTGTGGCGCAACAATCATTCTTACACACTGACAAGGTAAGAGTCATGGCATGGATACGCATGGTGGTACATAAAAGCACATGATCATACAACAAGGGTGACACTGCCATTAGACAACAGGAGGCTTGGTGCCAGGTTGGAAGGTGTAGGTCAGCCCGCACTTGCCGCAGTACTGGCGATCGTGGTGGAAGGCCATCTAAAGGATAGTGTTAGTGGCTCCAGGAGATGCAGGGAGGTGGGGAACGTACGAAGACACCAGCGCCGCAGGTAGGGGTCGGGCATTCACGGCGAAGACGCTTGATCTTGCCGTCCGACTCAACCTTGTAGTACTTCAAGATGGACATCTTGACCTTCTTGCGCTTGTGCTTGATCTTCTTGGGAGTCTGAAAGAAAATCCCGTGGTTAGAGGGTGATCCGCAGGGTAAGGGTAACCGGAAACGAACGTTGTAGGTCTTTTTCTTGCGCTTCTTAGCACCACCGCGGAGGCGGAGGACGAGATGAAGGGTGGACTCCTTCTGGATGTTGTAGTCGCTGAGGGTGCGACCGTCCTCAAGCTGTTTTCCGGCGAAGATCAGGCGTTGTTGGTCAGGGGGAATGCTACAAAGGTATGGGAGATGAGCATAACAACTATAGGCAAGAAAGCAAAAGACGCACCCCTCCTTGTCCTGGAATCTTGGCCTTCACATTGTCGATGGTGTCCGAAGACTCCACCTCGAGGGTGATGGTCTTACCCGTGAGGCTGCACAGTCACAGGGTCAGTAAAGTCCCAGGTGCACCGATACCACAAGGCGTACGTTTTGACGAAAATCTGCATTTTACTGGTAAGACGCGTGTCAGTCGAATCTGCGCATCGTGAACGTGTTAACTGTGCTCACCGGACGCCTCTGTCTATCCAACGGATTCAACGATGGAGTCGTTAACGAAGGCAAGTGCCGGCTTGTAAAGAAAAACAGAGAATATTCCACTCGTCCCGTCCACTCTGCTCTCGGAGATGTCCGGCGGAGCTTCAACTCTGATTGCTGCTGGTCAGTCACTCGGCCCGACCTACCGTGTCCTGCTCGTGATCGTGCGAGACGCTTACGTGAGGTTTGACGCGTCGACGCGTGTCACGCTTCGCGTCTTGATTTTGAACTCGGAGAGTCAGAACGCGTCTTTCAGTCTTCCCTACTCCGCTCAACCAAAACCAAGCCCGGCTCCGAATCGTAGATCATGGATAGTGACCAAGAAATGCAATCGGACCACGAGCTTCCTTCCCTTTCGGCCAAAGCCAAAGGAAAAGGAGTCGACCGAGGCGACGGGTATGAGAGGGAGCACGACGAGACATTGCCATGGTAAGCTATCCAACAAGTACTATCTCGTCCCCCTGTCAATCTCATCATAAAGCCTCAAAGGGTCGAGAAATATCGTCCGGTGTCATTAGACGACGTTGTATCACACAAAGACATCACCAGCACCAGTGCGTATCCCTCTACCTATGCGTGGTGTTCTTCTCCTGACGATCACTACAGTCGAGAAATTCATAGAGAAGAATCGACTTCCTCACCTCCTTTTCTATGGACCTCCTGGTACAGGAAAGACCTCAACTATCCTTGCCGTGGCGCGTCGCATCTACGGCCCTGACTTCCGGAAGCAAATCCTGGAGGTGTGTGGCGTTCAGCCTGAAATGTAACAGCGCGCTGACCCCTTATCAGCTGAATGCTTCAGACGACCGCGGCATTGACGTGGTTCGTGAACGAATCAAGCAGTTTGCAGAGACGCGTACACTCTTCTCAAAAGGGTACAAGCTCATCATCCTCGACGAAGCCGACATGATGACTACCGCCGCTCAAGCCGCACTCCGACGCGTCATAGAACAGTACACCAAGAACGTCCGCTTTTGTATCATCTGCAATTACGTCAACAAGATCATTCCCGCCATTCAAAGTCGGTGCACGCGCTTCAGGTTTTCGCCACTGCCCATACCGGAAGTCGAACGGAGACTGAAGCATGTCGTGGAGGCGGAAGGGTGCGCTTTGATTGTTTTCCCTTGGTCCTTTCGTTGGCTGAGTTGTAGCACAGAGTGAAGCTGACGGATGGCGGCAAGGCTGCTCTCTTGAAGCTGTCCAAGGGCGATATGCGAAGAGCGCTCAATGTACTTCAGGCATGTCATGCCGCGTACGACCAGACTGACGAGTCGGAAGTCTACGCGTGCACAGGGAACCCGCACCCTTCCGATATTGAGACAGTAGTGAATTCGATGCTCGCTGACGAGTTCCTCACGTCATACAAGCGTACGCTCACATCCTTCTTTTGAAGAACACCTACTAATCTCTTGTCAGTTATCAACTCACTGAAGACTGAACGCGGTTTGGCGCTGCAAGACCTCCTCATTGGGACATACGAATACGTCGAGACAATTGAATTCCCGCCGGCGGCGAGGGTATACCTCCTTGACCATATTGCGACAACAGAGTGAGCTCTTTCATTGTTTTGGCCGACGGTGCAAGAACTGACAACCTTCAGGCATCGGCTGGCAAGTGGGGCGAGCGAGAAGCTTCAGTTAACAGCGCTGCTGGGAGTCTTCAAGAACGCGGTCGAGCTGACGGCGAAAGCCAATTCATAACCAGCCCTTACTATGCAACCTCCCTGTTCTCTTCCTCCCTGTATCTATCACATTGCGTTCTCCCGAATATATGAACTTTGTGTAAACCCTGTTCTGACCTGCACGTGACTCTCCGAGGAGCGCGACGTGGCGGTCGCGTTTCGCGTTCTGGAATTTGGATTGACCGCGCCGCGAGGCTCACCTCGCAAACTCCTGTCGAGACCCTTTCTGAGTCTCTCACTGTCAGAACCTTCACTTCATGAGCTTACACATATAACTATGGCCTTTCCTGTACCATCCCACCTCCCACGCAAGCGTGTACCTCAAGATATATCCACCCAAATACTGTCCAAGGTCGCTTCCGCAACGACAAAGACTCTCACAGCGGAACTTGCTTCATCATGGATCGTAGAACTTGATGAAACCATCCTTCAAACCAAGGTGCGGTGATAAGCTTTCTATGCTCGGCCGGAGTGCAGAACCCCTTGTACAGACGCAGATCCATGACCGTATACATACCGACCTCCCCGCATTCGAGCACCAGCTTGCTTCGTCCAAGTCCGTGCAGGAGCGTCTGGGCGTACTGACTACCAATGTGGATGCCTTGAACGATGCAGTGTCTAATCCAGAAGGTACGTTGGTCCTTGTCCTTCAAAGCGCCAGGCTGAACTGCTGTCAAGACAGGCCTTGTACCGACACTTCTGAAAGCGCTTTCTGAACATGCGGCCCTTGCACAACGCACGCGAGACGCGGCTGTCGTACATGAAGCGTTGGAATACCTGCTTTTATGTAGGAAGGAGTTTGACCATTTGGACGGGTTGGCCAACGAGGGCCGACTGCCAGAGGCGGTGGAGGCTTCGAGTCATCTGGAGAAAACAATTGCAGCAGCACCTACGGCTTTAGCTCGCTTCAGAGCCTCTCCTTCAGCTGAAGGTAAGCTCCCCTTTTTTTACTCTCGCGATAGCGCTACATTTTGTCATAGAACGCCTTCCGCGCGGTCAAGGACCGCGTCGATGAACAGCTCGGTGACGCATACTCGCGAGCGGTTGTCATAAGCCCGCGGAATATGACTATTCAGCCTTCTGTGCAAGGTGTGCCACCTCCGTACCTCGAAGGACTATCAGCTAATCCTTCTTGTAGTCCGTCACTCCTCAGCTATCCTCGCGCTTAACTCCATATTCTCCTCATTCACACCGGCTTCCCTCTCGAACCACCTTACCACCCTGCGGCGCGATATATCCACACACTACATCGAATTTATCGCCACACAACCGAGCTTTGTATCCCACAACTTCGCCAAAGACGCATCGGGGGCACCACAGCAGTCACTTTCCATCTTCCCCGCGCCACCCAACGACGAGGACGTGTCATTGCGTCTAGCCAATCCTCACGTCCATATTTGATTTTTTGCACACGAATCTTTTCCCTGCGCTCCCACCCTCCGAGTCCAGTGCCTTCAAACGCTCCCTTTGCAAACCATTGACGAAGGCGCTCCTCCAACAGTTCTTGGTCCCTCTCATACCTTCCTCGCTTTCAGGGGCTTCCATCCTTCCTGGAGCTTGCCCGACTGGCGGAGAATGTGGAAGAGCAGTACATCGTGGGTGTACTGGGACAGGATGGAAGAGACAGAGAGGTGAAGGCCTGGGTACAGGGCATTGCGACACACTTTGAGCGGAAGAGGCGAGCACAATTGCTGGAGATGGCAAGGGTCATCGTCGGACGCGAGGAAGGACGGAGGGCGTATCATGGTAGAGCTGGAGGCGCCTAGTCAAGATACCACCAATGGGGTGACCAAAGTTCCTTCTTCGATTGCTCCCTCAAAAACACATCCAAATCCACCGGCAACTACAGCGTCGGTTTCTGGAGAGGATGATGGCTGGGGATTTGAGGAGGAAAAGGGAGAGGAGGACGGATGGGGCTTCGACGATGAGCCAGCAGAGGAGTCACCCGCTTCTCCACCAACGCCACCACCAATACCTACGGCTGAAGAGAGTACCTCGTCGGCGCAAGAGGATGAAGACCCTGGAGATGCATGGGGGTGGAATGACGACGACGACGGTACGGACGAGTCTCTGGGTGACGCATCGCTGCCGACAAGCGCATCAGAGTCTACGGATGGCAGCTCAGCATGGGACGATGATCCTTGGGGAGAAGCAGTACCACAACCCGCACCCGCACCTTCATTCCGTCACCTCAATCTCCATCCGCGCCCAAACGCCTGACCCGTCTCGAGAGGATCGCCAACAAGGGTAAGGCAATACATACACCCCAGCCAAGTATCGAGTCAGTCGGTCGCGCACCCACCGCCACCGCCCTACCCCTGTTAAGGGTTCCTCCTCCCGCCCGAAGAAAATCACCGTGCCGATAAAGCCTGCGGTGCCCGACGTGAGGATCGTTCAGGAGCCTGTGGTGGCGAAAGAGACGTATGCCGTCTCAGCTCGGGCGCGCGATGTCAAGGAGGCAGCAGAGGCAGCGCTGCATGAGGGCGAGGAGCTGGAGGGTGCCGTCGACGTCTTCGGACGTATGGTACATGCTCGAGGCGCGCTGCTGTTCCAAACGGCCGTCTCAACTCTCGACCTGTTCCGCGCTCTGTACTCAGTCAAGTTCGCGGACACGCTGGCGTCATCAGCGGAAAGGCCGATGCTCTTCGCGAACGATTGCGCGTATTTGAGCCGGGTGGGCAGCGCATATGGCGAGGGAGACGAAGGAAAAGGAGCGATTGGAGGAGGCCGCGGAGAGACTCAGGGTAGTAGGAGAGAGTTGGTTCGAACATACTATCGTGAGTTTTTTGGTTTATGTTACGCTGTATGTTATGCTCATCGGAATACGGCAGGATGCACAAAACGAGGCTGTTGCTGATGTTATGGCGGAAGCGGAGGGGTTTGTAGGCACAGGGGACCAGGAGCGATTTGACGAGTGCGAGGCAGCGGTGATGCGTGTGGTGACCCAGGTTCGAGATATCGCGCGACGGTGGAAGGTCTGTCTCTTTGGAAGACATCTTCACCATCGGGAACTGATGCTTGAATGCAGGCCGTGCTGAGCAAAACCAAATACTTCACCGCAGTAGGTGCGGTTGTCGATGCGGCGCTGGTACAGATGCTGGACGATGTATTGGCAATCTCGGACATCACGGAGGTTGAGTCGCATCGGCTGAGCGAGCTGTGTCGCATTTTGAACGCGTTGGAGGGGCTCTTCCTGGATGATCCAGAACAGGTATGCATTTGTTTGCATCTACATTCATCAGTGGATAGATGCTTATATGATCTTAGCCGTCGCTCGTGGTGGCGTATGTCCCCTCATGGCTCAAATTCTCATATCTTTCCGAGCTTTTGGTGCGTATGTGCTCTTGGTACTTGTAGCGTATACTGACGCTATATGTCGGTATTCAAAAGGAGGCGTCATTGGCCGATGTCGGATACTTGTTCGATGAAGGAGCGTTAGTGGATTTTGAGAGGGACGAGCTCGTGAGGCTCGTTCGCGCGCTTTTCTCGGAGACACCTCAAAGGCAGAGTTTGCTCAACAAGCTGATGAGCGGACATCCTCAGTCGCCGCGCTAGGCATCGTAGGATGCTTCCAGGATATATCTATGTACGGTTCACATACATGTTCACATACATCTGTTATGCTTGTGTGCATGGTTGTGCGCACGGTCTATGTTATAATTCAACCTTGCGGAATCGTTGTCCGAACTTCGCTGCATGAGTGACCGTTACTCGACAATGGCTCGTGACGCCACTGTGACACGGGTCGCTGAAGGCACCGGCAAATAGAGGCAAACATTCACACTCTCTTGCTCTTGTTCTTCACCTCCGATCCTCTGTAGCCTTCCTGAATCCACTCACGAGTCCTTTTAGGCCCCTCCATCGCGTCCCACGTTGCGCTTTCTTGCCCATAGCCTGTATTTTCAGGATCATGCCTTCAATCGAGGTGGGTCGACATGTCGGCCTTCTTTTTGCAAATCCTTACCTGGCTATGGCATCCATCTTAGGAGTTTGAGCCTGCGTTGAAAGAGGTGGTGAATGCGAAACGAATCTCTGCTTCTCGAATGAAGGACGTGACGGATATGGGCCTTGGTTTGATGCAAGTGCGTAGTCTCGCTTTCCGGGATTTCTCATTTTCTGACGACGCATCGTCCCCCACAGCATGATACGCAGCTCGTGTCTGTCCTCTATCGGACGCACAAGTCTTGCAAATCACAACCTAAGATTCATAGTCTCTACGTTGTTGATTGTTTGGCTCGGGCTGCTCGCCGTTATGCCGACAAGCACGGTCAGACTGGAGACGCCAACGCTAGCCCTGGAACATGTGCGACATTCATGCTGAAGCTAGAAAACGTCCTCGACGGGTTTTTCCAGGAAATGACGGCTCCAAATGTGCCAGAAGGAAAGGTTAGTCGTGCGCTCTGACCGTTGACGCAGGTTGCCCGCCGTAGTTTGTGCGAGTGCCACCATATGCAGCAGCACCTATATCGTAGTCGCTCGGACCTCGCGTCGCATAATGTCGTTCATACGCATGTTCTGCGTTCTTCTGACCTAGATTCGGCTTACTTTAGCGTTGTAGCTGGCTCAAGGCCGTGTAGCTTGGCCCCCTAGGTAACCTCGCTTTAGGCGCGTTACTTACGCGCACAGCGCCATACGCGACAAAGTGCATGCCGTTCTGGCGCGTTCCGATCACATGATAGGCTTTTCGTCGCCTTTTTCTTCTTCGCGTTTCGGCCCAACTCCCAAAGTCCCTGACGAGCATCTTCCGGCTTTTCTGCGCTGGTCTCTAGGAAAAATCAAAGAAGATCCTTGACATATGGACCAAAAATCGCACGTTTCCAGCAGGGGTAGTGAAGAGGTTGTTGAGCGTCGTTGCGGGTGATCCAGGTGCTTATCACGTTTCCATATGTCTCTCGCTAAGTACTTCCCTCCGTGCAATCCCACCGATGTTTTTTCCCTCTATTCATCCCCTTGCCTTCGTTCGTGGTAAATGAGAAAGAAAACTGAAATAGTGTCTGGTTTATTTCTGTATCAGTGCCGCCGACACAAGTTCACCCCGTGCAGTCGTCAACGCCACCACAGGCGCCGACCAACCCCCTACCCCCGACCGCTTCGCCAGCACAACCACCATCCAATTCAACTCCACCCATTGACCCCACCATCCAATCTACCCTCCTTGCATTGCTGTCTCAAGCAAGAAACGCTGCCGTTCCCCCGACCATTGAGTGAGCAACCTTGCGGACCTCATAGATCTCATCGGCTAACTTCTCCGCGAAGCCAAATAGCGCCAAATATAAGCACACCGCCCCTCGGCGCCCCCTCTCAGGCGAACGTACAACACCCGCTGGATGAGAACCAATATAATTTATTGCAGCACCTTTCGCAGGTCGCTCGCATGGGTAATGGGACTACCGCGCCGTCTACACACCCTCATCCGAACGCCGGTCCCGATCACAATCCCGAATGGGCGGTCACCGTCCGTTTATGCCAGGGCCACCCGGGCAATCTGCTGGGGCTCCCATCGCGTCGTCGTCGCACCATTCCGTGGATCCGCGCGATACACCTTACCATATACAATCTTCTGCGGACCCTCGACAGAGTCGATGGATGGACGGGGATCGTGACGGATACAGGGCCCACGGTGCTGACCCTCGATTTAGAGGCGGCGCCGGACCTCGCGGACGTGGACGAGGCAGGGCATGGCAGAACGGCCGAGAGGATTACAGGTCGAGAGACCGTAGCCCGGGGGAGCGTTCACGGTCGAGGAGTCCACCGCACAGGAGTAGACAGACGCAACCCAGTGTCGGTGCCGGTTATTGGAGAGACGCAAAACCGTATGGTCTGACAAACTCGACGGGCTTCAGGGCTCCTCAGACTGGTGGCGGTGCACCTGGGAAGGATGAGTTTGGGAGGGACGTGCGCTCCGATGAGGAGACGAGCGCGCGGGAGGCGACGCAATCGCCCGTAGTGGCGCAGAAAAAATTAGTCGGAGGAGCCAACGAGTCGAGGTGAGGAGGTGTCCACGACAGTGCCGGCAGGTGATGCTGTTGTTGGAGGTGGTGTGTCCGTCGACGCGGGTGTGGGTGCGGGAACCGGAGGCGGGCTCGAGACGTTTGATTTTTCTACGTTCGACTTCACGTCACCGGCGTCGTGGGCGGCCCTTGGACGGGCATGGCAGGCGACAAATGGAGTGCCACCAACGCAGGAAGATCTCATGGGGTTCATGATGCTGCAGATGAATGCGATCCCTGCAGTGGCACCACAGGCAACGCAACAGCAGCAAGCGATGCAACCGACCCAGCCAGTACCACAACAACAATGGGGGGCAGGGGGAGGGGCGTGGGGAAACGGGCAGGTGGATCGGGGAGGGTTTCGTGGGAGGGGGGCGGGGACAGGGAGAGGAAGGTACGGAACACGAGGAAGGGGAGGATATGGATACGGCAATGGCCGAGAAACGTGGACGGACCATTCAACGGAGTCAGACGCAATCGTACTGGGAGGAGAGGGCGTGCCGTCTTATGGAGATGCGGGTGCGATACAGTATGTCGAAATGGAGGGAGGAGCGGAAGGGGATACTACAGACGGTGGCTCCGGGCGTATGCAGAGAGTGGGAGATAAGTGGGTGTTCGTGCGGGGAGATGGAGCTTCGTAGCACTGCGTGCAGGCGGGACAATAAAATGGGTACCCCATTCATGTGCATTAGCGTTATCATACAGGTTCTGTATCAGCATCGGGAGTATGGAGCTCGTAACCGCGTCGCGTCGGTCTATGGAACTCGTGGTCTTGGTATATGGCCCGTGGGCTGCCCCGATGGTCGGGCTGGAAGCTTTTGGCTGAGAAGGGGTTTGGCCAGAAGGTGAGATAGGTGATCGTGGCGGACAGGATGCCGATGGTGCTGCCAACTAAAACATCTTCCTTGTGGTGTCGCTGCCATAAAAAAGCGAGAGACTACCTGTCAGCGGGGTCACAGACTGATGGGCGTGACCTACGTAATCCTCTATGCGGGAAATAGCCACCCATGTCGAGAAAGCCCACGGTGCCAATGTAACGACAAGGCGCGCGAGACGACTGCCTAAAAACGATCGGGAGGGAGTTGGCGAGGAGAAGCAGAGAGCTCCCGTTTTTCCAGCCAGGAAAAGAACAATAAATGTCATTCCAACAAATGCTGTGGAGGAGTGTCCAGATGGGAACGACCGACGCCCGTCCCGTATATTCATAGGGTCCCTGTTGATTTCTTCAGTCAGTCCATGCGTGTAACGGGTTTCGTAAGAGCCAACAGACCCAGTGCAGGCCCGGAGTGCATCACTCCAATTGCATCGACTCAAAAAGTCGGGACGTAGACGGCCTGAATGATCGTGTGTCAGAATTAGATGCGGGCGACGACACGAATACCCACCAACTCGATTTTTTAGAGCTTCCGTCACAACATCGTTCAGTCCCCTGAAATGAATGCCATGAGATACTGAGCCGTGGTCATTGTCAGCATAATAGCTGACCTCGCGGCGAACGCAACCAAAACTCCTTGGTGAATTTCGAATAGCGACTGCCTCATTACACCAAACAAAAGAACGACCACGAACGAGCCAAAAAGCGAAATGGTGCCATTGACGTTCCCATCTATCCTGTAGAGACAGCGTTAGGACGAGGGAAACGGAAGGGGGTCGACTACAGTTACCGTTGGTGGACGGCATGAGGATGGCTTATTAGTGGATCGTCAAGAGAGAATCCTCGTTCAAAAACAGGAGCCGCTTCGATCACAGATGCAAGGACGTGGAAAATAAATGCGACCGCCCTAGGACAAGTCAACATACATAGTCAGCGAATCCGGAGTCACTGCATAGAGTACGCCGGCAGCGCGGCGATTCCAGGCTTGCTCACCAATCGACGATGTACGTCCTATCAAGCCAGTCAAAGACGCCCGTACCGAGCAAGGACTGTAATCTTTCCCTGGCATCAAACAGGATGCTGGACATGGCCAGTGTTACTGTACTGTGTGAGCGCGGTGGAAGTGCTGGGAGACCTCGTCTGAGAAAGCAGCGCCGCGGCGCGTCACTCGGTGAGTCACGAATACGGTCACGTGTGACGCGACGCGTACGTGACATCAACAAACGCGACACGCTCACCAATTCTCTCTCATTCTACCTCCACCTTCCCCCTCTTCTTTCCTCCCTCCTCCCTTTCCCCCATGGCTCCCAAGCAAAGGACGCTGACATCATTTTTCAAGAAGCCTTCGCGCTCGAAAGCGACCACGGAAGACGAGGGAGATGGCGCTGCGTCGAGTCCAGCAGAAGGCCCTGCCAGCTCTGACGTGGACATGGACGGGAACGACGACGTATATGATGACGACGAAGCAGACGAAGAAATGGATGAAGATGCTGTGGAGGATGATGATGAGGGCGTAACGGTCGATGTGGAGACGAAGGGCAAAAAGGACAAGTATATCGCCCCCGAGGATTCCTCTCTACCACCCCTCTCCGAACTCAGCGAAATCTTCGCCGACATCGTGAATCGTCTACCGGATCTCAAAGAGGTTGCGGAACATGTCAAGGGCAGGAAGCTACGAGTGGCCACCATGTGCTCTGGTACCGAATCACCGCTCCTCGCTCTGCGCATGATCACGCGCGCGATGCAGGAGAAGTGGGGAGTAACATTTGAGATTGACCACGTATTCTCGTGCGAAATTGTGCCGTTCAAGCAGGCATATATCGAGCGCAACTTTCATCCCCCACTTCTCTTCCGCGACGTGTGCGAGTTGGGCGACGATTACGCGTAAGTTCCAGTCATATCTTACTCAGCAGCGTGCTGACGCGTGTTTGGCAGACATACCGCGTATGGTTCGAAGGCTGCTGTTCCAGGAAACGTCGATATCCTCATCGCTGGCACGTCATGTGTCGATTATTCCAACCTCAACAACGAGAAGAAGGAGCTAGACGGTGGTGGCGAGTCCGGGCGGACATTCCATGGCATGCTTGGTTATGTTACCAAACATCGACCGCCCATTGTTATCCTGGAGAACGTCTGTAGTGCCCCCTGGGCCCGTGTCGTTCAGAAGTTCGAAAGTGTCAAGTACAGCGCATCCTGGCAGCGTCTCGATACGAAGCACTATTATATCCCTCACACTCGCACACGAGGGTATATGATGGCCGTCGACCGGTCCTCGTCCAAGGCACCCAAGCAGTGGATGGAGAAGATGGCCGCAATGAAGCGGGATGCGTCTGTATCGCTGGACGCGTTCCTCCTTCCATCGGATGACCCTCGTATTCATCAGGCCAGGGAGAAGCTTGTCCAGGAGAGTTACAACGCTCTTGACCGGAGGACTGGCCAGACGGATTGGGGTCGCTGCGAATCTCGACACCAACGTGCCAGACTGGAAGAACAACTCGGTACTAAGAGACCTTTGACGAATTGGGGAGAAGGTGCGATTTGTCCGCGATCTCGTGATTGCGCCACTCATAACTCGTGTAGGTGGCTCTGTGAAGATGCTCGACTTCGGTTGGGCTGACTGGACGCCGGGACAAGTTGAGCGTGTATGGGACTTGATGGACATCAGTACCCTGCGCTCTGCGAAGCTTGGGGTCGACGCCTCCTACAAGAGGTCCGTCCTTTCATTTCATCGCCCGTTATGAGTTCATTCTGACGCCCTCCTCCCTTTAGTCAAGTGTGGAACCTCTCGCAGAACGTGGATCGTTCCACCGGGTCCAGTCGTGTGGGCATCACTCCTTGCCTTACGCCGACCATGATTCCCTACATCACGAATCGCGGTGGTCCTATGGTTGGCCTGGAAGCTCTGCATTTTCAAGGTCTTCCAATCGACGAGCTGTTGTTAACCCGTGAATCGGAAGATCAGGAAGCCGACCTTGCCGGTAACGCTATGTCGACGACTGTCGTCGGTACCACCATCCTCGTCGCGCTCGTCTTGGGCAAGGACCTTCTGATTAAGGGCGACGATACCGCAACATACGAGGAGAAGAAAGGCACGGCTCATATTGAGGAGGTCCACGAGGACGCGATGGATGTTGACATTCCTGTCGAGTCTGTGGAAGATCACATCTCTGGCGAGGACCAGCTTCATCAGGCACCCCTCGACTTGTCATCGACTACGAACACCCCTCTTCCCATCCTTCTCACTAACGCAATGAAAAGCGCGCGACTTTGCGACTGTGAAGGCCGTAAGGATATCACAGATCGTCAAATCATGCGGTGTTTGGACTGTGGTTCCTCCTCCTGTGTCAAGTGTGGTGGGCGTCCCGAGCACAATACCGAGCCTGTCGACGTGCAAAGCGAACCTAGATTGTCGCCGTCCACCTTTTCTCCCGACCTGAAAAACGCCCTACCCATGCGTCTGCAGTTCACCGGCATCGATGGACAGTTGCTGGATGGATTAAAAGAGCAGACAGGAGCTTCAATCCCGTCAAAACGGTGGTCAGCTTGGCGACAAGCCGTTTTGGACTCTGTAGATCTTCAAGTCCGCTTCGTTGAGCTCAAGCGGCAGGCGACGTGGTCAGCCATGTACGAGTCAGACAAGGCTCGCCTGGAGCTTCACCTCCACCCAGAACGTCCAGAATGGCTCTTGTATGCCATGCCCGAGCATACTCTTCCCGCAAATGCGGAGATCCGCAGAGTGCTCATGCTTCCCGTCGCGCGCCTTCTTTGCCAGGACACTTTGTTCGGCGGCCATTGGGAGATCGCTCTGCCAGCGACGACTCCGGTCGACATCACAATAAAGGGCGTGGGCGACCTCGTACCTTCATGGGAAGCAAAGCTTGGCCTGCAGGGCTCTCAATTCAAGGAGAAGATGGTGTACTCCCAGCTGGAGATTTCCTGTGCCCGACGATGCAGTTCAACACTTCGATCGCAACATTACCGGAACGTATACCCTCCTGGACAAATGCGGGACCGCCAACGGCGCGTTGCACAAGAAGGCGTCCGACAATGACGACGCGTCTCAACCTCCACTCTTCATGCTCCTAGATCCCAGTCGGTGCAGCAAGCCAGAAGATGATTCTTTCGTCTTCTCAACTAGTATTCGTCGATATGATTATGGCGAAGCTCGCCCGATCGTGGCCAAATTACACCCTTCATGGCGACAGTCGGATAAGACTGGTGTGCAGAAGGTTTCGTGCACCATTCCACAAACCTATGTCCGGGCGACGAACGTACACATAGAGGTGCGTAATTTCACAGCAGCTGTTTCCATACTTTTCTTACAAGGAAGGCTTAGCCTACAATCGACCACAATGCGACGTTTGCCGTCCCCGTCGATAACTTCACAATTTCTGCCGGCGAAGACGCATGTCAGACCGCAACTGCGCTACTTGTTGCTCGTATTCCCCTTAACGCGCAAGCCGGCTCAGAGTGGCCACGCGGCATCCTGAAGGAGGTCCAGCCGATCGAGGAGCGCGCAACCTTCAAAGCGCTAGCTTGGTTGACGGAACGCATCAAAGTCGTGAACGGGACATTCAACACTTGGCAGACAGTGAACCACGCGACCAGCTGCAGGTGCCAACGATGTGCTCCGGTCGCGCCTTCTGTACGGTGGATCAAGGAGAACACCAAGGTCATTGCGGTCGAAGACAGTGCAGAGGCTGGCGAGTACGAGCGTCGGCTGAAGCGGCGGCCAGCCCCCTTCGTAACGCAGCTCAAGGTCGACGAAGACGGTACCGGCACTGTGCGCATCGGTGTCAACGTCGCATCACTTACCCATCGTGCTGTGGCTCGTCTCCCGTCTAAAGGCCGTGCAGCGATGCCTACCTTGTCCTGGCGCCTTTACACCGATTTCCAGCCTCTTGCCAAGCTCATTCTATCGAAGCTCACCTTGAAGAGCAATCGCAGCGATCCCGAAAGCGATCAACCACCTAGTTTCAGGAAATTCCCCCTCCGTCCTGAGCAGCTACGCTCCCTCTCATGGATGATCGCTCAGGAGAATCCTCAGGCTGCTCCTTTCATCGAAGAAGAGATTTCCGAGGCCATTCTAGAGCCTCTCGGCTGGCGTGTAGAAGGTCGTGCACAGCGGGAGGTACAAGTCCGAGGCGGTGTACTCGCAGATGAGGTCGGATACGGGAAGACCGCCATTTCATTGGGTCTCATCGATTGGACACGTAAAACAGTTGAGCAAGAGCTGAACGGCTTGCCTCACGTCCATGGCAAGATACGACTGAAGGCCACCTGCATCCCTGTTCCGCCCCATTTGACCCGGCAGTGGACGTCCGAAGTCAACAAGTTCATTGAAAAGAAAGCGAAGTACAAGGTCGTCACCCTCACAACCGCCAGCAATCTCAACCCGGTCACGATCGAGGATATGCGGCAAGCAGACATTGTCATTGTGGCGTCCAACTTGTTCAAGAGCTCTGTTTACCTGGACAATCTCGAGGCGTTCGCTGCTGGAGGCAGCCTTCCGTCAAGCGATGGGAGATATTTCAACGCTCGTCTAGACGTCGCTTTGGAGGCATTAGCTGGGCAGGTCGAGCGCCTACAGAACGAGGGCGCGTCTGCGGTCATGAAGGAGATCCTTGCAGCGAGGGAGCGAGGTTCGTCATTAATACCTATCTATCACATTTTTTCTAACGTCCTGTGTAGAAAAGGAGGCGGAAAAGGCGATGCGTCCCTCTAAGCGCCTGAAGGGTGTACAGGATACGTCAAAACCTGTCGAGGCGTCCAAAGGAGCGAAGTCTATGTTCAAGACTAGCGCAGCTTCGACAGTTGGCAAGCCCACGAGCGGGATGTCTCGCCAGGTCATGAGCCATGTCGAGATGCGACCTGTCAGCGAAGTCTACAAGGGCAAGCCTCAGGCGCAATCATCGGCGTCACCGGAACCTTCCTCGTCCAACTCTGCTGTGGATGATGGAGACGACGACGACGACGAGATTCGGCCGAAAAGGAAAGCCGCCCGGAAGGTTGTGATCGAACTCGACGACTCAGACGACGACATGCCAGCGAAGAAAAAAGGTCGATTGAACAAGTCTGGCGCGTCTTCCAGCCGTTCCGCTTCACCCGACTTCAAGCCTGATGATTCTGATGACGAGGACGACGGCCAGGATGCCCACTTCTCTGGTGAGGACTCCGATGAGGACGAGGCACCGAAGGGGAAGAGCAAGTCGCGCGCAAAGCCCAAGCCTACACCCGCCAAGTCCAAAGGCAAGTCAAAGCCCAGCAAGTCTGACGATGAGGCGATGGATGTCGACGAGCCCACCTCCGCATCTGAGGCCTCCTCCAAAGCATCCAAGAAGCGCAAAAGAGAGGTGAAGCCGCCCAAGCCCAAGAAGCTTCGCGAAGCGTCGGATCCCTGGAAGCTCAAAGGTGCAGCGAAACGGGACTGGACGGAGATGCAGGCTCCGCCACTAGAGATGTTCCACTTCGCGCGGGTCGTGGTAGACGAGTACACGTACCTTAGCGGGAAGGTGTTGGCCATGATCTCCCGGTTGTCGGCCGACCGTCGCTGGGTGCTTTCTGGCACTCCGCCTGTACACGACTTCGCATCGGTCAAGACTATCGCCCAGTTCTTGGACATCCATCTCGGTGTGGACGATGATGGCGAGGGACATTCGGCTGTGATCAAGAAGCGGATTCGCGAGCAGACGGGTAAGTCGTTATGGTCGTTCGTAGGACGGCACGCTTGCTAACGTGCAACTGTGCAATTTTCAGCCGCTGAACAGTTCCACTCTTTCCGCGAGGCTCACAGTCTGGACTGGCACGCTCATCGACATGAGATCGGCCAAGGGTTCCTTGACCGCTTTGTTCGTCAGGTGAGTCGTGTATCTTAACAGTGATATATGTGACATTAACGTCGTACATTTTTTACAGAATGTCGCAGAGATTGACGAGATCCCTTGGGTCGAGAAGATTGAGAAGATCGTCCTTCCTGCAGCGGAGCGCGCTATCTACCTCGAGTTGGAACACCACTTGCGGGCGTTGGACATGACTATCAAGAGGGGCAAGAAGACCGAGAGCGATCGCGAGAAGCGCCTGGCTCAATCCATGGGGGAGAGCAAGTACGTATCCGTCGTCGTGCCGTCCATGCGAAGGTCTAACTATCATCTCTCAGCACTGCGGAAGAGGCCCTACTCAAGCGCTGCTCACACTTCGAGCTGGACACCTCTGGCAAGGACAACGCCATGAGGGCTTGCGAGATCATTGTCGAAGAACGTACGAAGCAGCTCGACGACTGCAAAAAGGAGCTCATCGTCACTCTTAAAAAGGCGGTCTCTATGGAAAAGGAGATTGGACGCACCGACAATGAATCGCTCTTCCGAGAGAGCGTGCGGGTAGCCAAAGACGAGGGCGTCGGTGACGAGGAAGGGTCTGCCATTGTTTTGGAGCTTTTCAACGAGGCAGGCGTGAAGTCTTCCGCGCCCTCGGGCTCGGGCACTTCGTCCATGAAGGAGGCCCAACGCAAGGACCGCATTTGGGACCTTCGCGAAGTGGCGCACCACATCCGCAGGCTGACCAAGGAACTGGTCGGACGCGTACGCTCCCTTCGCTACTTCACCGTCGTGCGCGACCTTCAAAGGCAGAACGACGAACCGCCAGTCGTGGCCTGCCCCAGGTGCGGAAGGGACAGGGTGCCTCTAGATGAGATCGCGGTTTTATCGTCGTGCGGTCACACGGGCTGCTATGGATGTGTCAAGGCCTGCGCCGACAACGAGGAGTGCGTCTATGCGGCGTCGGGGGCTTGCAGTGCAGCTGCCAGAGTGCTCAACATCGTCAAGGGCGACACCCTCGGTGTCGACGACGAGGAACGCGACGGGCGCGGAAAGCGGTATGGCCAGAAGCTGGAGAAGGTCGTTGAGCTCGTCAGGTAAGCTTCGGTGTTCGTTAGGGTGAGGACATGGCTGACGGTCGAGCACAGAAAACGTATCCCCAAGGAAGAGCGTGTGCTCATCTTCGTGCAGTTCCCTGACTTGATGAAGAAGGTTGCCGAGGCGCTCGCGGCCCAGGGTGTAGAGTTCCTCGAGATCAAGGGCTCCGCGGCGCAAAAGAGCAAGAACTTGGAGAAGTTCCAGCAGGACAGCGCCGAGCGGGTCCTTCTTCTGAACGTCATGGACGAGAGCGCATCGGGTGCGAACCTGACGTCGGCGAACCACGCCGTATTCTTGTCCCCTTTGCTCGCGCAGAGCCAGGAGATCTACAACGCGTGCGAGACGCAGGCTATTGGGCGTTTGAGGCGGTTCGGGCAGAAGAAGTTGGTGCATATCTGGAGGTTCTTGACCACGGATACGATCGACGTGGAGATCTATGAGCAGAGGAAGAAGGTGAAGGTGTAGGAGCAGCGGGTATAGAAATCTTGTGTCTCTTTGGTTTACTGTGGCCTGTCCGATGTATCGCCCGTCTCTCGTATATGCTGTGTTGTTTTGCTTTTACATCTAGTCCTCGTCTTGCTTATATATACCATGAATGCGTTCCCTAGCTGCGATATGTGGGTTGCAAATGCCGATCGTTTCAGTGTTCGCTCAAGAGAACAGGGGCTCAAGACAAGCTGCAAGAAGGAGGTCGACCTTGAGGTCAAATGCAATAAGCTATATGCGCGTCTCATGGCGACGATGATGCTATTAGGATACACAAGCAAAATACACTGATGCTACAACACCGGAGGCAATCCGTGAACAAGACCGAGAACGAAGACAAAGGCTATTTGTTCACCATGGAATAGCCCGACGTGTCCAATATTTGTTTGCCGCATATAGAACATAGCCCTTTCTTAAAGGCGCATCCTGAGCACAGAAAGAGGTCGGTCAGAGAGATGATGGTGAAATGGAGGGGGGACGCACCATGACAGTACTTGGCTCGATTCTGCGTTACCGTCTGCTTACAGTCTTTACACTTCGCAGAATAGGGCTAAGGAGAATGTAAATCATGGATGAACTCAAGGGGAGGAACGCTGGTTACGCACCGAAAACCTGTTTTTCGAGCCTGACGATCCTCCGGGGCGACTCAGGAGTTTGTTCTCACCGATCTTGCGTGAGCCATCCTTGATACTGGATGAGGTGGACGTGAAGGGGTCTGGTGCTGCAACTTTAGAGAGTTTCTGCGCACCCCAAAGCATAATTTAGTTCCAACGAGCACGCGACAACGGTATAGACGCACCTTCTCGCATTTCCTACAGACCATGGCGTGGAGGATTAGAGTCAAGAGTCAAGAGCGGAGAGTCGTCGGAGACCACAAACACGGAATGACTAAACCTCCCGGACCGGTTGTCCAACGCAGCTACACCACCAGCAGTTGCCTCAGCATCAATCTATGATGGCCAGTTGGGGTGAGTCGAATGGCGTGACCGGAGGTTCACGCTGGCTTCACGTCAGCTTGAATCTAAACCCCTGATTCGAGTTCCATCCCGCTTTTCCGTCAGTGTAAGCCAATTCCACGCCAAAGTCAGCGTGAGCACAAGCTGGTCCGTCGGTTTCAAGCCCATTTCACTGGCATTTGTAAGAAGTGGAAAGAACGGAGTCCCCGCGCGATGAGTCTGAAGTCGATTATGTAAGCAATGTCAATTTTCGTCGTCGCGCGGTGTCGTTCTTGTTTCCTCTCACCACCTCCACCGCTCAACGTCAACTCCCTCCACCTGGCCACAGCATCTCATCTACCACTGGAGACCCCGGTATAGCTGATTTCGAGACCGGAATCACATATCGGAATCTCCTCAAAGAGTGGGCTTTGACCACCCCACCCTTTCCCCTTCGCTCACATCAATGTCGAGGTCTCCAGCCCGCTCTCTCATGAGCATGAGTAGCATTGAGACAACAGCCTGGGTGCGTGTTAGTATCTCTCACTTCCTGCTCGTCTGTCTCACCACGCCACTCATGCATAGGCCCTACTAGTACCCCTGGGGATCTCTTGTTGCCGAGGGCTCTTTCGCACTTATGGGCTTTGCTCTCGGTCTTTCCTCGTGTTCTTGGTCTCTACTCGCGGTCTCGGTCTTTGCTTGCAGTCTTGGCCTGTGGTTGTCGTCTCGCTCCTCGCTCTCGGTCCCCCTGGGTCTCTGGTTTTTGCTCGCTGGCACTTGCTAGGTTATCTCAATCCCGTTTTGCTGGCATGCCAGGTAACACACTCTAATTCATTTTTCATTCCTCCTTTTGGACCCGTAGACATCCTGTAACACCCCCCATGTACTTTGTATGGTAGTTCTCGGAATCCTTTAATACAAAGAGAGACGCGGTGGAGCGCTGCGTCACGTCACGACACAAACCGCGAGACAAGTGAGCTTTCTGATTGGTTGTGGGACAACAGCCACGTCATCGTAACGCGACGCGTGACAAGTCGCGTTGACAAATGCACGTGGCTGCTTGCGTCATCCTAGGCTTGCGCGTCGGCCGGGTCGCCGCGTCGCTCTTCGTCTTGACCTCCACCACGTACTTGGCCACCGTCATACCTTCCCACTCTCTATGGCACCTCTACGCACCGCCGTTAGCGTCAAAGTAGCCTCCATGGCACAGCCCTACTTATACCTTTTACTTTGTATATCAGAAAACAAATTCAAAT
Source organism: Amylostereum areolatum (assembly GCA_012932865.1). NCBI lineage: Eukaryota > Fungi > Basidiomycota > Agaricomycetes > Russulales > Stereaceae > Amylostereum > Amylostereum areolatum. The sequence goes on along the minus strand of SAXG01000013.1, from coordinate 668,461 downwards.
CAATTTTCCTCCAAAGCAATGTTTGTGCAGCAACATGGACGTGTTTTGTCGCTTCGGTCACGATGACCGCGTCGCTCCCACCCCCCCTGATTGGATTTATTTATATATCTAGAGATTTTTCGGGAAATTTCCTCGGTGCTCGGATGAGGCGTGGTGGTCCCGAGCTCGAGTGATGTACGACACGACCCGACCCGACACGACACAGTACAGCACACCCTGTCATCTGCATCCAGTGCATCTCGGTGCGTTCATCTGGATCATGTGCGCATTTTCTTTCTCTCTTGCGAGACGAACTGACATGTACTATTTGTGCAGAAGAATCTATGCGAGTTGGGGGTGACATTGGCTGGCCATTGGGACGGTGCACCGAGCAGGAACGCAGGTCCACTGATTCCGTCCAAGATGCAGCCCCCAGAAACAGTGCCCATTCAACCTCCTCGCAAGCGAACGAGAACACGGCCGTCCAGGTATGACTGACCTTAACAAACTGATCAATGTCCTTGCTTACTATATTGTTGTCTACAGCTTTCCTCGGCTGACGCCATTGGCCACCGCCGGTCTTGAGTGCGAGCACAACGACATCCTCAGGATCCTGAAGGTCCGCAACAGCATTGTATTGTGTCGTCCACGTCCGAATCAACGACAGGTGACACGATAATGCAAGAACCCAACCAACCAGCAAGCCTCGAACGGAGCTTTCATAGATGGTACGTGCATACAGTATCAATCAATGTGATAGTAAAGGCTTTACTGATCCTTTTGTTATCCATATCACAGGTGATATGTCCTCATCGACATTGCATATTCGCAGGCCTACTCGGCCCTCGGCGACTTGCTTCCTACGCCCCCAAGGACTCCAGCTCTGAACCCTCAAGGAACAGAACAACCCACTCTGCTATCGAAATGGCAGATTGCCAAGAGAGCCCGACACGAGCGAGAGCATTTGGGACCGTCACAAACCCCTCTACTGTAGGCGGCTGTAGTTTGGCAACTCGCAACCGGTGTCACATGACCGTGGGAGCGGGTAGAGGAGGGCAACCCGGCCTCGGGGACGGGGGACATCCACTTTAGGCAACGCAACCTCTTGTGAGTGAGCTCTCCCAAAGGGCCAAAGCTGTCCTATGTAGCGTCGAGTGATCATCCTCACGCTTTGGCCCATTACACTGTACACGAATCTGTATATGAATACAAGGTTTTGTGCACACTGACCACCTTATTTGTCACTGAGTGCTGATTAGCTCAGGACCCCTGAAATTCCCTATAAATGATTCATCTCGGACCACCGAAAATTTGGGCCTTATGGGAACCTATGTATGGTACTCTCCACCGAAAATGGGCCCCGTAGGGCCGACATGTTGGAGCTAAGAACCACTGAAAAGGAACCCGCCCGTCCGAAGTCCCATCTTCACCACCGAAAATGGTAAGCATCTGAACACGCCGAGGATCTGTCAGTTCCAATCACAAGTATTTTGCATATTTTGCTTCCCATGGGTCTATGGAAGCAAACTAGGCATGTTATAGCAAGCTTGTGCATAAAATGAGAGTTCTGCTCTGGAAACCTCGACGCCGAAGGCGTGGGAAATTAGACTATTTTTAGATATGTATAGTCTAAGAACCACTGAAAACGGCTGACTTGAAAAAATCTATCATGTAAATCACCGAAAATGGCCCAAATTCTGTCCCAGCGCACCACCGAAAACAGGTCACCCTGGGATGAATGCTCTATAGGGAATTTCAGGGGTCCTATTAGCTCATGAGGCTGGCAGCGCTGCGGCGGTTTGTAGAAAACAAAATACAATATGAGCGAACCTCATGTCGATTTCGTACTTGGTGCCGCTGGTGACGTATTCTTGAGGGTTTTTGACCTTTTTTTTGCGAAAATTAAGCATGGGTAAGCGGAAAGCAACTCAGCCTCGGGGACAGGAGACAACCCGCAAATTAGGCAACCGCAACCGACCCCCGGGGACAGGGGACGTTGCCTAACGTCGGCCGCGTACAGTAGGCATCCCGGCTACAGTTTCCCTACTATCGGACTGCGAGTTGAATCTTCTACACTTCATGCTTAGTACTTAGTTATGCTTATTTGTTGCTTATTTGAATACAATCACCACAGCCTTGCTACTTGAATGAGTGCAATGCACGGGTCTATGCTAGTGATATATATATTACGATGCTTTGTTTGCTTCCACATTGGGATGATAAGATTGCGATAAGCATGATTTGAGCCAGCATCCCGCCGATTGCTCCTTGACGAGCTTAGTAAGATAATTGGATTGAATCCGAAGGAACTCAGCTTCCGACCCAAGGGAGCCCGTTGAGTCTGATATCAGCATGACATTTTTGGATTCCATCCGGTGTCACGCTAGCATCACACTCAGGGGCATGATATCGGAATGAAGCTGAAGGATCTGCTGGTGGTGTACGCCACCATCAATGGCACAAGCCATCCTCAGATTTCTGCTTGCGTTATACGTCCATTGTTCTAAACATGTCGGCTGCCTTCTCCCACTCTCCTTGCCTTGTGCATTTTGTCCCCCTGGAGGTCTAGCAAGGCGCTGCCTGCGCATTTCAAGCTCGGTCGACTTTCACACATCTCGGATCCATTTCTCCGTCAGGACTTCAAACTGTCGGAAGACTACCTCGTACGAAAATCGACGATAAAATTTTGCGTTTGACGTTCTTCTGTGGCGAGACTGACTGTCCTGAGTAGCTCACATAAAGGTATGTACGCGCTCCTTTCCGACGACAGATAGATAGATGACATCGATGCCCAGCAACAGCGCCATCCAACTCAACAAGTATTATGGCAGGAAGACCGTCCAGTAGCTCAGATAAGCTCCCTGAACCGCGTCCAGTCAATGAGTCCACCGTCGATGGCTCCGTGCGTACCCATATGGGCATGCAGAACACGGGTCTCCTCGCTACAACCCGCGCTCCTGGTCAAATGTCTACCATCGCCGACGGCCACAGTACGTTCGTAATGTACGTCGACACATGTGTGTCTCGTCTGTCTGCTTCTAATCTATATGGGTACTCCCAGACATGAGCCTTCGAGCTTCACCAAACGGTACTCTCCGAGTGAAAGTCAACCTGCCACCTCTCCTCAGCCCGAGCAACCCACGAAGCGAAGACGGACAGATACCTTGACAAACTGCCGTCGGCATCCACGCTTCTGGTTCTATGATGGCTCTGTTGTAGTCCGCTGTGGCAACGCGCTGTTCAAGGTGCATAACTCGCTCTTGTCAATGGCCTCGCCCTACTTCTCCGCACGCTTTAGCGATTTCACCGAGTTGCGCGAGTCGACACTCGTGGAGAAATGTGTGGTCTACACAGTGGACAACGTTGATGACGCTTCTTTTGAGTTTTTGATGGATGCATTGTACCACGCAAAGTGCGTCCCTCTCTTGCTACCGTTCTCTTAGAGAGTGAACCGAAGGCTGACGCGGAGCTCGGGCAGCGAATTCATGACGATATCTCTGCCTTTTAACATCCTTGAATGCGTCATACGCGCCTCTTCTACCCTCTCCTTCCCACACATCCACAAGTGGGCCCTCAAAACCTTCGCTGACATCTGGTCGGCCGACCTGCGCACAATCTCTAACAGCCCTCTCCCCAACGCCGTCGAGTCCGTCCTTCTCGCTCGCACGTTCAAGCTGGATTCGCGCGTCCTAAAACGAGCATTCTACGAGATAATTCGCTCGCCGGCGTTTGACGCGATCATGCGCTCGTCCGCGCCCGCGCCCCAGCTCTCGGCTGACGATACCATCCGACTGCTCTGGCTGCGGCAAACGGCGGCGAGCAACTGGATCACGGACGTCGACCTCCCGCCCCCGGTGTTTTCCTGTCGCCATTCCCAAGACAATGAGAAGCCGCCTCCGCCAACTTCACACGCAAGTCCACCCACGCTGAGCTGGTACGAGCATGTACATGGCTCCGGGATCTTTGGAAGGTACCTGTATGATCCTATCTCTGGGATTGAAGCAATATGGGACGAGGTGCGGGGAGAGATGGAGGAGAGGTTCTGTGACGGATGTGTGGGGGCATTTAGAGGCTGGGTGAAGGTGCGGCAAGAAAGATGGTGGGATGCGTTGGATGTGGGGGCGTTTCCGTTTGTCGGTCCTGGTCTATAGTCTGATCACTGAATCTCCTTGTTCACTTACACTTATAGCCTGTACAACAGTAGGGATGCTGATTTGTGCTTCGCCGTCGCTGATGAGCGCTCACTCGGGCGCTCCGAAATACACTCAAACTGCATGATGCTATGGACTCTAACGACGATTGTCGATGATGCAATGAGTCGAATTTCACGGACGGCACAGGCCACTGAACGCTGCCGGCCATCGAGATACGCAAATTTGTCTCCGACCGCGGCACATCCCTCTTAGCAGTACATGGCCTGAAATTGTCTATGTCCGAGCGCTGCAGAATCTCTCCAAAGGTACGGTGGGCCCAGCGTGGGCGAACCGTGGACAGCTCAAGGGCAGCCGATACGCCGCGTCATGCTCGGCATCGTCCGACTCAGCCGTATATATACGACAGTATACGACGTCACTTTTGGAGGGATTGAGATACTTACCCACAGATTCCTCGAACATGTCTTCCGTTTTCTATATTGGTGCGACGGGCTATATTGGAGGTTCGTGTCCCGCCGATGGTGTCGCAGGGATAAACTGATTTTCTTCCATACAGGCTCGCTCCTCGTCGAGCTTGTAAAACGCTATCCTGACTGGAAGATAACCGCTCTCTTGCGCTCCGACAAACATGCGGACACCATCCGCGCACTCGGTCTGTCCCTCGTTATGGGTTCTTTCGAGGACCATGCCCTCGTCACCGAGCAGTCGCGGATGGCCGACTTGGTCATCAACACGGCGGACTCGGACAATGTAGCGTTCAACGCGGCGATCTTGGCTGGGATGAAGCAGCGGTTTGAGGAAGGTAAGCCAAAGGGAACGCTCATCCATACCAGCGGGTGCGCTGTCTGCCTGGACAAGAAGACGGACGGAAAGGTCGATCCACAAGGTCGCGTTTGGAATGTTCGTTGGTCGCGTCTTTCTCTCTCTAAATTGCGCGTCTGACCATGCCGGATCCCCATTCAAAGGACATTAATGTCGACGATATCAAAGCCATCACTCCCGAGATGATGCACGGCCAGGTCGACGTACCGTGAGCTTTCAACTTGTATAAATGCGTATTCGGATGGCACGCACGGCTGACATTCATTATCCAGGATTCTCAAGGCCGGCGAAGAAGGCTACTTGAATGCATATATCCTCTGCCCCGGGGGCATCGTCGGAACGAACAAGGGGCCCGTCAAGTCCGCCCGCTCCTTCTTCACCCGCTTCCTCGCACAGCTCTTTAGCCAGCTCGGCGGGGTTTATATCGGCGAGGGGACAAGCGAGTTCTTGTTCGTGCACATCGACGACCTGGTGGACCTCTACCTGCGCGTGATTGACATCGCGGTGGAGGGGAAGGACTCGGGCGCGAGTCCTTATGAGAGGTACTACTACGCGACAGCGAACGGCGTGGCGTGGAAGGAGATCGCCGGGTCTATTGCCGGGGAGCTTCAGCGGAGGGGCGTCCTCAAGGACGGAACGCCGAAGGCAGTCAAGCTCGTTGACCTCAACAACCCGTATGTTCCTCTTTCTTTTCTTTGGTACGGTGGGCTAGTGAGATAACTAGGGCAACTTCAGGCTACTGGCATTCGTAGCTATGGACGAACACATGGTCGCAGGGAGGGGGAATGCGTTAGGTTGGAAACCTCGTCATGTGGAGTTGAAAGATTACATGGAAGACGGTCTGGACGAGATATAGTAAGGATGAAGATTTGATGTTGTGTATCATTCATCTGTAAAAACCTCTCGTGCGAATTGGATCTTTTTGGAGGATATTGGACCTAAACGGCGAGTTAGAGGATTTGACGTGTTTAGGAAGGTCCTCTTACTACTAGATCTAATTTAGCGGCTAATGGTTTCTCAAGACGGTACAATCTCGGTCCAGCCGCATCTCGGTCCAGCCGCACACCAACAGTGGTCTCAAACTGATCTCAACAGCATCCAAGCATTTTCACAACATAGGTTTGGTTCACTTTTAGATACCATTGTCCTGCCTTTGTCACGGCTTTTGGGGCTTGCTCAGACACCATTAGAGAAACCGGGTATCCATTTTTCATACATTAGCACGAGGCACGGATTGTAAACTAAGCGTTAATGAATGAGCGGAGGGGGGGGGATGAAGCTACGGATGCGAGGGGAAATAGAGCAGGAGCGAGAACCATTGTACACGAACACATATTACGAGAATCGACTAAAGCGGAAGTGAACGTAAGCGTAGCGGGAGGGGGACACACATCTACTCATCATTATAGTCAATCAATGCAGCAGGAACACCGGGGGCGGGCAGCACCGACAAAGGGCCTGTTCTAGACAGATAAATGAGTGGAATGGATTGAAAAGCTAGGGAAACAACTTACAAAGCCGCCGTGTACAAACCGGACATGAAGCTGTGGTAGAACGGGGGGCGAGTGTTCTCCATCTCGTTCAAAGTGGCAATATGGCCACCGTACACATCCAGGTATGTCCCCGCCGAGAAATCGGACTTGACATGATGCCCGGATCGACGCTCGTGCAGAGATGCGTAAACCTACACAAGGATAAGCAAAGGTTTATCATATTGAGATCAAAATGAGTCACTCACCGCTGTAAATGCCAGTGCAACCATTGCCTTCGGGAGCTCGATGCGACGCTCGTTAGTTACCGAGTCAATTGTAAACGGGAGCCTATCGCGGAAGCCGTCCGGAATTCCCTTTGCGAAAATGGTCTGGTGAAGAATTGTGATCCCGATTGGGTGACGGTAAGGTTGACCACGGCGCACAGCCCCAGTCAACCCATCCTACAGTATGATACTATAAGTCAGTAGAAACCCACAGAGACATGACCAGTGAAAACACACCGGAGAGTTGCGACGGAATATGTAGTTATAATCCCGGACAGCGAAAGCTACTGCCGCTTGACTCTGCTCCCCTTCAGGAAGCAGGTTGTACATTCCGACGATGTGATTGTCGCTGGATTCCTTGAACTTCAAGCGAAAGATACCAATGCGAGCGATGGGCTAGTACGAAATGGTCTGAGAACCGTGCTGCCAGGAAAAATCCAAACTGACTTACCAAGGGAATGAGACGGTTGATGTACCCGGGTTCCTGGAGCAAACGGCGGTGCATGTCGATACAGACATCGCGGAGAGACGCCGCTCGGATCAGTGCATTGCGCGAGAATGTCTCACTGAGCGTCGCATCGGGAAACCCGTGGACTAGAAGGATCTCGTATATAATCTGAACGAAAGCGCCGCGGATTCCAAGTTGAACGATGTGCGATTGCACTCGAAGTGACATCCGCTGATGTGGGCCTCCCAGCACCAAGTTTGTATTCTCCGGAAACTCGCCTCCGACTGTTGCTGGTGGAAGGTTGATCACGCCGGCCGCTAGAGGACCTTCAGCATCAGAGACAAATCGGTCGCCTACGAGACCTAAAATTCGCCAAAGGTATCTCTGGCGGACATTACCTCCAGTGGTATCTTCGTTAACTTGGACCTGCTCTCCGTGGGCAGCATCAACAGCTGTGACAGGAAGAGCCGTGGAAGGAGCCGTGGCAGGAGGAGGAGCCGTGGCGGCGGCAGCGGGTGGAGCGGCGGCAGCGGCGGCGGCAGCGGATGGAGCGGCGGCAGCGGCAGCAGAAGCAGCGGTAGTGGCAGCGGATGGGGCAGCGGCAGCGGTGGTGGCAGCGGCAGCGGATGGAACGGCGGCGGGGACAGAAACAGGAATGGGTGGAGGAAGAGGAGCCGAGACCGGGGCAACAGGAGGGACAGCGGACGGAGGAGAAGGAGCTGTGTTAGAAGTCGACGGTCCCGCAACGGCTTGAGGGGCATCGAGGCGAGGATCAATGGGAACGAAAGATGGGCTTGAAGACGCAGCCGAATTTGCACTGGAGAGCCATGTAGGACGCTATAGTATCCGTTAGCATGCTGCACTTGAGGAGGTTAAGGACAACACATACCTCGAGGTTCACCTGACGCTGGAACTGCGTCGGGTTCGTCTTCGCCAACTCATCCCCGTCGTCATCTTCGATCGCATCAAAATCGTCTTCGGAGAGCGGCGAGAGGCCGTTATCGTCGTCATCGTCGTTTTCGTCCTACAAACAAATCCGTCAATCAGCAACTCGGAACCTGATACAAAGTGAAAGTTATGTACCTCAATCATGGCAACACCTGTGTGACCCGAGGTAACCGCCTTTGCCTTGCCTTTTGTCCCGTCCACGTAGAGCTTGAGTGCAACCGGTGGAAGCTCGTCCTCTTGAAGAACAAGCTGAGGAGCGCGCGCTAAAGAAAGTGGAACGACAATGTCAGCCCGTGGGAACACACGCGATTGAACGCGAACGTACTCACACTTCCGAGTTTTTGACTTCTTCACCGCTGGGCCATTGGCCTGAACACCTTTCCCCCCCTTTCGTTTCTTGCCCGCAGCTAAAGGAGGGAAGTGCGAGCGTCGGAAGACACCAACAAAGACAGCAATACAACATACCGGCGGTAACAGGCTCGGATGCAACATCTATTTCGGCCACAGCCCACAGAGCCAGCGGAAAAAAAATGGTAAGTGGTCTGTGATTCGATGGAAAAAGCTATTGACGTACCATCCACAGGAGCTTGCTCTCGCTGTAATTGCGCTGCAGCGGCAGCCTTCGACGCCTTGGTGCGAGCGCGAGTAGCAGCAGCCTTCTGCGCTGGCGAGAGTGCCGCGCTGGCGGTCCCAGAGGCCGAGGAAGTGTTGCGCTGCGACGTTCTCAACGTGCGCGACTGGTAACTCATGCCGTTGACGGGGGGGACGGAAAAGAAAAAGAGGGGAGAAGGAAAGAGGGGAAGAGGAAGAAGAGCGAGGATGCCTGTCGACACGGCGAGGTGAGCGTACGAATATAAGTCCTGCGCCGTTTGCTGACATGGCCGTAGGTTTTGTAATAGTGCGGGCTCTGCGGAGCGTGAGCACTCTCACGTCTGGTGGGGTCTTGGTGAGTTTTAGACGGACTTGGTGAATTTAGGCGGCTGATTTCCTCCGCGCATAGTGAAATTGGATATAACGCACCCTTCTCTCTTCCACATCACGACCTCCAACACACGCTGTATCCTCATGGCGTATCAGCTGCCCACGGCCAAGGCTTCCGTAGTTTGCAACGGATGCAGCAAAAACTTCTCACCGCGCGGGCGTACAAACCACTGGAGACAGACTGCGCGCGAGGAATGCAAAGCTGCTCACACCGCATACCAGGCTCTTCAAGAAAGCCTGTTCCCCGGTCTTATGGCACCGCCAAATCCTCAAGTTGCGGAGAACATATCAGCAGAGAACACGGGCGTCGGCGCAGACTACTTTTCGGAAAGTTATACACCTGCCGAACTCGGACTCGACAATCCAGCTGGCAACACTGCCGATAATCCTCGTGCAACTCCTATGGATGTCGACAATGTTTTTCCGGCTCCTATGTCGGTCTCTGACAGGAATCAAGGAACCACGGAAGAAGATGAAGCAGATGAAGAGGAGGATGTGCGAAACTTTGAGGAGCTCGGGCGCGTCTTGGAGCCCGTAATCAACCCGAATGCACCCCAATCGGCGCCAGGAGAACTGCCTGCAGACGAACTAGCGGCTCCGCAAGATACTTCTAGCCGCCTCTTTACACCCGAAGAACGGCAACGTGTTGAAGGAAAGCTCTGGGTGCACCCGACGATCGTGCCGTTCCCGAGCGAGAGCGCTGGCGCACCTCTCACTTTAGAGGTATCTGCGTCACAGTACGACATTCTGCGTTCGCATTTGGAATCTGGGAGTGCGGGAAACATCTGGGCACCGTTCAAGTCGAAACTCGACTGGTCCATGGCTTACTGGGCCAAAACATGTGGGCCAACATCGACCGCGGTCTCTGAGCTCCTCCAGATGGACAAGGTATGCATCCAATTGCCAGTGATCACGCGTCAAGTTCAATGCTCATTACCCTCTTTTACTTAGCTTGCCGAGAAACTCGACCTCTCATTCTGCTCGTCGGCTCAGCTCAACAAGATCATCGACGAACAACTGCCTGGTCGGCCGAAGTTCACGATGGAGGAGATCCAGGTCGGTGGCGAGAACTTTGAGGTGTACTTTTGCGACATTGTTCCTTGCATCCGCGCGCTGTACATTCGGATGTACGATGAGATGAACACGGGCACTTGGTGGTGGAACGTGCAGGTGCTTGGCATCATCTTCTACGGTTCCCTCCTCCGACCTAACACAAATTTTCTCTTCCGCAGACAAGCATTGAGGCAAAACTCCCTGGCGCAACAATCATCCCCCTCATCATATCATCAGACAAGACTCAGCTCACGCTCTTTCGCGGGAAGACAGCATACCCGGTCTACATGACAATCGGAAACATCCCGAAGGACATCCGTCGCAAGCCCTCCCGTCGGGCGCAAGTCCTCATTGGCTACCTGCCCACAGCAAAACTGGACCACATCTCCAACAAGGCTGCCCGACGCCGTGCAACCGGCAACGTTTTCCATGAGTGCATGCGTCGGATTCTTGCACCCATCAAGGACATCGGAGAAACCGGAATCGCCATGGTCAGCGGTGATGGCGTTTGGCGTCGCTGTCATCCCATCTATGCTATATTCGTTGGGGATTATCCGGAGCAGGTTCTTGTGACGGCAACACTCTATGGTGACTGTCCAAGATGTCCGATTCCGCACGCTCTTCTCGGAGAGTACGATGATGACACAGACCTCGATTTCCGTGATGCCGACGACGCATTGGACGTCTTTGAACTGGCCGATGGTGATCCCACAACCTACCACGCTGCATGTCGTGAGGCGCGCCTCCGCCCTATCTTCCATCCGTTCTGGGAAGATTTGCCCTATGTAAACATCTTTGCCTCATGCACACCCGATATCCTCCACCAGATGTATCAAGGAGTCATCAAGCATGTCATTGCATGGATTTCGGACCCGCAAGCATTTGGGCCCGACGAAATTGATGCCCGTTGTCGTCGGATGCCACCCAACCACCACGCTCGCCTCTTCACACATGGGATCAGCTCGCTTGTCCGGGTGTCGGGTACAGAGCACAAGCACATCGCGCGCATTCTCCTTGGTCTGATTGCAGATCTTCCTCTCCCAGATGGCCGCAGTCCCGCCCGCCTCATCCGCGCCGTTCGAGGAATTCTCGACTTCCTCTACCTTGCCCAATATCCATCCCATACCGATGAAACCCTTGCGCAGATGGACGATGCTCTTCGGCGCTTCCACGACAATAAATCAATCTTCATTGATCTCGGAATCCGGCTGGATTTCAACCTTCCGAAAGTTCATGGTGCACGGCACTACTCGCCAAGCATCGTGCTCTTCGGTACAACAGATAACAGCAACACGGAGCAATCGGAACGCCTGCACATCGACTTTGCGAAAGACGCGTACAGGGCTACCAACCGAAAAGATGAATATCCACAAATGACGGCATGGCTCGAATGTCGCGAGAAGGTCAACGCGCATGCGGCGTTCATTCAGTGGCGCTCTTTGGGGCACCCTCCTATCACTTCGGAACGGACACCAGAGGTGCACCTTCACATGCACACCCAGATGACGAAACATCCAACACTCCCAGCCGTCTCGTTCGATCGACTCCATGAACTGTACGGCGCCGTTGACTTTTCCGATGCACTCGCAGCATTCATTGTCAAGTGTAACTACCCAGATCTCGGTCCTGGGCCCGCGCGTCACGAAGCTGATAACACACTCATCCCGACCAGACCTATCGCCGTGTATCACAAGATTAAGCTCTGGAATCACGACGCTCTGCAACGTGAGGACGGAAAAGACGAGCAAGATGCTGTCCATGTTCGCCCTCAGCGGCGGGACACCCGTGGACGTATCGTTCCCGGTCGGTTTGACACCGTGTTGGTTAAATCGGGAGCTGGAGGTGCTCGCGGCGTAGCAGGTGAGCTTTGCTGCTCGTCTGAGATTTCACCACTGACCGGTCATGACTAGTGTTCTGCAGGGCCGGGCTCGGAGGCCCTGAGCCCGACTGGCCCGGCCCGGGCTTTACAAGCCCAGCCCGAGCCCGTCGCCGGGCTAGTATGAGGCTCAGGCTTGGGCTTGAGGTGATGAAAGCCCAAGCCCGGCCCTCGAGCCCGGGCTTTTTGGTACACAGTAAACTGAGCTATCTGCGTCAATTGAGAGCATAAAGAGTGAGATGTGGAAGGATGTGATGCGAGATCAGTCTCCTCGACAATGAAGGTGGCTTAACTCTGAGGGTGGGAAGCCGAAACATGGCCATAAAAGGAAGCTAACCGTGATTATGTCAGCACATAACGGTCTCGTTGACTTCAGCAGCGTCAAATCAAGGCCGAAAACTAAGGGAAGACTGTCGCGCTGCTCTTAGCACCAATCAAGAGAGTTCCTAAGACTCTATATAGACACCGAAACCCTAACTACTAGCACCCTCACTTGTATGCATGAAGCCCGGGCCTAAGCCCGAGCCCGGCCTGTACCCGGCCCAAGCCCCCATATCAGGCTCGGGCTCCCCTTTCTCACAGCCCGAGCCCTTCAAAACCCGGCCCGACCCGTGGGCTTTGAGCCCGGCCCGAGCCCGCAGAACACTAGTCATGACCAAGGCTACCGTGTCGCACAAGTGCGCGTGGTCTTCCGACTATCTGCCAAGACGGCCGACACCGTCTACCTACCCACACGTCCGACACCCCCACAACACCTTGCCTACATCGAGTGGTTCACGCCGTTCGCAAAGGAGCCAGAAGATGACACACAGATGTACCGTGTGTCTCGTTCCGTGCACAATGGGCGACGCGACGCCGAAATCATCCCTATCGAAGACATCCAACGGAGTGTCCAGCTCTTCCCGCGTTTCGGTGCGACCGCTCCCCGTCATTGGACAAGCTATAATGTCCTTGAGGAGTGTACAAAATTCCGTGTCAGCTCATTCCTCGATCACCATACATACAGGACCGTATTTTAGCCCGAGAGTCCGTACAATGACAATGTGTGTAACCTCTAAAAACCTCGGACTTGACTTAGACACCTTTTGACGTACTAGACCGCCTTAGAGGGCACCATCTAAACGGCACGCTAATTAGAGGACCTTGGCGCGGCATTTGCGGGAGAGGCTTTCCCTGATGTTGCTCGCACTGGCGTAATCGAAGCATGAGGCCGCGAAGTTTGAAGACCCCACCAATTGATCCCTTCGTTCGTTCGGTGCAAAACGTGTATACAGCGATGAGCTTCGTATCATCTAGATCCAGAGGCCGGTACGTCTTTCTATACAAACAGACTTGGGTATACCGGAGTGTCCTACTGAGCCCGTTGCATGGTAGAGACCACATTCTCCCATTCCTAAGTAACAGGAACTTCGTCAGGATGGACATGGCAAAAGCAGGTATAGGGGAAACTCACTATGGCAGCAAACTCTTTCAGAGTGTCATGGTATAACGCGACGAAGAATTGAAAATCCGACCCTTCTTTCGGACGTATAAGCCTGGTGCTAGCGCACGTCTCAAACCTACACACGCCCCAAAACAACATCATGAGCGGCGACTCCGAGTGAAAGATAGGCCGAGCGGAGACGCACCTTGTTTCGATACAATGCGGGCAGGCCCACTGTTGTGCAACCACAAATGCTCCCTGCGTGCGCGGGGCATTCAGAAAGGCCGTGGCGAGGTGAGGTAAGGTATGCTCCACATAGGCCTTCAACCACACCTTGACCTTTCTGTGCTCTCGACTGCCCGGCAGGCGCTCTATCGAGCACGTGCACGCAGACCCTTGAGCGTGGCCTGCCTGGCGCAGACTCGCTGAGATGATGCCATCCTTGAGGGGGAAGGACTCGGCAAAATAGAGGGGGAACGCCACAACCGCACGGTAGCGGAACCTCTCGAGCAAATTGTAAGGGCCCACAGGAATGGCATGGGCGATGGCGGGCAAGTTGAGAGCGAAGGAAGCGCGAGCGAGACGTGTAAGGAGCTGCCTAGAGCGACGCTCGTAGGCCTTTGTGTAGATGGTAGCGAAGTTCGTCGCTGACAGTCCCTGCTCGATAGCTTGGAGCATCACCATCTCGAGTGTAGAAAGGTCCAATTTGTCCGACGGGGGGGTGAGTGCGAGTGCGAGTGCAAGAGCACCGGCGGTGTGAGAATGTTCATGTGGGGCTCCATTTGCGTCCTGAGTGTAATACGCTAATAACTGCGTGAATTCTGCGTAAGGGATGTCGAAATCCAAGTTGACGGTCCCATTATTGCCGCGCCTGGCTTCAAAGTAGTTGTTTTCGAATAGTTCCTCGAAGATAGGCGTGGATAAAAGGGATTCAGCGTCCCTAGTCGAGAGCGGGAATGCATGGTCCAGGAGGTGAACGATGACGTCGTGCATGGTATGTTGATTGTTGGTTAGGTGATAGAAGGATGGGACAGGATTGAGCGAGGACAAGGCTGCAAAACCGACCGGGTCTTTTATACCAGTAGTCGACGCTGTGGTTAGGCCACTCGAGTCTGATATTTTGCCGCATCCATTAGACATGAGGCGGCGATAAAAGCAGAAGACGCTGCTGTCGATTTTGCGCCACCGTGAAAGAGCGGCCACTGGACATTTCCAGGACAACTTGAGGTGACCATTCGCGTTGGGATCAAAGTGTATGTTCTCGCTATACTTTGCCACATCGGATAGCGGTAAGGCCCAAACAAATGGGTGGCCGCCACATGGCACCGTTGACCAGACGATAAGATGCTAACCGTACAACCAGAACGACTATCTTCTGGTTAGGTCAGCCACGGAGACTAGCTAACACCATGTGTTTTGGGCCGAATTTAAGACGTTCCACCGACAATAAGCAGGGTTTGTACCCAATGGACTGTTCGTATCTTGTAAGTCGGTGTCGGCGTCGAGAGACTGGGAATGGGCAGCGGATATAATCATCAAAAACAGGACTTTCCGAGGATGGAACGCCGAAGGCAGTCAAGCTCGCAGACCTTGAAGCTTGACGATCTGTCCGTTCCCTTTTTCTTTGGCACGGTTGGAAGAAAACATTGTCGCAGGGAGGGGGCACGCGACGTGGGGTTCAAGTTACAGGGGTTTTACTGCGGTTTGCGAAAACCATGACAGTTGCCGCGCGCTAGACTGGAGGCCGAGTCTTTAACGGACACTGACGAGACGAGCAGGTAGTGTCTAGTTAAAGACTGGTAGAATTCGTCGGGCGTTGATAGGGATCTGCGACATCTCGGCCGCGTCATCCAATCCGTCCCGATTTGGGCACGTTCTGCACGTGATAGCTGGCAGAGACGCGTCTCGGGTTTCGACTCGTCCATCCGTTCCCTTACAACCGTTTCGTTTTTGCTACTCGTTCTGTCCCTTTCTGTCCCCCACATGTATTTGGATGGCAAAGAATGCACTCACAGTGCTCCAGTACTAGCTCACTGCCCTTGCTCCTGAAGCTCGATGAGACCTCGCCAACTCCGCAGGCTTCGCAAGTGACCGCCATTAGTGTCGAGTAAATCTTGAGTAAATCGATGGCCTCTCTCGCATTGATTGTTTTCCTTGGTAGCGCTGCTGTATTTGGCCTTCAAATACTTACGACGAACATCTTCTCGGTCTCTCTGGCACGCGCAGGCTGATATAAGTACTTGAACGAAATCCTCACAGAAAGCAGACAAAAAGCGTGACAAAATGTCGAGACGGTCACCTTGAGAACGAGATGTATTTTATCAACAGGCCGCAGACGGGTACGCTGCTATCATGTGGAGTTCAGACGATGCGTCGGCGTCGCGCGACCGCCGTCGCGTCTGTGCAGTGGCGACGCGATGGACAGCGACGCTGCGACGGGAGTACGCTGTGTCACTGTGCATGACTCAGCATGAGCACGTGCGGGAGTTATCCAATTCGAGTGAATTTGATGACGCAATCGCCGGTTTCGCAAATCCCTATCAACGCTTGACGAATTCTACTAGTCTCGGTTCCAGACGTTCTACTCAAACCGGCGACGCGAGGACTCGTAGAACGTCTGGGGCAGTTTGTCAATGAAATGCACCTCTGTGACTGCCGTCACAGGAACTGATCTGACTAAGCGCTCCACGTGAGGAAACGCGCTCGTACGCGTTCAAATGCCGTCATCTTGAGAGTGTAAGATACCTAAATATTACTGCTAGAAAACCCAGGCCGCCCTCATTGATCCGCGTTCGTGCATCCCGGAGCCACGATGTGGACACACTCCGCAACCAAGACCTCGTGCACCACACGGACCCGACCACACCCTACCTCTCCTCTCTGTGGCAGCTGTGCAACCTCATTCTCCAAGACGAGCACTCAGTTGCATGGCAACACCGGCTGTGAGACCAGGTCAAGCGTGTGGTGGAAGGGAACACAAGAAATGCGCGTGAATTCGGAGGAGGTGCAGGGTGGGGACAAGCTGAGGATGTGGATGTGGATGAGGAGCACAGGGAGAAGGAAGGTGCAGTTCGAGGGGGTGGCGAGGAGGGTCGTCAGAGGGTGTCGATTCGGATATTGAGTCCCTGATATCTCATCTTCCAGTTTTCTGTCTGCGTACAGAAACCCACTGAGCTGGCCGGCTTGTAACGACCAGGCTATGTATCTTGTTTCTTTCCATTCGGTTCTCATTTAATCCGTGCTTGTTGCTGTCGATCAGTCGATGACCGTCTTGGTTGTTTCTATTGTGTATGCTGAATTTCATTGGCTGTGGTCCCGTCTGACCACGTTCATCGTTACCCACAGCAGCGCGCGAACAGGCGCACAAGCAGTGCCAGTCACTACATCAGCAAAACTGCATTTGGTCTGAGCGGCCTGGCGACGAGGCTGTCAGACCATCAGCGGGTGGCCTGGGCCCAACATTTTCTGTGGCAGACAAGGCTCCCATCTGACTCCAGGCTCAAGCCAGACGGGTTCCCAGGTCATCCTCAGGCTGGTCCTCAGGCTGTTCATACGACTCAGGTCAACCCGCAATTGCAACAAATGTGTTATATATTCAGGTAGCTACATGCAGTACAGTGTACGAACGCCCGACCCGACTCCCTCTCCTTCACACGATACTCTCGCCATTGTTGTTGTCAGCCCCTCATCCCAACTCACACCAGGCTCGCACCACTGCTGCACACACAAATGGCCATTCTGAAGCAAGTCAGACCACAGTGTATGCACATGAGAAAGGAAACAAAAAAACGGACTGGGAGATAGAACAACACGAGGATGCACTGATTGCTTGTTAAGCAGAGGCGAAGTTGAGCGATGGGGAAGCATTGACCCGACACAGTGAGAGTGATAGTAGAATGCACCTGCACAAGTGCATTAGCAAGAGCAGAATGCAAACATACATAGCAACTAGCAGGATGACGTACCGTGAATGAATGACACCAGCTGCTGAGCGTCCAAGGCGAGAATGTTAGGGTAGCATGGTAGCAAGCAAGAGCAGAGACGCACCAAGTAATTTACGACTCTACAAGCATAGCTTGGGGCCCGACGGTGAGCGCTTGCGAGTATGGAGTATTGAGCGTCGGGCACGAGCGTTGAACGTTGAACGTTGAGGACGGACGTCGGGCACGAGCATCGAACATCGGATGCAAGCATCGAGCGGAAGAGTCACAGTGAAAACTGCGTCTATTAGTTACAGTAACAAAGTTCAAACTCAGCCGGGACTTCCCATGGTTGTTTTCATTGGTTGATGATGAACTTGAACAACGGACGACGCGCGTCAGCGCGCGTCGCCTTCAATTTTCAACATGTGTCGCCCGTTTAACAGCCTCGCGAAGCTGACTCGAAACTTAAGCTATCGAGTATGATTGTTGCCGATAATGATTTGGAAGAGGGAATACCATATGTAATGGAGGTATATCAGCCGCATCTACTTAGTGATTAGCATTACCTAGTTTGTATTGCTGTAGTACCTTCAAAGAGCTTCAAATGAAAATGTTTTGTGTCCTGATGGTCTGGAGACGGACTGGTGATTTCGAGCACTGCTGACGAGCCTGGACCAATCTTACGGGATAAGATCAAAAAATGATCAGGCCTTCCGACCGCGTCAGGTCCGCCAGGACCCTCCCAGACACGTCAGGCCCGGGCAGATTTGCTGATGTAGTTACCCAACTTTATGGGCTTGCCTGGGACAAAACCTATAGTACACAGCTTAAATCCGTGTACTTCATTGAGCACAAGTGGGATGATCATAGACTCGGAGTGAGTCGACAGTGGATCAATATTCAATTGTACTACGACCGGCTAAACAAACCTGAAGAACTTCAATGGCTCGATGATAAGTACATTTCGTATGAGTAAAAATCACCTGACTGTGACCTTCTGTCACAGAGGTGCGGTGCCTTGACAAAGTGCCCCAGACGTTAGGTAGCGAGTTGTGCAGGGGTTTTTCGAGGGTGAGTCAAGTGTGATTGTGTCATCCCATCATCATGATTTCATCATCCCATATTTCCCTCCTCCCCCGCTGAAAAACCCCTGCACAACTCGCTATCTAACGGCGGGAACGAGACTAGAATTCTACTAGACTAGCCGCGCGCGCGTGCCCGGGAAACAACTCGCGCGGCGCCGGCGACCCTCGGCGACCGGTCATGGTTTTCGCTTATACCAGAACGACTGTCTTCTGGTTAGGTCAGCAACGGGAGACTAGGTTTTCGCAGACCGCGGTGAACAGTACGTGGAAGTATGGTCCGGGCAGTATCTACGTACGGTTTCTCCTTTCCCTTGGACTGGGTTCGATGTCTATCACCTACCCAAGACGAAATCATGTCGGTTCACTCCTCGAAAGCATCCCCGGATGCATCATTTGGCTTTCCTCGTATCTCGGGATGTAAGCTACAAGTGCGTCAGCCTACGTCAACTTCAAGCTCGCGCGAGGTGGAGCTGCCGGCAGAGTTGGCACTTTTCGAGTAAAGTAGGTAGATAAATAGAATAGATAGATAGGTAAAAGGACGACTGTGTTATTGTGTGCTCGCACTTGCGTGGCCGAGTGAGGTTTTCATGAGGTTTGAAGAGCCCACCAAATCTTTCGCTCGTTCGGGACTCAAAACGTGCATGCGGCGATGTCATTTGTATCATCTAAATTCATAGTTCGGTCCGCCTTTCTAGGCGAACTGGGGGACAGACAAGGATATGCCGAACTGCCTAAGAGTCTACTGAGATCCTGCTCTGTTCGAGACCATGGCCTCCCATTCCTAAGTAACAGTGGCTTCGTCAGAACGGGCATGGCAGAAGTTGGTATAGGGGAAGCTCACAGTGGCAGCAATCTCTTTCAGAGTGGTTTGGTATGACGCAACGAACCATTGGAAAGCTGATAGATCTTTCAGACGTATATTTTCATGGGGGGGACTGGACGTTTCGAAACTGCGCACACCCAAAACAACCTCATGAGCGGCGACTTCAAAGGGACAGATAGGACGAGCGACGACGTACTTTTTTTGGACACAGTCCAAGCAGGCCCGCTCTTTTGCAACCACAAATGCCTCCTGTGTCCATGGGGCATCCAGAAGGGCCCCGGGGAGGCGACGCAATGTGTCCTCCAAATAGGCTGTCAACCACGACTTGACCTGCCTGTCCTCCCGAATACCTGGTAGTTTCGACATTGAGCATGTGCAGGCAGTTCCTGGGATTCTGCCGGGCTGGCGCAAACTCATTGCGATGCTGAAGTCATCTTGTAAGGGGAAGGAGTCGGCGAAGCAGCGCGAGAAAACATCGACCATACGGCGGCGGAAATCTGCAAGAAGATTGTATGGGGAAGGAGGAAAACCGGTGAAGTCGCGAGCGAGGGATGCGGTGGCGAGACGTGCAAGGAGTTGCATAGAGGAATGCGGTGCCCTTCCACGACGCTGGAAAGTCCTTGCGTAAATGATGTCAAAGCCCGACGATGACAGGTCTTTCTCGATGACCCCCGTCGTCACCATCTCTTGTGTAGCATTGTATGGGAGTGCGAGTGCGAGTGCAAGAGCACTGGCGGTGTGATGATCTGGGGCTCCATGTGCGTCCTGCCGGAAATGCTCGAACAACAGATTGACTTCATCTCCAGGGATGTTGACATCAAGGGTGATGGTTCGCCCGTCGCTCCATTCGTCAAAGTAACCGAATTCGTCCAGGGTTTGAAAGATTGGTGCGGAGAAAAACAATGCATAACCCGGGGCCGAAAGCGAGAGTACCGGCCGGTGGAGGTAGTGAAAGACGATCTTAGACATGGTTGTCGTGTTGGTTGATCGAAAGGAGGATGGGTTGGGATTGAGCGACGAACAAGCTGCACAAATGACCAGGTCCTTTATACCAGTGGTTGAGACTGGGGCTAGGCCACTCAAGTCTGATATTTTGCCGCATCCATTGGACATGAGGTGGCGATGAAAGCAGAAAACGCTGCTGTCGACTTTCCGCCACCGTAAAATTGGCCACTAAGCATTCCCAGGACAACTTGAGGTGGCCATTCGCGTTGGGATTAAAGTGTATGTTCTCGCTATACTTTGCCATATCGGTTAGTGGTAAGACCCGAACGAGAAAGTGGCCGCTGCATGGCACCGCTGACCAGCCAAGGAGACAATAAGATGCAAACGCCATACGCTTGAGTCGCATTCGAGATAACGCCATCACACCGATAGTAAGCAGGGTTTGTACCCAGTGGACTGTTCGTATCTTGTAGGTCGGTGTCGGCGTCGAGAGACTGAGAATGGTCAGCGGATGAAGTTATCGAAAACTCAAGGATGAGCAGTTGGAGGGGGCACTTATTGAAGCGGTCATTGTACCCCGAAGGTGAACCTTAGTCAAGTCACTTCGTTGTCATGAACACACACTGCATATTGTAGGTTGCAGCCTCATTGTCGCGCGACATCGTCCAGTATTGTACACACCCCTAGTCGTTGGAGAGCTCCGTCTTGCCTTCAGATATCGTACACGTCTGAGTATCGCCCCACGGCATAGCTCTATTCACGAACTTGAAAGCACCTTGCCTTTGATGATGTCGGCGGCTGGCCACGAGGGTTAGCATCCGTCAGGAGGTGGCGAGGTAAACGTGTCTTACCTAACTCGGCGATCGCATATGCGGTGGCTACGTGCAAAATGGTTACTGGTCAGGAGACCTTGGAAGTTCATAGATGTAGACGGACGCTCACCTTGGGTATGGGCGCCGATGTGGAGTGGGATGATCGAGATATCGGCGACGCGGAGGTTCGTCGTTCCATACACCTGCGATCCAGCGCGTGTCAGTGAGGGACCTCCTTGTGCATGAACGTCTGGAGACAGACCTTGAGTTTGTTGTCCACCACGCCGCCATCTTCGTGAGGAAGCATCGAACAGGAACCGATGGTGTCTGGCGAAAAATTCGGGGATTCGCATAGGTTTCCAGTCCTAGTCACAAATGCGAGGCGTACGATAAGTTGTGTTGAAGTTGGCCTTGAGGTAGTCTATCGCATGTTTAGGTGAGCTTGGGGCATCGCTCGGAACGAAAGACGCATACCTGCTATCTGTTCATCCGTCTCGTACTCGAAGCCGGGGTTGATCTCGACACCTAGGAAAGTTAGATGAAAGGCGAAGTTAATTTGGCAAGGAAACGTCGTACCTGTGAGGAGACTCTTCAACGGCTCCTGCTGGGCAAGGCGACGACTGAACTTAAGCATTTCGATGAGTGAGAGAATGTCTGTGAATACAGGCTAATCAACAATCTTGTATACTTCCATTGCGCACAGTGGAACGTACCGTAGGCCTCTTCGCAGTAATGTGGGTCGATCTTCGGTTGCTGCAGAGGGTCATTCGATGCTACGTGCTGCCCAATCGTCGGTCTCATGCGGACGTCGCAATGAAACCCGACTCACAATCGTGCCACGGGAGATCGGGTGGTTGAGCAAGCATGTGAACGTGACGTATTTCTCCTTCGGCTCAGGCAGCTCTGGATCGCTTTGGTCAGCACCCTCATCGACTCCGTCGGCCACGAGAAAATGTACTTGGGAAGGTGGAGAACCGGTTGGCGAGTACCAGCTCACAGGTGGGCTCTTGTGCCTTGATGTGCTCGAGCTGGACAGTCAGCTGCTTTTCGAGCGCAGGGGAGTACTCCCCGGACTTGATGCGCGCCGTAATATCAGCTTCAAGCTTGCGTTGAAGTGCTTCTGCATCTGGACTGATTGAAGATAGTGGCACGAAGGTCATACAAGTCGTCGCCATGCCGTAGACACCTTTCCCCGATTCGCTGGGAAGTGGGGTTTCAGTCAATAGCGCACAGGCGGAGGGGAAGAACTGTACTAGAGTTTCAGTTGTTTCTTCATTTCTTCCGGGTCTCGGAGGCAGTCGAAGGTCAGGTAGTCGTCTTCGATCTCCTTGCGAACCTCTACGGTGTATCATTAACATAATATCGTCGTTCTTTCGAGAGGATATCTCACCATACGTAACTCCGCTGTGGACATGTTCTTGAACGTTGGTGCCAACGCCTGGAAGATGAAGCTTCACGTCGATATCAGCATTGCGTAGGACTTCCTGGTCTCCTATGCCGGATAACTCCAAAATCTGGGGGAGGCGAACACATCAGACTGCCGCGCGGGGTTTGGATATGAATAGGACGTTTACTTGTGGTGACATGATCGCGCTGATAGACTGAGTGGTCAAACGAGGACGATAATGACACGATGTGAAAAGTAACGTACCCTGCAGCCAGTATCACTTCCTTTCCGACCATGGCATTGTAGGTCGAACCTTGATGGACGAAAGTTACCGCGGTCGCGGTCAGCGAAGGGTCGTCCGTGTTCGAGACTTTCGACGTGGCGATGCCGACAACGTGGGCGGACGTGAGGACGGTGAGGTTCGGCCGCGAAGCATTGGGCTTGTAGTACATCTGAAAGCACGTGTACTGTTAGGAGACAAACGAAGGTGGGAAACAGGATACGAACGTTGGCTGAATATGAGCGCATGCGCTCCGTAGGATGGATGGTGACCGGGGTCAACCATGTCCCCTTCGTCTGGTGCGAACTTTAGAGTGATAACACACAATGAACAAATCCGAGCCTACGTTTCCGGAAAACTATGCAATTGTGGGTTGGTTCGAGACATGCAGGAGCAGGCAGCAAAGGCACTCACCGGTTCGTCAACGCGCTGGATACCGAAGGCACCTAAAGCCTACAATAGACCAAATGATTAAGTTACGCAGCGGGTCAGAGAATCAATAACTACCTCCTGGTACGGCTTCTCAAAGTTGGAGATCGTGATGGGAAATGCAGTCGTCAAAGGCCCTGCGACGTTTTCAGCGTGTGATTCAAATGGATGATATCCCTGTGCTCACCATCAACACCATGCTCCGCGAGGTCGAAGCTCGCCACCTCCGACCCTGGCTGTGTCACGGTAGGGGGCACAAACTGTTCCACCTTCCTGTAGTATTTCTTGAGCAGCTCCCAGTTCCAACCCACGTTTCCGAGTTCTTCGAAGGCTGGATGTGGTGCATAAGAAGCAATTAAGACGGCAGGACAGAGCGGAACGCACCATCGATATCGCTCTTCGCCGGGAGGTGGAACTGGAAGAAATTGATGGCGGAGCTGCCGCCGAGGCCCTTCCCGCTGCATTCGAATGAGTAGTGCGAAAAGCGGATATCAACGGAGAGCCCACCGAGCCCAATATAGTGATCTGCCTCCTAGACGGTCCTGCGGGATCTGCGGTTCATAGGTCGATACGGAGAGTTCAGGGCCCGAGTTGCACACAAAAAGCACCGACAGTCTGGTGTCCCCAATCATACTCGGGTTTGCGAAAGTGGCTGCCGAAGGATGCTGGGGTCACTGGAGAATGTGCTAAGTGACAGTGACGAATATGATGTAGATGCGAACGCACGTATGGCTGGATCGTCGATGTTGGCGGGACCTGCCTCGAGTACCAAGACGGTCATAGCCGGGTCCTCGGACAGACGTGCAGCTACGACCAGACCGGCCGTCTGGATAGAAAGTCAATGCGATGGACCTGTACAACGGAAGATGCTTGTTGACATACGCCACCTCCTGTTCAATGAATGTGGCGTGAGTTGTTGGCCAGTTCACCGGCAGGGAGAAAAACAACCAACACACCTACGATGATATAGTCGAACACCTCGTTAGAGATTTGGTCCACAGTCGCGGACATTGTGCATATACCGTCAAGGCGAAGCTGGATGCGGAAAGATCGACGGGCTGCCTAACGAGTAAGTATGATCCTGATTCCTGACCGCCTATTGTTGGTCAGGTGAGTTCGTGAGCTACATCAACAGCGGGGCGCGCAGGAAAGGCCGCGGAGACCTCCCCGAAGTTTCAGACCGAACGGGAATAGTATTTTGTTCAAGGGGTGGAACCGTGGATTCTGGAAGACAGACCAAGGCGGCCTGAGAGAACCTAACCAACTTCATCGCGGGGCCTGACAAACGTCTGACGAGGTTCGAAGTCGATAATCAAAGAGTCAGTGCCGGTGTTGTTCACCCATTGAGGCGATAAATAAACAGATGCGCCCGCAGTTCGAACGAGGATGTAGACCGTAGATTGGGCGTAGATGATGTCCTCGGAAGACGTTGCGATGGTTGTTTCTGCCGGGCGCTGGTGCAGGCCGGGCCGGGCCGGTGCACCCCATATTCGGGGACAGCTCGAGGCCTGTGTGATTTCTTTACACTACCGGCTCAGCCAATGAAGCAAAAACGGTGGTATGTATTGGGTTTATATGGGTTATCATGGTGTGATGCGTACAACTATCATACAACTATCGCAAGTCTGACCGGGCGACACCGACGCTTCACTTGCGTCCAACGACATCCGCCCACCACCACCGTACGCGATCCATCATCTTGGGAACGCGCGACGTCGTCATCATGCCGTCGCAAAGATCTCCGATCGAGTCGCCTTCCTCGCGGCGCAAAGCGCTGGAAGAGACGACGTTGCTCGGGGCGGGAGTGGCCTGACGAGAAGATTTGGGCTGGGGAGCCGGTTTGGTGAAGGTGCGGGAGAAGAAATTGCGGACAGAGGAGAGTGCAGAGGGCGAGGGCGAGGGCGAAGGCGAAGGCGAAGGCGAAGGAGCCTTCGCTTGCAGAAGAGTAGAGGTGAACGTGAAGGCGGTCCAGGGGTCTTCGCCATGGGCGTATGGTGTGCCGTAGGGGAAGGGGATGGCGGCGCGCTCTGAGGTGTTGGGACGCGAGCGGGGTGGGGGTGGTTTCTTCCAGGCTGAGGGACCGCTGTGCGCGGACATCGCCTTCCAGTCACTACGCGGAGCCATCGTCAGCCTGAGAAAGCGAAGAAGAAAACGCAAACGAACGTACATGGTAGAGAAAAACGGGTGAGCCTTGAGTTCCTCGACAGAGGGACGCTGGGCGGGATCCTTGGCGAGCATGCGCGCGAGGAGGTCCCGCGCGTCGACGAACTGGTCGCAGTGAAGCTCCTCCTGGGTGAAGTGGAGCGGCTCGTTGATGACCGCGTCGCCAATCGACTTGATGTCGACGGAGTTGAACGGGGTCTGGTGCGTCTCCAAATCAGCTCGAGCTCTAGCGAGCGGAAAAAGAGCACGTACCCTGCCGAATAGCATGTAGAAGAGTGTGATACCTGCAGACCAGATATCGGCGCCGTAGGAGTAGGCCTGGCTCATATGGAGCTCCGGGGCGAAGTATTGCGGTGTCCCACAGCGTTGGTGAGAGAACCCGGGTGGCGTCGTGCCCTCCGGGTAAGGAATAGTAGGAAGGACCTTGGGCGCACGGGGGTCCGAGTGGTGGACATCGTAAGGGATGTATTTGAAGTCGCGGGTGAGGCCGAAGTCGGCGAGGACGATGTGTCCCTTGTTGTCGATGAGCAGATTGTCGGGCTTGATATCGCGGTGGACGAGGCCCTTGGTGTGGAGCTCGCCGAGGAGGACGAACTGAAAAGTGCGTTGATCAACCAACCGAAGCCAGACCAAGGGGAAGAGTGTGACATACTAGCTCGGCCATCCAAACGCGTGCGGAGCCCACCGGGATTGGGTTACCGAATGTAACCTTGTGCTTAACGTCGCCATACTGGACGAATTGCTATACCCGTTCGTCAGCGCAGCCCCGTTCTCGATCTGATGGGAAGAACGTACCATGGCTAGGTAGTAATTGACGGAGTCGTGCCAGCTCGCGTAGAGCTGCACGAAACCGTGCATGTTCTCGATCTCACGCATCGCGTGGTGTTCGTCCTGGACGAAGCGAAAGGGGGACTTGTTCTTGGGCATGATCTTGAGGGCCAGTTCGACGGCCGACACCTTGTGGGTTGCGCGGTAGACCATACCGAACGCGCCTTGGCCGAGCTTCTCGTGGATGTCGAAGTCGGTGATGCTGAGGAGGCGGGTGGCGGGTGCTGGGGTAAGGGGAGATGCGCATGCGGAAGCAGAATCCGGGGCCGAGGCAGGAGAGGGTACGAAGCACTGAGAAGGAGAGAACGCCGATTTGTCGAAAGCGGGGGAGGACGGGGGAGTGGTGATGCCTGTCTCCGCAGGGCTTAGGACGGGCGAAAGAAGCGAAGGGATTCTGGTAGTGGCTGTCGTCGCTGATGATTGCGGGAGTGCAGGAGCCAGGAGCAAAGACCGCCTTGTGATGCGTTCTTGACGACGCTCTTCACGACATTGGAGATGCTGGTGAATGCGTGAGTGGATATATGCGTCGGGAAAAAAGTGCGCAACATACGAAATAGTAGAGTTCGGTCTTGCGAGAAAGCCTCTTGTAGGCGTGGATGTCCAGGATGGCGGGGTCATGCGGATTAAGGATGTACACTGGGGAAGTACTGGGAGCCGCCTCCTGCAATCGGTGGTTAGCAAGATGAAACAAAACGTAGATGGTAGAAACGCACTTGGATAATCAAGGAAGTTGGGCGGGAAAGGATAACTTGAAGGGCCATGTTGATGCGATATAGCTTTGAACGGCGGGGTGTTGAGCTTGAAGGCGACTGGGCACTTGGATGCGACGAGATCAACGACCTCCCCCCTCATTCCACTCCGATATTTATACCTGCAGACATTGGGTGTCAGACTGGCCCGGAGATTCTGCGCGAAGAAGAGAAACACGCACAGTCCAGTCCGGGCTGCATGTCGCATTTCGTTTTGGACTGTTCGTGTTTGTGATGTCGGTCTGAACTGAAATTCGAGGGAGACGCGGTCGTGAAAAGTCCATTGAGACAGCGATGAGAAAAGCCGGAATTGTGGGATATCCGACGTGTATGCTGGGATCCAACCAAGCACAGGGGAACTGGAAGTCGATCGAGTTCATATTGTTGGGTCGATGATGTCGTGAGAAATCCGACAATGGACGCTGTCTGGCATTGGCGCCCGCCGGCGGTTGCCGGCAGTCCCAAAGCCGTCAATCTTTCCGCTCCAGAGTCCAAGCTTGGTTCAAGCTCCAAGGCGGGTTTCTCTCCGGGTTCTATAGGAACTCTCATCATCCCCTCAATAACCCCTTGAGGATTAGCTCGCTTACTTGTCCCCATGACTGCGTGGATACTCAATGGTCTGCACCAACTTGGTCTGCACTCACCGCGGAACATAGACGTAGGGCGCCACACTATCCACACACCCGACCCCCAAGTGGTATAAACAAAGGTACGATCTACTTTTTTGTGCTGTCGGATAGGACAGAATAATTACCCATGACCCAAGTACGATCTCGTGTAGCCTCTCCAACGTAAACGCGGACGTTTGATCGCATTCTTGGGTCATGCAAAGTCCAAAGCCTCGTACTTAAGCCAACCACTGGCGCTTTGCCCACTTCTCCATCGTGATCATGGACGCCATCGCCGAACTCAGATCCCTAGTACAAATCCTCACATCCTCCATCGACACCATCGAGGACACCCTTAGGGACAGCGGCTTCGATTTTCCTTCGCCCCACACACCGTTCACCGAGGAGTCTGAAGTCGCACGTCATGTTCCCGCCGTGATGGATGCGGTGGCAAACATGACAGCCGCCGCAACTCAGCTGGCATCCTACGTTCGGCCTCCAACAATGACCATCGTCAACCTGTCTTTAATGGTGCGCGGGGTATTCGTTGCGGGAGCGTACATCACTGACGTTACTCCTCTACAGCATGCTGTCTCCGCCGCGTTGAACGTCATCGCGGAAGCGCACGTCCCTGAAGTCATGCGGGACTCCGGGTCCAAGGTAGGCTTTTGTGCATTGTCGTGTTCTTGCCAGGCCACTCATGGCGCTCTTCAGGGAATGCACGTAATCGATCTCGCTCGTCCAAGTGGCATGGATCCTCTGAAACTCGGTATTTCCCAACCTTCTTTTTGCACTGTCCTCCGAGTCCCTGACAACCGACATTCGATGCAGCGCGCCTGTTGCGTCTGGCCGCCACAAAACATGTTTTCGTCGAAGTGTCTCCCGACGTCTTCGCCCACAACAGGGCGTCTAGTCTTCTTGACACCGGAAAGTCCGTGGATGTGATACTCTCCAAGTATGAGTAATCCTTTCGTCTTGTTCTGCTCGTCGTGACTTACTACATATTGTGATAGCCCCATTGATAAGCATACGGGCGTGCAAGGCTTGTCTGCGTGGGCTGGCTCCATGTGCGCCTTCTTGTGCCTTTGTGGTTTACGTTTGACTCATTCCGAGAGTGTTTAGGGGCGACGAGTTCATGAAGACACTGTCCTACCTCGCCGAAGCGGTTTTGGACCCAGTGTCGGGGCACTCAACCGACATGTACGACGTCGCGTTCAACAGAGCGTTCAACACCAAGGATTTCTTTTTCGGCTGGTACGAGCTCCCGGAGAACAGGTACAGGCTCTCGCGGTTCGGATACGCGATGGACGCCACGGCGAAGATGATGGTGTCCAAGGCAATCGTCGATGGTCAGTCCCACTTGCTGCCTCAAGATGATAGACCGAGCTAAATATTGACGCGACGGTAAAACAGGACTGGATTGGCGTGGACTCGGAGAAGGCGCGGTCGTCGTAGATGTCGGGAGCGGCGTTGGTGCGCAAGCCTTAATCCTGGCGAAGGAATGTCCCAATCTCCGCATCGTTCTTCAGGACCGCGGTCCCCCTCTTGAAGACGCGAAGAACGTGAGCGTTGAAGCCTCTCTGACACCTATTGACTGACTAGATCATCGGCACAGTATTGGAAGGGGGAGCTTCCCGGCGCATTGGATACCGGGAGAGTAACATTACAAGGTCAGTGTGGTGGCGAAATTTCTCCTTACGACCCCTCACCAATAACGCTGGTCTGTGACAGAACACGACTTCAGAACCCCACAGCCGGTCAAGAATGCCAGCGTCTTTCTCATGCGCAGGATTATGCACGACTACTCCGACGACATCTGTATCGACATCCTCCGTCACTTGCGCGACGCCGCCTCTCCCTCCACCCGGCTCGTCATCGTCGACAATGTGACCCCCTACGCCTGTGCCACGGAGGAGGCGAACATCAAACAAGCCGTGAATGGCAGCTCTAGCAAGACAACGCCAGCGCCGCTCTTAGCCAACAGGGGCGATGTGAATCTCACGGTATATCTGATGGACATCCTGGTAGGTTCAATGACGCCTGTATTCCCAGCTACCCCGCTGATTCGGCGCGCAGATGATGGGCCTTATCGGCGGCCTCGAGAGAACGGAGGCACAGTTCCGAGACATCCTGGAAAAGAGCGGATGGAAGCTGGAGCGGGTGTACAAAGGGAGCTCTCCTTTCTCGATGAGCCACCACAAAGTCATTGCTATCCCTGCCTGACTCGTTCTCAACTCGCAGTCCAATAATATAAGTATACGATTAAGGTTAACGTTGTGCGTAGGCGTTGCCATGGCGCGCGTCAGTGGCTGTTAAGTACGTGGATCAAACTGGTTAAGTGCTTAGTAAGCTAGTACAATGACAGTACCGTGACATACGAGTCTAACGATGGGGGTCTCGCCGTCTCGTCGGTCTCGCACAACTTCGACCGCTCTCGCATCAAGTTGGATGCATGTATGTAGACGAATTTCAGAAATCGTTTCACTTGAAGCAATGAAACTGAAGAGTTTCCTCATGCAGGTCTGCTACTAGTAGTACTACTAGTAGTACGTCTGCCAAGGTCTGCCAGTGTCGTCTGCCCAGGCCCAGCCTTACTCCGTCGCTGTGCCAGCTCCTGGCCAGCTCACGACATTCTATGACTATCCGCTACGCTCCAAGGCGGTTCTCGCTTCGGGTCGTATACAGCAACTTCTTAACCCTCCAATAAACCCTTGAGGATTAGCCCGCCTTGGGCGGACGTGCTTGCCTTCACGATGCGTGAAAATTCAATGGTCGGCAACAAGTTTGTACCCAGCTTACCGCGGAGCATAGATGTTGGGCGCCACACGATCCACACTACCGGTCCCCAAGATAGTATATCTATTCAAAGGTAAGAACAGCTTCTTTTGACCGCGCAGCGCGTACTACATGGCTCCAGCGCACCACTCTGTCACCGCGCGCGGCAGCTCTGAGCTGACGATGCATTGCCGCTTTCAACGTAAACGCGGACGTTGTGATCGCATTCTTGGGTCATGCAAGTCAAAAGCCTCATACTTAAGCCAACCACTGGCACTTTGCCCCCTTCCTCATCGTAATCATGGATGCCATCGCCGAACTCAGATCCCTGGTACAAATTCTTACATCCTCCATCGATACCATCGAGGACACCCTTCGGGACAGCGGCCTTGATTTTCCTTCGCCTCATACACCGTTCACCGATGAGTCTGAAGCCGCACGCCATGTTCCCGCCGTAATGGATGCGGTGGCGAACATGACATCCGCCGCAACTCAGCTGGCCTCTTACGTTCGGCCTCCGACCATGACCATCGTCAACATGTCCTTGATAGTAAGCGCACCTCGCTACTATTGGACTACGTTCCGACTGACTTGTTTTTGAAGCATGCGGTCCCGGCCGCTTTGAACGTTATCGTGGAAGCGCACGTCCCTGAAGTTATGCGTGATTCCGGTTCCAAGGTAGGTATTGTCTTCTCGTGCTCATACCAAGATGCTCACGATTCCCTGTGTTAGGGAATGCACGTAAATGACCTTACTCGTCCCAGCGGAATGGATCCACTGAAGCTCGGTATGTCGCCCGTGTAGTCCTGTCCCGAGTCTGCTCTGAGAAATGGCCGCGGCTCCAGCACGCCTCCTACGTCTTGCTGCGACAAACCACATTTTTGTCGAAGTATCCCCCAACGTCTTCGCCCACAACAGGGCGTCCAGTCTTCTTGACACCGGCAAGTCCATCGAACAGATCCTCGCGAAGTAGGCACATCTCCCGTTTGTCCGTTACTACTCCACCTGACGTATCCCCCGTGTCGACAGTCCCGTCGATAAACACACCGGCGCGCGTGGCATGTCTGCGTGGGTAGGCACCATGTACGCTACAATTTGAGCTCTTGGCATTCAAACGGACAATATAGCTCATCCTTCGTACAGGGCCGACGAGTCCATGAAAACTTTGTCCTACCTCTCAGAGGCAGTCCTGGACCCTGTATCCGGGCACTCGAACAACTTGTACGACCTCGCGCTGCACAGAGCTTTCAATACCAAAGATTTCCTCTTCGGCTGGTTAGAGCTCCCCGAGAACAAGTACAGGTTGTCTCGGTTTGGCTACACGATGGACGCCACCGCCAGGATGACCGTGTCCAACGCTATCGTTGATGGTCAGTCCAATTTACTGCAGTTGTCTAGCAGTGTATTGACGCGGTGATGGAATAGGACTCGATTGGCATGGGCTCGGAGAAGGTGCGGTCGTCGTAGACGTGGGGAGCGGCGTCGGCGCGCAAGCCTTGATCCTGGCGAACGAATGTCCCAATCTACGCTTCGTCCTGCAGGACCGCGGACCCCCACTTGGAGATGCAAAAAAGGTGAGGGTCAAAATAGTGCCTCTAGAAATTTCCATGTTGACGGAATCGTCGGCATAGTATTGGGACGAAGAGCTTCCCGGCGCGCTGGACACCGGACGAGTGGTATTGCAAGGTCAGTGCGGCGGAGCCCGTAGTTCGTGTTGGTGGTACTCACAACGATCTCCGCCAACAGAACACGATTTCAGAGCCCCACAGCCCGTGCAGAACGCCAGCGTCTTTCTCATGCGTAGGATTATGCACGACTACTCCGACGACATCTGCATCAACATCCTCCGCCACTTGCGCAACGCCGCCTCTCCCTCCACCCGGCTCGTTATCGTGGACAATGTCGCCCCTTTTGCTTGTGCGGACGACTCGAACATCGAACAAGGCCTGGACGGCACCTCAGGGAAGACGACGCCGGCGCCGCTCTTGGCCAACGGTGGCAACGTGAATCTTGCGATCTATCTCATAGACATCCTGGTAGGTTCACCGACGCATACATTCTCAGTTACCTCGGTGCTGATTCGGCGTGCAGATGATGGGTATACTCGGTGGCCTCGAGAGAACCGAGGCTCAGTTCCGAGATATCCTGGAAAAGAGCGGATGGAAGCTAGAGCGGGTGCACAAAGGGGGCGCTCCGTTCTCGATAAGCCAACACAAAGTCATCGCTGTCCCTGCCTGAGGCCTGACTTGTTCTCAACTCGCAGTCCAAGAATGTAAGTGGACGATAAAGGCTGTTTGTATGATTAAATAAGTACAATGCGTGTACGTATGAATGCACGATTAGCATAGACTGTCTTACGAAGCTCTATGAGTCGTACACGGGCGGTGCACACAGCCGCTCTGCTCGTATAAGTGAAATCACCCTTCTTAAATTTTCGACATCTCAGCTTTGAGGTCCTAATGCCTGCGGCCTGCAGACGCAGAATTATGAACATGCGCGCGTGTAGCTATAAGTAGGTACAGATACATCTTATGTACATTAAAGCTGCGTGCTCCACTTATTTAAACGGATGAAAATGAAAACTTACTCATAACTCACTATGCACTATGGATCGTACACGGGCGGTGCGTCTAGCCTCTCTGCTCGTATGAGCGAAATCACCCTTCTCAAATTCTCGACATCGCCCCGCAGGCGCGCGGCCTCCGACTCGTCCTGCCCCGGATCCGTGCTCGAGCTCACGGCTGGCCCTCCCACGGCGCGAAGTGGCCTACCGTCGGGGTTGTCGCCAAAGTTGTCGATGCGGCGGAGGTCCGAAAGCTGCTTTGAGGTTAGGGCAGCGAAAGGGGCCATGACCGTGACGGAATCTGTCGGCAGATACGACGCTTGCGGAGGCTCGGAGGGTGCGTCTGTCTCTCTCCGAAGCTCGTCGACAGCAGTTTCGTGGTCGCGGAATGGCGAGACGCCGAGGGCACCGTGCGCGGTGGCTCTGCGTCGGTATCGGCGGCGCCAGAAGAAAAAGGTTCCGGCGCTCAGCAAGACAAGGCCTGCGAGGCCGCCGATGACACCGCCGACGATTGCCCCAACGTGGCTTGAGGCTCCGCTTCCTGGCGACCTTGAATCTCCGGACAAGGATAACGATTGACTGGAATCATGATGTTAGCTCACATCTCGCGGAGGCAGTCTGATGAATAGCCTACCTGACCAGCATGGGGGCGTAGACCGCACCCAAAGCAGCGCTAGATACGACGCTTCAGTCCCAAGGACGCGATTGTTTTATTTAATGTGGATCTCACCTGCCGGCTCTCGTGATCACGGTTCCGTTGTCGGCAACGTACTCGTGAGGAAGTATCACGGTGTCATCAGCAGTCACCAAGTTATGCAGTGCGGATACGATGTCCGTTTGCGCCTGTCCGTTTCCAAGCATGGCCGCAACGAACATGTTCCAACCTGTTGCACGTCATGTGTCATTGACGGGAAGACGACGACGGGAAATGTGTGTACTTACTGGCATAGGCGTTTCCAGGATTGGAGCTGTCGATTGGGAACCCGTATTTATCATTCGACGTCGTCACCAGTTGTCGGACGAGTTTCGCCTGCGCTGAGAATACCTGTAGAAAGAGAGATGGGCACATGTAGTCATGCAAGGTCATCGCAGTCGCTACATACAGACGTATTCACGAGGCCCGTGTTCAGCCATCGGTCCGCGAAGAGGTTGTATCCAAGCGAGAATCCATCGGAAGAGTTGTAGGCTATCTGTATCCAGCCATCGTCCTTGTCTAGCGCGGCGCTTTCCCACTGCCCGTATAGGGACTTGGCTAAATTCTGCGCGGGGGTCGTCAGTGAGACAACCAGGGTAATGCCCACAGGTGAACTTACAGCGTACTTCCCGGCGGCGGCAGGTTGGTTGAGCGCTGCGCTCACTCCCGACATGGCCTGGACAGCGATGATCCCTTTAATCGCAAGGTTGGTCTGGCCGTTCTGCGACAGACCATCGGGGGACTTCCTAAGAGAAAGGTAATGGCGTCAGTCGTGTCTCTGCTAGATATGATGGAGGGATGTACGCGTTTTGGGGGTCCAACGTGTTGTTTCCCAGATAGTCCGCCCAGCTGGTTAAAAGGGGGTACTGCACTCCATCAATACGGGCTTCATATCCGGGCGGTATTGGATAGGACTCACATATCGAGAAACGAGAGAGTTGTCATTGCTCGCGCGAAGATGGGCGTAGGCCATAATAAGCATGTTACCCGTTTCTGAGAGCAAAAAATATCAGATGCATGGTCTAAGGTAGAGGAAATGGCACACACGCTCTATGCCTGTGTCAGCTTGCCCCAGTACGCCGTCTCTAGTCGTGGAAGCCGATGGATACGAGCTACCTGTCGATAGATCAGATAATGGCTCAGTCGAGGGTGCGAAGGGTCGAACCAAGGTCTGATGCCGCGTAGGATATGTCGTATGAAGCCTGTGCGCGGAGCAGCGGCTCCAGGAGATATCCACCGAGAGACGGGTCCACGAACATCAACATGGGAAACGCGCCGTAGAGGATCTCCACTGGGTTCGTGCGGATAGATCTGGATTAGATGGGATGAATAAACCGAAAAACCCAGACGGTTACGGAAACATACCCGGCCGGCGTCCCCATGTCCCGCATGAACATCATGGCGTCAGACGTGTTCCAAGCGCCGTCCGTGCCCCGCGAGATTGTCAGTTGTGTCGCGCCGAGGACCTGCCGTGTCGCCAACGAGACCAAGTCGTCGAAATCTTGGCCGGGTACGGCTGCTTGCGCCGCGCCCAGGATCTTCCTGTCCAGCTGTTGAGCGCGGGCAAGAGCCGCTGGGAAGTCGTCGAAGAAGGCGTCAATCTGCGAGAGAGGCATTTGAAAGCTTCAGATGTCAGCAGGCAGTAGTACGCACGAGGGTTCCAACGTCTTGATATTGCGATGTGTAGTACAAACTACGTTTCTGGTTCTGGCCCGACCCGTTGTTGAATTGGGCGGCGGCGAAATCGTCGGCGTCAAAGGTGTGTCCAATAGCGAATAGAATCGGGCTGCTTCCTGTGCTCGTGATCTCTCCCAGGTTTTGTGCAAAAGCAAACACGGGCCAGCTCAGGCTGCGTGGACGTCAGTCTGGTTAATGAACGTGAAAGGCCTTGCGAGACACACTTGTTTTTAGCTCCGTTGATGGGTCGAAAGGTGTCATCCAAGGCGTTGTCGAGGACACCATTGGTGGTGAAGTACGGCCGTGATACGTTGTCGCCCGCCGTCTTGTACGTTAGGGAGGGGTTCTGTGAGAGTAGCAGTTAAAGTTAGATCCGACAACGAAACAGCAGGCGGCGCTAAATACAAGGTGAACGTACTACTTGAGCTGCATAGTGCACCGTTCCCCACATCGCCATCCCGATGGATTGCTCCTGAAATTCTGTTGGTCGGGTGAGAGCGATGGAGTGGTAAGCGCTGGTCGGCCGGTTCACCGAGGATGTCCAATTGATCTGGATGTTGGACCCGGTATCTATAGAGTTCCACTCTGCGCTCTGTGAGGTGAGTCTGCGCAACGAGAGGTTGAAAGGGAGCGCACCTCCGCTGATGTCTGTATAGACCGATACGTCGTGGCTATGGCCATCGAGGGACCGCACCTCAAACGCGAGGTAAGAGAAGGGGATAGACTGATTGACGGGATTCCCAGGCTGCAGAACGCAATATAGCTCGTTATCAGCGATGCCCGAAGCTGCCCATCAGACGAACGCACCTCGATGGGACTAAGAAACGTCACGTTCATCTCCATGATGTTGTCTGCGGTGAGGGTGAAGATGGTTTGCGTCGGTGTGACCGAAGTGCTCTGTAGTGTCGTGGCAAGTGTGCTCGTGGTGCCGTCGTTCCCCAGCCAGGAGTATGTGTGACCGTCGATTCGAACAAACCCCGCCCATCCTAATATCTGCAGAGAGGGTTGTGAGACGGCAGAAGCGAACGAGACAAGTAAAGCGCACAGTTCCGCCGGTTCCGGCCGGCCATGTCTTCGAGGGTCCAGTGGCGGCCGAGTTGGCCAACCAGGAGGTCAGGTAAGGGGAGCGTACGGCGAGTGGAACCTGTCCAGGGTAGAGATTCGTTTGGGCTGATGATCTCGTCGCGAGGAATGCGATGAAGATACAAGGATAAAAAAAGAAACCCATGGGGAACCGACAGCGAACGTCGAGATCCTGCCAGTGGCTGGACGTCGTCAGCGGGGGTGGGGAGAAGAAAGAAGGCGTGGGGAAGTGTAGTCACGCACCATCTTCCTTTGTATGATGCGGTGGAGCGTTGTAGGCGCACAAGTCCCCAATGAATTGTGGCGATGCTGATGAAACGAGCATACTTGTATATGCCGTACTGTATTCCTTCTCGAGCACTGGTGACAGAACCTGACCATCAGCTGTCCAGGGGAAATGCCTGAGTGCTTGGATCTCTAAGGCGTGTATATGCTCCTTATACTCTGTTTCCTAGGGCACAACGTAGGAAAAGCAATCTGGGGCCGAACAGATGTTCATATCACAAGCCTAGAAAGGCTTCACAGAAAATTTAGTAGCCAACTTGCCGCTGAAGCAAGACTGATCGTTGCTATCCTGGAGTCTTGACCTCGCCAGATGACTTCCGGAATCTGGGCATGCGTTTTTCGGACAGTGTCAAGTGGGTGTTCGATTTAACGTGTAAGGAAGAAGCGATTGCGTCGAAGAACGACAGTGTCAAGACCTTAGACCTGTCCACGGCGGTGAGCGCTTGAGCGCCTGGTGAGGCCTGGTGTGAGCGACGAAAAACGATCCATCACGTGTTGCATTGTAGCTGAGATGGAAACGACGCCAACCCCCCGGGTCAACGAGGCCCTCTCTGGCCCTCTGAGAGTGTCCCTCGAGTCCTTTCGCTGGTTGGCGTTCCTACGTACCATTGTTCCACCATTCCCAGATTCTTCCCGCGACCCGCTTCAAGGCCATCACTTCGTCGAAAACTTTGCTCTGATAGATCCTGATTCAGCATAGATTCTCCCCGCTTCAAACAGTTCACACGAGGAATGCGTCGGGACTGGACAACACGCGGGTGAGGGTGGAGAAGGGACACGGTCGCCTTAGCATTCCGTAGCGAAGGTGCAGTTCTTTCACTCCTGGTACTTGTAAAAAGGCCTACTGAACACTGAATAGTCAAGTCGTTCCGCTTCGCCCCAGGTCCCCACCACACTACATGCTTACCCTCCTTGGGCCCTAGCCTGACCGGTCGACCTACTCATCCGGCTTATTTCCGTTGCAGATCTTTTCCATTCGTTCCTCCTTCGTCACGGCGACGAACCGGAACACACCCCAGTGCCAACATCGACGCTTCCGGCAGTTGTCGGACGATTCCTTGATAATAACAGGCGAGAAAGTGCACAATTGGACGAAGAGCGGGCGTCAAGTCCGTATTTGTGTAACTGACTGACAACGGTACGGGCAAAGTGAAAGCTTGGATGAACACGGGTCAAAAGCATGGCGGCTATTGGACGCCTCGGGCCAGCTCAGGCCTCACACGCGCCCTTCTGCAAAGGAACAAAAGCCTTGAGGCGTTCTTTGTTCTTTTTCTCCTATAAGATGATGGTCTAGCCACCACCCCCACGATCTCCCCTCCCAACCCGGCCCCCGCGAGCGACACTGCCCCCACCGTCTTTTTCTCCGCACCGACGCTCTTTCTCGTTATACCAGCTCGTACGATACCACGCCATTAGACCTCCGCCATGGTCCTTCTTTCGTCTGCGCTCTCTCTCGCCTCGTTCTCCCTCTCGGCAGCTGCCCTGGCCATAAACGCCTCGCTCTCTCTCGGGACTAACACCTCTGCCGTCGCACCCAGCAAATTCAAGCTCGTGCACAAACACCAGGGCAATGACTTTCTCGACGAAAGGTGCGTGCGCGTCTCCCCCCTTCGAAGCCCCGCTCATCCTCTGTCCAGCAAATGGTCCTACTTCACCGGCGCGGATCCCACCAACGGCAAGGTCCAATACCTCTCCAAGGCCGACGCCGTCTCCAACAAACTCGCCACGGTCCAGTCCGACGGCACCGTCGAGTTCAACGTGCAGCAAGGCGACCTGCCTCGTGGCCAGAACCGCAAATCGTGTGTATCAGTGATCGCCCTCTCCACGCGTTCGACGCCTGACAACACATCCCGCAGCGTTCGCATCGGGTCCGTGCAGCCGTGGTCCAAGGGCCTGATCATCGCCGACTTCAAGGCCATGCCGTACGGCTGCGGCGTGTGGCCCGCCTTCTGGACCGTCGGGCCCAACTGGCCCAACGGCGGCGAGCTCGACATCATCGAGGGCATCAACACCCGTCACTTCGTGCGTGGCCCTCCGTGTTCCGTGCTCCTCTCCCCTCCCTGACGACCTCCGCAGAATCAGCTAACGCTGCACTCCGGCGAGGGCAGCAACTGCACGGTCGACACCAACCCTGGCCTCGTGAACGGCGTCCCGCCGTTCCTCGCACAGCCAGGCAACCTCGACTGCCGCTCGACGCCGGACGCGAACACCGGCTGCGGCTTCATCGACGACGACCCCAACGCGTACGGCTCCGGCTTCAACTCCGTCGACGGCCGCGTCTTCGCCGTCCTCCGCGACGATCGCGGCATCCTCATCTGGTCCTTCCAGCGCTCCGCCGTGCCCGCCGACATCGTCGCCGGTGCGCCCGACCCCAACCTGTGGTCGTCCCCGCGCGCGTACTTCTCCAGCCAGACCTGCGACATCGACGAGCACGTGCAGCCGCAGACGATCGTGCTCAACACGGACGTGATGGGCGACTTTGCCCAGAGCGGGCTGCAGGACTCCGGGTGCTCGACGGACGTGGCCGGCGTCGTGGCGGACGGGACCAATTACGCGAGTGAGTGGGCTTTTCTTGGTTTGCGATTCGGGCTGAGCTGACGCGCGTGGATAGATGCGACTTGGATCGTGAATTATATCTCCCTGTGGGAGTAGACGGGACCTCTGAGGGGGACATCTTGAGCTGAAGTGTATTATTTCTGTTGTATACGCGCGTTGAGCGCGGACTGCCCGGACGCGGTTTTCGATACTTGTGTATTAGAGCGAGGTTAATTGACGTCCATCGGACACTGTAATGAACTCCCACCTCTCATTGGAGTTGCGAAAGAGTGCCATCGCCATCTGGGGAACCCGCTGTTGGGAGAGCTGAGCGTTGCGTAGAACCCATCGCATCATCGTGGTACGTAGAACACCTCTTCCATGCGACGATGAGCCCGAGATCTGTGCAGGGAGCGAACGGGAACGTACCGATCACGGCCATCGCAAGATCATCCAAACGACCCACCGCCTCCGCTCCCGCTCGTCCTCGTCCTCCGCTCTCCGCACGTCCCACTCCCTCCTCCCCTCGCCCTTCACCTCCCGTTCCACCGCGCTCTCCACCACCATCCCAGCCTCCCTCACCGCTCTCACGAACGCCTCGATCGTGTACCGTCCCGTGTGCAGCCCCGCGACGAGGTGCGCGCGCGCGCGGTCTGTTCTCGCCAGCGTGCGCGCGAGGGTGTCGATCAGCTTCAGATGGAGATCCGGGTTCCAGAGCGTGTCCGCGGCGACGATCGTGTCGAAGCCAGCGGCGTCCGGGGAGAGCAGCGCACTCGGATCGGTGCCCCAGGCGTGCGGGACGACGCTGCAGCGCGCTTGCGCGCCGTTCCGCGCGACGTTCGCCTCGAGGGCGCGCATGAGCTCGGCGTCGGGGTAGTCGCTCGTCGTGACGTGCACATGCTCGTATGTCTTCGCGATCAGGATCCCCGGGAGCCCCGCGCCTGCGCCGAGCTCGAGGACGCGGTGGTGGCCGCCCCGGAGCTGCAACTCGGGGAGATGGTCCGCGATGTAGAGGGCGGAGACCCAGATGGAAGAGGCGTGGAGGGCCCAGTTCTCGGCTGCTGTATCGGGTGTCGCGAGTGTGATGGTGGGTGCTCCGGAGGGCGAGATGTAGGTGAATTGGAGGCCGGCGGAGGAGTGCGTGATGGGTGCGTAGTCGTACAATGTTTCTAGAGAGCTGGAGAGGATGTCTTCGGGTTCCGACATCGAGGCTGTTCTCTGTGGCTGTTCCAGTACGGTATACGGGAGAGAAATAGTGAAGATATGGCCCCGGTGAACTCGTGTTCTCGAAGCTTGAAGCTTGAAGCTGAAGAAGATTCAGAAGATGCGAATTGTTTCGTTTCACGATCACGTGGTATTCTTCCCTGCTGTAGGCGCTTGATTCAACTTTGATATTATTTAATCCTCGAAACTCTTGAACGCGGTTGAACAACGACGACCATCTCCTGTTACTTAGGACGTAAAAGAGGAGACTTACCCCAAGTCTTGCCCAACTCCCCCTCATTCTGCCATCCGTTTTCTGCTCTAGTGCTACCACGGTAGACCGGTAACCGTCTGCCTACTAAAAAACAAGAAAGTGAACAATCTGCCGTAGGCAGACCGGGAGAATTGAGTTTGAATACATAGGGAGTACAGACTTACTCCGCAGATCCCTTAAAAGGAAACCGCCCCGCGATCTTGCGAGCCCGATCGTGTGAGCCGCGTGGCCGCGTGCCTGCAGCTGTACCCGCGTCGATGCGGAGAATTACCATTATGTGTTGAACTGTACCGTCCCCTTCGTGGTCTGCCACACATGTCAGGATCCAAGTCAGCACGTTTCGATCTCCCGGCCTCTCAGAAGCTCCGTCTGCAAGCAATATACGACTTGGAAACCTCGGCTTTGCAAAATGCGGCCAAGGAACTACTTGGATCACACCTCGACTTACTTGATGTTTTCTTAGGCGAGCTCTCACCAAACGACCTCGCTATCTCGCTGCGCGCATGCATGCTTCTTTTTGTCGTCACAAATGGAGCAAAGGTCCCACGGCCAATGCAGCTGGAAGCAGTCTTGCCAGTCATGGCATCTCGGGACTCTCTCGTCAATGCTGGCACAGGCTCAGGAAAAACCATCTGCATGGTGCTCCCCGTTCTTCTGGACCCCATCGGAATCACCATGGTCATATCTCCGTTAAAGAGGTTACAACAAAACCAGGTATGTGATACTAACCGTGCTGAAACCGGCCAACAGTTTGCGCGCGGGACGCTTGCTCACCGCTCGGGATAGGTCGACGAATTCTGTTCGTACGGAGTGAGGGCAATCAACGTCAACTCTGACACCCCGAACGACCCTTCGCTGTGGAAGGTACGTGCTTTATTTGGGCTCCGCGCGCGCATATATTCACTTGCCGAGCCAGATGCTCACATCTGGTGAATACTCCGTCTTGATTGTCGCCCCGGAATCTCTAGATATGACAAGCTACGACGACCATGGATGTCCGCGCGTTGGAAAACAGCTGAGCAGTAACTCGCAGTTCGCCAAACGGATCAAGCGCGTCCTAATCGACGAAGGCCACTTCATCTACACGGCTGGAGCTGCACTTCACGGCGCGCTGCCTCATAGGCCCTCGTATGGAAAGCTGGGACTGCTTCGCATTCGTCTGGACAAACGAACTCCATTTCAGGCTCTCTCTGGGACGCTCCCTCCGCACATCAAATCACACCTCATCGACGACCTCGCTTTCCGTCCCGACTACAGCACTATCACCTTCTCGAGCAATCGACCGAACCTCACCTTTGCCACGCTCACAGCAGTTGGAAGTCTTAACGATCTCCGTAATCTCGACTTCTTGATCCCTCCGAAGCGCAAAGGCATTGTCTTCTTCGACCAGCGAACTCTTGCGATGCAGGCCACCACGTATCTAAACAATCATCCCCGGCTGCAAACTCGAGCAAAACCTGGACAGGACACGCGACCAATCATGGAATACCACGGCTCCATGTCCCCGGACTATCTTCGGATGGCCTACCAAAGTTTTACCGACCCTGAAGGTGTCGCAATGATTCTGTGTGCGACTGCAGGTGCTGCTACAGTGAGTGTTTTGCTCTCGGAGTTGGATGTATGCGCTCATCATTATCTAGGGCGTAAACTCCCTTGTCGTCGACTGGGAAGTTCAATATGGAGTCTGTAGCAACGTCCCGGATACGTATCAGCGTGCGAGCCGTGCAGGTCGTGATTCGAAGACTCCCGCGATTACCATAACGATCATCGAACCATGGGTCCTCAAAGTCGATCTGTCTAACGCGCCTCTCTCGGTTTCAGCCGATCCTGACGCGCCTTTGAGGCGCCTGGATAAGCACGCAAAAAAACAAGAACGGACCGGGCGTGCATCCATCGAATTCGCTCAGTCACCCCGCTGCCTCAGGGAGCTTTATGCACAATACTTTGATGATCATACAGAAGCCAGTAAGCTACTCTTCGTGTCTTTGTCTGTTCATCTGATCGCGTGCCCGTAGGACACGCATTCTCAAATCTCTGGTGCTGCGATCGTCATCCAGAGTCAGATCCGATCGACTTTTCGGTGTGGTTTGACGGACCGTTCTTCAATAGCGACAGCCTCTCATCAACAAAAGCAAAGAAGCGGGCTCCCTGTCGACGAACCCCCGTGCGCCGAACAGTCGAACGACCCCCGCTACTTAAGCTGCTCTCCTCTTGGCTTTCGCAGGCTTTCGAGACAGACAAATATCGTGGGTTCCGCACGAAGGGCATGATCCTGAGTGACAAGAGCATCAAAATCATTGTACGTCTTGCACCACAGTGCATCTCAATTCAGGCAATTGTCACAGCACTCGAGGAGACGGATGAATGGAGAGAGGAATGGGCAGCACGAATTCTGGCGGTTGTAGACGAGTACGACGAGCGACCATTGTCGGGAGGGGACAATGATGAGGTTGCAC
The DNA here is from genome assembly GCA_012932865.1 of Amylostereum areolatum. Taxonomy (NCBI): domain Eukaryota; kingdom Fungi; phylum Basidiomycota; class Agaricomycetes; order Russulales; family Stereaceae; genus Amylostereum; species Amylostereum areolatum. The sequence continues at coordinate 625,444 of SAXG01000013.1, read as the reverse complement.
CAGAGTCGGAGCTGGAGCTGTCGAGTGACGAGGAGCCGCTAAAAGATGTTCTTAATCGTCGGGCAAATGTGTTTCAGAGCTTGTATAGTGTATAATGGGAAACCTTAGAGAGATTGAGACTTGCTGAGCCGTGGCCAGCTTCGCGCGTGAGGGCATGTGAGCTTGCAAACTCTACTACCAACTGCCGAAAACTCCCCTCCCTGAGGCTCCGGCTTCCAAGTCTAAGCGTCATCCTCCTCGTCACCGAGGCTCAGTCCCAAGGCAGGCAATTCATCATCCTCGTCCTCTAATACCAACGGTTCTGTTCCTGCGCGCATACTTTCGATTCGTTTGTTGAACGCCTTGAGAGTTCCGTTGCATATCTTGGCTTGGCCTTCGGAGAGAACGTCCTTGCGTAGTGTTGTACTTGAAGACTCGTCACGGTCGCTCTTGAAGTCAAGCCATGATTCATCCCGAGCCTTGTTCGCGACCCGCCATGCAAGGTGAGCTGTGCTTGGAGTCGTATGGCTGGAACCTTGGTAGGCTGTACCAAGCATTGCGCAGGTTTCAGACTTGACATGTTCGATGACCGTGATGCATGCGGACGCGTCACCAATAAGCTCCCAGTCAGCGCGAGCACCCTTAGCCCCGATGAGGGTCTACCGAGGGCCTTGTATCATTGATCACTACACTTTGATGAGGGAAAGCTCACCTTGATGAAACGGATACAGTGTTCTGCATTGAGATCGACACCCATTGATGAGCCTAGGTGACCAGACAAATTGATTGTCATATTGTCGCGCGCAAGATTTCTGGCATGCCAACTTTCTAGGTTTCAAGAGCGGCGAAATAAGAGAGAGGACTTACGCGAACTCGGGCGTCCATACATACTTCAACAAAAGGATGAGATATAGAATCTCGGCACAGTAGTTATTACTGCCAGCGCCACGGAAGATCATCGCGAGCTGAGGGAGTATGATCTCCACACGTCCGAAATCGCCATCTGAAATTGCTCGGATGAGCGTTGCAACGTAGAGAAGGTCACGGATAAGCAGTCGGGTGTTGCAATGGACAGGATCATCGTCCGGAGGTGAGACGTCGTCAGTATCAGGATAAGGGGCAGCGTTATCGTACAGGATGTTGTGCGCGTGGTTGAGAAGAGATTCGGCGGTCTGATCCTGGCTTGCTAGCTCGTCCAATGATTGTACACCTGTTTCTCGACGCCATGATTCTAGAATCAGCCCATCGAGGATTTGCATCAGCGCGGACAGAAGGGTGTGATAATCTGGATGCTCCGCAGAGAGGCGGGTCTTCTCCAGCAACACGAAGAAGTACGCAAGGCTTCCTGTTTCCCGCAACGTCCCACGGTGAACATGAAGGAGTGCCCAGATGAGGTTCAGACACATATGGAAAAGCCCAATTGCGATCTGGAATACCTCGCGCCGCGCCCAAGGATCGACATCGCGCACACGGAGCTGTGCGCCACTGCGAAGACGTTGGTTCGTCATGAGGTCGTTGCAAGTAAGGATCATGTTGTGAATGAGTTGATCCTTTTCGGCACGGAGTTGTTTGATGTATACATCCTCTGGGACCTCAAGGTTCGCTTCGGTTGTGGCTTGATTGATCGTATTGACCCGAAGAGGACAGAATGATGTCTTTTGTCCTTTTACAAAAGGCCGAGTCGCCTTGTGTTGCCATAATGGTGTATGCTTGAACTTCTGTAGGCCGTCGCAGTAGCGTAGGAGGACGTCTAGAATGGTAAGAGAGAACTCGTGCTGGGCTTGCTCGAGTTGACGAAGCGACGGTCGAAGATCCTTCGCAAAGTCCAGCGGAGGAGCCGTCTTCATACGTGCAATAACAGGTGCAAGGGCCACAGCAGAAATGTCCACAGGAAGTCCCGATCTAGAGGCGAGAGTGTACACCATGGACAGAGTTCCCGATTGAACCTTTTGCGGTGTTTGTTACAACTTGTCCAAGGTACTTCATTTTCCATTGCCATTACTAGGAAGGACGTCGCTAAACGACGGATTACGACTATGCCCCAGTTCGTAACCGTCTCAACGACGCGACGACGACAGTGCCACAGATCGTCACCATCCCGACGACAGTGCCACAGATCGTCACCGTCTCAACGGCATAGCCACGACGGTGCCACAGTCTTATTCCCGTAGATACTTGATGCGACCGTCGCTCAATGTACATATATTTACTCGACCTCCTTTCTTATAAAAGGAGGCTCATCGAACGAGCCATTCCTCAGCTCGTTCTCTTTGTAAATACAGGACTGTTCTAAATAGAACCTCCTCTTAAAACTACTAAAGAGAGCATAAAGTAACTAAGTCGAAAGCTCGCCTAAGTCTTCTGTGAAGACTTACTGCTTCGCTTATCGACCTCTAACTTTGTATAGCCGAGACGTCTGGATCACCTGATCCCACCTCTCATCCACACGAGTACTGTAGCCTGAGCCGCTTGTCACGTGATAAGGACCGTCCTTAACACTAGAACGAGCTCTCCTCTACACTAGCTCACCCTACAGTTTGGCGCAGAGCATCAAACGAAACACCCACCACGGAGTCAGCGGAACAACCCGCTGAAAAAAGACCATCAGATTTTGAGATCCCTCAACTCCAATCAAACTGCAGTCGAGATTTCCCTAACGGAAACGAAGATCATCGCTGGACATTTGACCCCTATCATCTCCTTTTCTACTACGACGGAACCCTCGTCGCGAAAGAAAGCAAAGGAACATACGCATACCAGTGGAACCCGCCCATATACAGATACAACCTTCCCCCAGCAGCGGAATACTTCAAAGATAGATCCAAAAGAGAAAAGGAAGACGGAAGCTACGACAATTCACATTGGAAGCGCCCAGATTATTCAAGACCTCATATCGGGCCCCTCTCATCAGAAGAACTCTGGAAACACCCGGACGCACAGAAAGTCGAAGAGAAACCTTACACCGGGAATATTAAGGACTACTGGGAATTTGATCCCGATACCGACACAGCCGATACGACAACCGAACCACAGAACCCTCAAACCGAACTCCAGCATCCTCAAGAACCCGCAGCAACTACACAGCCTCCAGAAGAAACCGCGCCAGAACCTAAGAGAACTGTATCAAACCCCCAAATTAAGTCCGATTCTGGAGGAAGTCGAGAAGGCAGCCCACCGAGCGCAACAGAAACGGAAAGACATACAGAAGAATCAACAAGATCTCCATCAGTTAAATCAGACAAAGATATCTTCGAAACTAGAAGAGGAAGACAAGGAAACCTATTCGGAAGATCAGAGAACGTCACAACAATGGGAGACGCTACCACCTCGATACCCAACCCCACCACCACACTTAGCAATGTCCCCCCTGGAGAAACTAATATACCGCTCCAGACGCCTGCAACTCCAACACCAGCCGATCCCGCGAAACCAAGACATAAGGCTCGATTCCCCATGGGATTCAGTTTAGGTGAACCAATAGGATGGAAGGTACCATCGCCGCAACCATCAACGCATTCCGACCGATCAGCTGATAATGAGAAAGGAAAAAGGTTCAGGACTATGTATTCGGAAGAGGAGCGACCGCAGATCTTCCGGAAGGACCGAGACATCCACCGTGGCATTCACCGCCAGGAGGAACAGGAACAATCGGATCTAAACCCGAAGACAAAGACAAAGGATTCAAACTGAACGCACTAGGAGTATACGACGGAAGAGACCGAGCGAAGGCAGCAAAGTTCATCGAACAATGCGTACTTCGCTTCATAGCATTCCCCAACGCATACAAAACCAACATGCGTAAGATAACCTTTGTACTCTCGCTGTTAAGGACGGTCCTTATCACGTGACAAGCGGCTCAGGCTACAGTACTCGTGTGGATGAGAGGTGGGATCAGGTGATCCAGACGTCTCGGCTATACGAAGTTAGAGGTCGATGAGCGAAGCAGTAAGTCTTCACAGAAGACTTAGGCGAGCTTTCGACTTAGTTACTTTATGCTCTCTTTAGTAGTTTTAAGAGGAGGTTCTATTTAGAACAGTCCTGTATTTACAAAGAGAACGAGCTGGGGAATAGCTCGTTCGTTGAGCCTCCTTTTATAGGAAAGGAGGTCGAGTAAATATATGTACATTCGGCGACGGTTGTATCAAGTATCTACGGAGACGAACTGTGGCACCGTCGAGGCTATGCCGTTGGGACGGTGACGATCTGTGGCACCGTCGAGGCTATGCCGTCGAGACGGTGACGATCTGTGGCAGCGTCGTTGAGACGGTTACGAGCTGGGGCACAGTCGTAATCCGTCGTTTAGCGACGTCCTTCCTAGTAAGGCAATGGAAAATGAAGTACCTTGGACAAGTTGTAACACTCGCATCTCACCGATGGACCTGCCCTTCACTGGGCATCCCTCTTGATAAGCAAAATCGATAAGATACGAGATCGAGGCATAGATCCAGAAATACATCTTCCATGGACGGGATTCCGCGACTATTTCTTAGAAACCTTTGGAGAAATAGATCCCGGAAGAGACGCTAGATTCAACATACAGCGCCTGGAACAAGGCACTATGGAAACTAAAGATTACATCACGATCTTCAGAGACTATGCTATGGAAGCCGGCTACGATCATAAAGCATTGATCGACCAATTCAAGAGAGGACTGCGCAACGATATAGTAGTCGAGATTCTCAAGAGAGATCACATCTCGAACGATATCGACGAATGGTATGAACTCGCACTACGCATCGATAATAACTGGCGAGAAGCTCAAGCATTCCAACGACATTATACAAGACCAATGAACCCGACGAGTGATCTCACCCTCCTATACAAGAAACCGCAGCCGTACGTCCCATTCCGAAGAGGAAACGGAAATAAAGGGAATGTTACTACCGCCAGAGCCGCTCAAACCGGAAACAACAACCGAAGCTTCAGACGCCTTACCCCGCAAGAGCGTACCGAACTCCAGAAGTCAGGATCATGCTTCTATTGCCGGAAGCCAGGACATATCTCCAGGAACTGCCCAGAGAAACGTACCCAAACAACGATCAATGCACGAACGGCGAATCTAACAGAAGAAGAATCCCCGATTGATCAGATCACCAAGCTTGTGAATAAGATGGACAGTGAAACGTTCGCACGCACTGCCAACATGTTCAAAGACAATCAGGGTTTTTGAATCGTCCTTCAACCGCGGCTGTTGAAAGGACACAGACAATGAACTTTTCAAATCGATCTCCTGTGCAGGACACAAGAGATGACGTAAATAGAACAGTGTATATAAGGTCATACCAAGATGGAGCAACGCACGCTCCATCAATTCATATACCTGTTACGTTTCATGGAAAGTTCCGTAAAACCGCCGCAAAGGCACTGCTAGATAGCGGAGCAAGCAGCACCCTGATCCATCCAGATTTCGTACGAAAACACAAGATGAATCTGATCCAATTAAAGAAGCCAATACCGATATACAATGTCGATGGATCTAGGAACACTCTAGGAGAGATCAAACAGAAAGTGTACCTTCCAATGACGATGGAAGGAACCAACGGAGAAATTCACCGCGAAAACTTAGGATTGTTCGTCACAGCCCTGGGAGGAGACGAAGTAATCTTAGGAACCCCTTGGCTCAAGAAACACAATCCTCATATTGATTGGAGAAAGAGACAGATTACACTACAGACATGTCCAGGTACGTGCGTCACTACCAACAGAACAATGATCGTCCAAGGAAAAGACGAACACTCTCTACAATCATTCGAAGAACAGAAGATCAACCATCACGCAACGGTAGAAGAACAAGAAGATCCCGAATCCAACTCCGATCTCGCCGATATCAGGATAGTCAGAACGTTCCATGGAAAAACGGACGTAGAAACAATGCCGATTGCAAAAGAAGCAAACGAACCCGGTATCTGGATAACAGCAAGAGCAACCAAGGCACAAGAACTCGCAGAAAGAGCGGCCATAGGAGAGAAGAAGAAGACACTCGATGAGATGATTCCATCTAGTTACAAACAGTATCAGAAGGTATTCGAAAAGAAAGCGTCGGAACGCTTCCCAATCAGCAGACCTTGGGATCACGCGATAGACCTGACTGAAGGATGGAAACCTCGAAATTGCAAAGTATACCCAATGACGGTACCAGAACGAAAGGAACTGGACACATTCATAGACGAACATTTACGAAAAGGGTACATCCGAGAATCAAAATCAGAGATATCGTCACCCTTCTTCTTTATCAAGAAGAAAGATGGATCTCTCCGACCAGTACAGGACTATCGCTATCTTAACTCGATAACGGTCAAAAACGAATACCCGATACCGCTCATTTCAGATCTCATCGACAAATTAAAAGGCGCTAAAATCTTCTCAAAGCTCGATCTCCGATGGGGATACAACAATGTTCGGATCAAGGAAGGAGATCAATGGAAAGCGGCATTCAAAACAAACAGAGGCCTTTTCGAACCAATGGTGATGTTCTTCGGACTAACCAACTCACCCGCAACATTCCAAGCAATGATGAATGCACTATTCAAAGAATTAATAGACACCGGAAAAGTAGTGGTCTATATGGATGACATACTGATATTTACAGAAACACTCGACGAACATAGAAGACTTATGAAAGAAGCCCTCCAACTTCTAGAACGGAACGATCTATTCCTCAAACCGGAGAAGTGCTTCTTCGAACAACCATCGATCGAGTACCTAGGCGTGATAATCACGCACAACAAGGTACAGATGGATCCGGTCAAAGTCCAAGGGCTAGCCGAATGGCCCACACCGAGGAAAGTAAAAGAAGTCCAATCATTCCTCGGATTTGGAAATTTCTATCGACGCTTCATCAAAGACTATTCCAAGATCGCCAGACCCCTATTCCAGCTCACAAAGAAAGACCACGAATGGAACTGGACGGCCGAATGTGAACGTACTTTCGAAAGACTGAAACAAGAATTCACATCGTCCCCGATCTTGATCATGCCCGATGAAAACAAACCATTCCGCATAGAGAGTGACGCCTCCGACTTTGCGTACGGAGCCATCCTATCGCAGCCAGACGAGATCGAAAGATGGCATCCGGTCGCGTACCTATCCAAATCACTATCTCCCGCGGAACAAAATTACGAGATATACGACAAAGAACTCTTAGGAGTAGTGAAAGCCTTAGAACACTGGCGACACTATCTAGAAGGAGCGAACCACAAAGTCGAAATCTGGACAGATCACAAAAATCTAGAATATTTCACAACAGCTCAGAAACTCAATCGACGACAAGCACGATGGAGCTTGTATCTGTCCCGTTTCGACTACACCCTGGTACACAAACCAGGAAGTACAAACAAAGCAGACGGACTCTCTAGAAGACCAGATCATAAGGAAGATATTCCAGACAACGACGACCGCATCCTACTTCACCCTTCGGTTTTCAGGGCTAGAGCCACCGGAAGAGGAACAGTCGAAGCAGTCGGAGACAAAGAACTTCTCAAAGAACTAAGAAACTTCTCTCACCTAGATGATGAAGTTTGGACGGCGTTAGATACGATCAAAAGATCGGGACCACGCACCCTCGCAAAAGGAATCGAAGACTGGAACTTCGAGAACGATCTGATCATCAGAAAAGGAAAAATCTATGTACCACAGAATCTCGAACTCAGGCGCATGATCCTAAAATCGCATCATGATCTAGAAACGATTGGACATCCAGGCGAAATGAAAACTCTAGAACTAGTACAAAGAAACTTTTGGTGGCCAAAGATGATTTCCTTCGTAAAAGATTATGTTCAAGGATGTCCCGTATGCCAGTCAACGAAGAATGTCACGCATCCGGCGAAACACCCATTACAACCTACGGAAATACCAGAACGACCATGGGAAACAATCACATCAGATTTCATTACAGATCTTCCGATCTCCAACGGATTCGATTCGATCAACGTAGTCGTCGATAGGTTCACCAAAACCGCAGTATTCACACCGTGCCTAAAGACGATCAACGCAGAAGAAACAGCCGACCTTCTGATCGACAACGTTTACTAGACGATTTGGACTATGGAAAAGAATGATATCGGACCGAGGTCCTCAATTCGCATCCAAAGTATTCCAATCCATCTGCGAAAGCCTCGGAGTTATTTCATCGCTCAGTACAGCGTATCATCCCCAAACAGATGGCGAAACAGAAAGAGTGAATCAAGAGTTAGAACAATATCTTCGAGCATTCTGCAACGGAGATCAAACGAATTGGGCGAAACTCCTACCAAAAGCAGAATTTGCACACAACATAAGGCAACATTCAGCTACGAAAGCTTCCCCATTCGAACTCCTACACGGGTATCAACCGGTTTTCAATCCGGCAATACCAACCGATCCGCGAATACCGACGGCCGAAGAAAGAATAAAAAACTTTAAGGACGCATGGGACAACGCGGAAGCAAGTCTGGAAATAGCTGCTAAATTGATGAAAATGCAGCATGATCAAACGTTCACGCTAAGAGATCAACTCAAACAAGGCGACCAAGTATGGTTAGACGGAAAAAACCTTAACACGGTATACCCGAAAACCAAGCTAGCACCGAAACGATTCGGCCCATTCAAAATCGAAAAGGTTATAGGACCGGTAACCTACCGCCTAGAACTACCGACGAAGTGGAAAATACATCCAGTATTCCACGCAGCATTGTTGATTCCATTCAAAGAAACAGAACAATACGGCGAAGCTTACGAAAGACCACCTCCAGAACTAGTAAACGATGAAGAACTCTACGAACTAGAAACAATAGTAGCCTCAAAATTAGACAAACGATATTCAGAACCGCTACATTACTTCGTAAAATGGAAAGGATACCCAGACTCCGGTAACACATGGGAACCAGCATCTAATCTAGAGGGATCAAAAGATGCGATCAGCAGAGTTCCATCGGAATAACCCCAAGGCACCGAAGTTGCCACCACAAGCCAATCAAAGATACCAACACAGAAACCACTGATCGCGACGAAACCGACGCAACGCAGCGAGAACGAAGACCAACAAGACGAAAGAAACGCAAGACGAAAGTGAGACATTAGTGAGACTCAACGGCATTCAGGCGAATGCACTGCCAACAAGAGGGGGATAAAAACCCTACGGGTTCAACAAGACAGATCACCAATGTCCACCACCCCAAACGCAGCCAACACTTCCTCCACCAATCCGATCGTCTCATCTAGCAATGTCGACCACCTCCGCCTCGTCTGCAACCGAGTTCACCACTCTCAACAGGAACGCGCCCTCTGCGGAGACTGCTTCATCGCTCGATCGGCAGCAATCCTTGCAATTAAGTCAGTACCTTCTCCGTCTAGGTCAGGACCAGACGGAAGAACAGACGGAAGAGCAAGGGGTAAGCCGCTTAGAAGCACACAGAAGAACCCTAACTGAAGCACCCGGATTCCTCACAGGTGCTAATGCAATCCCCGTGGCCCGGAGCTACGGAAGTCCCAACGCCCGATTCCCCGATCCTAGAGAACCAGATAGCCCACATGATAGCCGGAGTAGCGATCGAACAGGCCAGGCAGCGGATCGACGACCTCAGGAGGGAGTCGGCCGACGTCCAGGGCATCCTGGAAGACCACAACAAGATGCTCGACGAAGAACTCCACCAGCTGGACTTGAGGTACCTGACGCTCTCGACCGAAATGGAGGAACGAGAGGTCAAGCTCCTTCGACGATTCAGGAAGCTAGCGCAGCGGCTATACTCAACGTCGCAGAACTCCGAAGGTTCCTCACTGAAGTCGGACTCAGAGTTAACTGGCTTAACTGGGAAAGACACACCTTCCGCGCCGCCTACGAAGGAGAAATCCTCCGAAGACGAATGGAAACTACTGGAGTTCCCCATATGTCTTCAAAGGAAGGCCCCGACATCGACCTTATCTTCCATGGACATCACATCTCCCCGGGCTACACTGTTCGACCCGATCCCATCGCATCCGCCCTCACCAGACCCCCGTTCCTTCCTAACGCCCCTCCACGACCCGTCACCGCCCCTACGCCACCAGGATCCTTACCCATCCCCGACATCACCCAGCTTAACCCCGTCCAGCCTCCCATCGTTAGAAACGGATTACCCGGAGAGCAGTTCAGACAGCCCCGGCCAAGAGAGCTATCGGGACAGTCCCTGGTCCTTCCAGAGCCCGGACAATCAACCGGACGACCGGCCAACAGTCCGCGACCGGTACCTAGGACACCTCCTCAGCTGCCCGCCGTGCATAGAACGCCAACTCCATTCCCACTATCTGCTAGCGACACTCCCATGCCTTGGCACGGAAACCACGCCCCTTATCCCTCATTCCCACATCCGCACCCCGACTACGCTCGAAATCCCGTCGCCCAGGATCCCCGAGTCACCGCACAGCGACGTAAACATGATTCTACCGAGCCCAACGGAAGACCAGTCAAGCGGATCAGAGAGTTCAGACTCCCCGATGCATCGGGTGAGGAAGAACTTCAGAGAACTCAAGAGGATAGTCGATCGGATGATGGAGGAGCGCGCTCGCAGGAGACAGGAACTCAACCTAACGGACGAGTCGGACAGTTCAGCGGACGAATCGGACAGCTCGACGGACAGATCGGAGAAGGACGACGAGACGAAGGAAGCAGCCGAGAATCCCTCGGACCCATGGAGCAACGAGCCGACCACGTGGACGCAGGAAGAGTGGGACGTGATTCCCTCGAAGCCGCGGAAACGCTGCTGGAAATGCGGCAAGCGAGGCCATCTCCGCCGAGACTGCCCCCGTCGCAAGAACGCTCCCCCTCACTTCCCCCAATCTCGGTCCTACCATCCCCTTCGACCACAGACTCTTCCCCCTCACCCTCGCCCGGACCGTCCGGATATCAGTTACGGTCCAGGAACACTGATGTCCCACCCCCGCCTCCGACGTACCGACGCTACCGCCCGCGCCCACCGACAGCTCCTGGGATTCCTCACGCGACGCGAGAGCCTGACGCACGAAGCCGCCCAGCACGCCACTGAACAGTGGTTGTACTGGGAGGACGCCATGCTCCGCACTCAGCAAGAACCCCCCTCGCGCTTCAATCACTCCTGGCGCGTCGACGATCTCTTCTGGAAAAAGGAAGATTGGGACTTGCAGGAAGCGGAGGAGTCGAAGGTTCACTGGCCGGAGCCCTGGTAAACGCGCAGACAGACTTTACCCATCATCATGCACTCGGACTTTCCCTCTTCCCCCATCATTACGCCCTCGCATCTATCGCTTACGACACTTCTTGGACTGATCACGGACTGCGCCCTCATTCGTACGCATATTCTCCTCGGACTTCTCTACTATACCAGTTTCTATCGCTATGAGGAAGGCGAACGCTTGATAGTCTCCCCGCGACGCGCTGGACGCATCGCTTACTTACGACTCATGTCTGATTATGTACGAATTTTCACTTACGATTAACGGCAATGATTACATCATTGCCCCTCCACATCGCAAGCATAAAAGGAAAGCCACAAAGACGATAACATGCTCAGACATCGTCTAACAAATCCACTCGCACCACCCAAACCAACCAAATATGTCGTCTACTCTCGCCCCCTCTTCGCGCAACCTCTCCACCACCGACTGCACCCCTCCTACCACTCCTCCTCCTTCGCCCGTCCTCTCGCGCACTCCCACGCCCGACCCACTAGATGAAGAACTCCTTCGTCATCTCAAACGAGTCACGGAACTCCTAAGCCGTCCGGACGTCGCTCGCGCCATGAAGAGGCCGAGAAGCCTAGACGAAGAAGCCATGCAGGAGTCGAAGGGAAGATGCGGCATCAAGGGACTCTTCCGAAAACGCGGGCCTCGGTTCAAGAGCCCGGATCACGCGACGACGGCGAGGATAGGACATCGGTTAGGGGCTACTACGATAGACGAGGAGGACCTGAAAGTAGTAGAGGCGTTGTTAAAGCGATAGAATAGAATTCTATCGCTGAGGTCCGGGCAAAGACATAAAAGAGTGAACATCAGAAAGCGACAAACCCAGAAGCATGATGCAATCAACCCAATCACCCGATCTCGCGATTTTCAATACGCCCACTCCACGCTGGCTCATCGCCGTCATCAGCATCATCGTAGGACTTACGATCCTCACCTTCATCGCATCAACAATATTCCTTCTCCAATGGCGAAGAGCGAGCGATCGACAGCATGTTCAAGACATCCCTCTAGAACCGCTTCGATTCAGGAATCTACGAGACGTAGATTCTAGAGAGGGGGGTAGTGTTACAACTTGTCCAAGGTACTTCATTTTCCATTGCCATTACTAGGAAGGACGTCGCTAAACGACGGATTACGACTATGCCCCAGTTCGTAACCGTCTCAACGACGCGACGACGACAGTGCCACAGATCGTCACCATCCCGATGACAGTGCCACAGATCGTCACCGTCTCAACGGCATAGCCACGACGGTGCCACAGTCTTATTCCCGTAGATACTTGATGCGACCGTCGCTCAATGTACATATATTTACTCGACCTCCTTTCTTATAAAAGGAGGCTCATCGAACGAGCCATTCCTCAGCTCGTTCTCTTTGTAAATACAGGACTGTTCTAAATAGAACCTCCTCTTAAAACTACTAAAGAGAGCATAAAGTAACTAAGTCGAAAGCTCGCCTAAGTCTTCTGTGAAGACTTACTGCTTCGCTTATCGACCTCTAACTTTGTATAGCCGAGACGTCTGGATCACCTGATCCCACCTCTCATCCACACGAGTACTGTAGCCTGAGCCGCTTGTCACGTGATAAGGACCGTCCTTAACAGTGTTAACGATCCCCGTTGCTCGACGAAGATTGACGTACTTAAATTGACGTTGTCGTATCCAAGCATGTGAGGGCCGCGTATAATTGACGAGGCGAGACCCTGCATTTGTGTAGCCAATGACGACAGGAGGAGGCGGACAGACTTATGCGACACGGAAAGCCCGCAACTGTACATGGCATCGATAACCTTGCGTTGTGCGCCGGTTCCCCAGAGGAATAGACCGAAGGGCCCCGCAAATTTGTTGCATCGTGACGAGCGTTGTCGCGCCAGCTGTGCAATGGCCACGGACACGAGCTGAAACAAATAGTAAGAATATGCCATGTGCAACAAATAAACAAAGTGTACCCACTGTATGCGGCAGTTTCAGAGTGTTTTTTTCCTGTGCATTGGACTGTGCTGCACGGGTTAGCACCCTAGTGAGTTTCGGAGCTATACCAGGGATCGGCTGAAGGACGGTTCCACGGTTCCAGCTCCATATGAAATCGGGGGTTATAGCGCTGAGGGACGGAAGACTCAAGAAGTCCCGAACATTCTCCATCTCGCTGTCAATGGGATCCATGATGATATCCAGTGCGCGCGGCTCTATCCAGCTTTCGAGCTTTCGTTTTCCATTCGGATCTGCCATAACAGCGTCGAGGAAGTCCTCGAGGTGAGTGCTGTCGGAGCGATACCATTGTGACCTGTATGAGCTGTAATGTGCGTCGGATGTGTCCGCAAGACGTGCGAGAAGCCGAAGCGGAGGCATTTTGGCTATGCGGAGAATATTCAGAGCAGCCGACAGCTGTGCTTCTTGGCTGAGGTCTTTGAACGGAGAGCAGAGATCTTCAATGCTTTTGGGAGATGCTGGTGGAGGTCTCGGGGGAGATTCAAGACCGGGATTGCCGCGCATATAGTCACCAGCAGAGACTCGCCGAGATAAACCCGGATCGATGGGCATACTGAAAGATAGACGCGGCGAGAAAGTCCTGAGCGGGAGGTCTATAGGGGATTCAAGGGCCAGTGGGTGATTGTCCCCTGCGAATGGAGAGGCACTCCGTCTTGAGCTTGAGCCCGTGTCGAACAGCCTGTAGTTTGCATCCTCTGAGTCGTTCCAGGTCCACCGTGTTGAGTCCGCTGGAGTTGTTGCATCTCTGCGCCTTCGACGGGGGATGAAAGGCATGGTTGGCGATAGCGTTGGTGTAAAGACCGTGTGTCCTGGCGTTCCAGCCCTCGAAGAAATCGTCGAAGGAGTGAAGCTGAACAACAGCTCGGGGGTGCCAGTGCCAGCATAGCCAGTGTTTCCGTGTGAACTTGATCGGAATTCCGAGGGTGTGCCAAATGTGCTAAGGGTGGGGGTGAATAAATTCGTTCCGTCTAAGCCATGGGAAGCAGAGGGGAACGGGATGCTGCTTTGACCAGACGGAGAAGGGATGCCAGAGTTGGGTGCTGAACTGCCTTGAAGAGAGACCAAAATGCCTCCAAAATTTCGCTTTCTTGGATGTTGAGCATGTGTGGGTGTAGTATTTACTTGCCTGTGTGATCTCTTTCGTTTGTTTTGCGGAGGCTCGACGTCTGAGAGGGGGAGCGATGACATTTTGCAGGAGGCGGAGGCGCGTCTGTCGCGTCGCGTCGCGTACAATTCGAGGCACGGGGCTCATATCGGGCTCGCAAGATCGCGGGGCGGTTTCCTTTTAAAGGATCTGCGGAGTAAGTCCGCACTCCCTATCAATTCAAACTCAATTTCTCCAGACTGCCTACGGCAGATTGTTTACTTTCATGTTTTTAGTAGGCAGGCTGGTTACGAGACTACCACCACGGCGTCTTATTCACGTCACGTCTCCGCGTCCTCCAAGGCATTGAGCACACAAGAATGCCCTCCACCGGTCCTGGACCTGAGGTGTGTGTCACTTTTGACGTCCCATAGATTTAGGTAGAATTAATTACGGGATTTTCAGCAGGTACCTAGCGACGACCTGTCCAGGAGTTTGGAGCCAAGTTCCGGAAAACAGGCTGGATACAAAAAACAAACAGCTCGAAAAAGTACCGGTTGTAGACCGCCTTCGAATTGGCCTAGAGGTGCCAGGCTCTCTATATATTCATTCTATCAGACCCCCACACTTCCACCTATACCGAACAATCCGACGCAAGAAACCTCATCCCCGGCTCTGTTGTCACCAGTGCCGCCAGCTCCCAGTATACCAACGTTAGTCGCAGATATACTCGCTAGGTCCACGGTGCCCTCACTTTGAACTTATGCTGAACACTCTTATATAGGACACCCATCAGACCGGCGCATGCTGTCGGTGCCAAGAAGCACAAACAGCTAGGTCCATCCTACCGTACACACGCCGAATTCTTCTACGAAGGAGCCACTGTAGGCATCATCTGCGGGAGAATCGTCTTCAAAGTCGACAAGCAGCTGCTATCGCAGGCATCTCCTGAACTTGCCACCGCATTTCTCGAACCTGGCTTCTCGGCCGTTGGGGAGGGCTTCTCCGTCGACCCTGCTTATACAGTCAAGGTCGATGGCGTGTCTTTCGGGCACCTGATGGCGATCCTATACCATGCCAAGTAATCTGCCTCCTTGCTCTCGATGTGCGATGTTGCTGACTCTCGTCGTGATCTTTAGTGACTGGATGGTCACGCCTCCTTCTTTCAAAGTCTTAGCCTCCGTCCTACGTGTTTCGTTGAATCTGAACTTTCCACGCATACGACAATGGGCATTGAAAACGATCAAAGTGATCTGGGCCCCTGACACCTCAGCCGTCATCCTCAACACACACTCTCACGCCGACGCCATCTTGCTCGCGAGACTCTGCAATATTCCGCAAATCATGAAGCGCGCCCTTTACGAGATTGTGCGCTCGTCACAGTACGACGCCCGCATCGTCTACGTCCAGAATGCGTTGTCAAGTGATGATATGTTCCTCGCCCTGCACCTTCGCTCGCGCCTCTCCGACTCGTGGCTATCCGAGATGCAGGCGCCGCCGGTGCAGATGCTCTGCACACACTGTACCTTTGCCCCAGGAGCGTCTCCCAAAGCGCTCTCCACTTTCTGGACGGAGCGGGTGCAGAAATCGGGGTTGTTGCTCGAGTATCGGCACGATCCGATCTCCGGGATCGACGCCGTAGTGAAGAACCTGAACCTTGCGCAGGAAGGTCTATGCGCGCGATGCTTCGAGAATGTCAAGGAGTGGGTACGCGGAAGGCAGGATGCGTGGTGGACCATGATCGATTCTCCAGCGACCTGATATGTTTCAATGATACTAGAAGATTTCGTCGCATGTTCGTCGGACAGAAATGAGAAAGGGCATGAATCATGTAAGTACAGATGATTGTGGCACTTGTACTACGTTGGTCAAAAATCTGCCCCAGAGATCACCATCCCGACGCTCTCACTGGTCATTGATCAAACTTTCCCATTGCTATAAAGTAATCAATTAGCCATCGGTTCAGATTTGCATCGCTGCGGCAACTTACCTTGTCATACAGAAGGTTCAAACGGGCACCATACATATCCACGAACTTCCCGAAGTTCGAGTTCGATCTAAGGGTTACCGCGACATCAAACGTAGGCTTGTCACTGTTCAATACGTCTACTCGGAAACTGCGGGGAAGGTCAATTGTTGCTCGGTCATAAGGTCGGGCATGGATGACATACAAGTTGATGCAATTCATGCATGGACTTGCAATCGCGAACGCAGGTCCTTGTACGCGCGGATCCTTCAATACCAATGAGCTGGGGCGTGTTCCGAGAAACTGGTCCTCGTGCGCTGTCAGAAGAAACTTGGCGACCCAGCTTTTGAGGTCGTCGGTAGCATCCATCGAATTCCTCGTGTGCTCTACATCGCAGCTGCAGCGAGCTCCTTTGACCGAGACCCCTTGGAAAAGCGCACGAGGCGGCTTAACAATCGGGCGCGTCCCACTCGCTGAATGCTCCACGCAGATGTTTGTACAAGCCGTGTGGAACGTGGTGAGCAAGGCAAAAGGATGCTCGGAGATGTATTGCCTTGGAATTTCCTCAATGGGAAAACGGAGGAAGTTGCGTGCGCAGATCACCATGAGCTCTTTGGTGGCGTCGGCGCCCCGATCGTACGCCTGTTGATAGATGAGAGCGAGCGTGCGTGCGTCTGGGCAGGTGAGCTGCAGATAGTCCTCCAGGATAGCTTCGCGTACGGTGTTCTTCAAAGAGATGGCTGATACGAGCGCCAAGCCACCAACAGAGCCGAACAAGTTGCCGCTTCGCCCGAGTGCGCAATCTTGTTCGCAGTCCTGTAACATGACCTTGGCGCGGTCGTAATCCATGTCGAGGGATATGACGGGACACTGGGAGAAAGGGACTTGATGGGGAGGAAGATAGTCGAAGAGGCTTTTCTTCTCATATAAGGCCTTGAAAGCAAAGGAGTAGCTGGACAGCTTGCGAAGCGTCGTGGGGAATGTCCTATTATTGGGATCGCGTTGAACTCGAAGGGCAACCTGAAGGTCAGAGATGACATTTGGGGGCTGCATCGGAGGAGGCGTGATTCAGAGAGATTCGAGACGGGGCGTGGTTTTGGATATTCCAGATGTCGAGGAATGTGGGTTAAGTAGAAACCCCAGGTCGTGTGGCGGGAGGAAACGAGGCGAAGGCCTCAGAGGAGGCCACAATACAGACAATGAGGCCTTGAGGGCCAATGAAGGGAAGCCAGGCATAATCTCCTGAAGGCCACCGCATTGTATTGCCTGCGTCCGCGACTGGAACTAGTGCCACACTGGCCCCCGTCGTCGCGATTTGAAAGCCTCTGCGACTTGAAGCTGTGTCGGCGCTTCTGTGGCACTCCCCAAAGACATCTTGAACGCAGATGAGCGAATCAGTTCAATCATCATCAATATCCGGCCTTCGATAACTTATCGACCGACGACCGCCGTCGCCGCCCACTGCGGCGGGGCGGATTTTGTCGTATTGGCCCTTTCCCAGCCGCTGTGAATGTGGTCAAAAAATAGCGTCACTCTCACCGCCACGATTTGCGCTTGAAGTACATACTTTAGACGACACGATATTCAATTAGTAGTTTGACTAGCATAGACCCATGCATTGCACTCATTCAAGTAGCAAGGCTGTGGTGATTGTATTCAAATAAGCAACAAATAAGCATAACTAAGTACTAAGCATGAAGTGTAGAAGATTCAACTCGCAGTCCGATAGTAGGAAAACTGTAGCCGGGATGCCTAGAGGGGTTTGTGACGGTCCCAAATGCTCTCGCTCGTGTCGGGCTCTCTTGGCAATCTGCCATTTCGATAGCAGAGTGGGTTGTTCTGTTCCTTGAGGGTTCAGAGCTGGAGTCCTTGGGGGCGTAGGAAGCAAGTCGCTGAGGGCCGAGTAGGCCTGCGAATATGCAATGTCGATGAGGACATATCACCTGTGATATGGATAACAAAAGGATCAGTAAAGCCTTTACTATCACATTGATTGATACTGTATGCACGTACCATCTATGAAAGCTCCGTTCGAGGCTTGCTGGTTGGTTGGGTTCTTGCATTATCGTGTCGCCTGTCGTTGATTCGGACGTGGACGACACAATACAATGCTGTTGCGGACCTTCAGGATCCTGAGGATGTCGTTGTGCTCGCACTCAAGACCGGCGGTGGCCAATGGCGTCAGCCGAGGAAAGCTGTAGACAACAATATAGTAAGCAAGGACATTGATCAGTTTGTTAAGGTCAGTCATACCTGGACGGCCGTGTTCTCGTTCGCTTGCGAGGAGGTTGAATGGGCACTGTTTCTGGGGGCTGCATCTTGGACGGAATCAGTGGACCTGCGTTCCTGCTCGGTGCACCATCCCAATGGCCAGCCAATGTCACCCCCAACTCGCATAGATTCTTCTGCACAAATAGTACATGTCAGTTCGTCTCGCAAGAGAGAAAGAAAATGCGCACATGATCCAGATGAATGCACCGAGATGCACTGGATGCAGATGACAGGGTGTGCTGTACTGTGTCGTGTCGGGTCGTGTCGTGTCGTACATCACTCGAGCTCGGGACCACCACGCCTCATCCGAGCACCGAGGAAATTTCCCGAAAAATCTCTAGATATATAAATAAATCCAATCAGGGGGGGTGGGAGCGACGCGGTCATCGTGACCGAAGCGACAAAACACGTCCGTGTTGCTGCACAAACATTGCTTTGGAGGAAAATTGATTTGAATTTGTTTTCTGATATACAAAGTAAAAGGTATAAGTAGGGCTGTGCCATGGAGGCTACTTTGACGCTAACGGCGGTGCGTAGAGGTGCCATAGAGAGTGGGAAGGTATGACGGTGGCCAAGTACGTGGTGGAGGTCAAGACGAAGAGCGACGCGGCGACCCGGCCGACGCGCAAGCCTAGGATGACGCAAGCAGCCACGTGCATTTGTCAACGCGACCTGTCACGTGTCGCGTTACGATGACGTGGCTGTTGTCCCACAACCAATCAGAAAGCTCACTTGTCTCGCGGTTTGTGTCGTGACGTGACGCAGCGCTCCACCGCGTCTCTCTTTGTATTAAAGGATAGGCTTCGACAAGTTCGTCGGGAGGTTGTCATAGACTAAGAGTCAGACGGGCAGCGGTGTCGGTGAGCGCCGCCGGCCGCACGTGAGACGATCGCGACAGTCACGTGGTACGCGTCCGGGTTATATTCATTTCCGGCTCAGCTTTGAAATTGAGCATCGAGTCGTCAACGACGGTCGACGACGGCCACGACGACGACGACGACCTCCGACCTCCACACTCGCGCACCAGTTTTTTCTGCGCTTTGGAGCTTTAAGTGTGAGCGGTGCCACTTCTTGTTCATACTTAGACGCCATTGACGCTTTTTACTATTGCTACCGCTTAGTCGCCCAGCCTAATGTCGGTAACTAGCAGCGTCGTCCAAGACGCGCGTCCAACGACGGCCGCATGCTCTTGCAAGTGCATATGCAAGTGTCCCATAGCGGAAGTGCCCATCGAGCTGCTCATGGAGATGTTCGCCTACCTCCCCCACCTCGAACCCCCTGTCGACTCCAAAAAATATTCCCCGCCCACATGGCTCAACGTCACCGCCGTCTGTCAGCGTTGGCGTTCCGCAGCGTTCGCGTGCAAGGAGCTCTGGACGGTTCTGCCTCTCCACCACCCGACACTCTCCCACTTTTGCCTCGAGCACTCCCGCCCGCACCCCATCATCCTCAACGCCGACATTCCCGCCGCCCCGATCTGGTCCAATGTTTACACCGCCGTCACCGAGCTCGACCGCGTGCGGGAGATCACCATCGAGGACGTGATCCCCAACAAATTCGATACCCTGAAAATGCGCCTGCTCGCCACCGCGCCCGCGCCCCGTCTCGAGATCCTCAACCTCAAGTACCAGCTCGCCGAACACCCATGCACGATACCCAAAGACATATTCGCGGGCACGCCCCCCGCGAACCTCCGCGAACTCCGGCTCGACAGCTGCACGATGCAGCACCACTCGCCTCTCCTCCTGACGTCCCTCGTCGTGCTCCAGCTTCAGAGCTGCGTCGGAGTATGGGAGTCCGCTGACGAAATGGTCGCAACGCTCTCCCGCATGCCACAGCTGGAGACGCTCTCCATCGAAGGCCGAGTCACATTCCCGCACGACGTTGTGCTCGCCCCACCCGACGCCCAAGAGCCCATCAAGCTCGACAGCCTCAAGGATCTTTCTCTCTACGGCGAAGCCCTCCAAATCACCGGCTTCCTCCAACGCGTCGCCTTCCCAACCCAAACCGCGCTCTCGATCGAATACCTCGAGCCCAACGCGCACACGGTCGTCATCGCGCCCTTCACCCGCCACTTCGCGCGCGCGCGCGCCGCGCACGAGCACTTCAAAACCTTCCGGCTCGAAACGAGCTGCAGCGTCCTCGAACTCACGCTCTCGGACCCCCAGCGCGCGGACGGAAACAAAACGGGCGTGCCCGCCCTCCTCCCCAAGTCGATCAAGTTCGCCATCACCTGGTTCGAGAGCGACGAGGAGGGCCACCCCGTCGTGCACGACATGCTCCGCGCGCTGCTCGTCGCGCTGCCTGTGCACGGAAAAGAGAGCACGCTCATCGCCCAGCGCACGTGCGAAGGGGACATGCTCAACTGGATGGTGCCCTTCGCCCAGCTTGCCGGCATCCGCGCCGTGCAGGTCGCCCGCTTCACCGCGTATGACCTCCTCCAGCACTTCCTCGCCGCGGAACACGCGCCCGCGGACGCCCCGCGGTCCTTTGCAGACTTGCGCTACCTCACCGTGCGCGAGCTGATGACGCGAAGCACCATCAGGCTCGAACGCAATACCGAACCGAACGTCTCCGAGGTGGCAGGCGTCCTTCTCGCCCGGGAGATGAAGCGCAGGAGAGCGGAGGGTCGGGAATGCCACCTCAGCCTGGAGGTCTGCAGTCTTCGCCCGGAAATGGTGACTTTCTTGCTTAAGGCGGTAGGGTCTGATAATTTTTATTGCGACGAACTGTAGCGTCAGATTGACGACGACCAGGACTATAATAGCATATACCTATACCTCAGCCGGCACTCCTTTTAGATATTTTCATGTCATCGGACTGCCTCCATAGAAATAGTTGAGGACTACTTGTTGTTGACAACAGTACCTGATACTCATACACGAATCACATCCATCTTACAATCCCAACTTCCAGTGGCAAGTAGCCCCTCTTCGTACAATGACCACGCGCAAGCAACCACAAACTCGGTGTGAGCATCGTGTATCCGCACGAGCTGCCGCCCTTCCGGCATGCTCGCGTTCCATCTAAGACCAGGGTCAGCTCCCCAACCAACGAACGAACCTACGGATCACTCACATCCTGCACGTCATATCGTACGACGCGCTCGCAAGCAGATCCGGCCGATGCGGACTCCACTGCACCTTCCTCACCGCATACTCATGCCCAAGCATCTGCGTCTCGCACACACCGCCCACCTCCGCCCCGCCGCCCGCCCCCGCCCCGATCTTGACCATCCTACAATCCCACACCCGGATGTTTTTGTCC
The DNA here is from genome assembly GCA_012932865.1 of Amylostereum areolatum. Classification (NCBI taxonomy): domain Eukaryota; kingdom Fungi; phylum Basidiomycota; class Agaricomycetes; order Russulales; family Stereaceae; genus Amylostereum; species Amylostereum areolatum. Next base: position 603,717 of record SAXG01000013.1, on the reverse strand, counting down.
ACGCCCGCGCTCGCGAGGACGAACGGCCGGTACTTGTTCCAGTCGAGCGCGAGCACCTCGCCGCCGGACGCGGGGACGGTGAGCGCCGCGGCGGCGAGCGGGGAAGTGAAGCTGTTGGTCTGTGGTGCGAATGCGGGGGCGCGGAGGTCGAAGATGCGCACGGTGCCGTCGGTGGAGCAGGTGGCGAGCACGTCGGGCTGGTGGGGCGAGAAGAGGGCTTGGTAGATGCACGCTTGGTGCGCCTGGAGCGTCGTGAGCGATCTCGGGAGATCCGGGGACCACTATCGCGCGCATGCATCGTCAATGAAGCATCCTTCAGACCATCGACAGAACGAACACACCAGCTTGACGGTCCCGTCCCAGGAGCAGGACGCGAACTGGTCCTTCTTGATATTGGACCAGTCCACGGAAAACACCTCGCGCGAATGCTCGCGCCACATGGAGATCGGACGGTCCTAGAGGCAGGCAAGCGGCGGCGCCTTGCAGCGCTCGCTCAACGCGCAGAGGGGTCGAGGGACGTACATACGTTCAAGAGCACGTCCCAAAGACGCAGCGAACCGTCTGCGGACCCGGACACGAGTTGGTTTTCGTGCACCTCGGACCACGCGACATCGTAAACGCCGTCCTGGGTTTCATAACTGCAAGGTGGTAATGAGCAGAAGCCTTGTTAGAAGGGGATCCGATGCGTACTGTTTCTCGAGGGCAACGATGGGAGGCGTGCCCAGAGGTTGCGGGGTCATCGAGGCGATGTGAAGTCGACCATTGCCGACGAGGCCGTAGTTTGCGGACGAGGCGATGGCAAGGCGTTGAGGATGAAATGGCGACCAGGCGATGTTGTAGTGGGCGAAACCCGGCGTGTTCACGACGTTCGTCGGGCCCTGCATTTCTACCCGCCAAATCTGTATTCGTCGGAGGTTCCAAGACAAGATCGGGCGTCGAAGCTCACCTGTATACCGTCCGTCCGTGCAGATGTATCCAACTTGTGATGAGAGTCGGTTGCGAGCGTCGAGGCCAGCGACGACGGCGGTGCGGAGGAAAGAGGCGTAAGGCCGGCGAGCGCGCTGCCAGTTGTCACATGCGACTCTCTGTCCCGAACATCCCGCTCGCCCTTCTCACCGCATCCCGCTCGGTGCCCTTCGTCTCCCATGCTGAAGCCATCGAGCGCATATCTACCTTTCTGGCTCCCGGAAATGTCGCTGTGCTCACCGGCGCGGGGGTCAGTGTCGACTCCGGGATCAAGGCCTACAGGGGCAAGGATGGACGCTACATGAACCCGGACTACCAGTGCGTGTCTTTTCAGCGCGTTCCTCGTCCTCCGAGACTTATCGTGGTGATGCAGGCCGATATTTGTGGGTCGAATACTGGAAGAAAAACGGCACGATCTGACCACACTTGCAGTACCAACAACTCATCGAAGACAGCCCCCGCGGCCATTCCTTCCGGTGCGTTCAGCGGCCACACCTCCAAACCCCAAACTCATCAGGATCATTGACAGGCAACGCTACTGGTATGCCCTCCCAAATCCACCCACATTTCCCCGTTCCCAGACGGTAGACGGCGAGTTGTGCAGAGGGATACATAGCAGGGTGACATCATAACCTCGAAACCCTGCACAACTCGTTAGTTCTACAACCTCTTGCTCGCCGGTTCGAGTAAGAATGTCTGGGACCAAAATTTTCATCCTCCTGTTCAAACGCGGCCCTCACACCCCCGCAGGTTACGCGCCTACATCGGCTACCGTCCGGTCCTCACCACCTTCCCGAACCCCACCCACTACGCGCTCGCCGCCCTCCAGCACGCGTCCGTAGTCCCCAATCTGATCACACAGAACGTCGACGGTCTGCACAATCGCGCCATAGAACACGTCTGGGACGAGGAGAGGATCCGGGAACGAGTGCTCGAGCTCCACGGGACGATCTACGTGAGTCCATGCGCCTGTACTCTCTCTCCCGCAACCGTTTTCGAGGTGCATCTGCTGGCGGTATTCTTGCGAATCTTTACTTATTCAACATCTGGCACTGCCCTCTGACGTACTTTTTCTGTCTGGTCATGGCCATCGGTGCCACACTTCGGAGCGCGCAGGAATAGCCTGCTCAATCCTCATTACTTCTCGGTTTATCCAACAGCCAAAACCTCCACTGCCCTCTCCCGTGCAGTTGTCAGTTACTGATGACTTTGTTTGTCCACACAGAGGGTTCAGTGCATGCACGGCCACATCTTCCACCGCGACGTCTTCCAACGCCTGCTCGGCGACGCCAACCCGCGCTGGAAAGCCTACCTGCACGACATCGAACGCTCGGGAATCAAACCCAAGACGAACCCGGACGGTGACGTGCGTCCGCTCCCTCGTCCGCCCGTCGCCACATTCGTAATAACCCGCGTTCCAGGTCGTGCTGGACAAAGACGTCTCCCACGACGACGTGGTGGTCCCCGAGTGCCCCGAGTGCCTCCTGCAGGGCAGACACACGAACACGGTCAGTCGCGCCTTCCTTCGTAAGATGCGCCGCGAACACCGATCGACCCGCCCCCCCGCAGATGAAACCCGACTTTGTCTTCTTCGGCGAGTCCCTGCGCCAAGAGGTGCGAGATCGCAGGTGCGCCTTTCTCCCCTCCGCGCCCTATCTCATTCTGATCCTCCTCGCCTCTCGTCTAGCTACAGCATCATCGAAGAGTGCGATCGGCTCTTCCTCCTCGGCACCACGCTCGCGACCTACTCCGCCTTCCGGTCCGTCTCCCATCCAGCGCGCTGCGATGACATCTGACCAGCCCTTCCCCCCCAGCCTGCTCAAGCACGCGCTCGAGCTCGGCAAGCCCGTCATGTTCCTCAACGTCGGCCCCACGCGCGCCGACGCGCTCCCCGGCGTCGACAAGATCGAGGTCCCCGCGGGCGAGATCCTGCGCGAGGTCGTCCGAACCGTGGTGTGAGTCGCCGCCCCTGTTCCTCCCTTCCCGTCAAGCTTGGTCTAACCCATCGCGCGCCGTCCAGCGGCACGCGGGCCAACTACGACCCCGTCCTGCGGGACATGCTCTCGCGCGGCGTGGTCAAGCGTCCGACCGACGACGGCGAGTCTTAGGGCCTCGCGCCGCCGACGTCGCGCTGACGGATTCGAGGGTGGTACAGATGGGATTTGGGGGGAATAGATATATGTACACTAGGCGGATGCATACCACGCACATGATCAACCAAGCGTGTGCGAGGCAGGAGAGGGGGAGAACACGGTATGTAGCGGTACATGGGCGATGACAAGGTACACTATGTACGAGCGCCGTCCGAGGGGGGAGTCCGAGCCGGCGAATAGGAGATGGATACAAGATGTACGGGGAGCAGACAGATCAGACGGGGAACGATTACGTGCGATGCAGACGGGGGGCGTGGCGTAGGAGAATCAAGAGGACCGATAGCGATACGAAAGCGAGACAAAGCTGGGAAGGGGGGGCGAGCGAGATGAAGGGGGAGGGGGGATAAGCAGGACGGAGGGGCGGCGAGATGCCATGGAGCGCGCAGCGCACGGGAGCGGTGGGAAGCGTTCGCTAACGGCATGCCCGAGAACCACGCACGCCCTAGCCTGCTCGTGGCTCGTCCACGGGCGTGCCGCCATCAGCGCGCACATGCGAGAGGGGGGCCCGGGTGCGCGTCTCGAGGCCCTCGAGCCCGATCGCGTTCGCCCCCGCGTCGCCCCCGAACGCCGTCGGGGTCGGGGTCGGGGTCGGCCCAGTGCCCGGCGCGGCCTTGGGATGCTGCGCGAGGACCCAGACGGGCTGCTTGAGCGTGCCCCAGGACCAGTCTTGCCAGCGGCGGGGCTCGGGCAGCGTCTGCTCGACGTGCGCGTGGCGGCGGGAGCGCCGGAGGTAGCCGTCGAACCGGGAGGAGTCGCGGCGGGTGAAGACGGAGAGCGTGGACAGGATCTCGGCCGCGTCCAGGAGCGCGGGGTCCTTGGTCGGGGACTCGACGGGATAGAACGCGGGCGCGGGCGGCGGGCAGGGCGTGCGGGGCGTGCACGGGACCACGGCCGGCGGCGGGGTCTCCTCCTTGACGCTGAGCTCGGTGAGGGGGGACGACTGCCGCTCGTCCTCGTCGTCGGGGGTGAGGGAGGGCGTGCCCTCCCTCGAGTGCGAGGAGGCGGTGACCGAGGACAGCTGCGAGGCGTCGATCTGGCGAACGCGGGTGAGCGTCGTGCGCGCGCGAGAAGAAACAGGGGAGGAGGAGACGCGCGCACCAATTCCTGCTCGCGGCGAATCTCGGCGACGGCGGCGTCGGAGCGTTTGAGGCAGCGTTCGCGGTGCTTGGTCCAGTGGAAGGGGTCGAAGGCGCACTTGGGCGAGAGCTTGATCCGGGTCTTGCAGCGGCGGCAGACGATCCAGAGCGGGCTGAGGACGTCGGCGAGGGGATCGGGGCGCAGGCGTCTCTCGCGCTGGAGCTCCGCGGGCGTGGGCTGTCTGGGCTCCTCCGCGCTGGAGCACCGACGGCAATCGGTGAGGACGCGCGTGGGAGGGGAAGCGCTGGGGATCACGCACCTGGCCGTTGTGGATCCTTTGGGGCGCGAAGAGTTGGGCGGACGGCGTTCGCTGGAGAGGGAAGGGAACTTCGCCGTAAGCCATGCGGCGCGGGCGTGGAGTCGGGGGGCGGGATGCGCACCTCAATCTTTGCATCCGGAGGGGGTAGGGCGACTGTCCGAGGCATCGATGAGCGTCCCCCCTTCGCGCACATCGAGGACGAGGTACTCACCGAGGGCAATGCACGGGGTCTTCCATCGGGGAGGCTGGGGACAATGAGAAGGCGAGATGGAACGAGGGGGAAAGCGCTCACCGTGGGGTTGCCCTGCTGTTTCCGTCGTTGTACTTGGATGGGGGCATTGTCGTGGTCGAGGTCGTGGTCGAGATCGAGGATGGGGATGGGGATGTGGAGAAAGAAAGGAGGGATGAAGGGGGGCGTGCGGCATGACGGCGCGCGTCTGCCGCGCAACACGAACACGGTGAACGCTACACGAAGCCCTGGCCGGCATTGGCCACCGCGGACGGAGGGAGAGGGCGGGTGGGAGGACGAGCACGGCGAGCGAAGAGGGCGGTCCTGACTCCTTGCGGCGTCGAACGTAGTCTGCTTTTCTCCGCGACGCGCTTGTCGAGTGATAGGGGGAGCTCGCTGATTGGCTGAGAGGACTTATCGAGACAGGTTACCACAGAGAAATATTGTTTAGACTAACTGATCTGAGTTGACGACGAGACGCAAACCAAACGAGTTAATGGCAGTCGAGACATCGACGGCTACTGGTACATTTACCTCTTTATTGTCATTCAACATGTTCCCGCCTTAGCTTAGAAAGTTCAAACAGAGACCGCGCTTTCCACGCGCGATAAACAAAAGTCGCAGTGTTCTTCGAGTCCTGGGAGCTTTCTTGGAGCTACCCTGGCTCATGATAAAACGGTAGCACGAGGCGACGCAAGGTGCGTATGCATATCCTACACAGCATCCTTTCGAGTAAAAAAGGCCAATCGAGTTGTGGATGCCTCGCTACTCGTGGTTGACTCGAAGGCCCACCGACGCTACAGGTGTCAGCAGGCCTTCGAGATCCCTATACTTTCTCCACTGGATCCGCAGCGGATACACTGGCACTTCGTACCATGTCCCAAGGTCTCAACCCTCATCCACAACTTACAAAATACATGAAGCCTTTGGAAGAAGAATGATGGAGGAGCTGCCGAGGCCCGAGTCGGGAATACCATAGGTACATTTTCATCTTGTTGACTTGAGAGATTCAGCCTCTCGAGTCCGAGAATATGCCGACATACTTACATCGGAAGGCGTGGTGTACTACTGGACCCTACTCAGTAACTCAACTTGAGCTTGATCATGGTTCACTGGTTTATATTAGTGCTCCATTTTTATTTAAACTTCAAGCCTTGTGCTCCTCCCACATATGAGTTCTTTTCCATAATGAATCAGATTGGACTTGGAAGAAACCAACGTATTGTGCTCGGAGGGTGTTCAGCTCGACGCTTGTTGGACATTAGACAGATTCTGCTTTCCAGTGCACGTGACATGCCGAAGCTCGGCAATCACAATTCCCTCGCGCACTCGGTAACACCCACCGTAATGAAAGCAGACGCCAGATAAGAGGATCCTGAGCCTGAGAAGTGTTGACGAAATATCTCGTCTGCCTTGGGGAGACTAGTCGAACGCTCCTCGGAAGCCCGCTCGACGCCCGTGCGAGGAGGGCGTGGGAACGTCGCGCGTCCCTCCCATTTCTCTTCCGTCCTCCGTCCTCCGGAGGTCCGTTTCCTTTTTTCTTCCTCCTCTCAATTCTCAACCGCCTCGCGTTTTCGCGCAGTCCACACCTCTCATCCTCCCCGCCCGCCCGCACGCTCGTCCTCCGCTCCCCGTCCCGCTCCCCCCGACGGCTCCGCTCAACAATGGCGACGCAAATCTCTCCCTCGCCTCCGACGTTTCCGCCTTCTGCCAACGCCTCCGGTACGCACGCCTCCTCCTCCCGCTCCTCGCTCCTCGGCGACTGACCGCCGCGCCGCACGCAGCTGCCCACTCCGCCAAGATCGCGTCCGGCGCGATCATCGCCTGCCGTCTTCGCCCCCTCATCCCCTCGCCATCTCCGTCCGCCTCGCCCCGCATTCACGCCCGTCACACGCCAGGACAATGCGCGCGGTGACGCGTCACCCGTATATCCCACGGCCGCAGGAACCGGGTCCCCCGCCGCCATGTACACTGAGGACGCGTACGACAGAGGTGAGCCCGCGCGATCGACGACGAATGCATGGAACGCTTACCTTATCTTTTCAGGTCTTCGTTGCCGCGTACAATCCAGCACGCTGAGACGCCGGACAAGCCTGCCCCAATCTTCTGCGCAGGAGAAGGAGGACGGTGCCGGGGGTGACGAATGCGCCGGACACGGGCTCGCGAAGCAACCTGCGCGTACGCCATCGGTGAGTGCACGCGTCCGACGACAAGTGCATGAACGCTGACCTTTTTGTGTCAGGTTCTCGTCGCCGCGGAGGCTCAAGCCCCCGTCGTCCGCTCGTCGCGTCTCCAACGCTTAGCTCAATCTCCCGTGCAGGAGAATGAGGACGATACGGACGCGCCCCACACGCGGCCCAACTTGCACGCGTCGCCTCCGGTACGCAGCCCTCTTCCCGCTCCTCGCTTCCCAACGCCTGACCGCAACACCAACGTCGGGCAGGGCGCGATCCCCACGCCCCAGTCTTCGCATCACATCCACCCGCCATCTCCGCCCGCCCCGCCACGCCCGCCAAGCTCTCACCGGGCACAGTGACGCGTCGCCCGGGCCATCCCTGCTGTCCTGTACGCTGAAAATGCGAACGATCGAGGTGAGCGCGCGCCACCGGCGACGAGTGCATGAAACACTTACCTTTCCTTGTCGGGTCCTCGTCGGCGCGTACGCTCAAGGCTCCGCCGTCCAATCCAGCACGCGAATCCGGTCCCCCACGAAACGCGCCCCGACGCCGGACACGCCCGGCTCAATCTCCCGCGCAGCAGAATGAAGACGGCGCTGGGGATGCGGCGGTTCAACCTGCGCGTATGACAGCCGTGAGCGCGCACGTCCGACGACGAGCGCATGAACTACTCACCGTTCTGCGTCAGGTTCTTGCCCGCGCGCACGCTCGACGCCCCGCCGTCCAAATTCGACAGCCGCCGCGCAGGAGAATGAGGACGGTGCCGGGGGTGAACACGGCACGCGAACCAACCTGTGCTCAAGACAACGGTGAGTCCACACGGCCGACGATACATGCACGAAATACTCACCTTTCTGCGTCAGGTTCTCGTCCGCGCGTACGCTCGAGGCATTGTCGTCCGACTTCAAGACCTGCCGTGCGAGGACGAGGACGGTGCCGGGGGTGACAGACGGCCACCGACCCTCCGTCCGGACATCCCTCTTCGGCTGGCGCACGTCCTCAGCGGCGCAGAAGCGGGGAGCCTTGGCGGCGGTGGCGAGCCCTTCCGCCTTCGACAATCCCAGCACGACGGCCTCGGCCACCTGCACAAAACATGCCCGCACACGGGACACGCCTGGCTCGATCCCCCGCGCAGGAGAATGAGGACGGTGCCCGGGACGCTGGATGCGCAGAGGCTCTCCGCCGGACGGCCCACGCTCTCGGGGGTGTACAAGCGGGGAGCCTGGGCGTCGCGACCGTCCCCTCCCGCCGTCGACGATCTCGACACGAAAGGGACTCCGCACGTCGTGGAGACGACTGTAAACGCACATGTCAGCTTCTCGCGCGACACGCCGCGCGAAGAAAGCCACGCGGCGATACGGGTACGGGTACTGCGGGCGTCGAACGGTGAGTGGACTCGATTTTCGGGGACACGAACACGCGACTGACCGGACGTTCTTGCAGAATTGTCCAGGCATGCCCGCGCGTTCGTTGCGTTCCGCGTCGAGAGGGACCTTTCGCGAGGTGAGCGTGGTGAACCCAGGGTCCGGGGAGAGACATACCGATGAACAACGATCCGCAGGCTGCTCGACGCTGAAAACACGGGAGAACGGTCTGCGTGCGGAGTCGAACGAGAGACGGTCGTCGCGCGCGCGCACCCTGATCTTCCATTAGGCACTAGTACGATACAGCATTTTGACGGTGCTCACCTCGCACGTCGTCGAGACGTGCAGACGTCGTGAATAAACTTTGCAGTAATCTATAGTTTGGGTGGAGAGAGGAGTTGCATCAGTAAGTGACACTGTGAAGCGGGTGCGCCTTCCGAGCTCACCTTGAGCACTGGTCTCCTCTTCCGCCCTCTACATCTCCCCGACTCCTGTCCACCGTCATTCCGATCATCTTCTGCATGCCCTTGAAATGGATCCTAGTACAGGAATTAAATGAGTTAGTCGTCTGCAAAGCCGAACAATGGGATGAGATGACAAGTCACTACCTTTCAGTGGCGACTCGGAAACAGCTCAGAGACCGATCAAGCATGGAGCCGTCAGATCGGAGGCAACTACAGGTAGCGTGGAGGTAAATATGAGGGATGGGTGCACAGAAATACGAGCTGTGAAGAACGTAGACTGGAGAGAGGGGGGATGGGTGATGAGGATGAACTTGAACAGCGTGTTGTGCGCACCTCTTATACTGTTCTTTGTGCACGGACCAGCTCGATCCTTGACGTGGCCCATGGAAACAGGCCTTCTGCCCCCGAAATAGCCTGGGAAACTTGGTGCCAAGCCCTCCGGGAGAGGGTGGTACCATGGAGCCCCGAAGCGGGGGAGTTGGATGTGCTCTCGAGTCTCGACAGGTTCCCACCGTTGCAGCCCTATATTCCCAAGGCCAGATATTGCTGATCGGGAGAGTCCTGTGAATCAGGTGTTGATCGGAAAAGGTAGTCGGAGAGATTCTGAGAGAAGGAGAAAGGCTCACTGAAAACAGTGACACTTGAGGTGACCGCGCTGGGCTCTTGCGAGCAACTCTCCTGGAGAAACAAGATCTCGTACTATCATCTCCGTTGAATGGAACAGGATGGGGCAACCACTTTTCGTCGTAAAATCCCACACAATATCTATGTAGTGACAGTGTAATCAGAGCGGAGATTGAGGTCAGGGTAGATTGAGTCGGAAACAGGTTTGCGGTGGAAAGGTTTCGAGACCACAGTGTGGAACTTGTTCCCAGTGCGCGGTGAACTCATAGTTTCACCTCCTCTCTCGGGTCTCCCCACAATCTCACCAAATCTACATTCTCTCAGCACCAAACCCTTTCCAGGCTTCTCATTTGTTAGCACACACTCTGAAGCCTCAATAAGACAGGACCGAAGGGCCACTGGCTCGACAACGACATGCTCAACTGCTAAAGATCTCAGCGGTAAATCTCATCAGACATATCCAAGTCCAGGTCGAGTCTGGGCTCCCGAAAGAAACCTGCCTTGTCATGATCCGAAACCGTGCGGAATAAATTTAACTCTGTGAAACCATGGCAAGGAACTTAAAAATAAATAAAATGTCTTGGTAGTCACGCTTCCTCCGAAGGGCTGGCATGCTCAAAGTTGAACAAGTCATTCCCTCCTGCCCACTGCCTACACAAGGCTAGTGAGGAAATTAACAAATACATGGCTAGGAAATTCAACTTGCAAATTACTTGTATGATAAGAGAGGGGAACTGAAACTAAGAGTCTTCAAAATCCGGGAGCAATACGGGTAAACTCCAAGGAGGCCGAGAACATGCTGCGTCACCCGCACTCGCTTAGGAAATTGGCCAGCAGGTCTACATGGACTCATATACCCAAGGCGGTAAGTGCCTGTGCGGGATAATTTCCTGCATCGGCCCCGCGATCGCTCCCACTCATTCCCGCAGGCAGTGAATCACTGTCCAACCACACCCTCACCTTCCATCCTATTGCATGGCACCAAACGCACCCTTCGACAGCCTATTTTCTATGATCCATGCCCATGCGCTGAGTGCCAGCCTACCTTCCACTTCTCGTTGTCCACCACAATCGCCAGGAGAGCTCTCTCCCCTCGTCCACCCATTTCCACTGTCCCAGACCACACAGAAAGCCCCCCACCTGCTCCCCCAGACAGTCACAAATTGCGCTCGAACCACAGAAATCCACCCCATCAAAGGCCCATTTTTTGGAGACCCGGGCCCGCGCGGCGAGCGCCAACACCGCTTTCGTGTGAGCAAGCTCTCGTTGGTGCGCGGTGCGCACCGTACCCTCCTCAGGGACGCACAAGCCACCCCTCCCTAGCCCCGCACATTGACCTGCAACACAAGCCCGAAGCTCCGAAATTCAGAGCTCGAGGCCTGCGCGGCGAGCGCCAACGCTTGTCCTCCTCGGAACAAGCTCTCGTTGCACCCGATGCCGGTCGAGGGAGCGGGGCGTAGCCCCGCGACCGATGCTCCCACCCCACTGGCCTTCCACCACCTCCACACCTGCCCTCTCCAGTCGACAACATCCCACCCCCAGCGCACAACACCGCAGATGCACGGCACCCAATTTTTCGGGCTCGACGCCCACGCGGCGAGCGCAAACGGTTGTCCTCCTCGGAACAAGCTCTCGTTGGTGGCGGCCAACACGAATCAAGGGAGCGGGGCGTAGCCCCGCGACCTCTGCTCCGCGCTGTAGCGGCTTTCCACCACATCCATGCCTGCCCTTTCCCCTCGATGCAAACGCACAATGCACAACACCCAATTTGGGGGGCTCGAGGCCTGCGCGGCGAGCGCCAATGCGCGTACGACAGAGGACAAGCTCTCGTGCTGCTCCCTGGCACAGTTGAATGAGCGGGGCGCAGCCCCGCGACCTCGAGTCGTTGTTCCCGCACACTCCCACTCCACCCTATTCCCCGCTCCTCCTCGCCGCGCAGACCCCCCTAAAACACGGAGCCCAACCTCTGATTTTTCGAGGTCGAGGCCCGCACGGCGAGCGCCAACACACGCACCGCGAAGAATAAGCTCTCGAGCTGACCTCTGGCACTGTCGAGGGAGGGAGCGGGGCAAAGCCGCGCGATACCTCCTCCCCGTCGTTCCATGCACCCCGCGAACGCCACTGGCGACACAAGATGGGGGGTCAAACCGCCAGATTCTTCAGGTCGCGGCCTGTTCTGCGCGCGCCAACACTCGTGCCACTGCACTCAAGCTCTCGTGTTAGTTTCGTTCCCACCGCCTCTCAGGGAGCGAGGCGCAGCTCTCCCGGCGACCCGTCCCATTCTCATTCGCCCCTCAGGTTCTCCCCACGAGGTGAAGACGCGCGGCGAGGATACTCCCGTCGGTGTTTGTCCGGCGGCTGTGCGAGTGCGAAGGACGGGATGCACACAGCGTCGCGGGGACAGGCGGGGTTGGCGGACGTTGGAGGGTCGGCGGGACCTACCGCGGGCGTGGGCAGTGGAAGCGTCGGTGCGCGTGGAGGGCGGGGGAAATGGCGGCTTGGGAAGGTCAGTGGTGCATTCATTCTCGTGCATTCTGACGACTTACGAGATCGGCCGTGCGCGACAGGGTTTTGCGGAGCGCGTCACGAGTGGCTGGTGCACATGGAAGGGGTTCGAGTGTTTGCGGCGACGACCAAGCCAATTGCACGCACCTGATGCCCCCTCCGCAACTACTGTCCCACCACACCCTGCGCGCTCCTGTCGACGTCGGAGTTCGCGCTGGGAGCGTCGGTTTTCGCGTCTGCAAGCAAACGTGGTGAGTGTCTCTCGTTTCCGCGGACGATTTTGGACTCACCGAGGTGCCAGCGACGCCACGCGGGGGTGATCGGATGGGCGGGGCAGGGCGGCACTGGTGTAAGGTCAGCGCGTTTGCGGCAACGATGAGGGGGCGATGATGCTGGCATCGTTGCTCGCAGACCTCGAGAAGGAGACGGGCCTGCGACCGGCGATGGGAAACGGAGGGTGGGCAGGAGACGGAGCGGAGGGAAGAGATAGAACAGAGTGTAACTTGACGCGATGGCGGGTTGCTGCGATGCGATGAGCACTGACCGACCGTTCGGCGAGCGGGCTACCCGAGTAGAAAGTCAAGGGAACACCCGAGTGGAAAGTCAAGGGAATACTCGCAGAGTCCTCGTCTTGTTCTGCCAGTCTGCATCCCAAAAGGCACGCAGATCGTGGACGCGTTGTCGCGCTGTCGAGGACGCCGCGCACGGTCACATGCGACTCCCGCTCGCGACCTCGGCAACCACGCCGCCTTCCGTCTCCCGTCCAGCCAGCCCTTCCTCCCCACAGCCCGTCCTGTTCCTCAACGTCGGCCCCACGCGCGCCGACGCGCTCCCCGGCGTCGACAAGATCGAGGTCCCCGCGGGCGAGATCCTGCGCGAGGTCGTCCGAACCGTGGTGTGAGTCGCCGCCCCTGTTCCTCCCTTCCCGTCAAGCTTGGTCTAACCCATCGCGCGCCGTCCAGCGGCACGCGGGCCAACTACGACCCCGTCCTGCGGGACATGCTCTCGCGCGGCGTGGTCAAGCGTCCGACCGACGACGGCGAGTCTTAGGGCCTCGCGCCGCCGACGTCGCGCTGACGGATTCGAGGGTGGTACAGATGGGATTTGGGGGGGGAATAGATATATGTACACTAGGCGGATGCATACCACGCACATGATCAACCAAGCGTGTGCGAGGCAGGAGAGGGGGAGAACACGGTATGTAGCGGTACATGGGCGATGACAAGGTACACTATGTACGAGCGCCGTCCGAGGGGGGAGTCCGAGCCGGCGAATAGGAGATGGATACAAGATGTACGGGGAGCAGACAGATCAGACGGGGAACGATTACGTGCGATGCAGACGGGGGGCGTGGCGTAGGAGAATCAAGAGGACCGATAGCGATACGAAAGCGAGACAAAGCTGGGAAGGGGGGGCGAGCGAGATGAAGGGGGAGGGGGGATAAGCAGGACGGAGGGGCGGCGAGATGCCATGGAGCGCGCAGCGCACGGGAGCGGTGGGAAGCGTTCGCTAACGGCATGCCCGAGAACCACGCACGCCCTAGCCTGCTCGTGGCTCGTCCACGGGCGTGCCGCCATCAGCGCGCACATGCGAGAGGGGGGCCCGGGTGCGCGTCTCGAGGCCCTCGAGCCCGATCGCGTTCGCCCCCGCGTCGCCCCCGAACGCCGTCGGGGTCGGGGTCGGGGTCGGCCCAGTGCCCGGCGCGGCCTTGGGATGCTGCGCGAGGACCCAGACGGGCTGCTTGAGCGTGCCCCAGGACCAGTCTTGCCAGCGGCGGGGCTCGGGCAGCGTCTGCTCGACGTGCGCGTGGCGGCGGGAGCGCCGGAGGTAGCCGTCGAACCGGGAGGAGTCGCGGCGGGTGAAGACGGAGAGCGTGGACAGGATCTCGGCCGCGTCCAGGAGCGCGGGGTCCTTGGTCGGGGACTCGACGGGATAGAACGCGGGCGCGGGCGGCGGGCAGGGCGTGCGGGGCATGCACGGGACCACGGCCGGCGGCGGGGTCTCCTCCTTGACGCTGAGCTCGGTGAGGGGGGACGACTGCCGCTCGTCCTCGTCGTCGGGGGTGAGGGAGGGCGTGCCCTCCCTCGAGTGCGAGGAGGCGGTGACCGAGGACAGCTGCGAGGCGTCGATCTGGCGAACGCGGGTGAGCGTCGTGCGCGCGCGAGAAGAAACAGAGGAGGAGGAGACGCGCGCACCAATTCCTGCTCGCGGCGAATCTCGGCGACGGCGGCGTCGGAGCGTTTGAGGCAGCGTTCGCGGTGCTTGGTCCAGTGGAAGGGGTCGAAGGCGCACTTGGGCGAGAGCTTGATCCGGGTCTTGCAGCGGCGGCAGACGATCCAGAGCGGGCTGAGGACGTCGGCGAGGGGATCGGGGCGCAGGCGTCTCTCGCGCTGGAGCTCCGCGGGCGTGGGCTGTCTGGGCTCCTCCGCGCTGGAGCACCGACGGCAATCGGTGAGGACGCGCGTGCGAGGGGAAGCGCTGGGGATCACGCACCTGGCCGTTGTTGATCCTTTGGGGCGCGAAGAGTTGGGCGGACGGCGTTCGCTGGAGAGGGGAGGGGACTTCGCCGTAAGCCATGCGGCGCGGGCGTGGAGTCGGGGGGCGGGATGCGCACCTCAATCTTTGCATCCGGAGGGGGTAGGGCGACTGTCCGAGGCATCGATGAGCGTCCCCCCTTCGCGCACATCGAGGACGAGGTACTCACCGAGGGCAATGAACGGGGTCTTCCATCGGGGAGGCTGGGGACAATGAGAAGACGAGATGGAACCAGGGGGAAAGTGCTCACCGTGGGGTTGCCCTGCTGTTTCCGTCGTTGTACTTGGATGGGGGCATTGTCGTGGTCGAGGTCGTGGTCAAGGATGGGGATGGGGATGTGGAGAAAGAAAGGAGGGATGAAGGGGGGCGTGCGGCATGACGGTGCGCGTCTGCCGCGTAAAAAGAAAACGGTAAAGTCTAAACGAAACCCTGGCCGGCATTTGCCACAGCGGACGGAGCGCCCACACTTTCCTTTTTGCCTAAGCGAGGCCCCGCTGATCCGCCACAAATATCCACATAAATTTGCACGATATATTTCAGTCAAGATCGGGGTACGAGGCTACATTATTGAGAGAGAAGGAATGAAGGGAGGAAGCAAGGTATGATACGGACATGCAAAGGGAGTGCAGTGGAAGAAAAACAGGAAGGGATGGTGGGGAAGGCTATTAGCTTAGCACAAAACAGGAATCGAGGAACAGGAGACGAAGCGTATGATGGAGCACAAAGGAACGACGGGAACTCGATGGAACTATGCAGGTGGATGAACATTTGTATCATGTGTGCTCCTTCGGCGGCGGCGACTCTTCCGTAGGCGACTGCAGGCCCTCCTTGAACCCGGTGACGAAGTTCTTGATAGGCATTATCAACCAGCTGGCAAGCGCACCAGTCGACTTGGTGCGCGCACGGACCCGAGGCGGCGCATCCTCTGCGATTGCCCCCTCGTCCCCCTCCTCGCGCGGACGCTTCACGCCAGCACGAGCGGGCCCCGCCGCATCCACGACCGTCGTATCTGTGGACGCCACCGATGGTGGCGAGTCCTCGGCTGCCTTCTCCGCACGACGAGGACTGATTGCGATCGGCTTGGGTTCGCGATCGTCCGTCCGTGGCGTCGGAGTCGCAGCAGAACGTGAACTGAATACAAGCAATAAAGAAGATCCCCTTCAGCGTCAGTTTCCAAGGCGTGGCAGCGACCGAAAACGCACGCGAGGCAAGAGGCCTTGTGCTCCTCCCATTGAGTTAGATCGTAGTCGCCTTCGCCTTCGAGCGCCACCGTCTTCTTGCAGTGGACACAATCGACCGATTTCGTCGTCAGGTTCTTCGCCGATGAATCATTGACAAGCTTGAGCTTCCTTTCGGCCGTTGCGACACGACTGCTGGGTCTGGAAAGGCTCTCCGTCAGAAGAGAAACGAAAGTAGATAACCAGTGGCGACGAACATCTGGCCAGAGCAACGCTGCTGGTGCACCTTCCACCGCTGTAGGGCGTATCGCCGTCGGCTCCCGAGTTTGACCCATTCGTGGCACGTCTTGCACAAAACCTCTTGGGGTCGAACCTCCTCTGCCCGTGGGTCCGATTCGAGGTAGGCCTGCCGCTCCGCTTCGGTCCTTCGAATGGTTTTGTTCGAGATCACGGATGCGTCATCGTCGCTTACAGGCTCATCCTCCTGGTCGGCCGCCTTGCTAGGCGTAGACGTGCTCAACCTCCACAAATGAACCATGTCAGAGGAATGGCGACTGGGATGAATGGCGGCGCTTACGGTTTGGTGTTAGATCCTCGACGGCACGTTTTACGGTGCAGTGTCCATGGCCGCATGGTGTAAGTGAGGCTCGGGTTGAGCGGCACCCAATCGTTGCACACTGCACAGAACGCGCGATGGGGTTCCACCTCGCGGCAGTCCGGCTGGTTGCGGAAGTACTGGATGCGTTCCTCCTCCGTCTTGCGAGTTGCCTTCGAGGTGGAAGAGCCTGCGACCGAGATGTCATCCTGGTCGCCTTCCGGTGTCTGGAAGCGCTGCGAGGAAGGCGTTTTGCCGACAACTCGAGACACAGGGGACCCCTTGACTTCAGACAACGATGCAATGGAGGCTCGTTTAGCCTTGCTTGTAGGCTTCTTCGAGGGTAGTGGTGCGGAGACAGACTCGCTGGGACAAGGTATTGGGAACATGTGAAAGAAGAGACGTATAAACGCACGTGCTGAGGGAAGCTTTGCCCTAGAACAAAGCATCAGGGACAAAGTTAACCAGCAGATACGCGGACTATGCACCTTTCTGGAGGATGGACTCGGGGGCGGCGGCATGGAGGACGATTCAGCGTCCACAGACAGTCTTCGATGGATATGAGCTCGAAAATCTCAATAGAATGGGATTTAGCACGTACCTCTCAGCATTTGGAACGGAGTCTCTCTTTTTCTACCCCGTCCTACGTTAGGCTAACCCAAAGCACCAGCGTAACCACAACCAACCTTGGCTTTGCCCGCGTATGTTTTGGTGGGTTTGTCCCTAGTCTCGATGGTCAGACTCACGCATCAAGTTCGAACAAAAAAGCAGACTCACTTTGACGATGATGCAAGATCAGACATGAGCGCGGCAAAGCTAGGAGAAATAAAGGGAGCGTGGTGGTTGGAGTCAAAGCGTGAAGCGGGAGCGAAAGCGCGTCGATACGCTGGCGTGGGAACAGACGCACGTGACAATCCGCATTGTTCTTCACCTTGCAGAGGACAATATAACTGGCCGTTTTTCACCCTCGAACGCCGCCATGAAGAAATCCCCCCCACCGAGGTACACGAATCGCGCAGATACCCAATTCTGCTCGAGCTTACATACCTTGCTTTTTTTCAGTCTCTCATCCGACGTAGAAAACCCGCACAAGCCTCAACTCTTAGATGATGGAAGCCTCGACGGAGGTGAGCGGACGGCAGACCCTCAAATCGGGACGTTTTAATCGAAGATTGAATTCTGAATTTTCAGGTCACCGAGGAGCATGAAACACCCTCTCAAGGCTTTGATGCTGTTCCTCCTATCGAACGTATGCCCCCCGAACTACTGCACGAAACGTTCTCCTACCTCACCGCGCTCGAGCTGGAACGGCTGCGATCCTATGACGACGAAACACGGCCTCTTCCCCTTCCCTGCGGAATTATCCTTGCTCGCGTATGCACGCGCTGGAGAGAAATTGTCTGCCATGACAAAGCATTATGGACCTCCATTCCTCTCTACTTCCGCCCTGAACTGCAATGGACGGAGAAAGCCCTCCAACTGTCCGATCCACTGCCCATCGACATTTTCGTACACGACGTGAAATCCTGGAGGAATGTCCTCCCCGCCCTGGACCAGCTTGCGCGTGCGCGGACGATCTCACTGTACGGCATCCACCTCACACCCCTCTCGAAGGCCGACCTTCCTGATATGCTGCCACCGGACGTGCTGTCGGGCGACGCGCCTCAGCTGAAGGAACTCGACCTGACGAACGTCGTCATGAGGGCAAACTGGACCCACTCGTTTCCTGTTTTGACAGAGTTCGAGGCGCGGAATAGTTTGTTATGGACGACGCCGAAAGAGATGCACGCGGCTCTCTCTCTTATGCCCCAGCTACGTCACCTCAGCTTAGGACAAAACGATTGCCTGGATTTCAGATGGTTCGATCTCCCCGAAAACGTTCTTCATCTGGAGCATCTCTCCAGCTTATCTCTCGAAGGTGACGCAGACGATATGGCCGACTTCTTGTCATGCGTCTCATTTCCCTCCGGCGCTTCACTGGAAATAATAATCGTGAACAGCCCGCCGAACGAAAAGCTCGGATTCGCCTTAGCCGCCCACTTTGCCCCTCTATCGGCTGTCCCTGGTCAACTCCCCGTCATGCATGCCACGGCAACCGATTCAAGCCTGGACATACACATAAAATACGCAAATTTGAACCCGGCATACACCTTTCCTAATTACATCGCCATCTACATCGAATACGACGACCCGGATATGGAGGGCTACTACGTCTGCTTCATGATAGAGCACCTACTCCCCTCTTTGCCAGGACACGGGGGCGCTTCTGCGTTGCTGCTATCTCGCGCCGAAGATTGTGGAGATATCATTGCTCGCGAGTGGTTGGACCCCTTCCTGAAGTTAACAGGTGTTCAGAAGCTATCCGTCGCCGGACGTGCCGTGTACGACCTTGCCGATCGATGGAGCAAGGAGCGTTGCGACAGTAGTGCGTTGTCCTGTCCCGGGATCGAAGCTCTACAAATCATCCAAGCTGATTTCAAGGAATCTTTTACTCATCCCCGCCGCCTTTCCAGCGGTGTTGGCTCTCCCATCGAGACGGTCTTTGGTGCCATCGAGGCGGAGCTCAAGTTTAGAAGGGATTGCGGCCACCGGATCTCGCTCACGATCAAGACAAGCGCGATCACGGATGAGATGGTCGAAAAACTGAGTGAAGTGGTCGACGTGTGTGTATGCGTGGACAATGACAGATCCACGGATCTGGAGGAGTCTGTTGACTCTGACTGCGAGCCAGATGAAGATGATGTTCCTGTTCGAGTGGAGGCGGCGTATCCGACATTCACGTGACCCTGCGAAATGTAATTCAGGATTCCAATACACAAACGTTGCGCAAAAGCCGGTCTTTGCTGGTTCGTCATCTGGACTGGCACTAGAAGAGGTAGTGTTCCGGAAGGACTATCGCAGGATTACAGCATGGAAGCCCCCGGGTTGGAGACCCAGACGAAACTCGAAGACGTCATTGACAAGGCCCCAGTGCAAACACTCAATGCGGAGCCGACGACGACCAACACAGCCAGCTGGAGCGACTGGAAGACTTGGAAGGCTTGTGCAGACCGAGAGGAGGCGAGTATGACGCCCTTCAAACACGGCACAGAGTAATTCAGTGAAGGGCTGATCAAATCTCCCCGACAGCTCGCTCTGTCCCAAGCTCTCCAAGGTATCAACGCGCGCGCTATAAGCGACACCACATACGCCGCATTGAAGCGTATTCACCAAGAATTTCCGAAAGGTCGTCAGAACTACTTCATGGTGAAATACATGGTGGAAATTGCCGAATCAGCCAACCAACGAGTAGATGAAGAGGACAATCTCGGTTATCAGGCTCCCACCGTCAATGCCGTTACCGTACGTTTGGTTACCTATATCCGCTCCTGATTAACTTCCCCCAAGGCAGCAACAACTTCAATATCTGCTCCTTCACTGCACGCTCAGCGTAAGCCATTGTCAACAAAGGTACGTGGTACTATCTACACCGGCCTCCTATAGACATGTTCAACTAATACTGAGATCGGTCACCCACTCTAGTCTGGGCCTGTGCAGTTCTGCCCTCCCTGTGACAACTGCACTTTGGCAAAAACATCCCAATGCAAACGATCCATGACCGTGAAGCAGCGTCGTTGTGAACCGTGCGTCACAGCGAACATGGCATGCAGCTTCAAGGGAGCCAAAGCTATCCTCGCCGCGGCGGAGGCCGCGAGCACGAGTCAAAACCTGCCAATCACTGAACCAACGTCAGAATCCATCGAAGCTACATCTCCCAGTAAACGGCGGCGTCGTGCAGAAGAGATCTCTACGGCGGACACACAGGTGGCCAGTGTCACGGTTGCGAAAAAACCCAGGCTCAGTGAGGTCCAAGTGCATTCAGCGGCTTTACAATCGAGCAATGAAGCAGCAATGACGAAACCGAGGCTCTAAGAAAGCAATTGAAGGATATTCAAGGCCAGGCAGCTGCTTTCACCACGCAGATGAACGATGCTCTAGAGGCCATCCTTGACGGTATAGAAAAGAATACAGGCTAGGACGCACTATTTTTCTCTGAGCTCTTTCTCTGGTACGTGTTGCAGATGATCTTTTGGTTTACCGTATACATACGTCCTGACTGGATTTCGGATGATCACGTGGTGTATAAAGGAAATCCGAGGACTTACTGCGCTTCTCTCTTCCCCTCCTCGCCAGCGAATCCATCCGACAGTCCGACCGAGAACACGGTTTGGGCGCCGTCATGACAACTCAAAACGAGTCCACCCGAGATAACGTTGTGACAGAGATCTGATTGCTATCATACAGTGCGTAGCGGGTCAGTCGAAACTTGTATAGTCCATACTACAGATGCGGTATGAAGTGGGTTAAACCCCGGATAAACCTTGAGAATGCTCTTCTGACCTATCTCTGCCCGAAGCTTGCCACCGCCCATCCGACAACAGAAGACAGAGGTGGAAGGGTTCTAGTCCTCTCATACTCGTACGCATCCGGAGGAAGGATCCTCGGTCGCGCCGTGGATGAATTACGCGCCTGGCGTTCATAGTAGAGCGATCCCGACAAGCCAAACGAAAGGCTCACGTCTGATCTGGGGCTAGAAGAGCTGGAGATACACAAGGAAGGTGGCTGCGTATGAGCTGAGTGGAGAGTCAGATGTTCATTCAAAGACTCCGATATCTGCCAGAACATACCGCCGTGGTCGGAATCAGTATTGCGATGACTGGGGCCCGTATCATCGTCGTAGGATCGAGGATTACTCGGGCCTGAGTGCCAGTCGACGAGGCCACGATCTTGGCAATCGGTTCCCTTACGACTGCAGGAGAGACAAGGCCTATGGTCGTAGTAGTCAGAATACGCCATGAGCTTCATAGCTATCGAAGAACTGCTTACCGACCACCGTCGCAACGTATTTTATCACGCCTGCAGCTAACGCATGCCTGTGTAGCCGAAATATATCAGGATCGATCGGGTGTTGCGGAAGAAAGCAAGCTATCGCACTTACCGCCTTCACGCGAGTGCCATGTCCTCTGCCCTTCCGCGGTGGATCAAAGCACTCGTGCTTCATCTCCACACAGTGCTTACACGGACGCGCGTCCTCGCATTTTTTGTTCGTTTCTCGACAGAACTGGCAACGAACCTTCACCACCTTCGGACCCCGGCCGACGCGAATACATTCCTCCCCCCTCAGGACGCATCGGCCGCAGGGACGATGGTCTTCGCACTTTCCGAGGCAAAAATAAGTCAGCGCCAACATGTGGCGAAAGGGGAGAGGAACCCACCTTCTTGTTATCCCTCCGGCAGTTTTTACACGCTAGCTTTACGCGATCCGGTGGACTGAAGGGACTGCCTTGCGAGTGAAACGGGTTACCAGCGCCAACGGTGGGCTCGTCCGCACACTCAATATCGTACATCCGACAGCGATCGCAAGGGATGCCACCATCGCAGCGCGTGCGCTCTCTCCGGCAGGCCTCACATCCGTCGACGCATTGAGTAGCAATCAGACCGCGTTTTCGACATCCGCCACACGGTCTGTGAAGACTATTCGATCCTTCCCCAGAAACACTGCAAGGTCGACACACACCTCCCATCATCACAACGGATCTTGTTATGCCTAGATAACGAACCACGTTGGTAGTCGAGTCACACGGGAAACCGACGAAAGTACCTGCAATTCGAGCACGCCTAACAGACCCAGAAGTCAGTAACAAGGATGATGAACTGGCGGATTCAGCGCACCCTTGTGGCTCTTTTCGGCCAGAGAAAAGAGGAGGCCCCTGGAAGCATGTTATTCCCATGAAAGGGAGACAGATGATCAGTGAACATATCGTCCCAGAAAACGACGATAGACAGTCTTCAAAGATGCGATGCGATGGAGTATATATACCCGACTCCGAGTCGGTCATGGGCGTCCCTATCGAATCTGATGTTGCACCACCCTATGCATTAGCATGGCGCATTTAGAAGTCATGGTCCAGAGCCCAGCGTAGACTTGGTCGACAGGGGAGCGAGGGCACGCGTGCAGGTGCCCGTTGTTCCTCCGGGAACGCACGTCTTCTCGCATTGAGCGACCGATGCCACGGACGGACGACTGTATCCAAGGGTCTCTCCTCCCCCAGTTCCTTGCGGCATTTGGGCGTGGTCGAAGACGTTCGCGATGAGCAAAAGATAGCTTGGAGGGCTCGACGAGACCTGGTCTACAGTCCCTGTGCTATCACTGTACACCCGTCGTCAGCGTCGCCACAAACCTCGGAGAAATTCGACCAAACGGATATGTCCGCCCATCTCACCCCGTGCACATTGACATGGAGCGCCAGCTGCGGCGAATTCCCGCAGAAACGCGTGGAGGACGCGGCGAGGAAGGTGTTCGCCCCGCATATGACGCTGGCTTCCGTCCGATCCTCGGCCAGGGCACGCACGCGATCCGAATCCACTGCAGTCTGTTCTAGGACAGACAACATACCGAGCACGATGCGTGCCACTTCGGATGTGCCGAAGTTTCCTGCTCGGCTTCGCGAAGGCGAAATGGAAAGGCTTGGCATTCCTCGAGACGGAGTAACTCCTGGGCGCCTTTGACAGAGTTTCTCCTCGAACGAGGGTTGAGTGCAGATACGGGAGAAAGCATCGAGCGTAAGCGTCGCTCGACTGAGTCGTCGCGCCCGTTAACTCCCGCTGTTTATGCCGAGGGTGGTTCCGATTTCTGTCCAGGAAGCGTGGAATTTCCGAGCCGCTCATTCTCCAACAGAGAGTGAGTGACTTCGTGCGTCTCCTAATTAGTAACGTTGCACCTGTGAGTCCTATGAATTCGTCATGATACCATGGACGAAGCGGAAGTGAGGGTGCGAATGCACACGAAGTGGCCAAAGACCGCCGCCACGACGCTGTACTTGTTGGCACCATACAGTTGCACGTTGTAGATCCACGTCGCTCTGGTTATTATGCAAGCATGTTGAGGGACGCTTATACGCTTGTAGTAGTATTCTCGATTCACAGGAGAAAGGGACCTCTGTTTAAAGGAAGCTATGCGTGACTCCATCGTCGCATTGCGAGCCAGAAATGCGGCGCATATAACGGATCCCCGTGCATATAAAAGGCCCACTGGCAAAAACAGAACGTGACCCCTAGTACCAAAGCAGCGGTACGAGTCAATTCAATGACGCGGCGAGTTGAGGGAGAAGAACGTACGCATTTACAGCAAGACTATGCAGATGTTTATCGACTTCAGCCCACTGGCAGAGGGCGCGAGCGGGCTCCGAGTCGGACTGCATCATGATCAATGATGGTTAGGCTGTTAGCTCACTTTGCGTCGCGCGGCGTCAGCAATCGTGCCACGGCGCTGGGTCCACAGAATAATTTTCGCCAACTTCGGGAGGTAGGCGACGAGTGTCACCAAGGGGCCATGACGGTGAGCTCGCTTTGTGGCAGTTTGGGCCTCGGTCGGCATCCGTTGTAGGGTCGGAGTGATGTGGGCCAAGGGACCCATCAGCTGCAGTGCTATGGGTCCAAAATTAATCTTCACCCATCATGGGAAGGCCGCCGATTAATAGTATACTTATGTGGAAGTCACCAGCAGCACGGCCGACTTTGAAATCGGAGAGTTTGTACTTGGTTCCCCGGGGATCGTGCCAGTGGGGTGGTAGGAATGCCAGGCTCCGGTTCTCGACGGTTCAACTAGGTCCAACATGCAGGAGGTCGACCTGCTCGCCGTCCACGGCCACCACGGCGATATCGCATCTTTATGGACAGATTCTGCGACGTAAGGGCAGCCCCATTCGACATTCGACCATATCCAGCCATATCCGTGCGCTGATGAAGTTTCGATCCGATTCACTTGATCCTTGCTTGATCTGTTCGAGAATTTCGAAGCTACCAGTGGGGGGGGGGGGGGGGGGGGGGGGGGGGGATTTTGAAATATGAAGTCGAAAGGTTTATTCCAAATGTGCACAAGTCCGAGCAATTAAACTTGGGACAGCCAGATATCAGACGGTTTGATCCGCTCGATGGGCGCAGAAAATAGGGGCATGTCTCGGGGAATGGGATGCGTTGCGTCGTTGAGAAAGACAGCTGACGAGTCATGTTCAAGTCAACATTCACAATCGCATCCAATCAAACAGCGCAAACTCACCGCTATCGCATTTCACCGGCCACCCTGCAGGCTTACTTAGATACAAAGATTGTCGATGAATTTCAGTTATACACTATACGCGGAACCCCCAATTATTCAGCGCTTATGAAACGCAACCACCGAGACAGAGCAGAGGAAAACGAAAAACGACAGATTTGATCCACCGCGTATAGAACGAGGTCAAAGGGTAATAAGGGTATCACAGTATCCAACTGTGTACAAAATACGGACGTCCGTGGGGTCGTCGAGCGTAAGGTAACCGAGCGCGTGTCGCCCACACTATCCATTCCGAGCCTGAAAACACCCTCGCTCAGTCGTACATCGCGATGTAGTTGACCTTCCAGAAGGCATCTGTAAGAGCGATTGGATGAGTAATCAACAAGGGTAAAGAGGAGAAAGGACGTGACGCACTCTCCCAGTGGGAGCCCGTTGCAACGAGGGCGGTGGGGTCGGTCACGGGGCAGTTCGAGGTCGCAAGGTCGCTCTTCGCCCAGTCGCCAAGGACATCAGTGTTCAGCACGATGGTCTGCGCACCAAAGTGCTCGTCGAAGTCGCAGGTGTTGCTCGACCAGTAGGCCCGAGGCGAGGACCAGTTGTTGGGGTTGGGCGTGCCAGCGGTGATATCCTTGGGGACGTCAGCGCGGGAGAAAGACCACATGAAGATGCCGCGGGTGTCGCGAAGGACGGCCATGACGCGTCCACCGACGTCGTTGAAGCCGGTGCCGAACGAGTTAGGGTCGTTGTCGAAGAAGGTGCAACCAGTGTTGGACTCGGGAGAGGACAAGCACTCGAGGTTACCGATGTTGGCAAGGAAGGGCGCGACGCCGTTCACGAGACCAGGGTTGGTATCGGTCGTGCAGTTGCTGCCGGAGCCGGCGTGGAGGGTGAGCTGGTTCTATACACACCGCAATCCATGTGAGCGATGGCGAACGAATGCCAAAGGAGATCAGATCACGTACGCTGTCCTTGAGGTTGACACCCTCGATGATGTCAATCTCACCTCCGTTGGGCCAGTTGTCACCGACGGCCCAGAAGGCGGGCCAGGTTCCACATCCGGTGGGCATCGCGGCAAAGTCGGCGATGAGAAGACCGCTGGACCATTTCTCGACCGAGCTGATGCGAACGCTGGGCACAAGGGGGAACCCGGATTAGAACACTGACAACCGCGGGGAAGGCGAGCGGGAAACGGCGAGGCAAGTGACGGCGGATCGAAAGCGAAGAGGGAAGTGAAACGCTCACTCACGATTTGCGGTTGACACCCGAAGCCAGGTCACCCGTCTCGACGGCAATCTTGGTGCTGTTGTCGGACTGCACGCTGACGAGGTTGTTGCTTACGGCGACAGCTTGGGAGACGTATTCGACGTTGCCGTTCGTGGGGTCCTTATCCGTGAAGTAGTGCCATTTGCTGAGGGGGGCGGTCAGTCGCAAGGAGTCGCCCTAAGAATAGAAACACACCTCTCGTCCGTGAAATCTTCTCCCTGGTACTTCGCGACGAGGCTGAAAGAAGAGCGGGGAACGACGTTACGCGCGAGCTGGTGGTGCGAGCGAGCGCGGTGGGAGCCGTCGAAGGGCCCGGCGGCGAAAGCGACCATGGAGAGAGCAGAGAGAACGAAAGCGGGGGTGAGAGCGACCATGGTTACTGGTGAATTAGATGGGGTATGAGGACGTTAGGGAAAGGACTGGTGGGTGAAGTGAACGACTGGGGAGAGACCGCCTCGAGCCTGGTGCGTGGAGGAAAAGGCGGGACGTGGGGGTGCGGTAGCGAGAGGGATCTTATACGAAGGGACAACCGTTATGGCTCAGCTTTGGCTCAGCTTCTGGCCCACGCGGCGCCTGCGCACGGCCAGGGCACAACCGGCAGGCGCATCACAATTCACATCGCCTTCTCCCTGTTCCCCCGCTCAACAACGCTCTCTCTCGCGCGGCGTTTACTGCACCGGGCAGAATACGAACATGCTCTTCAGACCAACGTCGCTCATAAACGACGCGGACTGGCGTCCAGTACTTTTGACACTTTCTGCCGCCGTTGCTGCAGATCCTCGGTCGTAACCGACCCGAACCCCGAGATGATTCGAACTTCCATGTGCGGAGCTTGTGCGGAGCAGTGCACGAGGTCAATTTGCAATTATACCCCGCGCCAACGTCGTGGGGAAGTTCAATGGTCAGGGGTCTCTAACAATTATCTATTTCGTGTACCACGGCTGCAAAGGCACCTTACACAAGATTTGGAACCCCATGGAAGAACCACGCTCCTTCATCGCCAGGATACTTTGCTACGAACTTCTGTCAAATCATGGGATGAGCATGTACATACCACGTGCGGGATTGAACAGGATTGACCCGAGGCCAGCGGGACTGGATGCTGATAGGGCGGCGTACTCTCAAAGGACGACTCCCACCGCCGCGCGAAATATACGCTGCTTTCGAGCAAAGTACGAAGAGGCGGAAGACGATGCCGATAGGGTGAGGCGTTCCGCAGGTATACTCTAATACATGTTTTGTATTGAATGGTTGGAAGGGAGGTATTCGCGTTGCCCAATGAAAATGAGACATGTGAGTACAGTTTCAGGTTGGTGAGTCCGGGATGAACGCGGCGACGGGATCTGTCGAATGTTCTCAGAGACTGGACTGTGATTCGACCAGACTGACCTTGGTATATCTGCCGTGCCTTTCTACCTCCACAGAGAGTGCAAAAAGCCGTCAGGTCACACTTTCGTGTTTCAATGCAACAACTCGCGGTGAGCGCATCTAGGGAAAGCGTCGGAACGGAACGCTAGTCGCGATGTCGATACAATCAACACGAAGGGTCATCGTTGGCCGACGCTGGGCTGGAAGGACCAAGGAAGGACCAAATGGATCATGCACAGGTCGGAAAGATAACCCACTTTGACCCCGTACCAATACGGCGGCGCAGAGGGGAACATACGCACACATGTATTCCAGAGCGTCAAAGAGGTGAGAAAAGGCAAGAAAAGGTGTGGATGAAGAAACACGGTCACGTGGACATTCGGCGGAATCCGACTTATCTTGCGCGGTGGAGTTGAGACCGTCACGATGTCTTCTCGGCTTCGCCAGGCGATAACCAAATTGTGATGGGTGATAGAGCTCAGAAGCAGGCTTCTCGTTCTACGCTCCACCCCGGTGGTCAAATGATTTCCATATGCATACCAACACTTATGTACAACGACCCGGGTTTCGAAAACGAGTAGTACATGTTGAGTATATGCTCGTTGGTCTAATCTGTCGGCCACATGAAGGGCTAGTAAAAGAATAAGCATTAAAGGGAAGTTTTCGTTCAAGTGAAAGAGTGGCGCTCACGAAGTACCGATAAGAAACTTTGGCCCCCGCGTCGTCGATAGCTGCAACATCCTCCAGCGTCAAACCCGGGACCTTGTCGATGTTCATATAATCAACCAGTCTATCCTTCTTGCTCGTCGTACTGTGGCACCGAGATACAGATGATTCAAGGTTGAATCAGAAAACACGCACGTAATCGGCACAACGTCTTTCTGCTTTGACCATAACAAGAGGACATGCGTCTCGTTGACAGAAACGCTCGCTGATTTTTCCAGCCGCTCAGCGATAGATTTGGCGATGGTTTTGACTGTCTCATCTTCCGTTCGGAAGAGGGGCGAAAGACCGCTATAGGATACGGTGACGATGCCGTGTTTGCCGTGGAAATCGAGGAGCGACTTGGTCTCGGCACAGAGGTGAGGGTGAAGTTCGATCTAGGCATGTTTCAGAAGACAGAACGTGGATGAAGAAAGTGACATTTAACGCACCTGGTTCACAGCGGGAAGGACGGTCGCCCCTACTATGATCGTCTCCAGGTCCTTCACCCGGAAGTTCGACACTCCGATGCTCCTCGCAAGCCCCTCCGTCTTCAACCCTTCCATCTCCTTCCATATACCCTTTAGGCCATCCCTTGGGTGATCTACCGGTGAATGGATCAAAAACAAGTCAACATAGTCCATCTTAAGCTTCCCGAGCGCCCCAACGAGCACATCGCGCACGCTCTGTCCGGCGCTCAGTGGGCCGAACTTGGTCGTGACGAACAGCTCGGCGCGCGGCTTGCCCGAGGCGGCGATGCCTGCACCGAGCGATTCTTCATTGTCGTACATCTGCGCGCCGTCGAGGTGAGTGAAACCAGCAGCGATCGCGTTCGTAATCGACTCGGTGACGTCCTTTTTGAAGAGCGCAGTGCCCGTGCCGAAGCCGAGCCATGGGATGGTGTGGCCATCGTTGAGCTTAATGGGAGCGTTAGCCATGAGAGCGGATAAACTGACGTGAGAATGAGTGAGTGGTGGACGGCTTTAAGTACCTGAAGTAAGTGCATGATGAGGGCATGTGAACGGATGACTGTACCGGTGTATCGGTGACGAAAGCGTGAAGATGATGATGAAGCCCTCCATTCAGTCTAACCAGGGAAACTCCGCCCAGGCGGGGAATGAGCTCATAAGGAAGCGCGTCGCGATTATATTGTTGTTCCAAGGACATGGTTCACCAAAAATACGGCAAAGGTTGAACACCGTGGCAAATTGAACGTTTGCCCTCGCAGGATCTTCAGTGAGAACTCACCACCCATTCTTTCATATGCCATAGAGCAGCTACCAAACAGTGTGTTCGTTTGAGTAGCCAGGTAGGCGTTCAAGAAATCGGGATGATTCGCAGGGAGAAAGCGAACGACTTCAATGATGCAAGCCAGGACCGGACGGCAGCTTCCGATTTACCACGTGGCACTTCTGACGATGTATTGTGAACCTCGAGGCTCTTCTCAGGCCTCCAACTCCATCACAACGCATCGCGAAGGTACTGCATAAACAAAGAACCTCCTCTCTGCAATGAATTCTTCACCCGCCAATTCAATGCCGACTCCGAGTCGCCGAGGCCCTCAAATTACTGCAAGACTCGGATATCTCATCGACAACGGCATCGACAACGGCGTCAGCCCGCAGTGACACTAGCGTCGATTCACAGGTAATGGGCCTCTTACTTGTCGAAATGGCGGACAGAAGGTGTACTCAAAGAAATGACTCTTCACTCTCCCCCTGGGCCTGGACACCAGTGACATGTAATTCTTGATTACACGCAGGCGCGTGCCAATTTGGATCCCGAGAAACAGGTTGTTCATGCACCGAACTCCACGGTAGGTAACTATAACGTGCCTTCAGCTTCATTTCTAACAAGAGGCAGGAATAATCAGTCAGCCTATCAGTATTGGCGTCCATCTTGAGGACGACGCTTGTTGAAGCTTGAAGTGCGCCGTCGATGACCATTCTGAGTCCATCAGTACGTGATTCCTCTGCAAGCTTGTGTACTTATTCACGATACAGTGACTCGCTTTCTGAAAACCTACATCAGAGTCCACGTCGACTTCGGGTTGCCTCCGGTTCAATGCACTAGTCCGTATTGTTCCTCTTCTTTGCTTATTGTCTCTCAGTCGTAATGATTGGGCACAACACGTGACGGGATCCAGAGGCCGTCCTGGTCGTGCCCCCGACCCGGCTCTGAGTCGGTGAATGCATTGTGCAGTGTGGCACCGTGGCAGCCTTTGTTGCTGCCTCGTCAGTTCGTGAGGCAAAAGAAAGCAACAATCTAGAACCGGCCCATCGCGTCTTGTATAAATACCCATCACGTCTTAGTCGTTCCCCCCATACCAGCTTTCCATCCACCCCCTTCGGCTTAGCTTCCTTCCACACATCCTCAATGTCCATCTATTTTTTCAATCACTCCGAGGACGCCGATGGTGAAAAGCACCGCTTTCCTGAACCGGAACTCTTCATGAAAACACCCATCTTCAACCACATGATCGCCGAAGGATGCCTATTCCAACCTCCGCACACAAACGTTATCAAAATCAATGTTTCTTTCGTCGACTTCGTGACCTTGACGGAGGATTTCATCATGGACCTGTCAGAAACGCAGTTTATGAGACCGATGAAACCGCCTAAGTCGCGACGATGGGAGGAGCGAGAAGAAACAATAGATTTGAGAGTGCCGGGGTCTAGGGTAGTGCAACGTGCGCTACAGTACCGTATGACGAGATGGACAGTCTAGGGAAAAGGGAAGAGAAACACTGTCCTTATATACAAGTGGGAACGATGGTGCGATGCGATGCGATAGTGGTGCGAGCGGGGGGGAACAATAGGAAAGGAGTCATGGGGCGGAGGATGAAGGTCCGGAGCAGTGATGTCATAGATAAGGATGCGGAACCCCGCTCGGAAGTCCGGGCAATGACGTCATTGAAGCATGTGATGCAAGGGAAAGTCATGTGCCGTGACACGTCGCGTGTACGAGGTCTGCAAACGAAGAGAGAAATGGAGCGATCCGTGACATTACCCCCCCTTTAAGACGCGCTTTCGCCTGGAGCGCGATGTCATCTGCAAGGGTAGATGCAAGAAAATCGTCAAAGGAGATGCCGAGGGAACGCACAGGGCGGGGCGCGTTTGGATGGCGTTTGTGGAAGGCGTCGATCATGTCGGTGACCTTTGAGAGCGAGGAGCGAGGGAGCCAGGTATTCTCGGAGTCAGGATAGCCTGCCCACTTGACGAGGTATTGTATGCCTTTCTTGTTGCGGGTCGGCTTCGAGTCGATGATGTCTTCAACGTCATATTCTTCTTCGTCATCAACGAGGTCAGGCGGCGGTTGTTCATAGTTTGGACCATGTGCCGTTGTCTCCCTGTACGCGGTGAGCAGCGAAGCATGGAAGACTGGGTGGATTCTCCATGTCTTCGGCAGCTTCAGGCAGTAGTTCACTGGGCTAACGACGTCAACGATCTCGAAGGGTCCAAATCGTTTGGCAGCAAGCTTAGCTTTCGGCCTCGTCATCTTCAGGTTTTTGCCTTCGAGCCAGACCTTGTCTCCAATGGCGAACAGTGTCGATTTGCTGATTGTGTCACCATTGTAGTGCTTCATTAAGTCCGATGCGAGGGCAAGGCTGGCTTTGATCTCTTGTCGGACTTCTTCAAGTTGACGGAGGCGTTCTTCAACTGCAGGGACCTTTGAGGACGGGTTTACGGATGGGTACATCTTGGGGAGGAAGCCGTAGAGGACTTCAAAGGGAGCCTTTCCAGTAGCTGCATGGGTGCGAGAGTTGTGAGAAAACTCGAAGAAGGGCAACCACTTCACCCAGTCGTCTTGACGGTAGTTGCAGAATACTCGCAGGAACTGCTCGAGGTTCTGGTTCTCGCGTTCGGTTTGGCCGTCTGTCTGTGGGTGATATGCTGTGCTGAGGGCGGACTTGATCCCGAGCTTCTCGTTGAGTGTCCGCATCACCTGTCCAGCAAATTGGGGTCCACGATCCGAGATGATCTTGTCTGCTAAGCCGTAGTGTCGGTATACCTTATCGAAGAGAATGTCGGCCGTGCCATCGCTGGTGATCTTCGTTGTACATGGGGTGGTAACCACCATCTTGGTGAGGCGATCGACCACGACATTGACGGCGTTATAGCCTTCGCAGTCAGGGAGTTCGACAATGAAGTCAGTGGAGATGACGCCAAATGGTCGATCGGGTACTTCGTTTGGGATCATGTCGACGTG
Organism: Amylostereum areolatum; assembly: GCA_012932865.1. NCBI lineage: Eukaryota > Fungi > Basidiomycota > Agaricomycetes > Russulales > Stereaceae > Amylostereum > Amylostereum areolatum. Next base: position 571,894 of record SAXG01000013.1, on the reverse strand, counting down.
GGGTCGGCTGCTCTGTGTCTTCGTCGACTGGCAGGTTGCGCATCCTGCTACAAAGTCGCGGACGAAGACAGACATGCCAGGCCACCAATATTCACGACTCACAAGCTCGTAAGTCTTGAAGCGACCGGGGTGTCCAGCCAGGGGCGATTCATGGTACATTTTGACAATGTCGCGTCGCAACTCGTCGTCTGCAGGGACATATACCTTTCCTCTAAACAGGACCAGGCCTTCTTCGTAGTTCCACTCTTGAAGGTTCTTGACGAGTGTACGTGGTCCGTTTCGTAAGATGGCGTCCAGGGCTTGAACGACCTCGATGTCCTTGGTTTTGCAGTCACGGATACGTCGTCGGAGTTCGACATCACCGAGGGAGGTTACTGCTCCTGGCCTTGTTGCGCGTACTTGGAAGTACTTGGGGTCAAGCAAGACGCGCTCCTTGTTGTCATTTTCAACACCATTCTTGTGATCGGGTCGTCGAGACATTGGATCCGGGCGGTGGGAAATTCCTGGTTTGTGAACGAGCGAGAAGTCAAATCGAGTGAGGAATAGAGCCCAACGTGCCTGTCGGCGGCTCAGCTTCTGTGCCGTCTTGAAGTGCTCCAGGTTCTTGTGATCTGTCCAGATTTCGACGGTGTCGGGGGCGCCTTCGAGGTAGTGGCGCCAGGCTTCAAGCGCACGGATGATCGCAAGCAGCTCCTTGTCGTAGATGTCATAGTTCCGTTCCGGTTCCGATAGGGCCTTGGACAGATACGCCACTGGATGCCAGTGACCATTGTCGCCTTTCTGCGAGAGTATACCTCCAGTAGCAAAGTCCGAGGCATCGACTTCAACGAGGTAAGGCTTCTTTGGGTCAGGCATGACCAAGACGGGGGAGGAAGTAAACGCAGCTTTCAGTGCATCAAACGCAGTTTGGCAGTCCGTCGACCAGTCCCATGTGCAGTCCTTCTTTGTCAGGTCAAATAGGGGTCGTGCAACCTTGGAGAAGTCTTTGATGAAACGTCGGTAGAAGTTGCCGAAGCCGAGGAAGGATTGCACATCTTTGACCGTTCGTGGTGTCGGCCAGTCCTGAATACCTGCTACCTTGACGGGGTCCATAGCGATCTTGTCGCGCGAGATGATGAGTCCGAGGTATTCGACAGAGTCTTGTTCAAAGACACATTTCTCCGGTTTGAGGAAGAGGTCGTTGTCTTGCAAACGCTGCAGAACCTGCCGCACTATGGCACGGTGTTCGTCCATGGTGCGAGTGAACACCAAGATGTCGTCCATGTAGATGATGACCTTGCCCGAGTCGATGAGATCCTTGAACAGTTCATTCATCATTGCCTGAAATGTCGCAGGGGAGTTCATAAGCCCGAAAAACATCACCGTAGGTTCGAAGAGACCGCGATTCGTCTTGAACGCAGCCTTCCACTCGTCGCCTTCCTTGATGCGGACATTGTTGTAGCCCCAGCGAACATCCATCTTGGAGAAGATCTTTGCACCTTTGAGGCGGTCGACAATTTCAGAGATCAGTGGCAAGGGGTATTCATTCTTGACAGTGCCCTTGTTTAATTCTCGATAGTCCTGTACGGGACGCAGCTTTCCATCCTTTTTCTTCACAAAGAAGAACGGACTCGCCTGAGGTGACTTCGAAGGGCGGATATAGCCCTTCTTCAGGTGGTCGTCGAGGAAGGTGTCGAGTTCGATCTGCTCGGAAGGTGAGAGGGGGTAGATCTTGCATGGTTTGGGTTCAAAGCCGTCTTTCATGTCGATAGCATGGTCCCATGGCCGTCGGTCAGGAAGTCGCTCGGAGGTTTTCTTGTCGAATACAGGCGCAAAGTCGCGGTACGGCGGGGGGACTAAGTCTTCAAAGGTTTGCGGGCGTGCGTTCTCTTTTGAATGCTCTGCAAGCTCCTGCGCTTTTGTAAAGCCCGCGCGGATGGGTATTGCATCTGGATTAGGACCATCGGTTTCAGGGAGGATTCCGGCGCGGCGTAGTCCATTGATCTCCCAGTCTCGGAATACCATGGGCCGCTCATCGTCGTCTTCAGTGAAGAGTCGTGCGGGTAGAGGGGAGCGATGGACCGTGCGGACGCGAACACCTTTGACTCTGCGTGCAGGAATAACATAAGTGGGGACTGGGGTCCAGGACACATATGTCGGCTCTGGGAAGGGATCGTCCACGACGAGAGGTGTCCTCGGGGTTTTACCTGCTTCGACCTTACGCTGTGATTGGACCGATGATGGTTTCCGTGGCTTGGTTGCGAGGTTCGTCACAGGAGGTTTGGACAGAGTACACGAGGGAGGGCAGCGGAGCATGTCAACACGGTCTCATTGCCAGTCTATGGTGGGATTGTGCTCGTCGAGCCAGTCTGTTCCAAGGATCATGTCATGATCGCCGATGTCGGTGATGAAGAACTCAGCTTCTTCCTCATGGTACGCCCTTGAATCTTGCGAGTATATCCGGATCCGCTGGGTCGTTGTGTCGCGTACCCAGCCCATGATGTTCTCAGTGCCGTCCACATTACGCACGGGGAACGGGTTTTCTAGTTTTCTTGTGGTGAGCTTCTTGCGTTCAACGAAGCTTCGGTTCAGGATAATTCCTTCTGCGCCGCTATCAAGCAGCGCGTCTGCGTCGATTTCTCTTTTGGTAACTCGTCCGATTAGCTTGACTTTGAGCGTGATCGATGGTGTTTGCCTGTTCTTGGTGACAGTAGACAGATACAAACACGGGGGATACGATTGCTCACAGGTATGCATGGATGATAATACAGCGAAACGATTCGACGATGATACCAAAAGTCCTTTGCCTCCACCAGACGACGCGACTGGGGGGCGTTTCAAAAATCCTGCGATTCCAGGATGTCCTTCAACAGCGCTACTGCCTGCTCCTTGCCTTCCGCGTCCAGATCCTTCAGCTGGCGAGTGATCGCCGCGATGGTTTTGGATGGGTCGGGAGCTGCTTTCGCAGTGGACGGAGCCGTGTTCGTCGGCAGGGGAGGGGCCTTGGACCCAGTCTCTACTGCGCCCACCCGTCGCGCGCTCGAGTCGCGGTTGGGGCAGTCGCGGGAGACGTGACCGGCTTGTCGACACATGAAGCACTTGCCTTCGCGCATCATCTTTGCGCGCTCGTCGTCCGTCAGCTTTGCAGGGCGGGTCGAGGTGTTGGTGAAGGCACCGACTCGGCGCGATGAGGAGTCGTTGGTCGAACCGTTCGAGGTGAGCGCGACAGCCCCCTTGGACTGACTGCTCTTCCTCTCCGGGTTCTCTTCGAGCCACTGGTGGTTGATACGGCGGGCGCGCTCCTTCCACTCCGCGAGCTTGGTAGGGAACGGGTACGACCGGGCCACCTGCTTGCCGAGGTCACGCTGAAGTCCCTTCTTGAAAAAGTGGATCAGCGCCTCGTCGTCGTACGCTGACATGGTTGCCAGCATCTCAAACTCGGTGATAAAGTCAGTGATGTCCCGGGTGGTCATTGCGAGCTCGTTGATCTTACGCTGAGCCTCTATCTTCGGATCGACGGGCACGAAGTCTTTGCCAAACCTCTCGAAGAGCTCTTTGTAGGAGTTATAGTGGAGTGTTGGGGGCGTGGGGTCGAGGGTGTCGGCGTCTTCCTTCTCGTCTTCGTCGGCGAAGAGTTCCATGCGGCGATGCGTGGCCCAGGCTTTCGCCGTGTCGTCCTCCATCAAGCTGAGGAGGAGCATCATCTTGGCGTCATCTGTGGCATAAACATCCTTGTTAACGCGCAGGAACATGCGGAGCTCGAGGGAGAACCGGAGGGTGTCGCGTCTATCGCCTTTGAATGGCTTTGGCTTGGGGCCGATCTCCCGCTTGGAGACGGCAGGTTTGGATTCGGCGTCGGACATCTTGTCGAAGGGGAGGGGGATGGTGAGGGATTGGGCGAGTTCTTGATCAAGGCGGCGTAGGGTTTCTCGTCGGCGTTCTTCTGCTTCTTCAACTTCGTCCTCAACTTGTTTTGCGACAAGGAAGTCGGCGGGGGTGAGGAATTGCTGGTTATGATGCCACGACCAGTGATCTTGGACGGGACTGAACGAAGTGGGCTGCCACTCAACTACTGATCGTCCTGGGGTTCCGTTCTTGTTCCGTCTATAGGCGTACCACTTCCCAGTTGTGTCGTTGTGGTTGATCCCTTCGGGGACTTCGATTACAGTACGTCGACGGGGTGGGGGCGAGTTGGTCGGAGGGGGGTTCAGGAAGCGCTGTAGAACGTCCGCAGCGGTGGCAAAATCCGATTCTTCAACGTAGGGTTGTTCGTCACGGTCGTCGAAGTACCAGTCTCGACGTTGCCGGTTTGGTTCGTCGTGCAGCCAACGTACGGATTCCTTAGTCTGCTGCGAGGTGAGGATATAGTATTCTTCGGGACAGTAGTCTCGAAAGACGCCTGGGGGAAGGTTCGGGGTGGGGGGACGAGGGGCTGTGGAGGACGTGATGATGGTCTAGAAGAAGTCCGCCGCGATGGGGCGACGGCCGAGGAGTTTCTTGGTGAGGTAGCCGGCTTTTACTGCCTGGCGGATCTTATGTTCGTGGTGGCGGCGACGAAGGGTCTTACCCTTGATGGTGGGACGGAGGACTGGTGGCGGGGTGGATTCGGGGGTCCGGCGGTTAAACTGGGAGACAGAGGTGAAACTGGTTTGGAGGATCGGGTTGGGGGCGTCTTGGATGAGGTATGTGTGGTAGGTGGGGGCGTGGAGGGTGAATTCAAGGCGTTCGAGATCTACGTTGATGCACGTAGTGATCCGGACGTATAGGGCGAGGACGACAGTACCGTGATCCTTGTGCCACCTCCACTCGAAGATGCGGAAGTTGAGGCCGTGCGCGGTCCAGGGATCTTTCTTGCAGAGGTTCTGTACAGGGACGAGGCAGTTGACGGTGACGGCGTCGGACCAAGGGTAGGGGAGTGGTGCGTCGTCGCGGGGGGTGATCGGCTTTCCGTTGAACGGGAGGAAGACTGGTGCGTTCGGGAGGTCCGTGGTGGGAGTTTTTAACGTCGTGGAGACGGCAGAGGTAGATGGAGAGAGGGGTGCGAGGTAGGCGTAGGGGTAGACTGTCCAGGTGTCAGAAACGCAGTTTATGAGACCGATGAAACCGCCTAAGTCGCGACGATGGGAGGAGCGAGAAGAAACAATAGATTTGAGAGTGCCGGGGTCTAGGGTAGTGCAACGTGCGCTACAGTACCGTATGACGAGATGGACAGTCTAGGGAAAAGGGAAGAGAAACACTGTCCTTATATACAAGTGGGAACGATGGTGCGATGCGATGCGATAGTGGTGCGAGCGGGGGGGAACAATAGGAAAGGAGTCATGGGGCGGAGGATGAAGGTCCGGAGCAGTGATGTCATAGATAAGGATGCGGAACCCCGCTCGGAAGTCCGGGCAATGACGTCATTGAAGCATGTGATGCAAGGGAAAGTCATGTGCCGTGACACGTCGCGTGTACGAGGTCTGCAAACGAAGAGAGAAATGGAGCGATCCGTGACAGGACCACGCAAACTCAGACGACTTCTATCACACCCCTGGAGCGCTCGCGCTTGCTCTCACCATCGTGCATACCGAGAATGACGATCGATTGGTGCGCAATGCTATACAGCAGCTTTCATGGAAGCAGCTTGCCTCCGTTTTTGCGCTGTCCTGGCAGCGCCAGTACAAGGACCTCATCGCCCATCTCGTGCGAGCCTCCTTTCGGTTCCCTCTCGTGACCGATGATCATATCAAAGCGATCTCCTGCATCGACACACGGGTGAAGCTCTACAATTTCCGCCAACACATCCGAAATACTTTCGGTCGCGTCTTCAGCCAGCGGTTCCCCGTTGGAGAGATGCTTGCGCAGACGGGAATGGAGTACGTTTGTCAACGGCCTGAACCCAACAACTCTATATGCACTTGCATGCCGTCGAAGCTTCCAGGAGAAGAAGAGACGAGATATGTCAAGTCTTGGGTGTTTGATTATATCGACATCACAATCACCCATCTCCGCCATACTCTCTGTACCGAGGCGCCGTCGTATGCCATGAAGACCGCGAGTGAGAAGGCACTAAGCTGCTGGGAGTGCTACAACAAAAAGTGCGTGTTTCGTTGCCCCCCCCCCCCCCCCAAACTTGCATGACCGTTATTTACTCTTTTCTTAAACATGTGTAGCTTTACCACGGACTCCAGACCTGTGGCCGTTAACGAAAATAGGGAGCCAAACATGGGTTTCCTTTACTTCGTCGCGGCGTATAAAGTTGCCTTGGACTCGATCATCGATGAGGTCAGTTATGTCTTTGACTGTATTCTTGTTCGCTCAGCTGATCGATCTTTAACCCTCACGTCTTGTAGGAATGGAACGCCGTGGTCACCGAAGGGTCCCTATTTGTTGCCTACTAGTGCCAATTACTAGTAGTCTGACAAAGTTGCTAGTCTGACGCCGAGGATCACTTTGAGAAGTTTGTTTATTACGTATGTGTAGTCTCATGTGTTTACCTTGACCTAAGAGGAAAGTTTGAGGGCGAATTTCCGGTCGACAATATAAACACTGGCATCGAAGTTGCGAGTAGCACGAGACGCGAAGGTACTCGTTAGCACGTGACCGCGTATCCGTGAATTGATCTCATTGGTGCCCGATCGAATCATCGACTTGCCTTCGTCACGAACTTTTTCAAACATCCATCTCGCGTATCGGTCCTAGTATGTGGTTGCAGAATAGGACCTTGCCTCCTCAAGGACTTGCTTAGAACCTTCTCAAGACACGCCGGCTCGAGAAATGGAGGGTTATGTACCCGACGATGTTCAAGATCCAAGTCACCATGATGGCCACTGGCAAACTCCGAGAATGTATGGGTACGTTCATTCCGTAGCATGCTGGATACCGTGATCGTATCTAATAAAAGAACACAGCATCTATGTATATGATCTTTTCATGGTGAAGTAGCTCTCGATTCCGCCAAAAGACGAAGGACGCCCTTGTTCGACGGCCAACCACGTCCGCGTTCGTCGTCTTTTGTCGACGTACCGTTGGCGTATCACCGGGCCGTCGACGAGCCCAGCTGACAATCGAGAAGATACGGGAATCCGATCACGCGTCAAGTCACAGCTTTGGGTGTTCTGAATTCAGGTCCTACAGCGTTAGAAAGTGGTGTGCATACTACACACTCCACGGTCGTCACGTTCATCGCGGAGCCCCGACTGGTGGACAACTTCCGGGCCATCTGATGCATACGGGGGGCTGCACACACCTCATGGTACGTACACATCTTCCTTCTTCGTTCTATTGATGCTTACTGTGCGATGCCAGCGTTCCTTCCAGTCTTTCCGTGCCGCGGACACTGCGTCATGTGAGGCATCTTGCTGCTGTCTGCGTGGGAGTGCTACTCTAACGTGATCATCGTTTCAGATGGAGCGCCGTGCAGTACAAGAAGAGCGACGGATGGTCGCGAGGCATGCATACTCCCCTCCTTTCTTGCCAGTCAGTGCCATGTTTCCTTTGACGTCACTCGCGTCGGGGTTGGCCCTGTACCACGTTCTCCTCGGCCCGAATGGTGTCCTTGGCCAAGATCCCTCAGTCAAGACAGTCGACCTGGGTTATGCTACCTACCAAACAGACCTAAGTTTACAAGACGGGGTTACAAGCTTCCTTGGAATCCGTTATGCGGCTCCTCCTTTGGGTATGTTTGCTGCTGCATTATAAACGATATCTAGGCTCATCTTCTGTCCGGAAGGCGAGCTGCGTTTTCAATCGCCGCAGCCACCGGTAAACACCACCGGAGTCCAAAACGCGACGTCACAACCGATTCAATGCATGCAAGACGGTGTCAATGGAGCCAACACGACCAGCCCTTTTCGAACAAACTCCAGTCTGCCCACAACTCCAGGCGCCGTCACACCTAACACAAGCGAGGACTGTCTTTACCTCAAGTACCTTTCATAGAATGCTCCTTGTTGTATGTTGAGTTAACGACTCGGATCCGTGCCCAGTGTTCATGTGCCCACGAACTCGGATCCAAGCAATGCGAGCCTTCCGGTTGTAGTGTGGATTCATGGTGGAGGGTACGTCGAAGTCGAGCCTCATCCCAGTGCTCCGCGTTGATACCATCGTGAGGATAGATATGATGCAGGCAGCGTCGCCGAGCATCCTGTTGAACTCATTGTGAGTGAGTCAAACTTCGGGGCGATCGCGGTGCAGATGCAGTATCGTCTTGGTGTTTTTGGTTGGTGCTCTGTGTTTATCAATGTAGCAAAATAACAACGTCCTAGACAGGGTTTTTGGCCGGAGAACAGGTGAAGCAAGGCGGTGCGCTCAACGCAGGATTGTGTACGTCCTTTCCTGCGGTGTCGCAGGGTCTTCATTCGTCTGACTCTGAATATACTGTAGTGGACCAGCAGTTTGCTTTGGAGTGGGTACAAGAGCACGTACGTGTTTCTACCGCAACTTTGACGATACAAAATACTTACCCAAAACCATAGATCGCCGAATTTGGAGGGGATCCCACCAAAGTGACTATCTGGGGCGAATCGGCAGGCGCTGGCTCAGTTCTGCAGCACGTCGTCGCACATGGAGGTCAAACCGATCCACCGCTCTTCCGTGCGGCAATGATGAGCTCGCCCTTCCTCCCATTCCAGTACAATTACGATGATCCGATATGGGAGGTAGATCTATCGTCTTCCCGCAATTCCCGGCATTTTTATTCAACATCTGAGATAGACTATCTACGATGCTTTCGTCGAAGGTGTTCAGTGAGTGTAATTTTTGTCTGGTGCGAGTAAGTGAGCAGTGGCTAAGGCAGTGCGTGTAGTTGCACCGGAAACGAGGACACGCTGGCATGCTTGCGGTCAGTCAATGCCTCTGCACTCCAAGCCGTCGACATAACCATCGGCCGCTCCAACTTTATGGGTGTCTTCACCCTTGTTCCCGTCATAGACGGGAGCTTCATCGTCGAAAGGCCTCTGGCAACTTTGCAGAAGAATCGAACTAATTCCGTGCGTCTGTCTTTTTCAAGGTTTGTCGTACGTTGACTGACAGGCGAACCTTTGCAGGATGTTCTCCTCGTAGTAACGAACGCACACGAAGGGGATGTATTCACCAACCCCAGCACGCTCACAGCAAATAACTTCACCTTGACGGAATATATCACGCAACTTTTCCCGCGGATGGACGATGGTCAAATACAGCAGGCGGTAAGGCTTTATGCCAATATCACTGGGTTGACGACGGTGCCGGAGCAGGCAGCGCTTGTTTATGGTGAAAGTGAGCTGTCTTCTCGTGCACTCATTCTTGGCTGATGCTGAACCAATACGCGTAGATATATTCGTGTGTCCAGCTTATGCCTCGGTCGCAGCATTCCCGGCATCCTCAGCGTGGAAGGTTAGACCCTCCCGTCTCTTTCTTCGCCGTGTACTTATGACTTTGATTTACAGGCTGAATTCGCCATCCCCCCGGCCTTGCATGGTCAAGACATTCCGTATTATTTCCCTGAGTTCGTTCCTACTCCCACCTACTCGTGCTCTGACTCACGCGCGTAAAACCAGCTCTAGTCTTGGCCTCGCCCCAGCGTTCAACAACACCAACTTCCTGCATGCATTCGAGCAGGCCTTTTTCGCCACCGCCATGTCGCTGGATCCCAACGTCCACTTCGTGTCTCCGGATATCACGCCCGCCTGGCCCGCGTGGACGACGAACGGGACGGTGATGCTGTTCAACATGACAGAAGCCGGAGAACCGGAGGTCAAGACCATCGCGACGGACGAAGACATGCTGGCGAGATGCGCGTACGTACTCTCTGGGTTTGTGTCGGAGGCGTGGCGATGCTGATGAACGTGCGCAGGTTCTGGAACAGTATGGGTGAGGTGAATTCCCAGTGATCGGTCCGGGAAGGATAAAAACGTCTCTGCTCCTTTGTGCGTTGGTTAGTTAATCAGCAGTTTGCATTCACGATCGATCGTCGAGCATGACTGATAGAGGCAAAACACGCGAGGACCAGCGCAGGCCCGTAGAGAGCGGAGCAGCCGCAGCCTCCAGTGCTCGAACGACTCCGACACCAGAAGACCACTTATCTTGACCGTGCGGGCACAGATGCTACTTTAACTGGCTGAGAATCAGATCCCTGCTCTTCGTCTGTTGGTGAATGATCCGCGGTTCCCGTCCTATGCAGAGAATGTAAGAGGGAAATGTCAAGACGAAACATCATTGGATGCGACAGAATGGAGATGGCACAATGGAGTGTGGCATTGCGTTGAAATCCCCGCAGGCTACGGAGACCGTGCCCCGTTGGCTGTCCTTTGTAGGACCCAGATTTGTCGCTGCCGACCTGCCGACCTGCCACCATGGTCGACGACTTACTAAGTTATTCTGGCTCACCTCAGCTTAGTGTGGGAAGTTTCGACCGGTGTTGCAAAACTTATCAAAGTTTCCATTCACTGACCGAGAGCCGTAGGAATACTGTCTTGGCGTGTATACCTATTTTTCGGACGGCCGAATGCTTGTCGGCCACCTCACCCTGTCAGCATCGCTGCAAGTTAAAAAGCAGAAACCACCACAATACCACCCCCTTTATCTCAAAGTACGCGATACAGCCATGGCCAGCGCACTGCTCATCCCTCGCTTCTTATACACTCTGTTCCTGTTCACCAAGTCGGACTTCAAGACGATCATAATCCCGGTGGCGAGTTCGTGCTTTCATGGTCTCCTCATCCTACTCACTCTCGCGATTTACTGCAGACGTTATTCGCCGTCGCGGCAGGCCCCCTTTGCCGTGTTCAGCGGCTTCCCCACGTTGCGTTTTGGGTCTGGCTCCATATCCTCCAGGAGGACGTGGCCAACCAGGCGATCAGCCCCGCCGAGGACGCCCTCAATAACCCACGCCGCCCCATCCCGTCTCAGCGCATCACCGTACGCCAGGCCAACGCTCTCCGTTGGACGCTGATCCCCTTGTGCTGTGCGGTGTCGGCACTGTATAGTCGCGAGACGGTTTATGCCAGCCTTGCTTTCGCAACGCTGTCATACCTCTATAACGAGGGGAACGGTGCCGCGCATATGGCCTCCCGGAACCTATTCAACGCGGTGGCCTTTGGGGTGCTGGAAGCTGGGGCGACCTTAATCGCAGGTATACAACCTTCTTTGCAGTCCCTCGGGCTTCCTGCATACCACGGTGAATCTGACTTGTTGAATCGAACAGGACCCAGCGCGCGTACGATGGACCGCACAGCGGTCTTCGCCGTATGCTTTAGCGTAGGGACCATCGCGACCACGATCCACGCGCAGGACTTCAAGGATGTCCACGGCGATCGCGCGGTCGGACGGTCGACTATCCCGATCGCCTACCCGAGCTTTGCGCGGTATACCCTGCTCGCGCCTATGGTCGGATGGGCGTACGTCCTCGCTGTTGCGTGGCACCTGGACTGGGCCACCAGCGCGGCTTTCATCGCACTCGCACTGTACGTTGGTGCGCGCTTCGTCGTGGGGGCGGATGCTCGGGTGTCCTACAATTGGTACAATGTAAGTGAACCTTCGCCTCGGGTTTCCCGAGCGGGCGCGCTGAAGGCATTGCGTTCGTAGCTGTGGCTCTCCGTCGCCAACACCCTCCCAGGCTACTATCGACTTTGCAGGCAAATGCATTGATGGATGGAATGGTTGTGCGCGTTTTGGTGGAGACTGCTAGAGAAAACATTTATATTGCATAGCTATAGAGAACAGGAATGGAGGCTGCACTGCCGTAAAGACGAGACTTTACGATGTGAAAGTCGGGAATAGATGCAGTGTTGCCCGTTGCGAAAGTCTAACCCCTGGATAGCGACACGAGCCCAAAAGGAGGAAGAATATTTCGAGAGGATGCACGAGAGGGAGACGCTGTCAATGAAACGATGGAAGCCGTGGGTTACGAGACATCGAAGATCCAGGTGAAAGTCAAGGACACGGTCGGCGGCAAGGTTTTGGCTGAGAAGGGTCGAACCTAATGGAAAAGTCAAACGGCAGGGAAAGGGGGAGAAAACGGCCAGAGAAAAAAGGCGAACTGGGAAAACGAGATACTAACACCTGGTAGTTTTGATGTAGGGAAAAGGGAGTAAGGAAAGAGGCGTTGAATGTTCAACGTTCAATTTGACCATCGAAGGAACCCAGCGCCGTCCCACTGAATCAATGTTGACCGTGGCTATGTCGACATCGTTGGCTAGTCGAAGAGTATGGCCTAAAGGGATCCCAAGGCCAGCTTGTTAAGTAGTTTGACATGTCGACGACAAGAGCAGGATCAACAGGAAAGTCCATGGTCATCTTGGCGGAAGAGGGTGATTCGAGTGCTGGAACGAGGTTAGTCGGAAGGCTAAACCGTAGACGAAGGAAAAACAGGAGTAGCCAGAGAAAGAAGGTTTAGGTGCAAAAAAAAACGGAGGATTTAGGCAACGGCGGAAGTAGACTTCATGTAACGGGAGGGAAGGATTGAGTCAATAGGGAGAAGAATAGAACGTTCGAAAGGTGGCAGTAAGCAGAGAGACCGCGTTGGAGAATCCAAGTGAATAAACGATGAATCATTGCGAGAAACCCAGAACACAATTAAGGTATGAAACCCGAGGAGAGAGATTACGATGTATGTAGTAGCAGAGGTAGTAGTAGGATGCAGTAGGGTCATATACGAATGTATGCGCGTGCGAAGCTCAATCGAGTTCGAAACGATGCTGCACACGTCGGACCTCCTGCACGCCGCGCAGGCTCTTCAGTGTGCTCCACATGCCAAGATCGCCGCGCTCGTCGTCGTTCATAAACGAGGAAGAGGTGCGGTACTTGCGCGTCGATGGGGCTTGCGCCGGGGGGTAGGCGGAGCCTTGAACGGGGACGTAAGGAGACGAAGTGTAGGATGATGGACCCATGAAGGAGCTCGAATGGCGGGGTCCGGAGATGGCCTTGTCGGTAGTGGGGGCCTGGGCCGTCCTCAAAGACTTGTCGGCTTTGTGCATTCCAAAAAACTTCATAAACTTCGCGCGGGCCTCGCAGGTGCGGGGGACAAGCGCGTCGCGGAGGGTACCCTTGGAAACGACGACGGGCGGTATGGGCTTAACGTCGATTTGGGGCGATGTGAATGTGAAAGCGGGTACGGGGTCTTCGTCCGCGCTGTAGGAAGTTCCGGTGGGTATTTTCACGTTCGGACGAATAAGGGATTTGGGAGGTGACTGAGGGGATGTTGGGGGAGAGACGGAGCCAGAGGCAAGAGCGTCCCAGTTGCTGAAGATATCGTCAGATGGAGAGCATATATCAGACGATGAACCGAACGTACATCCCGCGGAAGAAAACGTGGGCCTTCATTTGGACCAAGGTTGGTCGCGCGGCGCGGCCCTTCACCAGGATCTGGAGAAGAAGAATAAATGTTGACCTCAGTAGACAAAAAGAAAGAACGGACCTTCTCGATGAGGTCCTTCGCGTCCGGATGGACGCACTCGTCGAAGGTGAGCTCGTGAGAGAGGATCGCGTCCGCGAGGGACACGCCCTCGCTCGCCCGGAACGGCACCCTGGCCATCGCCATCTCATAGACGATCGCGCCGTACGCCCACCAGTCCACGTCGTACGACGCAGGCGTTCTGTTGATGACCTCTGGGGACATGTACAGCGGGGTGCCGCGCGGGTGTGAGGCGCAAACGTCGTACGCGTCTGCGAGCTGCTCGCAGAGGCCAAAGTCGGCGATGAGCGCGTTGCCGGCTTTGTCGAAGAGGATGTTCTCAGGCTTGAGATCGCGGTGAACGATGTGCCTGTCGCGCATGCTCTCGAGTGACAGGAGCTGGAAGAGGAATGAGCTTTGAAAACATAGGCAAGTACAGAGGACGTACGAGTTGAGCAGCGTAGAACTGCACCACGCTGAAGGGCAGACGGCAGTCTGTGTAGATCATAGTGAAAAGATCGCCCTTCGCAACGTCCTGTAGGGCAATCAGTCATGTTGTTCAGTTGCAAAACGAAAGTAATCGCACCAGAAGGAAGTAGTAGTACGCGTCGTCGTGCCAGCTCGCGTGAAGCTGCACAAAACCCCGCGCGGTTGTGGTCGCGCGCATCGCCCTCTGCTCGAGGAGGACCTGCTTGGGCCCGAGTTTCTGCTTTTGGCAGATGGACTTGTCGACAACCTTGAGCGCGAACTTGGCGCGTGTGCGGCGATCGCGCACGAGGAAGACCTGGCCGTATGTGCCCTTGCCGAGGACCCGGAGGACCTTGAAGTCGGCGGTGGAGAACAAGCGGGGGGCGGGCTTGGGCTCAAAGGAAGATTGAGAAGAGGGAACAGGGGAGGGGCATGTGACCGCGGTGCAGATGCTGGATGGAGCGGAAAAGAGAGCCGATGGAGTGGGCGAAGGGCAGGCGGAGGGGTTGGGCGAAGAAGGGGCAAGGAGAGACATCTTGGGCTCCGCCGTGGGTGGGGTTACGGAGAGAGCCTTGGTCTGGGATCGCGGCGGAGCCACGACCGAAGCCTTAGTCCCGGAGCATGGTGGGGAAAGGAGGGTGGGAGAGGGAGGGGGTTGGAGATAGTCTGCTTTTCTCCGCGACGCGCTTGTCGAGTGATAGGGGGAGCTCGCTGATTGGCTGAGAGGACTTATCGAGACAGGTTACCACAGAGAAATATTGTTTAGACTAACTGATCTGAGTTGACGACGAGACGCAAACCAAACGAGTTAATGGCAGTCGAGACATCGACGGCTACTGGTACATTTACCTCTTTATTGTCATTCAACATGTTCCCGCCTTAGCTTAGAAAGTTCAAACAGAGACCGCGCTTTCCACGCGCGATAAACAAAAGTCGCAGTGTTCTTCGAGTCCTGGGAGCTTTCTTGGAGCTACCCTGGCTCATGATAAAACGGTAGCACGAGGCGACGCAAGGTGCGTATGCATATCCTACACAGCATCCTTTCGAGTAAAAAAGGCCAATCGAGTTGTGGATGCCTCGCTACTCGTGGTTGACTCGAAGGCCCACCGACGCTACAGGTGTCAGCAGGCCTTCGAGATCCCTATACTTTCTCCACTGGATCCGCAGCGGATACACTGGCACTTCGTACCATGTCCCAAGGTCTCAACCCTCATCCACAACTTACAAAATACATGAAGCCTTTGGAAGAAGAATGATGGAGGAGCTGCCGAGGCCCGAGTCGGGAATACCATAGGTACATTTTCATCTTGTTGACTTGAGAGATTCAGCCTCTCGAGTCCGAGAATATGCCGACATACTTACATCGGAAGGCGTGGTGTACTACTGGACCCTACTCAGTAACTCAACTTGAGCTTGATCATGGTTCACTGGTTTATATTAGTGCTCCATTTTTATTTAAACTTCAAGCCTTGTGCTCCTCCCACATATGAGTTCTTTTCCATAATGAATCAGATTGGACTTGGAAGAAACCAACGTATTGTGCTCGGAGGGTGTTCAGCTCGACGCTTGTTGGACATTAGACAGATTCTGCTTTCCAGTGCACGTGACATGCCGAAGCTCGGCAATCACAATTCCCTCGCGCACTCGGTAACACCCACCGTAATGAAAGCAGACGCCAGATAAGAGGATCCTGAGCCTGAGAAGTGTTGACGAAATATCTCGTCTGCCTTGGGGAGACTAGTTGGAGAGAAATGGGCTCAGGGGTAGCCGCTCCTGGGATATCGGCGGAAACGGCGGTTGGGCAAATGCACGCCTGGACTTGTTTCCAGCCAGAAAAGAAAAGTCCAAACATCTAGATGCGCGGTCAAGATATTTTTCATAGAGCGAAAAAGAAGATAAGACACGCACTGTCGATGATGTGACGAGGTTGGTGGTGGTTGTATTCGTCTTGAGGGGGCGAGCTCTTGCAGAGGCGATCTTGAGGGCGGCGTACTTGACGCAAGTCAGGAGGACGAGGACGAGGAGCCGATGTTGGATAGGCCATGGTTGATATAGAGTGATTTCGATTTTGACTGTATGGGCGAAACACTGGCAGCCCGTCTGAACCACAACGTCTTCGCCATTAGAGACAAGTTATCCCGTGAATGTACGTGTCGCCTTTGGTGGTACATGCGGTAAAAAAGCTCGGAAAACGAGGGCTTGCGTGTGAGAGTTGGAAATCCTGTCGTAGTGGATTGTTGGTGGTGGTGTAGGCTAGTTCAAAATTAGAGGCCTTGGCTGGTAGCCCCCAGAAAGGAAATCCGCAGCAGGCCCGTAAAGTTCCCGCGCCCAAAAAAGGAAATCTGAGGCTGATCATCAAGCTGCCGTCAGCGATGTTTGGGAGTTGCACATCTCTCTAACGTCGACAATGCAAGGTGAGATCAACGCTAACGTCGACAATGATGTCTTTAGCGGCAACGGCTGGGTGACAGTGACAGTGAGCACAAAAATTTTGAGGGTAGACGGAGGGTAGCTGCACAAAAAGTGTTCCATGCCCGGTGATGGCAGAGCGACCGGCGAGGCCTCGCGAACCAGGCAAGCTCAGCGCGTTCAGTGTCCGCAGGTACCGCAGAAAAAATAGAAATACTTCAGTGACATGGCTCTGCATCGTGTCCCGAATTTGTGAGGTGCAGGTTGACTCTTGAAGCTTGAGATTGAGTCCTGGAACTTGAGATAATGAGCTCAAGTGAATTGGGATTGGCCTTAGATCACCCCGGGCTCGGACACTTCACTGTTCCGTTCAAAAAGTTCAGGTTTCTCTATATCTCAATACTTATTACTGTGTTGTATACGGCCGACTTTCAACGATGGACAAAACACGCGGTTGCACGCGGTCCGCGAGTGCGAACTGAGATGGAATATAAGGTATTTCCTTTCTGGGGGCCACCAGCCAAGGCCTCTAAATTTGATGCAGACCGTACAACCAGAACGACTATCTTCTGGTTAGGTCAGCCACGGAGACTAGTGGTGGTGGTGGGTGATGGTCTGTGGTGGTGGCCAATCGCTGGCTGACGACGCGAGACAAATCTGACTAAGCACTTACTTATCAGCGGCAACGGCCGGCACCGAATCCTCGTCCTGAGCGTCGGAATCTTGTCCTCTCTCTCTGTAAATTCACCTCCAAGACGAGCGATGATCACCCAGACTGATCTCGCTACCCACGCACATACTATTTAATTTCCATCCTCAGGCAGACGTGTCTCTTTAGCAGAACGTTGACACAAGGGTCAACTTGAAGACCGGTAGACTTACAGAACTTGAGTCCACCGGGCCCGCCGCCCTTGGATGGTTCCTCCGGGTTCTTCGGTGTTGGTATTACTTATGATAGGGCGCCCTATTCCTCGCCTCATTCGTCGCCACATTCACTATGCAGGATGCCCCTTCCCTCCTCCGCACCACCATGCAGATCACTGTCCAACACGTAGAACACCCTACCGGTTTGTTCGCCTTTTGATTTCTTTTCAAGCCAGCGCTCAGCGACAGCTTCCAGATACGCAGATTGACGAAGCCGTAGAGCTGCTCCTCCGAGCCTTCGAAGGCGGTATGTAATTGTTTTTGCAACGCATTGGAACGACGAGCAAAACTTACTGAACGCTAGATGTCACAATTCCCGCCATGACCGGTGGCGATACCCGTCTCCAGCAATCGCTCTTCCGCTCTCTGGTTCGCGGAGGCGCCCTTTCCGACGCCTTCTATGTCGTGACGGACGACTCTAATGAGATCTTTACCATCGGTGTGTGGGCTCGTCCGGGACAGAAGCTTTTCTCAAGGTACGTACGTACGGGCCCTCGTGACTCGTTCGCGAGATAGTTACTGGTATATATTCACAGCGAGACGGAGCGCAAGAGCTCAGGTTGGGACGCCTTTTTTGCCTCCCTCTCTCCTGAGACACAGAAATGGTGGACTGAAACTGTGCGTTAACTTGTCTCTTGAGCATGCATGCCTTCTGCTGCTGACTTCGGATGATAGCTTCCCGAGACGCACGAAAAGATGATGCGGTCCGCGCTCGGAGATTCTGTGAGTGGTCTCATGGTGTACGCTTGCCATACTGTTTTTTGGGGCCGACATGATGACACGGTATGTAGTACAACGATCGCTGGCAGGCGAACATATTGGCCACCCACCCGAAGCATCAGAAGAAAGGGTATGCCACAGCGATGATTCAAGCGATGTGCAAGCGGGTAAGCCGCTCTCTTGCCCCTACGTTCACCTTGTTTTCTCATTTTGCACTTAGGCGAAAGACGATGGGAAAGTGATAGGCCTCGCCACTCACAACGCAAAGAACGTGCGTATTTTGCAGACGGCAGGACGAGCTGGATGTCTGAAGCCTTCATTGTAGGCTGCATTTTATGAGCGTTTAGGATTCCGTATCCTCGCGAACACGGAGATACCTGCGCCGGTCGCCTCGTGGACGGAGTATGCGCTGATCTGGGGCGATGCTGAATTGTAAAATTGGGGATACTCTTCTTCACGCTAACTCGTCCAAGCATTCCGTACATTCCTCCCCATTCTCGTCTTGTATATACACCGAACCCACCACCATTGAGTTCGTTCCGATCCGCGGGGTTGCACATGCGACCTTGGTCCCTGAAATGGGGCAATATTCATACTTACGCACAGTGTCCCCCGGTGTCAACGCGTATCATCTAGAATTGCCCACCACGCCTCACGCTTGCTCGCCACCCACGCCCGTGCCTTCAAGTAGCACCCCTCGCAGATACCCTCTTCCCTTAGCCTTAGCCTATCGAATACGACCTCGATCCCCGATATCGGATCGTATCTGTACTTGCGATCCAGCCCCGAGGTCTGCACGCGCGCGACCCAAAATGCAGAGAGCGCTTTGGGTGACATGGCCGGTGCAAACGAACCGTGTGTGCATGCAATCTCCCGTGGCGGTACCTTCAGCTCCTTCGCCCATGCGGCTGAGAGGAGACAACGCATCCAGAGGACTGGGAGGAAAAGCGGCGCGCATGCCGGCACGGCGCGGTTGGCCTCTATGGCGGCGTCACACGTCGGCGAACGGATGAACTCGTAGTGCGCGCGCTTCAGAACCTTGGTGAGGCTGTGTTTTCGCGCGTGGAAGATTGCGTCCCCTGCATAAGGAATCGGGGGCGATCCGGGAGGGGGCAGGGCGGACGGCCATTGCTCTTCGAACCATGAGATCACGTGATTGCGTATGCGCGGGAAACCCATGCTCGTGCTGGCGGACAGGACTGCACCTGCGACATTCACCAGAGGGGGGTTTGTCTTCCAATCTCTAGTGTGAGAGTATCAGCCTGTATTCTGCTTCTATCTGTGCCACAGATCAATGACTTACTTTGTGTGATAGAGAAGCGCCATGAGATCAGCGAAGCAAGCATCGTCACTGTCGTTTTTATCGACGACGAGGATGGGACACGTCTTGAGGTGCCGGTCCACGAGCAGCTGCGGTTTGTATGAGTCCAGCGCTTCCTTGAAGTATGTCGAGGAGACCGATAAGAGCCCCCTGTGAAGCTTGAATACCGTCTTCCCGCAACGGACAATAACCGAACCGTCGTCGAACCAGAAATCGGGGGTGACGCGTGTACGGGCTCAGATCATTGTCTTCGGAGACGTGATGGGTGATCCTGTCACGTTCGGAATGAGTGGACAAGGAACTTCAAGGAGCCCATGCTAGATGGGACTGACCTATCGAGGTTCTGCTCGCGAATGTTCTGTTTTAGGCCGAGGGCCATCGCAAGGCTGTCATACGACACGTTTGACGCCTGCACGGCGACCTCGTGTCTATATGCACACACTTTCCATTATGAATGGGCCCACAGTCTACACAGCCCTAGACTCACCTCGCGGTGATCTTCGGCGGCGCACTCTGCTTTTGACTCTTCGTTTGTGGAGACACCAGTACTGTATCGCTGGGAAGTTTGTTTCCCCCCACGAACTCCCGCATATCACTTTGAGTATGATTCTTACCCTGCGGGGCTACCTGCCAGTGTACTTGTTTAATCCTATATGCATCCCATATTCAGTCTAAGTTCCCAATGATACAACAGAAGAACAACTTCAACGCCGGACTCACTTCTTTGATCTGATATCCCACGCCTCACTTTGAGCCTGGTTCTTCTTCTGCTCTAGCTTCTGGTTTACACGGTATTGAGAAGGCCCCAATACTTCACTAAATAAGTCACTTGAGAGGACCGCGCAATGCAAACAATACTGAACTTACCCGTGTGCGACGGGCTCCGGCGCGTCGATCTGCTTCCGCCTCTTCCCCGGTGGGCCTATAGGCACCAGGATATTCGAAGATGTGGATGAACTATTTGGTTTGGAATGGACTTGAGTTCGGGGTTTCCTCTTGCGCTTGCGCGTCAATGGGTTTTGGGTCACTAGGTGCTGGCCATGTCGGGGTGGTCGCGGATGAACTAGGAACGGCTGCGGTATGTTTCGTCTGCAGGTTGAGGGGTGTAAGGACAGACTATCGAGGGAGAGTGTGCTTCAGGTACATACCATTAAGCGTTGGTTGTGCGAATCGAGCGGGCGAAGGCGAAAGTAAAGGTGGCCGTGGTGGGTGCCCGAGTACATACATGGTAAGCGCTCGCCACTCAGTTCTGCTCGCGCCAACGGTCAAGTTGGCTTTATCGGGAACCGACTGAAGGCGATGCACCGTCGGGCGCTTTCATATTTGCAAGAAATGGGTGCGAGCCCATCAGCGTTGCAGAAGCTTTACTACTTCTGACTATAGCGAATACAGCCGTTCGCAGTCCGATTCAACGAGTGTCATCAAGGAGTCCCCACCACGCCTGTCGTCTGCTCTCCACCCACGCCTGCATTTTCAAGTAGCACATCGTGCAGACTCCCGTTTCTTCTAGCTTTAGCCGCTTGAACACGGCACATATTCCCGAAAGCGGGTCGTGCGTGTAACGAAGGTACAGGCCCGACGCCTGCACGCGCTCGACCCAAAACGCGGAAAGAGCTTCAGGAGAAGTTGCTGCCGCAAACGTCCCGTGCGTGCAACATATCTCCTGCGGTGGGCTCATCATTTCGGCTACCCACGCCTCGGAAAGGCGTCCGCGCAGCCACAGAGCCACCATGAGAAGTTTATGGTGCGACTCTGAGCCTCGATTGGCCTCGACGACGGCGTCGAAATCGGAGGAGCGGATGAGCTCGTAGTGGGCGCGTTTCATGATCTGGGGTATGTTATGGGTGCGGGCGTGGAGAAGGGCTTGTTCTGGGAAAGGGATGGAGGAAGAGTTGGGGGAGGGTAAGGTCGCCGGCCACTGTTCTTCGAGCCAGGCAACTACGTGTTCCCGGATGTACGGGAAAGAGAGCTTCGTAGTGGCGTGGAGAACGTTACCGACAACATCCAACTTGGGAGGAGATCTCTTCCAGTCACTGGTATCCGTCTTGATATTAGCATGAGTTATAAAATAGCGCCGAAAACTTACGATTTATGATACAAGAAGCCTACGATCTCGGTGAAGCTCCTCTCGTCACTGTCGTCTTCATCAATGAATAACATGGTGCACTGTAGCTCGAGCTGCTTTTCCGACTGTGGGGGTCGTGGTACAGGAGGCGATTCAAAAGCTTTCTGAAAGAACGTCGAAGATGCCGACAGGAGTCCCTTGTGGAGTTTGAACATCGTCTTCCCGCATTGTACGATGGTCGAGCCGTCTTCGTACCAGAAAACAGGGTGGCGTTCGCGTGGCTCCTCACTTTCACCTGCGTTGTCATCGCCTAAGCTGACGTTTTGAGCTTGGGTGGATGTTTGGGTTGCGGTATCGTTGCGACGTTACTCACCTTGGGCCGACGCTGCTCAAAGGGGTGGAACTCCCGTCGCTGTCAGGATATCTCATAATGTCGAGAGGATCTCGGCATGTCCAGTCATCCTCGTCTCCTCCACGTGTCTCTTCGGGGTTTCCGTCGGGCAGCTCATTGCAGGCCCGCCGGGGACGGGAGAGCGCCCTTGCAAGGTTGTCGAAGGATTGGGATTCGGGAAAGAGACTCAGGTTGTTGACAAAGAATAATAGTTTACTACGTACGATGAAATTTTGGACAGCGTTCTGTGCATAGTTAGATGAACTGATTTGAAATGAGCGGATAGGAAGCACCACTAGTATGTTGCTACAGCTCACCCAGAGGCGAGCGGCATGAGAGTTACCCTCTGCCTCTTTCTCGACAGCGGAGCGCTGTGTGTCGACTGTAAGGGTCCGTGATCTTGCTCCTGCACAAGCGATCGTTTGCGTTCCGTCCTCGGCAATACTGATGGCCTTGAAGCTCTCTGAAGGGGGCTGAGCCTTGTTGAGTAGTAATGGGCGGATGGACGGGTGGCGTCATACTGTGAATGCCGTATCAGGTGTGGTGAGGCCGGCGAGAGCTATATCGGTGAGGGGCACAAGTATGACACATACCATTGTTGATCCTCTGCCGGGCGTTACGTCGTCCTATGGCAGTCGGGACAAAGAGTGCTGGAGTTCGAACTTGGCTTGAACTTGGCCTTCGTGGTACTAGCAGTCGAGAGGACCAGTTTCATCCCAAATATGGTTTAGATGGAGCGAGACGGTCGTGCCGAGTCGCCGCCGGCGGATTTAGCTGCGGAGCTAGCCCAAGTTGGGATATTATTGAGTTTAGCGACGAATCTTCCCCGCTTCTTGTCGTATCCCATCCTTCTCCTCGTTCCGACCGTTCAAGCTCATCCGCTTCTCCGCCGCTTGCGCCATGGAACGAACACAAAAGCGCTTTGCTAGGTTTACGATGGATACCTGGACCGCCCCGCAGAGGATGCCCGCCCGCTCACAGCCCGCCTGAGGCGCGGACGAGACTTGAATCTTCCCTCAAAGTCCGCACGCTCCAGAGACCTCGGAAGACCAGCAACCCCCTCGAGCATTCCCCTCAGGCGACGGTCATCATAAATCATGGCGCCCTCCCACATTCTCCAGCTCGCTCGACAAATATTCGGTCTCTCCTCGACATCCGCCCCCGCCCCCGCCCCCGCCCCCGCCCCCGCCCCCGCCCCCGCCCCCGCCCCCCGCCCCCGCCCCCGCCCCCGCCCCCGCCCCCGCCCTCGCCCCCGCCCCCTCCCCCTCCCCAGACTCCCACCCACCCACCACCCCATCTCACCTCTCAGCCATATCTTGCACTCCATCCTCTCTTGCCCCCTCCTCTCTTGCCCCGCCCTCCTTATTTTCCACCCGCTCCGCGTGCACCTCCGCCTCCTCGCTCTCCGCCACTTGCCCACCACCCGACCTCAAACCTCCAAACACCGCCACATTTACCCCTCTCGCCCTCCTCGGCTCCGGGACTCACGGCAGCGTTTTCCTTGTCTCCTCCCCAACATCCCAGCGCTACGCCCTCAAGGTCGTCAACAAAGCCCACGCGAAGAAGCGCCGCGTGTCCGGGGCCCAGCTCCTCCGCGAGCAAGCCGCGATGCACAAGGCCCGCGACGCGCGCGGGATCGTGCGCATGCACGCGAGCTGGCACGACAAGAAACACTACTTCTTTCTGCTCGAGGCCTATCCGAACGGCGATCTCTACGAACGCGTCTACGCCGCCCGCCTCCCCTCCGCCTCCGTCCAATTCTACGCCGCCCAGCTCCTCCTCGCCCTCGACCACCTCCACGCGCTCCACATCGTCCACCACGACCTGAAGCTCGAGAACATCTTCCTTGACGCCCACGGCAACGTCGTTCTCGGCGACTTTGGCCTCTGCGAGTTTCTCGACCCTGTCCCCCACGCCCGTTGTGCGACCCACCCCAGCGGACGCCAGAGTGGCACCTTACCCTACTTTTCCCCTGAGATCGTCAAGCAGATGGCCGTCGCGTACGACGTCGATCGGTGGGCGTTCGGCGTGGTCGTGTACGAGCTCCTCATGAGCAAGGTAAACTCATCCAGGTTTCTTTGCGGTCAGGATGTGCGTTGACGAATGGACAGCTCCCGTTCACCGACGCGCGCGAGCAGGACGTCGTCACGCGCATCATCCACGCCAAACCCAAGTTCGACGCCTCCGTCCACCCCGAAGCGAAGGATTTCGTCCTCAAGGTTCGTTCGGGCCTTCCTTTCTCCTTCCCATCCATCTCACGACCCCCTCTTCAGATCCTCGCCAAGTCGCGGTCTGCGCGTCCCTCCTTGGCCGAGATGAAGACGCACGCGTTTTTCGACGGCATGTACGACTCTTTCCCTCTTGTTTTTGGTTGACTCGCTCACTGGTCGTTGTCAGTGATTGGACGGCGTTGGAGAAGGGCGAGGTGGATCCGCCGACACTCACTTGCAAACCTGCTGCACGCACCACGGCAGGGCTGGTGCTCCCCAAGACGAAATCGTACCGTCGTGGCCGTGACCCGAAGCCGTCTTTCAACTATGTATCCCCATCGTTCGCCGAGGGAAGTTAGCCCCGCGCGTGCTGCTTCCCCCTTCGGACTTTCGCTCTGTCTCCCCCCTCTCGCTCTACGCATACGCTCTGCATCGGAAAGCTTTTAATGTGCACTACACATTGGACACTTGCTATGATACGCCGTTATAATGACCTTTCTAATGAATCGAGGAGTTTCTCATGTACGACCGTGCGCATATACTAAACAGGGTGGAGTGAGACCGTCTCGTACAACCAGAACGACTATCTTCTGGTTAGGTCGGCCACGAAGACGAGCTACTACAAGTCTACATTGATTAGTAGTGGCCGCGTTCATTGTCGGCGACCGTGGGAATGCGTACTTGGTACTTACATTTGCCTCCGTCGAACTCTTCGCGTCCGATCTCATCGAGTCATCTCATCTCGCGTGGCGCGGACCCACCCTCCAGACCGACGACCCCCAGACTTCGTTCAGTTGCATCTTCACAGTCGCGGTCATAGAAGGCTTAGTTCACCTCGTTTCCTCGCTCAACAGCTAGTACGCACGCTCCATCGATCGATACGCGATTCCTCGCGGCTCTTTGCGAACATGCCACTTAGGAATCAGGACGCGTCGGCGACGGCGCAGTCGATGAGGATGAATACGTACGGAAGGCCGCAGGTCGCCGGTGCGTCCTGCGCTCGGTTCTGGGAAAGGTGATGGAATAGATGATAGGTATATAATATTCAATGACCATCCTGGGGTTATCTTTCCCCAGATTATATACCTTGGCTCCCACCCTGCCCGCCCCCGTCTGCCCCTTCCCCGCCTTCCCGCCTTCCTGCCATGCCCGCCGTCCTCCCTCCCGACACAGGCGAAGACGAGGAGCGCGAGCGCCTGCTCTCCCCACCGCCCTCTTCCCCGACTCGCGCACGCGCTGAGAGACAGTGGTGGAAGGCATCCCCGTACTGGTATGTCACTCTCCGTGCCCCACTTATCGTGATGTTCAACCACACCTCCTCAGGATCGTGCCCGTCGTGCTCATATCCAACCTCTGCGTTTGTCTCTTTTTTCTGCCTGCGTTACTCGCCCTCCTCATGCACTCGTTTAGCGTGGGATGACCATGGCCCCCAGGATTGAGGTGTACACCCAGCTCGCATGTAGAGCGCTTCATGAAGGCGGAGACGACGCGCCCTCGAGTTGGCCACCAACCCCGTCCACCACGTCCAACTTTACGATATCCGCCAATGACAATGCCCTGCCCAACGCCACGACACTCATCTTCCTCGATCCCGATCCTTCTGCCGTCGACGCGTGCTCCGCCGATCCCGCCGTCCAGGGCCGCGCCGCCCGCATCCACGCCTGTAAGTACGCGTCGATCTTCTTCTCGTCCCGTCACCCCGTTTGCCGACCGCCAATCTGCATGTAGCCGTGAAGACGACGGAGAGCGTGCTCAGCGCGATCACCACCGGCTATCTCTCCCACCTCGGCGACCGCCACGGCCGCAAGCTCGTCCTCTCCCTCTCCGTCTTCGGCGCGCTCTTCATGTGCGTTTCTCTCTCTACTTCCTCTCTCCCATCGTCATCGTCATTCTCATTCAAATCGGTCAAACTCACGCGCGGATCGGACGTGCAGGGATATAGTATACCTCCTCGTATCCGACACGGACAGCATCTTTAGCGCACACGGCGAGGGCCTGATCATCGCCGCACCCTTCGTTGAGGGTCTACTCGGAGCCCACCCGACGTACACCGGCGTCACCCACGCGTGCGTCTTTCTCCCCACGAAGTTTCCCTTGCAAGCACTGACGATACATCTCCAGCTACGCCACAGACCGCACGCCAGACGGCTCACGCGCACGGTTTTTTGTCATGATGCAGGGCATGCTCTACGCCGGCCTCGCGCTCGGTCCGTGGGTACGTCCGCCCGACGCATGTCTTCCGCCCAACTTGCTTTCTCACATCGTACCATATGCAGCTGAACAGCGCCGTTCTCAACATGTCCACTTACGCGCCATCCCCCTTCGCGGTCGCGGTCATCATCGCGCTCTGCAACCTCCTCTTTATCCTCTTCCTCCTCCCGGAATCCCTCCCGCCCCATCGTCGCGTGCAAGCGCATGCCCACGACTCTTCCCCGACCGGTCCTAAAAATCTCACGCGCACAGTCAGGCGCACGTTCGCGAGCGTGAGCGCGCAGCTCGTGCGTCCCGTTGTATTGTTTTATCCACCACGTCTGGAGGGCGGGCGGAGGGGTCGAAATTGGAACTTCACGTTGACGGGGCTCGCGCTGTTCATTTACGTGGTCTCTTTCGTAGGTGTCTCCTTTCCGCTCCTCACATATACATTGCTCACCGCCGCAATAATCCTTTACAGCAAATATTGGGCTTGAGATATCTGTATGCGAAGCATGTGTTTGGATGGACGAGCGAGGAGGTGCGTTTCCTCCGCGCATCCGCACGCTTATGTTCTCGATAACTGAAGTGGACACAACAGCTGGGACACTACATGTCTCTCCTCTGGACCACCCGCGCCGTCACGCTTCTCCTCCTCCTGCCAGGTTCGTCCTTCCTCCCGTCGCCTTCCCCTCCTCACCAACCCCTACCCACAGCCGTCCTCTCCTACTTCCGACCCCGCCCCTCTCCCTCCTTCTCTCCATCCTCACCTAACACCACCTCTCCCGCATCCATCGCCTCCGCCCTCACCTACGACCGTGCTCTCGCCACGCTCTCCCTCCTCACCGACGCCCTCCTCAACACCCTCATCGCCCTCGTACCGCCCGCCCCCGCCCCGCTCTTCGTCTTTCTTACCACTCTCACGGCGCTCACGGGCGGTGGGACGCCCGCACTGCAGTCGCTCGGTGCCGCGGCGGGGGCGGGGGTGGGGCGGGGGGACGAGTTGGGGCTTGTGTTTGGGGCGCTGGGGGTGATCAACGCGGTCGCGTACACGGTTGCGGCGCGTCCCTTTCTTCGATATCCTTAAGTCGTACATACTGACGTCTGGTGGGATCTTAGCCCGCGATTTACGCCGCCGTGTACGCCGCGACCGTTGCGGACCTCCCGCGGGCCATCTTCGCACTCACCGCCGCACTGCTCGTCGGGGCGGTTGCGCTCTTGCTTGGCGTGCGGCCGCACGTGGCTGTTTCTTCAATGGAAGATGGCGACGGAGAGGATTAGGTGTTTTTTTTGGTGAGGTGTGGAGAGAGAAGACGGGGAAGCGCGAAGTGATGCGATGGATGGTAACAGTGTAGGATACTTGTGTACTTATGGGACTTTGTGTGGCTGGAGCGGGCAGGAGGCCTTTGTCGGGAATGACCGTCGACATAGCATCCTCCGAGCGGCGTGAAGAGAAGAGAAACGATGCCTTCCCACCAGCGAGTTGAGGAGACGAGGGACTTCCTTGCGCTCTAGAGTTAACGGTGACCGGTTGACGCCGTCGCTGGCCGTCGGCCCATCGTCATCTTTTGCTCATCACGTGGCCTCCCGATAAGTAGATACCGCCATGCAGTGATGCAGTCTCGCATCTTACCTTCTCTACTTTTCGCCCGCTCGACTCTCTAACGCATGCTCAATGGTATGTCCACAGAGCACATCCTTCATCAATAAACTGTACATTGCTCCCAAGGTGAATCCTACCGGGAGTACGAGCCTCCCGCCATCAGGTCAGTCCCCTCGAACTATCGAGCGGCTACGCCGACACCATCAGTGCAAAGGCGCAAGAGGGACATCAAGACTCAAGTCGATCACAAACAGAACGGTGGAAGATCGGAAACCTCGGTACTGGTAGGCCCGCCGAGGAAGAAGCTGAGGCAGAGCGCGGTGCCGGAGGTCATAGATATGTAACTCGTCATAGCTTCATTGTCGAGGCCATTGCATGATTCATGCTCTCACTTAGTCAACGGATGATCAGTGAATCGATGGAAAAATGGCGTGCGCTCTCTGAGAGGTGGGACCGTGAGTATGGAGGCAAGGTGCAGAAGGACGCATCGAGGTGAGTTTGGTATGATTGCCGTTATGTGAATGTTTGATCGTTTGAACGAGGCTGAAAGTGTCAAAAAAATAAGCGCTACGACACCGGTGGCTCAACCAACGAAGAAACAGACAATGATTACTGCGCCCGCTGAGTCCAGCGCGAGGTGAGTTCAGTGGACCGGTGTTTTGTAGACTCTGCTCCCGTTTACTGATCGGACAGCGTACGCAGTCAGGCGGTTGTTGTGCAGGCCTCGAACTTGTCGTACGACAGTCTTGCCTTAACCGTTAGTCGACATCGAGACGTTCGCAGGTCGGATACCGCTGGATCGGCGCCGAGCCTCAGCGAACAGTGAGCGAATTCATTCGACGCCGGCTCCAATGCCACCCGTCCTCTAACGTCAAATTCAACAGTCCATCTAGTAGTAGTCAGAGCACAGGAGGTCATGACCTAAGCCCGTACACCCGCCACCCCGTTTTCTGGTTCGCCGATGGTTCGGTCATCGTGCGTTGCGGGAGCACTGTGTTCAAGCTGCACAAGGGGCTCCTCTCCGCCTCTTCGACGTACTTCAAGGGAAAGCTGGACTTGCCCGCTTCCAAACCACAGCTGATTACGGAGAGGGGCCTTGAGACATGCCCCATGCTTATCCTCGATACCAACGACAGTGACGAGACCTGCTTTTCCGATCTCATGGAGCTTCTCTACCGCACAAAGTAAGCCATTTGCTATGAAGTAGGATATATGTTAACATATATATACATATACCAGTGATTGGAAGACCAGCCCTCCCGACCTCCACGCCATAGGCGCCCTTCTTCACGCCTGTACAAGCCTTTCCTTCCCGCGCATACGCGATCAAGTGGTCGCATGGCTGGAAGAGCGGTGGCCGTCCACCCTGCCCCCTCTAGACTCGCCCCCCATCCTTCACCCAATTCAAGCCCTTTGTTACGCGCGCACTCACAACATCCGGAAAGTCCTCAAACGCGCGCACTACGAGCTCATCCGCTCTCCCGAGTGCGCCAGCGTGATCGAAGCCAACCGCGCAGGGGCGAAGCACTCGGAACTCTCCATCGCGGTGCTCTGGTTGCGCACTCTTCTCGCGGATGCGTGGGCGAAGGACATGGCCGCGCCGCCGCCTGATATCTTGTGCACACACGGGGCGTTCGCATCAGCCGTGTCGCCCGAGGCGCTCTCCGCGTTCTGGGCCGCGCGTGTGCAGACCTCGGGGTTGTGTCTCAAATATAGATACGACCCAATCTCTGGAATCGAGGCCGTGTTTAAGAGGCTAAAGCTGGTGGAAGAGGGCGTATGCGCAAGGTGCTACTTGAAGGCGCGGGCATGGGTGACGAGTAAACGTGAGGCGTGGTGGAAGATTCTTGATGATGTCCGTTGAATTGGAACGGCGAATGGCGGCCGGGCCAGTATCATCCTCTCTTGGGTACTTAGGACATACATACTCAGCACTTTGTGTAACAGCTTGTAACAGTCAGAATATATGGCAGCTAGCATTCATATATGCATATGTACTTTCACTGGGTGATAGAGTAGGATAGAGTACATAGTACACAGCCAGTCAGGTTCCGTAAGAAATTCGTCCAAATCCTGCTCATAGGAATTTCTTAGCTCGCTCGTACGAAATTACCACTTGCCGCGCCTTGGAAGCTCCAGATATCGGCCGTTTCATATGAATTTCTTACTGCAGAGGGGGCGGTGCCTGTCCCATCACACTCCACTGGTCCATCGGTTGGCCAATCACCATTGTCCTCCCTGCCACCATTTTCCCTCCAGATCCCCCCAGGATCCCCTCATTTTTTCCCTCAGCACTGGCGAATAGAGCATGGAGAGCAAAAAATATGTATTCACACTACGAGATACTATGTACTCTACTTACAGTCACCATAAGTACTATCAACCCAGGTGCCGCGGCGGCGCCACAAACCCCACTTCATCATGTCCGTGAATCTACACCAGTTGTGAGTAAGATGCTGCAACGTACAGCGGTGGTGGACATACCTATATCTTCTGCCAGTATGGTGGATGGCATGTGAGCCTTCGGGTGTCTCTCTCTGCACACATTGAGCCTATGAGACAGTAACAATGTAAGTATACGCACCGGCAGACAGCTCAGCCCAACATACTTGTCAACGTGTACCTGTGGAAGCATGAACAACGAGCGAGATGGTACTGGATAAGCACGCACCTATAGATTGATGTTGAGGGCAGTGTTGTAACGGGGAACGCGGAAGACGGTTGTTGTGACATGAAAGACTTGGATGCCCTGCGGGATTTGGGAGAGAGGGAGGATGAAGGGGGACGGAGAGACGAGAAAGTGATTTTCACGAAGTCGAACTTTTCTGTTGAATGTCACGTGCGTATGCTGAGTTCCCACGGCGGCGGGGACCATGCGGTTTGGGCGCGATAAGAGTACGGAAGGCGGCAAGGGAAGGGATGTGTTTCTTAAGAACGTTGTTTGTATGAATTTCTTAGGAGGAGCACAGACTGACGGAGAATATCTGCTGCGGACCCCTGGATGTATGGATTTCTTAAGAAGATATAGCACAATCTTACGAAGCACGAGTAAGAAGTTCCTATCATGCAAATACCTACGAATCGGCTATAATTTCGGTTGGCCGTGTACTAATTCCAATTCTCACCATGTGTTCAGGGAGACCCCGGGGCTCGGCCCACTGCGTACCGGCGAACTCAGGATCATGATGACCACACGATCGCACTCATCTTTGCTTTCACCCTCTCTATCCTTCCAAGCTCACGTTTAATGGCACGTATTCATAACAAATACTCATCGATAGAATCACGGCAAGATTCGTCGACCTGTCGTCTCCAAGGCAAATCCCAACGCAGCCGTTCCCAGCACGAGCCATGTCCACTTCAAACAGGGCGGTACCATATCAGACGTCCCGTTGCGAATAGGCTCACCAAGAAAGATGTGGAAGCGGAGCGTGGTGAAGACCAGCGCGAGGTGAATCCAATGTCGTGTGAATCACGCTCTCGTTCACTCAACGGAAAATGCCAATATCTAGCCGGGAAGTTGATGTCCAGGTGTCGAAGATGTCGTACGACGACCTTGTTTCAAGCCTTCGCAGACAGGATGGTCGAGCTCCCAAGCCAGTGCGCAACCCCCTGCAACCCCCGTATAACGTGAGCATTGAATCAGCCATTTGACGCATCAAAGCGTTCTGTCCACGTCCACTCACGCGGAGATGGAATAGAGATGAAAGCGACGTCTCTTACCTGGGCCCGTACATCCGCCACCCCACGTTCTGGTTTGACGACGGTTCGGACCTCATGCGTTGCGGGAAGACCGTGCTCAAGATCCACAGAGATATCCTGTCGACCAGGCTCGGACTTCAAGCGGAAGTTGGGACCACTTATTTTCACTCACCGGAAGGGACCTGGATTATACTTGTCGTCGAGGACGCGATAGCGATGCGAAGTGCTTTGCTCATCTCCTGGCGCTTCTCTATCGCACAACGTAAGTCGTCCGCACGTAATCGCGAGGTACATGGCGATACAAACTGACAACCCTCCCACTGTGGAGGTAGCAGGCGCGGTTCTGCGAGCTAGCACGCCGATGGCCTTCCAGATACGCAATTACGTGATCGACTGATTCGAAGAGCGATGGCCTGCATCCACCCTGCCCGGTGCCCCCGACTCACCCCCGATTCCCCAATCAGGTCAAGCCGTATTCCAAGCGCGCCGTGGCGAGCTCCCAAAGGTGCTGAAGCGGGCACACTACGAGTTCATTCGCTTGCCGTTGTTCAACGTCACGGTCGAGGCCAACCGTAGTACTATAGACGGACGGTCGCGCCGGAATTCCTTGCGGTCCTCTGGCTGTGTGGTCCACTCGTATCTGCGTGGGCGGAGGAAATGACGACACCGCCGCGGGAGATTGCCTGTACACACGGGACGTTCGCACATGCCGCGTCGCCCGAGGTGCTCTTCGCATTCTGGGCTGCGCGCGTGCAGGCCTCGGGCTTGTATCTCAAGTACATGTACGACCCCATTTCTGGGTTCGAGAGGCTGAAGCTGGACGCGGAGGGCATCTACGCGCAGTGCTACTCGAAGGCGCGGGTGTGGGTGACGAGCAAGCGGGGGGCGTGGTGGGCTAAAGTTCTGGATGATCTGCGTTGAATCGCATCCGAGTCGTGAGCGGCGCACGACGAAGCGGTCAGCGTACGACCAACGGTGGTTCAATCAGTATAATCCCTTCCTGTGTATCTGTGGGCGGTACTTTGCGCGTCAACGCCACGCCGAAGAAACGACATCAGTGAGTGCGGATTTCCTGGTGTGCAGTGCGCGGGCATCATTACTTTAGTGGACCTTCAACGTGCAACTTTCGAATGTCGCCCTTCTGTGTGCTCGTTGCAGCTAATAAATAGACAGTGCCGTTGGTGCATTGCTGCCTGTTGGTGATTTTGCTCCATGGCTGCCACCGGAACTGTGCACCAAGTAGACGACGTCGTGCGAGGGTTCCTCCAAACCGTGGCTAGTAGAGTATATCGCTCAGCGTTCCCTGGACTAGCTGTCCCGTTGTTCGAATCAAGCCAAGGGTATGATCGTACATATTCCAGTCAGTACTTTCACCGTATATACCCGTGAGGGCGCTCTTGTCCGTTCCTTTGTCTCGCACAAGCACTGATTTCTCTAAGTCTTTTCAGCGTCGCATGCCCCCCCCTGTTCTACCAAGGGATCCCAAGTCCTTACGAATGGACCTAATGCGACAGGAAAGTGGGTGGTTCGCACACGAAAACGATGAAAACTGAACGCCCCTTTCCCCCCTAGAGGCTAGATAGCACTAGGAGGGTACCGTGGGGTGATTTTCACCGCCCTAATCAGCCTTATTCACGATCATATTCAGTTTGTAGACGACTCACTTTCAGCCCAGTGTGATGAATATCAGTCTTTCCCGGTCTGATTTCAATGAGTGAAAAGCACTGGAAAAAAGTACCATTTCACCGCTTTTTTCCCGGGATTTTACACTTTGAAAAGAACAACATTTTGAGGTGAAACTTCACGCCTGTTTTTCAGTCAGCTACTCCGCCTATTTTTCACGTTGGAGGTGAGATGCTACTTTTCACGTCCGGCACGAAGTGCGGATTTACACCTCTGGCATGAAGTGCATATTTCCATGCTGATGTTATGTGCTGATGTTCAGCCTTCAAAGGGGCTTTGATTTCGGTGCTGGTAGGTATGAAAACAACCGGATCCTACAGCCTGAAAATACCCTCCGTTCATGTTGCTGATTTTGCAGCTTACGCATCGAGATGAGATTCAGCAAATGATCAGACGGTGGTTTCGATATCGCGCACAACACGTGCGAAATATATTAGATAGCTACGTAACAAGTAAGGGGTTATCAGAAGGAAGCCAAAGCGAGTGGATGCAACGCGCGTCGGCACCACCACCGCACACCACGAAGCGACGAGAAAAGACAGAAGAGACGGCTCAATGGCCGACAAGAATTAATATGTACGTTATGAATTGGACTGGGTATTGGCCACAGGGGTGCTAAATGGGAAGCACTCATCAGGATATAGAAAGCTCGAGGCAACTCGAAGACGAACCTTAGAAACATCTTCACTTCAAGCATCAGGACTCAAGCTCTTATCGCGCGTGGGCTGGTCCTCAAGACGAGCGCGCTTCGTCGCCGCTATCTGACCTAGACGTTGTAACCCTGCACTGGGGCCTGTACCCGAACCTGAATGGCCATCTAACTCCTCGTCTTGATCACCATCGTGGTCGTCGGTGCGCTTCCTCTTCCATGAATTGTTCCTCAAGTACTGACGGATGAAGGCCCGGGTAGCCCAGTCATTCTCAAAGCGAGCGGCGGCAGGGTATTCCTGGCGGATCTAGACACTAGGAGGTCAGTACATCCGGAGGATAAAGCAAAGGTGAGTCACTCGCCGACTTGCAAACGCGAGTGACTTGCTCGGAGTGCTTGAGCTCACTATAGGTCTTTGATAGATCCATTCCCGCACGGTTCATGTTGAAGCGTGTCATGCGCTAGGCTATTGTGAGTGAACAGGGAATGTCAGTGAGGAATGAAACTCACCCGCATGCTTCGATAGTACTCGCTGCCATCCTCGACGTCATCCATGTCATTGAGGAAGGTTCGAATGTCGGACATATAGAACGCCGGCTCGTGAGAGCCCTTGACAGCCTTGGGGCATGCGATAAGGCCGTTGCTATTGAGAGGCGTTGGGTTGGAGATCTTCGCAGTCTCAATGTCCGCAGTGAGCTGCACATTGAGGCTAGTAACATGGTCGACCTGTTTCTGCTGGTCCTCCAAGCGTTCTGAAGGTGAAACATATCCCGTATGTCATCAGCGTGTCGTCTAACGGATACAAGTTCAATACAGAAACCTGCAACTCACGTTCATACTCGCGAAGCTTTGCCTCGAGGTCCCTTTTGGTAAGTACCTTGTTCGACGGTGCCTTGTTGCGCTGAGCTGGAGCCGTTGCAGGAGTCGGAGGCGTAGCCTGAGCAAGAGCAGGAGTGGTGACCGTGCTTGCCATTGGAAGAAGTAGAGAATGTGTCGGAGTGGTGTGATTGAGACGGGGATGGAGTGGTGAATTGTGCAGTGTTGGCTCGACTATTTATATTCCAAGTCTGTCCCCAACGGGGGGGGCTGCGAGTGCCCGTCCTCAGCAACGAATTTGAAACAGAAGGTACGTCCACCGTGTCAAACATGCTCCTTTTCGCCATCTCCAGGCCATTCATAATTGTATTTTGCGGTTTCTATGGAACATACAGCGTACAATCGCACTCGTAATCTTCAGCACCAAACTCCGAGAGATACTCAAGTTTCAACCGATTGCGACTTTGTCGACTTTGTATTTTTCTTCCATCACATCCAAAATCCAGCCCACTTTTGTCACCAACACTATGCCTCCGAAACAAGACCGTCAGAGCGACTTTGTCCTTTGTGGACATTGCGGCAAGAAGGTTCATCGGAAGACCGAAAGAGAGCACCTAGCGCTTCTCGCTCACTCGGAGATGGGTCACCAAGTGGTCAACGAGCTCACCAGCCTAGAGAAAGGCCATCTAAGGAAGCGGGCTCGGACTGGTGCGTATCCATTCGGCAGTATGCACCTGAGATGAGACTCATTTAAACCATGTCTTCAGATAAATTTCCCGGTTTGCAATCTACCGCTATGAACACTGGCTTGGAGACGGGAGATCCTGCGCTTGGTGTGTTTCCCTTCAGCCTTCAGCATCTACAAAGCATCTAACCCTCCTATACAGCCGTGTTAGGACCAACCGGTGTCGCAAGTACCGACAGTGCAGAAGATTGTAGTATGATGGATATGCTGACCGACGGTACGTCCTCAAGCTTGTACGAGATGTACGGAGCTGATTGTTTGGTCGCTTTTAGATGGGCCAATTCCTGGCAGTGACCACGCCGATGCCGTTGAGACAGAACTTCAGGATCAGAGCTTCCATGCTCTTTGGATGGAAGATGGCGAGGACGATGAAGATGATATACTGTTGGCCTGGGACCATGATGCCACAGTGGACTCAGACCACGAACTCGACGACACATTTGGTGCATTCGATCCTGATGATCCATTGCTCTTGCTGGCAGAGGATGACAATTTCCTGAGGCGTACACAGCTGGATGGTACGCAATATCCATTCCGATATCAACGATCGCACGTCTAAGTTTGTGTTTACTTAGTAAATGACCTCAGTCAGTTAGACCGTGCAGTTCTACGACAGTATTCCTTCAAGTTGAAACACCACATTACAGACACTGCCTACATGGACCTCCCGTTCGCATTTCCTGGAGCAGGTGTTACATCTCCCGACGAGGCGCAGACTCGGCTCGCATCTCTTGCAGGCTTCAAATCCAAACTGTACGACTGCTGCCCACAATCATGTGTCTGCTATACCGGATCCCTTGTGAACCTCACTGCTTGCCCTCACTGCAAAACCGATCGATACACATCCAATGGACGCGCAAAGAAACATTTTACTTATATCCCTCTCATCCCTCGCCTTCTCGCATTTTCTGGCAGTGAATCCATGGCCGAGAAAATGCAATACCGTGCCAACCATGAGTGTGTCCCTCAGGAAGTTTCAGACGTCTTCGACGGCCATCGTTACCGTGCACTACGAGGCAAGCAGGTTGTCATCGGCGGAACGGAGCTACCTCATCGGTTTTTTGGGGATGGTCGGGATATCGCTCTGGGAGCGTCAACGGACGGGTTCGCTCCTTTTCGTCGGCGCAAGACTACTTGCTGGCCTATCATCCTCTTCAATTACAATCTGCCTCCCGAAATCCGATTCCTCATCGAAAACATCATTACCATCGGCATCGTTCCAGGACCAAAAAAGCCTGTTGACATGGACTCGTTCCTTTTCCCCCTCGTTGCCGAACTTCTCGAACTGGCCAAGGGTGTTAAGGCATGGGATGCTCTCCGAAAGGAGTCCTTTATGCTTCGGGCATACCTTATCCTTGTTTTTGGCGATATCCCAGCCATCTCGCTCTTGATGCGGATGAAAGGCCACAATGGTCTGTCTCCCTGCCGTATATGCAAGATTACAGGTGTACGCGTCCCCGACACGCGTTCCACTGCCCATTATGTCCCTCTTAATCGTGCCAACCACCCCACGGTCATTGCCAGTGAAGACCCCAACGTAGTCGCCGTTTACGACCCCGCAAATCTCCCTCGCCGAACACACGTTGAGATGATGGAGCAAGCGGTCGCAGTTCAATCAGCCACCACTTTAACGGAGAATGCTCGACTAGCAAAGCTTTATGGCATCAAAGGTGTCCCCATCCTCTCACAACTTCCGTCTCTCTCTTTATCCAAGTCGTTTCCATACGACTTTATGCACCTCATATGGGAGAACACGATCAAAAACCTTATTCTCCTCTGGACAGGCGATTTCAAGGATCTCGACGAGGGTTCTGGGGCGTACATCATTCAGTCATCTGTATGGGACGCTATCGGATCCGCAACGTCGGCGTCAGGTTCTACTATACCTGGATGCTATGGAGCGCGACCTCCCAATTTCGTTGCGGACAAGACTGCGACCACGGCGGACACCTGGTCCTTCTGGACGCTCTACCTTGGTCCCGTTCTCCTTGAGCGGAAATTCCGGGATCCAAAATATTACGATCACTTTATAGCCCTCGTCAAGCTTCTCCACACATGTCTCCAATTTACCATCACATACGACGAAATTGACCAACTCCGGCAAGGGTTCATTGATTGGGTCAAACACTTCGAAGAGTGAGCGTATAGTTCAGTGCTGCATCGAAGTTCTGCTCACATCGTCTACGTTACACAGGTTATATTACCAGTATAATCCTACTCGCCTATCTACGTGCCCGCTCACTATCCATGCCCTCCTCCATATCGCCGATTCTGTTCTCGCTTGTGGGCCGGTATGGGCGTACTGGGCATTTCCCATGGAACGGTACTGTGGCCTCATTCGCCCCGCTATCAAGAGTCGTAAAAGACCCGATGCCTCCCTGGATCGCTATGTCGTCGAGTGCGCACAGCTGTTCCAGGTCATGCTTGTTTATGGTCTGGAAGATGGCGATGTTCTTCGCCTCCATCCACGCCCGGAAAGCACCCTGCCCGCACAGTCCTTGACTGCACCTAATTGTAAGAATAGCATCATCCATGCTACAGTGCATCAGCTCACTTCTTCGTGGTGGCCACTAGATCCTACATATGCCCTACTTCCTGTCATCCGCCCTGTACTAGTACTCGACGCAACGACCCTCACTCGTCTATCCAAGACCCTCGCTACGCGGTACAATGTGCCTTCCGCCAACTT
The DNA here is from genome assembly GCA_012932865.1 of Amylostereum areolatum. Classification (NCBI taxonomy): domain Eukaryota; kingdom Fungi; phylum Basidiomycota; class Agaricomycetes; order Russulales; family Stereaceae; genus Amylostereum; species Amylostereum areolatum. Next base: position 533,979 of record SAXG01000013.1, on the reverse strand, counting down.
TTCCACCCTCAAGAATCTTGTCAAGAATGCATCAATACAGGAGTACGCCCGGGTTCGCATCAACGACGGTGACACTATCTCTGCGGCGCATTTGTACTCAGCTAGGGATGACCGTCGAGACATGACATATATACGCGTGCGTTTGCTCCCATCATGCGTACGTCTCCATGTTACTCATGTATTTCTCCACCCAGTATCAAGTATTGGTCGACGTACATGCCCGCCACCGCAATCACACTCCTCAGTATGAAAATGTCACCTTTTACGGCCGCCTACAACACCTCTACGCTATCCACGTTCCAACATCACCTCTCATTGGCTCCACAGAGCCCGAAGCTATCCTCCTAGCTGGAATTAGGCGGTGCGTCGATGCAGAGAAAAACGGACACCCAGACCCAGGCATCGACATCCACTACTACAAAGATGAGGCGGAAACGGAACAGTTTTTCGACCTTACCTGTGTGGAATGTCTGGTTGGACGGGTACCACTCCCAGGTTCACGATGGGCAATCATTGACCGTAGCGGCGCCCTATCACGGGCTGTTTATGTTCCCGACTGAGCTCCACCGAGGTGAGCAGGCCTACTAGGTTCATTCATGGTCTATGATAACTGACAAACACAGAATCCCGTCTACCAAACGATCCCCGGACCCCATCCCGCTGCACAGTAATCTACGACGGGATCCCGTCGTCCTGTTGGATTTTTGGTACAGGCCCGGTACGGATTCATGCTGGTCAAACTACATGCGCCGCATTCGTCGTCCCCAGGTCAGTAGCTCCCCGTTCCGTGAAATCGAAGTCTGATTTATATTTTTGCCCAATAGCAAGCATGTATATAATTATGAATCCCAAGTTTCAAAGGGTTTGGCCGTCATCTTTCGACCTTTGAAATCGAAACTCGGTCGGCGCTTATCCGACCGGCGGTGACGCGTCGCGGCGTCCTCGCCGCGAAGGGCTCCTCGCGCCACCGTCTTTTCATCTCCGCGTTCATGCTTGCCTCAGATTTTTCGCCGTCAAACCCCACCTTCTTCGACTCCTCAATGCCCTCCTCGCCACCATCCCGTACTTCTTTCCCGCCAGGGCCGCCACCCGCTGCCTACACCCTCCCCCTCCCCATCAACACTGCCACCTTTGTCTTCGCCCAGCACCCCCACACCCTCTCGCTTGACTTCAACCATGCGGCCTGTGACCTCCCACGCCTCCTCCATCTCACCCCCGACCCCTCCCGACACTGCTCCTGGCTACGACGTCGAGATCGTCGACAACAAGCCCCACCGTTACTCTCGTTACGACACAGGCGACAAGATCCGACGATCAAGTCACACCTCGCTCGACGCCGCTTACGCACAGGACTCAAGGTCGTACGGACTCAAGGTCGTACGGGTACGAGCATGGCGATTGAATCGGTTCATCCCATCTATCCCAGTATTCTCATCACGGTTGCGGAACACGGTGCCAAACCCTTTTCGAAGTTCGCGTGCACATGTCAAAATATCGAAGCACGCCCACGGACTTAGGACAAGATTGACGACGCCATCTTTGGCATTTCGAAGTGGAAGAGGATTGAACGAGGGTGTCATGCTACATGGTGGTGAGTAGTATGTGCTCGAGAAGGGAAATGTCACTAACCGCGTTCCTCAGCCTATCTTTCCTGTGCATGCGTGTCGTCCCACTGGATGGCAGACACGATGGGTTTGGCGGAACAACACCGTACTTTCTACCCACGGCCGAGTCCCTCGCAATCGACGGACTGTATCCTATGGTACTCTCTCCTCGCTCGCTCACACTGTTCCCACTCCATCCTTGCTCCTCGCGCACAGAACAGGCTACGAGCTGTCAGTATATGCAGTACATACACGTCGTCTCAGGGACCATAGCAGCGGTAGGAAAGGAGAGTATACACCCAATCACCCGAGGCCCTGCTTTCTGTATATCACACATCCATTCTACAATGAAAACCACCTTATTTTGCCATGTTGAACACAAAATTTCCGTGTTGTTGTTTTTCAGTACATTTTCACCTAGTTTTCAGCGTGCAAGTGGACATGATTTCGGTGGGTGATATACACCGCTCTAAGAGCTCGAAGCAAACACGGTAGATTTCAGTCCAAATCACCTCCTTCGCGATATCACCTTGTAAATCACCGCTTTTCTGCTTTTCACCGGAAAACACGGTGGAAAACAGGATGACTTGTCCTTATAGTGATAGGGTCGTCTAGTCGTGATGCGTTTCGCGTTTGGGCGTGGTTTCGGCCGCCGGTATCCATTAATTATGAAGTATCATGCCACCGACGCGCAATAAACTCCACCCAGGCAGACGTCTACCACGCGGCAAATCTCGGATCGCAGGGCGGTGATACACCGTCGACTTAAGGAGGCCCGAGGGAAGACGTCACGGAGGCCGTGATTAACGTTAACCTTGACTCCTTCCTGAAATAGGTACTGCATATCCCAATCGACGTCACGCCACAGTGTGTTGGAAGTTACCCGATGGGTAGTCTTTCGTAGCACACCTGACCAAAAGAACAACCGCCGCCCGTCCGCTTCCCACATGTTCGCTTTCTCGAATGAAAGCCTGAAAAGCGTTGGCAAAGCGAGGCAAAGTTCAAGTCACGTGGCACTTATTTTTTCTCACGGAACGTTTTTGCGACATGAGGGCGCCGCTGACACGACTATATTGACCAGTGACCGACCGAGGCAGTAAAAACTGCTGATAGTGCTTGTATCTGGCCAGTGGCGAATGGCTCTTACAACCTTCAGGCCGTTCCGATCTTCAGATCTTTATCCCTTCACAGCCAGTCCTATAAAAACAAGCATGCGTCTGGCCCTTTCTTTTCCTCGTCAACCCCTTGTCGTTCCTTCCCGAATCCCCCCCCCCTTCCCCCCTCTCCCCTTCCACTTCGACCTTTGGCTTCCTTTTGAGCCATGAAGTTCGACGTTGACAATACCCACGACGATGAAGTCGGCGGCGAGTCGGTCGCCGTCCGCGAGGAGCGCGTCCAACATCTCGCCCGGCAGATGTCCCAGCTCTCGCGCGCAAACACCCACCGCGAGAACGCGAACCCCTTCATCGACGCAGACACAGATCCCCGCCTCGACCCCACCAGCCCCACATTCAGCGCCCGTGAATGGATGAAGGCGCTCGTCGGCGTCACCAGCAGCGATCCTGAGAGGTTCCCCACCCGTACCGCGGGCGTGACTTTCAAGTGCGTACTCGTTTCCTTTGTTTCCAAAACTTGATCTGATCATTTGTCGTATTAGGAATCTGTCCGTGCATGGTTTTGGAAACCCCACCGACTACCAGAAGGACGTCGGAAACATCGTGCTTGCCTCGTTCGGCATGGCCAAGCGTCTGCTTGGCTTCAAGGGCGCGGAACAGAAGCTACAAATCCTTCGCAACTTTGACGGTCTCATCAAGAGTGGGGAGCTTTTGCTTGTCCTTGGACGGCCCGGAAGGTGCGGTACACTCCATCCTATATTTTGCATTCCCTCCTCGTCATCGCACAGGTTAATGTACTGACGATCGCTCTATATCTGAATAGCGGCTGCTCTACATTCCTGAAGACAATCGCCGGTGACACGCACGGCATCTACGTCTCTGAAGATTCCGAGATTTCATACCAGGGCATCCCGCCCGAGATCATGCACAAGAACTTCCGCGGAGAGGTCATCTACAACGCGGAGAACGAGGTTCACTTCCCTAACCTGTTCGTTTTTCGCCTCTTTCCTTCCAGGTCCACGTGCTGATGCGGGTGCTGGGGTGTAGGACCGTCGGCGACACTCTACTCTTTGCTGCCAAGGCCCGCTGCCCACGCACACGCATCGACGGCGTGTCGCGCCATGAATATGCCGTCCACATGCGGAGTGCGTCGCTATCCCCCCCGTTTATGCGCATCCCTGTTGATGTTCCCCTCCAGATGCTGTCATGGCTATGTACGGTCTCTCACACACGATGAATACGCGTGTCGGGAACGACTTTGTTCGTGGTGTTAGGTGCGGTTCAGTCCATGTCTGTGCAACTGCGAATTGTATTGATTTTCTTTCGCATTTCCAGTGGCGGCGAGCGAAAGCGTGTCTCAATCGCCGAGACCACCCTCAGCCACGCGCCCCTCCAGTGCTGGGACAACTCCACCCGTGGCCTCGATTCCGCGACTGCTCTCGGCAAGTTTTCCTGCTTGCTATATCCCGTGCTTTCGCATTTACACCGTCTCCAACAGAGTTCATCCGGACCCTGCGCAACCAGACGGAGTTCATGCACTCGACGGCGCTCGTCGCGATCTACCAGGCCTCCCAAAGCGCCTACGACATCTTCGACAAGGTTATCGTCCTGTACGAGGGCCGGCAGATCTACTTCGGTCGTACGACGGAGGCCAAGGCGTTTTTCGTTGACATGGGCTTCGAGTGCCCGAGCCGGCAGACGACGGGCGACTTCCTGACGTCGCTCACGAACCCCGTGGAGCGCGTCATCCGTCCCGGGTACGAGAACCGTGTGCCGCGTACGCCGGACGAGTTCGCCGCCAGGTGGCGCGATTCGGACACGCGCAAGCAGCTCCTAGTCGACATCGATGCGTACAACGCGCAATACCCCGTTAATGGTTCTCATTTGGACGAGTTCAAGATGAGCAGGGCAAGCCAGAAGAGCAAGAACTTGTATGTCTCCCGTTGACATCTTGCCCCCTATTGTTTGCTGACAGTTTCCGTGATGTCTACAGGAGCTCAAAGTCGCCCTACACGCTTTCTTTGTCCCTCCAGGTTCAGCTATGCATCGTCCGCGGTTTCCAGCGTCTCCGCGGGGACATGGCCAATTTCTACGTTACCGTACGTCTCCCGACTCGGTATTCCATCCCTTTGACTGAAAGTCAACACTGTTTGTCAGGTATTCGGCAACTTTGTCATAGCACTCATCCTCGCGTCGGTCTTCTACAACCTCTCACCGGATACTGCCAGCTTCTTCTCACGTGGATCCTTGATTTTTTTCGCCGTCCTTACGAACGCCTTCTCGAGCGCTTTGGAAATTCTGACGCTCTATGCTCAACGGCCCATTGTGGAGAAACATTCAAGGTATGCGCTGTACCGCCCGATGGCCGAAGCACTCGCGTCCATGGTCGTCGAATTGCCGGCTAAGATTATTGTCTGTCTTTCGGTCAGTTCACCGTTTCCCCTTGTTCCCCGACAGATAATAACAAACATGCGGATAGGTTAACATCACATTGTACTTCATGTCAAACCTGCGTCGTGAGGCCGGGGCGTTCTTCACTTTCATGTTGTTTTCGTTCGTGTGTACGTTGACGATGAGTATGATATTCCGGTATGTTGACTGTAATCCACATTTTGCCGATTGATGCTGATTTCCGTCTGTTGTAGGACAATCGCTGCTTCGACACGAACCCTCTCCGCTGCCATGCCCCCTGCCGCCATGTTGATTCTTACTCTGGTCATTTACACCGGTTTCGTCATTGTACGTCAAGTTTTTTTTGATCCAAGTCGATTGCGCTGACACAGGTCGCACATCGATAGCCCACCCGGGATATGCTGGGCTGGTCGCGCTGGATCAACTACCTGGACCCGATTGGATACGCGTTCGAAAGTCTCATGGCCAACGAGTTCGACGGACGCGTGTTCAGTTGCTCTCAGTACGTTCATACATGTGTCGTTGTCCATCGCTGGCTGACAATAGGTCTTGCAGGTTCGTTCCTTCTGGACCTGACTATACGGACATCGCCAACGCTGCCATGGCCGTGAGTATCCTGTTGCCTCTACTAAGCTACAGAATCTAAAGACACGGTTTTTAGGGATTTGGGAACTCGTCCGTCCTTTGCAATGCACGAGGTGCCCATCCGGGCGTGAATTTCGTCACCGGTCGTGACTTCATCGAGACGTCCTACCAGTACCGTCGCAGTCATCTCTGGCGCAACCTCGGGATCCTCTTCGCTTTCCTGCTGTTCTTTACGTTCACCTATCTTTTCGCGACGGACACAATCACCGCGAAGAAGTCCAAGGTGCGCTTTCTTCGTTGTCATCTGTCATCCAGCTTTTAAACCTCGACTCGATGCGCAGGGCGAGGTTCTTGTTTTCCGCCGCGGCCATGTCCCTAAGGCTGCTCGCAAGGACCGTGAGTCCGACGACGGTGAGAAGGAGCAGATAATGGAGCGCGGTTCGGTCAACTCGGAGCAGACGGTGGCGGCGATACAACGGCAGACGAAGACCTTCCAGTGGAGCGACGTGTGCTACGACATCACAATCAAGGGAGAAGGTCGCCGCATCCTGGACCACGTCGACGGCTGGGTCAAGCCTGGCACCCTCACTGCCCTCATGGGCGTGTCTGGCGCCGGAAAGACGACACTACTCGACGTGCTCGCGACGCGCACCACCATGGGCGTCATCACCGGCGAGATGCTTGTCAACGGTCACCCCCGCGATATCTCCTTCCAACGCAAGACCGGCTACGTCCAGCAACAGGATCTTCATCTGGAAACGTCGACCGTGCGCGAGGCCCTGGAGTTCTCCGCCCTGTTGAGGCAGAGCCATACCATTCCCCGCGAAGAGAAGATCGCGTACGTAGACGAGGTGATTCGCTTGTTGGAGATGGAGTCATACGCGGAAGCCGTTGTTGGTGTGCCCGGCGAGGGCCTGAACGTTGAACAGAGGAAACGGTTGACTATCGGTGTCGAGGTACGTCACTTCAAATTCTCGGTCGACATATGTCGCTAACCTGGTCTTGTGGGTAGCTTGTCGCGAAGCCTGAGCTCCTCCTGTTCTTCGACGAGCCTACCTCCGGTTTGGATTCGCAGACGGCCTGGTCGATCTGCCAGCTCATGCGCAAACTTGCGAACAACGGCCAAGCCATCCTGTGCACGATTCATCAGCCTTCGTACGTTGTCTGCCTCTGAATTGTGTGGGATGCATCTTGACCACTCGACTCGTTCAGGGCCATGCTCATCCAGGAATTCGACCGGCTGCTCTTCTTGGCCAGGGGCGGAAGGACCGTCTACTTTGGCGAGATGGGCCCGAACTCGTCGACATTGACCAACTATTTCGAGAAGAATGGTGCTCACCCTTGTCCCCCGGATGCCAACCCTGCGGAATGGATGCTCGAGGTATCACTCTCGCTCTTATCCGTCTCGCCTGATGCTGAACGCGTCTCCTACAGGTTATCGGTGCTGCTCCCGGACACACGACAGATCGCGACTGGCATGAGGTGTGGAAAGCAAGCCCTGAACGTGCAGAGGTCAAGACCGAGCTCGCTCGCATGAAGGTCGAACTCGCGCGTCTCCCCGACACCGAAATCTCTGCTGCAGGAACCAGTACATTTGCCACTCCTCTGTGGTTCCAGTTCTGTATGTGCCTCAAGCGTGTCTGGCAACAATACTGGAGGACGCCGAGCTACATCTATGCGAAGCGTAAGTAAACTTTCCCCTTGACTGTCTTTCTGAATACTCACCAAGTCTGCGTCGTCCAGTTCTCCTCTCGGCTGTGACCGCTCTCCTCATCGGGTTCTCGTTCTTCAAGGCAGAGAACTCGCAGCAAGGTCTCCAGAACCAGATGTTCTCCGTGTTCATGCTCTTCATTATATTCAACAACATGGTGCAACAGATCCACCCGCAGTTTGTCGCCCAACGCGCCTTGTACGAGGCACGCGAGCGTCCGAGCAAAGCCTATTCCTGGCAAGCGTTCATCCTCGCGCAGATCACCATCGAGTTCCCGTGGCAGATCCTCACCGCCGTCATCACCTTCTTCTGCTGGTACTACCCCATCGGCCTCTACCGCAACGCCATTCCCACCGATGCCGTCGGCGAACGCGGCTTCCTCATGTTCCTTTTCGTCCTTTCCTTCTTCCTCTTCACGTCCACGTTCGCGCACATGACCGTCGCCGGCAGCGAGACCGCCGAGGCGGGATCTAACCTCGCGGTTCTTTGCTTCTCCCTCTGCCTACTCTTCTGCGGTGTCCTCGCGACGTCGTCCCAGCTCGGGTGGTGGATCTGGTTCAACCGCGTCTCGCCATTCACCTGGCTCGTCAGCGGCATGCTCGCAACCGCCGTGGCTGGAACCAATGTTGTGTGCTCTGACATCGAGTACCTCATCGTCGACCCACCCGCCGGAGAGACGTGCAGCCAGTACCTCACGACGTTCGTGACAGGGGCCGGCTCTACGCTCTTCAACCCGAACGCGACGAGCCAGTGCAAAGTCTGCCTGCTCTCGACCACGGACCAGTTCCTCGCGGCGGTGGACATCGACTTCAAGGACCGCTGGCGCAACTTCGGGTTCATGTGGGTGTACATCGTGTTCAACATCTGCGGCGCAATCTTGATCTACTACCTCGTACGTGTGCCGAAGGCGTCGGCGGCGAAGGAGGTGCAGACGACGAGCCCTGTGGATGTTCCGCAGACGCAGTTGGAGGGCTCGTCTGATGAGAAGGCTTAGGACTTTTCGGCGTCGCTGATTTTTCGCTCGCGTTTTGCGTTTTGCATGTACTATAGGTTGTTTGTCGTGCGCGCGAGTGCTTGTCACGCCTCCGATCCTCCTCTCGTTTTCACTTTGCTGGGTATACATACCACCAACCGCTCGTTCCCTACCTCACCCACCCTTCTCTGCTTTTCTCACATTGCACGCTACAGTGCTAGATTCCGTTCTCCTTTTCCTTCCGCTTACGATTTCTGCATTTATCCCCTATCCACTACCTCGCGTGTTCGTGTTTCTCTAGCGCGCGTAATTTACATAAGTACGTACTCATGCTTCGACAAGACGCTTACGATACATATTCGATATAAGTAGGAGCTATGTTTCGGTGCCTTTTTACTTCCCCGCCCACAGACCCCCTCGTACTTACTTCGAATAGATGCTGGAATCGTGTTCTTCCTCTTCCTTCCCGCGTCTTTTGCGGAAACTGGAAGGACCCTCAAGGGCTCATTACGCATCCTGTCGTCAACTAGACTCTAGTCAACGTCGGAGAAGCCGTAGTTGGCTCTTCTCTATCGCGTAAAGTAAGTCTTTCGCGCCAAATCATGCACGAACCTTATGGCAGGATTGTAAGCGCCAGTGACTGGAAGATGAGCCCTCCTAGTGTGGGGGCAACGTACGCTGTTCTGTTACGCCGGAATAACCTCCCAAAGGTGCTGAAGCGTGCGCTCTACGAGTTCATCCAAAGTTCATCCGCCCGTCGTGCGTCTCTAGAATTGAGGCCAACCGCTGTGGCTTGTCGACACGCGCGCCAGCCTTCGAAAGAATCTCCACTACTACACATTCCTCGATCATAGCCGCCCTCGCGTTGACGTACGAGCATTAATATCACGCCCATCGCTTGATTCCCACGGCCGCCATTGTGTGGCGTCGTGGGACTTACACTCAAGTAAATCAAAAAAGGGTGTTTCTCCCGCCACTAACTCCTCTTTAAAGACGTCCACAGTCCAATAACACAATCAATATCTCCCGCGTTGTAGAATCCGCTCGTTTCGGTTGGGAACACTGAAATCGTATACTGACTCCAAGCAGGTTTGGCACGTGCCCTTCGGCATCCCCCGGTCATTCACCTGGTCATGTTGATGTTTTGTAAAGTTCTTCTCCGCTACCTTCATCATGCTCTAGTCGCCTTGAATCGTCATCTGGATCAAAAACGGCGCAATTACATCTGGGCAGCATTCATAGTCGCTTCCAGAAGCTCTTGGGGTCCAAAATCGATGCTGTGCTTTCTCCGCTGGGCTCGGCGCTCGACAGTTGGAATGCACTCTTAGCTACTCTTAGTCTCGTACTCGCAGTATCTGGACAATAAACACACCGGTCCCTCTAATCCCGATTCCATCTCACAGATTTGCCACACAGCCAGTGACTTCCGAAATCGGTACAAGACATCGAGATTGACCTACTTATCTCCTCGCTAAGCAAGTACTTCAACCCACATATAGATGCCGTGCATGACTCACTTACTGCGCCCACGGATTCCTTAGGCTCTGTAGGAAATTACCCTGACGGAACCGCTGATTGGCACGACTTGCACAGCTGGAGCTGCAATTACAATATATTCCCAGATCACCCCTTCGTTTATCGTTCAATCGTTCAACACGAGCCCACCGGCGGATATCATCAACGGTCTGTGCTCAGGGGTGCCTTCGCTAACTGATCTGGGACTACCGCCGAGTTTCTTGAAGTGGCGTCGATGGATCAAATTCTATTATTCTATCAAGTCAAAGGTCCCCGATGGCACATACAAACAGCGGAGGAAATCGCGTCGTGGGCTAGTATGTACGCACTACGTAGTCAGTTTCAGTGAACGGACTGTTTGCAACTTGAGTCCCACCTTCCCTCTCCTCTGCCCGTGTCGACCTCCCAATTTATTCGGACTCGCCAGACCCACTGTTTATCTCGGGACTCCTTGTGCCGCCCACGTGTGGCATTCCTTTGTCTAAGATCAGCTAGCTGCAAATCCTAGCGCCACCCTTAGATCATGGACGTGCTTGTCTTCCTCCCGCCACCTCCTATCATCGGTCTCTGTCGTGTCATCCTTACTTCTATCGCGGATAATCTCCCATTTTAAAACCTCCAGCGCGCTCAATCGGTGACAAGACATGAAAACGGGGCCTTGACTTCCCGACAGCCACCGCATGTGCATCGATTACGGCGGGGCACCGCGGTGGGCACTGCGGCGGAAGCCGGGTCATATTCCGCTTCCCGGCTTTCCTCTCACCGCCGAGGAAGCTTCTCCAAAATAACCCTGTTTCGTGTTCATATATTTACTACTTACTCTTCAGTGTGGCGACCGTCGTCCAGCCCCACGGAGCTCTCGACTCTGAGACTGGAGACAGAAGAATAGCCGTAAAGGTGGGATCACCTCCCTCTCACCGAAGACTCAATAACCGTCGGGTATCGCAGGGTCCATCGGGCGCGCAGGAGCAACATGGAGGTCATGGACGTGTGCCCAAACTTGTCCTCATACAGACGTTCGGCGCCGGTAAGCCATCTCGCCCATGCGAATTTGGGACCTACTCGTAGTTTCCTTCACCAGGCACGGTGCTATAATGAAATAATAAGTACGCAAACGGTGGTCCTAAATGGAGGTCCTCGAATCGGCTTCTTTATCCCAGGGCCCGCTCTGGTCCGTTGGCGAAGTCCCGTTACTCTTACGTACAGGCATCTCCCAGGGCAGCCCTCGTCACCAGGATTCAGGACGCCAGGATCCGATGCGGAGGCACAATTGCACCGCACGCGTACATTCCTGCCTCTTTCTCCCTCCGCCCACCCGCTTCCAGCGGACGAGGGCACCCCCGGTGTGTCTGCAGCGGAATACGCATACTTCTGCCTCCTCACTAGCTCGTTTAGGCTCATCTTGGCAAATATCCCCTCCTTTTGATCCCAATACTCTTCGCGGCGTCTACGATCCGACGGACATAGACCACAGTCCTTTGTCCAACCCACAGGATATGGATATAGGACCATGGGACCGATGGCTTGCTTCGGGAACTGGCGATGTGAACTTGCGCGGATTCCCGTTCTAAATCTTCCTTCATGATCAAATTTCCAGGAGGAGGCCCAGAGGCGGTCGCCACCCTTCGCCAACAAGAAGTTCCACCGCCGGTACAAAGACTGGGACCGCACATTCCTCTTATGACTAAATAACCGTCCGGGAGGGACGTGTTAGCGTCCGCCCTTCCGCACCCACTCTCGAATCCTTTTTAAGGAGGACCATGATCGCTCATGGTCAATCAACGCATCCGCACGTACTTCGTACCATGGCCTCCGCTCTCGACGCCGTCGCCTCTGCGGTCTACACCACATTTCTGTTCACCAAGTCGGACATCAAGACGATGGTCATCCCCATCGTGAGTGTCTTCGTTGCTCTCATTAACCCCTTCCGCTCACCAACCGCCCCGACGCCGTTCCGTCCTCGCCTTCCTTCCGTAGTCCTTCTTCGCCGTCGCCGCGGCGCCCATCCTCACCTGGTCACGCCTCCCGCACGTCATCTTCTGGATCTGGTGCATGGCCTTCCAATTCACGCTTTCCAACCAAACGCTCTCTCCAGAGGAAGATGCTATCAACAAAAGCGATCGCCCCATCCCCTCCGGCCGCATCTCCTTAGATAACGCCATCCGCCTCCGGTGGCTCTCCATCCCCATCTGCCTCCTTCTCTCCGCCTGCTATAGTCTCGAGACCATCTACGGGTGCGCGGGCGTGATCATCCTCACGATGTTGTACGACGACCGCCAATGGAGCACGCGCTGGTGGTTCAAGAACGGTTTGAACGGGCTCGGATACGCGTCCTTCGAGCTCGGTGCGACACTCATCGCAGGTACGCCATCTCCGTACCCCCGCTCCTTTCCGAACAATAACAACCCCTGCTAATTACGCACCGTTGATGCATTTTCCCTCCATCTCTCCACACGCCCCTTGTGCCCGAATTTCCGCATTCAATACATTGTTCGTAAATGTCGCCGTCTACATCGCCCTGGACCGCCCATAACGCCCGCACGCCCGCACCGCGGCCGGATCGACTTCACTCGAACCGAACGAAACAGGCGCCAACCGTCACGCCCTCGACCGCACCGCCGTGCGCGCCGTCCTCGCGAGCGCGGGGGTCATCGCGACGACGATTCACGCGCAGGACTTCAAAGACGAGGACGGCGATCGCGCCGTGGGTCGGCGCACGATCCCGATCCTGTACCCCTCCTTCTCGCGATGGAGCATCGGGGTGACGCTCCTCGCATGGTCAGCCCTGTTGTCGTACGTGTGGGCGCTCGACGCGTACATGACCGTCGCCTTCGTCTCGCTGGCGGCGATGATCGGCGTGCGATTTTACACGCTCAGGACGGTGCCGGAGGACCAGATCACCTACTACTGGTATAACGTGCGTGATGCCCCCCCCTCTCCCCCTCTTTTCGACTAGAGCGGGGCGGCTGACAGGGGGATGTCGGTGTTCTAGGTCTGGCTATCGATGGTGCACATCCTTCCAGGTTATTACAGGCTCTTCACATCGCACTAGTTCAACATCACATCACCACCAATCCAACGCCCCGCGGGACGAACCATGTACACTATAAGTATCTGTTGTTGTACAATCTGTGTATAGCCACGGGAACGTAGCGTACTCGTACGTTCCTTCTTTTTATACTTTATGGTTATAGCAGCGCGCGTTTGTACAAAGAATCACAAAGTTCCTTTCTCTCATCACCTGGCGTCCTCGAGAGCCCGATTAAGCAGAACGAGTCCGCGGAGGCAGTCTGAGAGATCAACGTCGGAATGTCACCTGCCGACGACTTGGGCACCGTGGTATGGCGCGGTCACCGGGGGCGCCATATGCTGGTGGCGATATCCATCAACATCCGGGAGCGTTGCACGAGATCGAAGGTTCGAACCGGCCAAACTCCTGGTTGGGGATATTGCATGAACCCGACTGGTTGGGAACCCCAGCATTGGGTGCAGGTTGAAAGGCGACGACGACGGCCGGTCAGACTCATGAGAGGGAGTTGGGCTCCCCAGCGTCACCCTCTTGGGAACCGCACAAAAGTCATGCTCGCTTCACGTCATCAGCTCCTAGAGAAAACACTCATCAAACTTCTGGAGCCCTCGCGATTGAAAAAGAACAGAAGTCCAGATGTTACTGAAGCGTGGTCCTCCCCGGCATCGCCGCCACAAAGGAACAAAACTCTAAATGATAGCAGGATCACCGCCGTTAACGTGAGGGAAAAGGAACCATGGATGAATCCATGAATGCCGGACGAACGCTGACGCGCTGACGAGCGGCAGAAAATCCAGAAACAAAACGCTCCATTTGCATACAAAACACAAATACACATTGCCGCCCTTCTCCAGTTCCAGTTCCGGTTCCCCTTCGCTCCATGTATAAGGCAGAAAATGCCTAGATAACTCCCGTCCCCCGCCGTCCACCTGCCACGTCGCGCACGAACATTCACTAGATAGGCCAACGCCGTCAGCTCCCGACCACGACAGAAACAAGAAAAAACCCACCGTGATGACCGTCGGTTGCTCCCGTCCAAGGAACTCCTTCAACTGACTGATCTCAAGCGCGACCTCGATGAGCGCCTTCAGCCCCTCCGCCGTGTCCCGCTCAAGCTCCTTCGCGCCCGCGTCCGCAGCGACGTACCGCTCGACGTACATGCGCACCGTCGCGCCCTGGCTGCCCGTCCCGCTGAGACGCCACACGACGCGGCTGCCGTCGGTGAATGTGACGACCTGGCCCTGCTTCTTGCTCACGCTGCCGTCGATCGGGTCCGTGTAGTCGAAGTTGTACCCGCCCGCGATGGAGAAGGACGTGCCGGTGGAGGCCGAAGTGTACGCCTTGCCCTTGAAGGAGGACGAGGCCATAAGCGAGTCGACATGCGCGACGAGCTTGTGGGCGCCCTCGGAGGGTACCTCCTCGTAGTCGTAGCGGGAGAAGAAGGATCGGCCATAGGTGAGGTAGTGCTTGTTGAGAAGTTCGCGGATACCAATGAGCGAGGAGGACCCCTTGTTCGCGGCAGCGATGATGTTGAGCCAGGCTACATTGCGGCAGGGATGAGTACCCAAGTCTCCAGGGCAGACAATACAAACTACACACCGACAATCGCCCAGAGACCGTCCTTCTCGCGAATGTGGTCGGAGCCCGTACCGAAGGACTCTTCACCACAAATGGAGAGACGGCCCGCATCCATAAGATTCCCGAAAAACTTCCAGCCTGCATCGTGCGATCAGCTCCCCCGTCACGCACGTTTTGGCCACGAAGCGAAGTGAAAACGCACCCGTGGGGACCTCAAAGTACTCGAGGCCCTTCTTCTTCGCGACCTGATCGATAGCGGCACTGGTGGGCATGCTCCTCGCGAGGCCCTTCACGCCGCCCTTCTTGAAGTACGGGATCGCGTCCGCCCAATCCGCGATGATAGCGACCGAGTCGGAGGGGGTGACGAACGCGCCCTTGCCGTAGATCATGTTGCGGTCACCGTCGCCATCGGACGCGGCGCCGAAAGCGATGTTGTCGCGTTCGACGACCTCAACGAGCGAATGGGCGTACGTGAGGTTGGGGTCCGGGTGTCCTCCGCCAAAGTCGGGGAGAGGGACGCAGTTCTGCACGGAGGACTCGGGGAGGCCGATGGTGTCCACGAGGATGGCGCGTGCGTAGGGACCCGTGACGCCGTGGAGACCGTCGAAGAGGACCTTGAAGTCTGAAGTGTGGGCTTGGAGGAAAGACTTGATGAGGGAGAAGTCGAAGATCTCCTCGAGAAGCTGGAGGTAGTCCGCGACCGAGTCGATGACGGAGACTTTGAGAGGACCGTACGTCGTCTCGGCGATCTTGGAGATGTCCACGGCCGGGAGATCGATGATTTTGTAGGAGGAGATGGTCTTCGTCTTGGCGAAGATCTGGTCCGTGACGTTCTCGGGCGCAGGTCCGCCGTTCTCCACGTTGTATTTGATGCCAAAGTCCGCGTTGGGACCTCCGGGGTTGTGCGAGGCGGTGAGGAGGATGCCGCCGTTGGCCTTGTACTTGCGGATGACGTTCGAGGCGGCGGGAGTGGAGAGAATGCCGTTCTGACCGAGGATGACCTTGGCCACGCCGTTGGCGGACGCGATCTGGAGGATCTTGTGGACGGCTTCGGGGGAGTAGTAGCGCCCGTCACCGCCGACGACGAGGGTCGCGCCCTGGAGCGGGATCGCGTCGAAGATGGCTTGAACAAAGTTCTCTGTGTAGTGCTGCAGTAAAGTTAGCTATGGACGAGGGGGAAGCGGGCGCATGCGCATATACGCACCTCCTGCTGGAAGATCTTGACACTGGGCAGGGTTCAGACATCAGACAGGCGCGCGCGATGGAGATCAAGCTGAAGACGCGTCGGACACACCGTTTCCTGAGACCAGACGTGCCCGGTTTCTGGCCCTCGAAGGGCGTCGTCTTTATTTCTTTCACGGACATCGTCGACGGCGAGCAGAGGGTTGCGGGAGATGATGTGGGCGGTGGTCGAGGTCAAGACCAACGTTCGTTCAGCTCCAGGCCTCCCGTTATGTAGCCCTTCCTTATCCGGCAGTCCCACTTTCGCGCACAAAGAGCAGCTTTCCCGCTAAATATCCTTATCGGTACATACATTGACGCACAATATGACGTCTACAGCTTTCCGCCTTTACCACTACTCTGCCCGTGCCCAAACACGTCCCCAAACGCCTTACCGATGTCCTGCAGCATGTCCTGCGTTACCATCCCTCTCCCTTGCCGCTCGAACGTGATCCTCGACGTCGTTCGCGTCAGCATACTCGCCCCCGTCGCCGCCAGCAACGGCATCCGCGACACCGGCACGCTCTTGTCTCCAAACGCCCCGTCCTCGTAGCACTTCGCCCATGAGAGGAACGCGCCAACGCTCCCGCTGAGCACGTCTCCCTGTCCACCGCACCGCTTCAGTCCGCCGGGTGTGTCCACGACGACAACTTCGTTTTCCTCCCTGTCCGATGCGGGAATTTTAGATGCCTTCGCATCCGACGCAGCGCTGGTGGTGTCCGACGCGATAATGTCCTGATTGCCTTTCTGGAGCACCGTCACGCCTCCGAGGGCCCTCGATAACATCGAGGCCAGGTTCTCCGGCGGCGTCTCGGGATCCACGCCCTGAGCGTATCCATGAGTCACATCGTACCTCGCCAGGAGACGCGACTCACCGCCTGCTGGCTTAACCGTTTGAACTCAACGACGTTGGGCGTGAGCACCGCGCGTCGATAGCCCTTGATGAGCGACAGATCCTGGCCGACCATGAACAGCCCGTCCGCATCGAGCACGAGGAACATGCCCTGCTCCTTGGCAATGGTCAGCGCCTCGCGCGCGAACGACTGCATGTAAGCCTCCCGTCCCAGGCCAGGGCCGATGATGAGGACGTGCAGTCGGGAAAGGAGGCCGGACAATTCCGACCGCACGGAGGACAAGGCGCTGAGAATCGTTTGGGTGGAATGAGACCAAATGTGGAAAGGAGAGAGGGCGGGTGGAACGCACGCGTCTTCGCGGAGAATGGGGTGTACGATGAGGTCGGGAGAATACGACTTGATAGCTCCCGCAGCCGTGGGCGAGCAAATGACATGCGAGAGGTCCACACCCTGCGCCATTCCATCAGCCGCCAGTTCCAACTTCAAGTACTGCGCCCGCGTAAAAAGACTCGTACCACACGCTGGGCCGATATCGACGCGAAGAACGGTGCGCCGGTGTAACTGCTCAACGTTCAGCACGACGGCACGCCGAGGTGGGAGCCGATACGCACTCAAGCGCGCCACCGAGCACGCCAACCCGTCCTGAACGGTGCTTTGAGCCGCGACTGACGTCGTGAGCTATCGATGACGGCCTTGCTCACCAGACTGTCCCTTGTGCAACGTTCCATTCAGTGGAGGGATAAGCTGGGCTATCTCTGTCATAATCTTCTTTGAGACGACCATGCTGAGATTCGAGGGGGACGGCAGATGCAAGGAGAGCGTGCGTTGCGCGTTGTGGTCGAAAGCCGAGGCTGACTCCAAGTCGGCAGCGGCTCTGACGTCACGCGTGGCCCCACGGTCATTCATTAATCATTGCCCAGTTAGCTACTTACTACTTTGATGAGAGGATCCCGAGGTAAGTACGAGGGTTGACTCCATCGACGTCTGCTTTAGAAGACTATGCTACTTACGCTTTGGGAGAAGTTCATACAACCGTCAACGCAGTGTTCATTTGTCCGTGTCTAGGGTATCCTCGATTAACGGGTAGCATAATAAGTAGTACTGATACTTATGATACATGATTGCACGACCTCACGACGACCGTCCGGTGAACCGTTCAGTCGAAATCAAGACGAACCCGACATCCCGCCGCCCCGCCGCACCAGTCAACGTCGGACGCCCCCGCTTCCTTGAACCTTGACCACCCCCGCCCCCCCTAACGGTCTCGACGGCCTTCCCGCATTCACCACCGGCACAGTACTAAACATCGCCGAGGACGCTGTCGTGGTAGACTCGACGTGCACGCGACTAGACGCGGAACCGTGAGTGGACGGCATTGAGAACGATCGTGGGGGTGACGATGGGGAAGGGGTGAATTGGGAGGGATACGTACGAGTTGGAAGAGCCACGCGTGCGCCGGGACGGAGTTTGGGGGAGGCTGTCGTATGGTGTGGGCACCCTAGAGAAGATCGTGTCGACCACGATTCAGCGGTGTGTCGTTGCAAGGGTAGATGGTTGGGTGTGGATGCGACGCTCACCAGTGGGGATCTGGGCCAGTAAGGAACTCGCCTGCGTTCTCCTCACTTGTATACGTCCTCCCCTGCCTCGAGTCGCGTCCGGCTCCTGCAGGCGGCGGACCTTCCGCAAGCTGACGCAGAACCGTTGATAGGAAGTCCATGTGTTTCCGATGACCTTGGGGTGTGTGGTGGGGGTGTGACAGCTGGATGCGGGTGCGGGTGCGGGAAGTCGAGGGAAAAAAGATACCAAGATACCACCAAGCGCAGCATCCAGACACGGATTTTATATATCAGGATCCGCCCACATGAGTACACCTGTCTAGTCAAAGACTCGAAGCCGCCTATGATGCTGATGTCGTATGCGGTGCGCCGCTGTCCGTAGTGAGTCACCCGTCCGCCCAAAATTCCGAGAGAAAAGGTCCCATGCGGCCGGCGCAATGCGTTGAGGAGCAAGAGAAGGGCGACGTCAGGCGTGCGTTCCGCGTTTCGACGTCTCGAATTCGAAAAAAGAAAAAGCATGCACAGGAGGAGAGAGGCAGCAGTGTTCGGGAGCACAGGATCGCGAACGGAGAGAAGGTGAGCGTGGGCGCGTACGGGCGCGTTAGCGGCAACGTAACGGCGTACCGACCGACAGCGACCGACGTCGACGGTTCCGAGCACGGCTTTTCGCGGCCCGTTTCGTCCTAGTCCGTCTACTTCACGGAATCGAGTCGGAAAACTCAACGTGAGCGTCGTCAGCAGGCTACATAGGTAGGAGGGCGATGAGCGGGAGTGATATGCAGGGACTGTGGAACACAATCTCAAGTTAGCAACCCTGCACCAGCTATATTACACCGCCATGTCCATACGATGGAATTAATACGTACTGGAGGCCCTTCCGCCGCCCTACAGTCCTTGGGTAGTAGCACAGGCGTCCCAAATATTATGATGACGGGGCAGTTGAGGGTGCACAGCCTTCCACGGAGGAATACAACGATTGAACGAATAAAGTAAAATGACACCGAAACATAGCTCATATATTGGATATGTATCGTAAACTTCGTCTTGTCGAGCATGGATAGGTGGATTACGCGCGTCAGAGGAAAACGCACACGCCAGGAAGGTGGTAGATGTAGAAATGGTAAGCGTAAGGAAAAGGGGAATGTAACCTACACTGTAGCGTGCGATGCAAGTAGGCAAAGTAATGAGGTGAGTCTAGGAAACGAGCGTCCAGGGGATCTATATCCAAGAGAATAAAAATGATTGGGACGGACAAGCACTCAAGATGAGCACCCTACGCAAAAAGCAAGCTAAAACGGCCTCATGCTGGACAGCGCTCTAAGCCTCCTTCTCCGCGGGCGACGCCGGCGCGTCCTCCGACCGCGACCGCGTGGACTGCGTCTTGGGAACCTCCGTAGAACTCGTCGTAAGCACCTCCTTCGCCGCCGACGCCTTCGGCACGCGCGCGAGGTAGTAGATCAAGATCGCGCCGCAAATGTTGAACCCGATGTAGACCCACATCAGGCCGAAGTTGCGCCAGCGGTCCTTGAAGTCGATGTCCACCGCCGCAAGAAACTGGTCCGTCGTCGAAAGCAGGCAGACTTTGCACTGGCTCGTCGCGTTCGGGTTGAAGAGGGTAGAGCCTGCCGCGGTCACGAAGGATGTCAGGTACTGGCTGCACGTCTCTCCGGCGGGTGGGTCGACGATGAGGTACTCGATGTCAGAGCACACAACATCCGTTCCCGCGACGGCGGTCGCGAGCATGCCGCCGACGAGCCAGGTGAATGGCGAGACGCGGTTGAACCAGATCCACCACCCGAGCTGGGACGACGTCGCGAGGACACCGCAGAAGAGGAGGCACAACGAAAAACACAGGCCCGCGAGGTTGGACCCCGCTTCGGCGGTCTCGCTGCCAGCGATGGTCATGTGCGCGAACGTGGAGGAAAAGAGGAAGAAGGCGAGGACGAAGAGGAACATGAGCCCGCCGCGTTCGGTGACGGCGTCGGTGGGAATAGCATTGCGGTAGAGGCCGATGGGGTAGTACCAGCAGAAGAAGGTGATGACGGCGGTGAGAATCTGCCACGGGAACTCGATGGTGATCTGCGCGAGGATGAACGCTTGCCAAGAGTACGCCTTGCTCGGACGCTCGCGGGCCTCATACAGGGACCGCTGGGCGACGAACTGCGGGTGGATCTGTTGCACCAAGTTGTTGAAGATGGTGAAGAGCATGAACACGGAGAACATCTGGTTCTGGAGGCCTTGCTGCGAGTTCTCTGCCTTGAAGAACGAGAACCCGATAAAAAGGGCAGTCACGGCTGAGAGACTCACTAGACGATGCAACAATGATCAGTGAGTACGAGAGCAATCATGTAGAAGGTTGCTTACTCTTCGCGTAGATATAGCTTGGCGTCCTCCAGTATTGCTGCCAGACACGCTTGAGACACTCGCAGTACTGGGACCACATTGGCGTGGCGAATGTGCTGGTTCCTGTGGGAGAGACGCCGGTGTCGGGAAGGCGCGCAAGTTCAACCTTCATACGAGCTAGCTCGTCCTTGACTTGTGCACGCTCGGGGCTTGCCTTCCACACTTCATGCCAGTCGCGATCTGTCGTGTGTCCGGGAGCAGCACCAATAACCTGTAGGAGACGCATTCAGCATTGGGAGGGACGGAAAAGAGTAAAAGCCATACCTCGAGCATCCATTCGGCGGGGTTGGCATCCGGGGGACAAGGGTGAGCACCATTCTTCTCGAAATAGTTGGTCAATGTCGACGAGTTCGGGCCCATCTCGCCAAAGTAAACGGTCCTTCCGCCCCTGGCCAAGAAGAGCAGCCGGTCGAATTCCTGGATGAGCATGGCCCTGAACGAGTCGAGTGGTCAAGATGCATCCCGCACAATTCAGAGGCAGACAACGTACGAAGGCTGATGAATCGTGCAAAGGATGGCTTGACCGTTGTTCGCAAGTTTGCGCATGAGCTGGCAGATCGACCAGGCCGTCTGTGAGTCCAAACCAGAGGTGGGTTCGTCGAAGAACAGGAGAAGCTCAGGCTTCGCGACAAGCTATCCACAAGACCAGGTTCAGTTAGCAACGTATCTCAGCATAGGTGTTGGAACGACGCACCTCGACACCGATCGTCAACCGTTTCCGCTGCTCGACGTTCAGGCCCTCGCCGGGCACACCGACGACGGCTTCCGCATACGATTCCATCTCCAACAAGCGAATCACCTCGTCCACATATGCGATCTTCTCTTCGCGGGGAATGGTATGGCTCTGCCTCAACAGGGCCGAGAACTCAAGGGCCTCGCGCACGGTGGACGTCTCCAGATGAAGATCCTGCTGCTGGACGTAGCCGGTCTTGCGTTGGAAGGAGATATCGCGGGGGTGGCCGTTGACAAGCATCTCGCCGGTGATGACGCCCATGGTGGTACGCGTCGCGAGCACGTCGAGCAGTGTCGTCTTTCCGGCACCAGACACGCCCATGAGCGCAGTGAGGGTGCCAGGCTTAACCCAGCCGTCGACGTGGTCTAGGATGCGACGACCTTCTCCCTTGATTGTGATGTCGTAGCACACGTCGCTCCACTGGAAGGTCTTCGTCTGCCGTTGTATCGCCGCCACCGTCTGCTCCGAGTCGACCGAACCGCGATCCGTGATATGCTCCTTCTCACCGTCGTCGGACTCGCGGTCCTTGCGAGCAGCCTTGGGGACATGGCCGCGGCGGAAAACAAGAACCTCACCCTGTACATTAGATCAGTCGGATGGTCTGGACACAGATGACAGAGAAAGAAATGCACCTTGGACTTCTTCGCGCTGATTTTCTCGGTCGCGAACAGATAGGTGAAAGCGAAGAATGCCATGAAACCGAAGAGGATACCGAGGTTGCGCCAGAGATGACTGCGACGGTACTGGTAGGACGTCTCGAGGAAATCACGGCCGCTGACGAAGTTCGCACCCGGCGATGCGCCACGCGCATTGCAGAGGACGGATGAGTTGCCAAATCCCTATAAATCTCCTCGTCAGATCCCAGTGGCTTGGTAGAAGTAATGATGTGCTCACGGCTATGGCAGCGTTGGCGATGTCCGTATAACCAGGTCCAGAAGGAACGAACCTATGGTGCAGGTGTCAGCGTGAGAAAAGAAGTGACATGGCGCACAAATTGGACGTACTGAGAGCAACTGAAAACCCGCCCATCGAACTCATTGACCATGAGACTTTCGAATGCATAGGCAATCGGGTCGAGGTAGTTGATCCAGCGCGACCAGCCGAGCATATCCCGCGTGGGCTACCGTTGTGAACGTCCGTGTGAGTAAATCTTCTTCCATGAAGAGACACTACGTACGATGGTGAAACCGGTGTAAATGACCAGGGCGAGGATGAACATCGCGGCAGGGGGCATGGCAGCGGAGAGGGTTCGTGTCGAAGCAGCGATTGTCCTACGACAGACGAAAATCAGCATCAATCGGCAAAATGTGGATTAGAGTCAACATACCGGAATACCATACTCATCGTCAACGTACACACAAACGAGAAGAGCAGGAAAATAAAGAACGCGCCGGCCTCACGGCGGAGGTTTGACATGAAGTACAGCGTGATATTGACCTGCTCGCATACTCGTTAGTCTCTTGGGGGAAAGGTGGGAACATTGCACTGACCGACAGGGAGACGATTATCTTGGTTGGTAAGTCGACGACCATGGACGCGAGCGCCTCCGCACTTGGGCGGTACAGCGCATATCTTGAATGCTTCTCCACGATCGGCCGCTGAGCATAAAGCGTAAGGATTTCCAAAGCACTCGCGAATGCGTTCGTAAGGACGGCGAAGAAGAGCAAAGCCCCGCGCGAGAAGAAACTGCCTGTGTCCGGAGTGAGGTTGTAGAAGACCGATGCGATGATGAGTGCTATGATGAAGTTGCCGAATACCTAATAGCAGGAGTGCCATTCAGTGAAAGAGTCAGGGGCCGAGATGGCGGGCGCACGTACCGATACGTGGAAGTTGGTCAGATCGCCGCGGAGACGCTGGAAACCGCGGACGATGCATAGCTGAACCTGGAGGGACAAAGAAAGCGTGTAGGGCGACTTTGAGCTCCTGTAGACATCACGGAAACTGTCAGAAAACCGTATGGGGTGAGATATCAATGGAAGACATACAAGTTCTTGCTCTTCTGGCTTGCCCTGCTTATCTTGAACTCGTCTAGATGGGGGCCATTGACCGGGTACTGCGCGTTGTACGCATCGATGTCGACCAGGAGCTGCTTGCGCGTGTCCGAATCGCGCCACCTGGCGGCGAACTCGTCCGGCGTACGCGGCACACGGTTCTCGTACCCGGGACGAATGATGCGCTCCGCGGGGTTCGTGAGCGACGTCAGGAAATCTCCCGTCGTCTGCCGGCTCGGGCACTCAAAGCCCATGTCAACGAAGAACGCCTTGGCCTCCGTCGTACGACCGAAGTAGATCTGCCGGCCCTCGTACAGGACGATAACCTTGTCGAAGATGTCGTAGGCGCTTTGGGAGGCCTGGTAAATAGCGACGAGCGCCGTCGAGTGCATGAACTCTGTTTGATTGCGCAAAGTACGGATGAATTCTATTCGGGAGGGTGTAAATGCGGGAGGAGGGGGTAGAGAGGGCAGGCCCACCGAGAGCTGTGGCGGAGTCGAGACCACGGGTCGAGTTGTCCCAGCATTGAAGGGGCGCGTGGCTGAGGGTGGTCTCGGCGATCGAGACACGCTTCCGTTCTCCACCACTAGGGCCGCCGAAGAAGTTCAATACATTTCGTAGGAACACATGTGTACCAAGTCGCACCTGACACCACGAACGAAGTCGTTCCCGACACGGGTATTGATTGTGTGCGATAAACCATACATGGCCATGACAGCATCTAGCGGGAGACGACGTCAGGGATGCAATTGGGCGGAGGAAGGGAACGATGTACTTCGCATGTGGACAGCATAATCGTGGCGTGATACGCCGTCGATGCGCGTGCGTGGGCAGCGGGCCTTGGCGGCAAAGAGAAGAGTATCACCGACGGTCCTGCATGCCACTGTATCAGCACGTGGACCTGTAAAGAAGAAAAAGTGAAACAAACAGGTTAGGGAAATGGACCTCGGTCTCTGCGTTGTATATGACCTCTCCACGGAAGTTCTTGTGCATGACGTCGGGCGGAATGCCCTGGTATGAGATCTCGGAATCGTCGGAGACGTATATGCCATGCGTGTCACCGGCGATCGTCTTCAAGAAAGTGGAGCAACCGCTGGAAAGAGATAGAACGATCGTTAGAAAAGTCCGACACCAAAAATGACAATGGAATGATGCCAAGGGTGGGATGCCAGATGGAAAATAAAACCCCACCTTCCGGGCCGTCCAAGGACGAGTAAAAGCTCGCCGCTCTTGACAAGACCGTCAAAGTTGCGAAGGATCTGTAGCTTCTGCTCCGCACCCTTGAAGCCCAGTAGACGCTTGGCCATCCCGAACGAGGCAAGCACGATGTTTCCGACGTTCTTCTGATAATCGGTGGGGTTGCCGAAGCCATGCACGGAGAGATTCCTGAAACGAATGATCAGACTTATTTCCGGAAACAAAAGAAGCGGGTGCGCACTTGAACGTCACGCCCGCGGTACGGGTGGGGAACCTGTCAGGATCGCTGCTGGTGACGCCGACGAGTGCCTTCATCCATTCGCGGGCGCTGAACTTGGGGCTGGTGGGATCGAGGCGGGGATCGGTGTCTGCGTCGATGAAGGGGTTCGCGTTCTCGCGGTGGGTGTTTGCGCGCGAGAGCTGGGACATCTGCCGGGCGAGATGTAGAACGCGCTCCTCGCGGACGGCGACAGACTCCCCGCCGAGTTCGTCGTCGTGGTTGTTGTCGACGTCGGACTTCATGGCTGAAAAGATAGCCAGAGGCCGAAGTGGAGGGGGGGAGGGAGGAGGGGAGATTCGGGAGAGAACGACAAGGCCCAGGGGGTTGACGAGGAAAGGAAGGGGCCAGACGCATGCTTGTCTTTATAGGACTGGTCGGGGAGCTGTGGATGTCTGAGGAGTGGTTCATATCCAGATGCAAGCGCGATCAGCACTTCTTTCTGTCAACGCGTTCGTGTCAGCGGCGCCCTCCTCAAGCGCCTCTAACTTACCACAGAGACTTGGACTACGTTCCGTGAGAAAACACGTACCTCGTGACCGCGACCGTCTAATCCTATCCTGATTCTCGTTCTCCAGGTTCCTCTCTTCCCCACTTTCATAGGTCTTCATTCTATACCTCACTTGTGAGCAAGGAGGAGATGGACGGGCGAGCGGACGGCGGCTAATCAATCTCGGCTCCTTCGGAACTTTTCCCAGACAACAGGCGGCGATAAAGTCTCGCCTCGGCCTTATCAGGAAGTTTTTTTACGCTGCGGTCCCCTGTAACGCCGACTTTGCTGAGGAGAGTCTAATCTCGGCCTCCGTATCGTCACCCTCGTTAGCCGACGGCGTTATGCGTCCCAACGAGGACGGCGCCAGACTCCCGCGTACCTGCTCAGACTCCCGCTTGACCTGTCGAGAGTCTGGTGCTCACTCGGAGTTAGTTTTCCGTCGCTGACCCATCACCCAACCAGAAGACTTGTCGCTCTGGTTTGCTCAGAGCCCGAGAGTCACTCCCACCGGGGGCGAGCACCGACATATCGACGACAATCTTCCGCACTCTCCAGAGTCATCCAGAGTTTCTCTTTGCTCACTACGTCCACCAACTCTTGGCCGCACGAAATTGTACAGCGGATACATCGCGAACCTTCGCGGCTCAAACTCTCGCCATTCATTCAGCTACAATCGCAATCAGTATACATTCACCATGGCCTCGAGTCGGCGTCGACCTCTCAAGGCCTCAAGGCCTCAAGGCCTCGTCCTCTTCATTGCCCTCGTGGCTCGTGGCAAACACATCGATCTCAAGAACATGAACGGGCGCACTCAATGCGAAGACAACCATCGCTAACCCCGGTAGCTTAGCGCTCCTCGACGAACTTGGTGCGTATTCTCCCAAGATCGGTAGCATAAATTCACCTTGACTTCTGCCGAAGTCCGAAGACACTCGGGGTCTTGTTCGTGGTAGCCCGACGTTGATCAAACGCGACGCTCTTCTCCCGTCAAGCTCCCCAAACTTACCCTCGCCCGATCTTCCTCTTTTTCACCCACACCGCCTCCCCATTCCCCTCTCATCTTCCCTCATTCGCAAATTGTCCCCCTCTTCCACCGCCGACTGCAGGATGCTTAACTTCGTCAAGCCACGACAGTTTCAGCCTGGCCTCTCCTTCATGCGACCTCCGCCTGCACACCAAGTTCGCGCTCAAAGTTGCTGGAAGACGAAGCTGTACCGGTGCCCGCCTCGCTCAATAGTCACTGGCACTACATATCTACATCTATTGAGAATCTGAAGCTGGTCTCGGGGACAAGAAAAGACATAATCCCGGACTTCCGCATAATAAGGTCCAAGACGTCTCCACGTCCACGTTTGTTCGGCGGGAAGACGGCCTCTGCGTGCAGGAAACCGCGACGTGCGCGACGGCCAGCGCTGGCGCGGCTTCACGCGAGCTCGCGCATTGTTACATACTACATACCTCTTTCCTGTGCACGTCCACCTTTTTGTGCTCGAATACCGGGGCTAATCTCCCTGCAGCAGGTTGTGAAGATCGACCTTTTCAGTCCGGCTCAATCAGGCTACCGTCTTCCCTCGAACTTTCCGGCATTACGCTGAGCGCTTCATCGCCGACTTCGGCCTCTTCGAACGAGGACCAACGAGCACGTCCATCCGGATGTGAAAGACATCGAGCAGGTTTGTTCCTTTCCCTTGTACGCGAAGGATGGTTCCACTCATTACAGGTCCTGGCTAAGGAGCACACTGCGCGACTTTATGGATGATGATGGATGTATCTGTTCGCAGAATGTATGCCTGGTTTATCATGCGATACATGCAGCCTGTCTTACGAATATCCACAGTAACCGGGACGCTCTCACTTCTACATCTATATCTTTCCCTCAACATAACTTCAATTGTTCGACGGGTGCTCCCTACGGCCTGGACGAAGACCTCCTACCCCATTCTCGTCTTCGTATCGCCCTTAGTTGACGCTTGACGTTCAACATCGCCTTTGAATACCAGGGACCGTTCCGTGACGCGCGGTCTCCCAAGTTCTTCGAAGTGCGCAATGTCGGCAACCTCCCTGGAGGACTGTCTGGGTCGACAAGTCTCCAAAGATACATGAAGTCGCCACCACCAAGGAGGACCCCCCTTCCGTATCATTTGAACCCCTTCGCAAAACTACCCTCCTGTACCTCTTTCCCGTTCAATTTCGAAGAACAAGGCTTCGCCAATCTACCCCGTGCCGGCGAACTGTTACTACTCAAAAACGACGATGAGATCGACAAGGAGAGCCCGCGGAAGGATCGCATGAAATAGGAGCTGCCTGTTCTGCATCCTTTCTCCTTCGATTGAGCATCGTATGCGTCCTTGTTTCTTGGTCGTCCCTTCTATCTCACACGTCTTAATCTCCTCATCGGGATAGTACAATGGTCCATCCATACCCGAGCTTGGTTTCTTTTCCTGATTCCTTGAATCTGCCATTTCTGTGGTGTCACCTTCGGTCCTTAGCACTCCCTTGCTTGCAAGCTACTGCAACTGTTCCTTCGCCTTCCCTTCGTCCCTTATCTCTGCTTTCTTCTCGACCGTGTAGGCCAGTGTAGGCCTTTCCACTGACCTTCTCTCGGCCTTCTCCTGCGGCCCCCATCCTTCGACGTTTTGTAGACTTTCGTCACGACGTTCCCTCATGACACATCCGTGGCTTCGCCTAGACCTCCCCCGCGTTGTAATGTCTTTAGCCTCCACCTCGTCGCCTCCTCTTTAGCTCTGCTGTTTTCACTTGACCATTAGGCGAACAATTACCAACGAATGATGACTGACACTGGGTTCTTCACGGTTGATCGTGCTTTCTATCGTGAAATCTCTTGTTCATTCACCTTGTCATCCATAACCGTGCGATGCATATGTTTCTTAATGTTTTACCACCCAAACCGTTACAAAACCCGGGCACCGTCGCCTCATTCAAATTGTTCTAATACCTGGGTACATCCGTCAGCGTGACCGCACACCATCGCAAGGCAAGCAGTAAGTGCAATCATATATGCGCATTTCGCTAACAGTTCTCCCGTCCGGAACTCCCACTTCTGTCGCATTGAAGAACATCACTGCCCCGTTCATGGGCCCGGCGACATGGCAATGGCAAAGAAGGCTTGTTCAAGTATGTTCGCGAAGTTGTTGTTAACACGGTAGGACTTATGCTCATGTCGAAGCGTTTCGAAATCGTGACGAGGAAAAACTCATGTAATCATTGAAATCATGGCGGAGAGAGCTGTCGTTACGAACATTCAAGTCGAGGCATGCGATATGTAGTTGGAAGAAGGGGTTTTCAGGCAGCGGGACCGACGACTGTTTGTTTCGTTTTGTTCAGATGCGCAATCGTCGCATCATCAAACCCGAGATGAGCCTTGACGAGTGCCGGAGGCGTAAGTGCCAGCCACTGCAACATTATATCAGCCAGTGGCATAATTCCAGCTGAAAATGATTAGTAGTTACCTGTGTGAGGCTGACATCCTGGAAGCGATCTTCGAGAAGAGAGATATGGGTAAGTACACTTTACGATATGCCAAACAGACCACTCACCCGTCTTAAAGATCTCGAGGTAACGAAGTGTAGTGTTGCCAACGTTCTCGACGTAATGCCCGAACGACGCGGGGACATATCCTACATCCCCGGCTTGGTAGTCGAACGTGCGCGCATTGCTTTGGGCTGCGAACAAGGTTACTCGGGCCTGTCCCTCGCTAACAAGTAATGGTATTAAACCGTTGGACGATGACGTGCGAGAGAGTCGATACATACAGGAAGAATGACCATTCATCTTGAGTAGGATGCCACTGGATAGTACATGAGTATGTTGCCCGCATGAATGCCAAACAATGGAGCATACGTGAAGCTCGCGCATGGCGCCAGGGTTAACGGTCACCTCCGCGGCGGCGATGGTTTTGGATATGGCGAAAGTTGTCGAATCAACAACTTTGACAGATCCTCCACTGAGTGGCACCGCGCCCAGCTTAGATAACGCGAACGTGAAAGGAGAATCGACTTGTCCCTGAGGGTCAGATACGGGAGTGGCGTCACCCGAAGGGACCTCTGTAATGAGGAAGGAATGTCAAGCTGAGGAGTTCGTTCGGTAAAGGCCAACAAGCAACATGGACCGACCTGCAGGGAAAATGTACAGTTCATTAGATGGGATGTGGGCGAAAGCTGAGATATCCATCTGGAAATTCTTTGCAAGCGCTTCCATCGGGACGTGCGCCAACCAATCTGTCAACTGCACGCATCGGTCAGCATATTTCGAAACAAGGTAGCCCGAAAACACGCACTAAGAATGTTGCGTCCTCGCTGAAATCGCCCTCGTCGAAAACCTAGCGATTGGGGATGGTATAAGATTTAGCGCGTATATGCAGTTCAAGTTGCACGAACCAAGAGGAATTCCGTCCCGTCAGGGTTGTCGCCAGTCGCTTGCAGACTGTGCGGGGTACCAGCAGGGAAGTACCAGATGTCACCAGCGGCCTGTCATACTCTCAGCAATCGAACTGCCAGTGTACAGAACAGGAAGGGAGGACATACGACATTGGCCAGGTAGTTTTTACCATCTGGATCAACAGCAGTCACCTGGGTGGTTCCCTGGAATATATTGATTAGGAGGACGTTCCTGATGATTAGAAACAAAGCTTAGTGGCAAACCTTCAAAACGTATCCCCACTTCAGAGTCGGATGTGCGTCAGCAAGGCGCTGGCGGAAGAGATATTCCTTCATACCTCAGCGGTCTTATGCCAGTGAAGCTCTCTGAACAGAGAACGTCGTTATCAGCCTGAGCTTGTGCGGATGAGGGTGTAAAACGGCGCCTCTCACCTGACAGCTCCGGCTTCAAGACGCATGTTCACCCCGGCCATTTCTGAGGCGTGATGAGCGCCGCCTATAGACGATAAGGAAAGGGGAAAGACGTACGGGTAGCGATGGGCATGACCTCAACTAAAAACGGTCCAGCCAGATCTCTTTTAGCCTTCAACGAAAGACCATGGTGACGAATAGAACGTACGATTCTGCTGACGGGCCCAGCCTCCTGTCTGAAGACGGTTGTGACTGAGCGACATGGGCCACTTTGCGTTCATCCTGGGAGTCATGACGTCGTCAGCCCCCTCTGAGAAGCATCTCGGCATTATACATTAGACGGCGTACACATCACCGTGGTCGCTGGTAGGTGGCGTGAGGAAGTCTGATTGGTACAAGCAATGTCAGCATAGAAACCACTTCTCCCAACGGAACGAAGACAGACCAGGGTTCTCGTACTCGATGGGAGGATTCACAGGACCGAGAATTGTGCTCCCGAGACCCCCGCGTATTGGCTTGGGGTCGGCGGAGGTGTCACCCACAGGGTATATAGGCTCATTGGGGTCCGTGCTGACAGGCTTGACCGTTTGCGTTTCCGAAGGGGCTGACTCGGTTAATGAGGGAGAACCGGTGGAAGCCACTGTCGTCGACACGGTTGACGAGGTCGCAGAAGAGGCGATCGAGTTGGATGCAGCAGGTGCGGCATAACACGATGCCGCCAGAAAAACGAACGCAACGAAGGCACGAGAGAGCTGGACCATGGTGAGTGCGAGTGCGAGCGGGGAGTTGAACGCGCCATTTTCCTCTAGATCGGTGGGACCTTTATATACGATTACGCCAGGGTTTGCTGCGTAGTAGAAGAATAGGTCGGGTTGATACTGGACGGCCGCAGTTATGTAAACGCCCTTGTTGAAAGAGTGCCCCAACGGCCCCATCGGGAGAAGATCAGTGGCTGCAGGAGCATGTGGTGCGAAGGGATGGAAAAAATCGGATTACATAGTCCGAATTATCGTGTGACGATTCAGACGAAGTCGCGGACAGAAACGGGCGAGTGCTTCGAAAACTTTGGCAAACTTGGGAAGTCCAGTCGCGTGCTATAAATAGCCCATAAGATGAAAGACAACGGTACGTACATAAACCCGTGAAGGCGCCCGTCGTGGACGCAGCTGGGAATATGGAAGCAAACCATGAACATGTGAGGCATTAGAGCCTGTTGTTCCTTGATTAAGAAACCAGGGCAGTCTGAACATGGGGGTTAGCGGCGACGAATGAGCCGAATGCTTTGTGGACACGCAGACCATGTCTGGCGGCATCGTCCAATAGCCATGCGACCATCGTGCAAGGCTCACGATTGTTCCTGTGAAACTCCTCACACGGTGCAAGGGACGAGGATGACCGTGACTACACGGAAAGCGTCCCGGGAATCGACGACTCGGGCGCGACGACTCACTTGGAAATGCAGCGACTCTACCCGATATTGTGATATATCAACGCAAGACTTAGGGGGAGCCCGGGATGCAGGGACGTGCGGGGGAGATCGGTGAGTTCATTGCACGCAAACCAGGGGATACCTTGAGAGATATAACGGGACCAGTGACGTGTTCACGACGCTGCTCCCGAGGTAAACACGGACACAAGTGCTCTTCATTCCTAGACAAAGGAGAGCTTGTGAGCGCATTTTCAACAGGAAGGCTACAAATCTTCTTGCATTTTCTACGAGTCGTGTGAAGTGTGTAACATGGAACATTGAATTGAGAAGCCCGTCCCCCAAAACGCCGTTAGATCTGGCTCCATAAGTAGCAATGGGCATTCACAGACCATCCTGATCACTGACCTTGACATCCTTGCCGTTCTTCCGAAATAAGAGGCTTGGGACGTCGACGGACCATTTATGGAGGTTAAGTGAAATGACAGGAATGGGGTTCCTTCCGGGCGGGACATCTGTGAAATGATACGGTTGGGGTTCACAGGTCTCGGAAGGCGACGAAGGATATGAGGTCTGATACTCGCAGGGTGAGGATAGGATGCCATCGCGAGAGCAGGGTGAGACAAGCAGTGAGCGAGAAAAGTATATTGACGAAAGCGATGGTAGGATGGGTTTAGATGCAATGCAGGTAGTTTGTGGCAAACATTCCCTAGATAACTTAGCATCCAGGTCTCCGCCGGCAGGTGTCAATTGTCAAACGTTGGCACATTCCATAGGAAAGTGAAGGAGAGGAGAGTGAAGGAAAAAAAGATGAGAGATATGATGGCCGAAGTTGCACCACAGTGTGCAGCGTGGTTGTTCAATTGGCAGTGGTCAGTGTGCAAGTTCATCGTCGGAGAGGCTCGGTCCTCGGAGTCGACAATGCTACCGTGGAAAAAATCACATGATCTGCCATCAGGTCCAATCTGGTCCGATGAAACATCCCGGAATTTTCGTCTTCGTCTTCGAGCCTTGACAACTCTTGTTATTCGACAGTATAGAAACTATTGTCTTCCGAGACGTGGTACTATGTACATACTCAGCGCGAACAGCTATCTGACTGGCAGCTCGTGCGTGTAAGTTCCTCATTTCAACGACAACCATCAGGCTCTTCGGCGCCACTCGAGTCTCGGTCGATCTCGACTTTTCGTCTGCATAGCTCCGTGTTTAGAGGGATGCCTTGGACGTCCGCATTGCATGCTATGGAAAGCGACGAATTGGGGAGGTGCAGGAAGGAAAGAGGCGTTCCTTGTTGGTGGCGCCATGAGATAGGGAAGAGTTCGGAAGGAGACGTGACGCGTGACGACAGGGTACACCGCAAAATCGACCCCGAGTCGGATCGCGCGTGAGAGCCAGGACCGTAAAGAATACACGGGTCGAAGAATCGACGATGAGGACTTCAGGCTACATGCATATGCACTATGTTTATGCTACCACTCTGGTCGCTGCCCACTGAACGAGGCAAAGTAGCGGTAGATGCAGGAGGAACTAAAACGCGCACCCGAGACCTGACCACAACTTGGCCAGTCTAATCCAGTTCGAAGGTACATCCGTTCCAGTCACCAATTGTGACAGTCTCCTCTTTTGGAGGATGCGACGGACGATCCAGCTGTGAGAGCTGCCTGTCCAGCTGGTCCAATTCTGCCTTTTTCTGATTCCACTCCTCCTTGATGCGCTCCTTAAAGAATAACAGTCAATTACTGGCACAAATAATGGCACCGCCGTTTCCACACACCTTTAGCTTCCGCCGCACTTCCTCTTTGTCAGACTAGCGTCGAAAAATCGAGTTGAACACTGATATCGGGCGCTACTAAAGACACTCACATCCGGTTCTTCCGGTCCCTTCTGGCGCTTTGAAGCCTGCGACAGAATATGAGAGGTAGGATGTTCATCTTTGACCGAGTCCGATGTTTCAGCATTGATCCCACGCAATAGTTTGCTTGACCTTATAGGACCTCCTAGCGTCCGCGCCCGCTCGGCACGGCGCAATGCTGAAATAGATAATTGCACGACACGTTGTAGCGATCGTGAAAGATAAACGAACCTCCGGACTTGTAATCATACTTGAAAACGAGCCACGGCTTGTGGGGGGGATCAATCCTATCGAGACAGGGTTCCATGGAAACATCAGCGTCTTCAGCATCGCACAACCTGGTGCATCAAGGAACGAATTGCGCCAGTAGTCAGCGAACAATGTAGGAGAAAGGTAGTCAAATCGTACTTGATCGCAAGATCATGAAGCGTTGCCTTGTCTTCGGGGACAGCCCCAACAGAGGACACCACGGACAGATTGTCGTCGTTATCGTCATTGTTGGCGTTGTCATCGTCGCCGTGGTTATCGTTGTCGTCAACTCCATCGATTTCAGCATTGTCGTCGTCCGTGTCATCAGGTTTATCGCTGCCAGTGTCATTGTTGTTCTCTACAGCTTTGTCGCCTTTGTTTCCGTCGGCTCCATCTGAGAACTACTACTCAGAACATATCCGGGAAAATGCTATAGAGATACTGCAGCATGGCTGGCGCGAGTATCCGCCGATGGCGACGCCGGCGTCTGGCTTTCGATGCTTTGTCTTGTTCGATATAACTTCAGAATGATCGTCCCAAGGTCATAGTATCCATTTTGTACGCGAGGCTCGCGATCACGTGCCGTGCTAGTGGACGCGTGAGAAGTTGAACTATCTGGCCATGCAAACAGCAAGATGTAAACTGATCGTTACAGATCCGACATGGTAAGGAATGGCTCACCCCCGTATACTACGCGGGAGAACAAGAATGGACGGACCTGTGTTTTCCCATGGTGGCACACCAGCACACCTCTCGCTTCAAAATCCCCGTCACGACCAGGGAGGACCTGGAATTCGTCCATCCGACGGCCATCCATGTGGACTTCGCATTCGAGGGGGACACTGGGACGAGTTCTATTCTTGATTATTATCATAAAGCGCTCCATGTAAACGGTGGTAAGCCCTTCAGACTGTCAGAGATAAATCAAGCACTGGAGATGGCTCACCTCGTCAGCTTCCCCGTTGATCTCGCACGCTATCTGCCTTCCGCTCTTCGACCTATGAATGTTTTGACATTCGACAGCTACATGATCGTCATCCGTCTGAGTTTTGATGATAGCGGTGACACCGCATAGAGTGAGATGGACGTCTTCTTGATCCTCAGGTTGGGCGATATTCGGGTAGTACTACTAAGCCAGTCAAGAGTCTCCGGGGACACGACAGAACAAGGACAAACCACAGAGGCCGGCATCTTTGCAATGACTGGGGGGTAATCAAGTCGCAAAAGCGATCTCAAACTCGACGTGAGAAGGACACTACGTCCTACCTGTACATAAGCAGTAGGAATCAGGATTGATAACAACCGCGGCACCACTCACCGCGGGCAGAAGTCCATTTTAGCGCTCCTATTATGTATCTGAAATGGGGACTGAAAGTACAAATATTGAAGTGAGCTTACCTCGATAACTACACACCGGAAAGAGGGAGTTACAAATGCGCAGTAGCTATGAACAAAGCAAATGAAAGCCCATCATTTTGAATGTGTATTAACCCCGTCGGAAACCCATTAGACACGTGAGGTTTGCGATCTGTTGCGACCGAACCGAAACCATAGGTTTCTAATGGATCCCATTTTGCGCAAAACCTCTCGTTTGGGAGCGATTTTAGGCAGGATGAAATTTATCATTCCAAACATATCCTTATCAAGATGCAGCTGATCCGAAATTTTAGATAAAGCACCAGCGCCAGATCAGCGCCTTGGCGGGGGCGCTGGTCCGGCGCTGGTGCTTTATTAATTTGAAAGCTCGCACTTCAAACTGATTTCCTCCTGATACGAACGTGTTTGGAATGATAAATTTTATCCCGCCCAAATTCGCGCCCAAACGAGACGTATCAAGTAGGTTTTGTACAGAATACGACCTATTAGAAACCTAGGGTTTCGGCTCGGTCGCAACAGATCGCAAACCTCACGTGTCCAATGGGTTTCCGACGGGGTCAATACACATTCAAAATGATGGGCTTTCATTTGCTTTGTTCACAGCTACTGCGCATTTGTAACTCCCTCTTTCTGGTGTGTAGTTATCGAGGTAAGCTCACTTCAATATTTGTACTTTCAGTCCCCATTTCAGATACATAATAGGAGCGCTAAAATGGACTTCTGCCTGCGGTGACTGGGATCAAGGCTTCGGTTTGTTCCGGGCACGTGGTCAAAGGATAGAACCTCAGAATTCGCGGAGGAAGCTCACTGCTCGGAAAACATGGCTGGGAAGACAGTCAAGGAGGACGTAAATCCGTGTTGGATATAAATAAAAGTGGGTATAAACACGGCGTACATAGGTCTTGACGAAGATACGTGATACCAGTAGACGAAAAACCACAGAGACTAGCGAGGAACGACATGACTAGGACAAAAATCTTCACTGCGTTTTGTTCGACTTAGCTTGAGCTACGCGCGCGATCGGGAAGATAAGTTCCCCCTCGAATACCGCCCCCAGCGACCACAGCTGGACATCGGGCGCGCCCACCCCATCACCGTAAGAGCCCAAACCGCCCTTGTCTTCCGGCAGCTTTTCAGCGTATGCCAGTCCCCAGTGACCTCTGTAATCGGGGCTGAAGTCGAGCCACGGGTTCTCTCTGCCATTCTCGGAATCGTCGGTACCGATGACGGGGGAGGGCTCCGACTCGGGGTATTTTCCGCGAAGGAGGGGAGGTTGGATGAAGCGGACGAAGGGACGGACGAGCGCCGGGTGAACGGGTAGGGGCGGGAAGGCGCGAATCGGTGAGGAAGGCACTGAAAAATGGCTTGTCCGAGGAGAGAGGCGCGGGGCAGGCTTCTGGGTGGAACACACGAACGATTGTTCCTTTGGAGCCGACGGTCTCGAACTCGAAACGCGCAAGATGCTTCGCAATGTCTGAGTGCGAGGGCAGGTTAGCGACAGCAGACGCGTTTAACTGGATTAGGCACGTACTCCAGTTGCGCCGACCGTTCCAGACGCTAGCGGGCGTGCTCACGTAGAGGGTGGTGAGACGCCAAGAGACCTCCTCCGTGACGGGGTTTTTGAACTTGCCCGGGGAGAAGATGAGCTCGTCGTAAGGACCCACGGGGCCTTCTGTGTATCGCACGACGGCGATGAGGCCTGGGCCACCTATAAATTGGGACTTGTCGTCGACGGGGGAAAGAGCGGATGGGTGGATCTTCTCAAGGGGAGTAAAGAATCCTGTGGGCAAGCCCTCTGGGGTGAAACGAGGGTCGTCGGGGGAAGAAGGACGTTCTGTGTTGAATACGAAGTACCACTGTTTCGTGCGGAGTGTCCAAGGAGGGGGGGCGACTGGGACGCCGGTTAGAGGCAAGGAGCCAGGGATAGAGGACGATGGCTCGGGGGGTACAAAGTCCATGGTTCAGGGGGATGAGAG
Source organism: Amylostereum areolatum (assembly GCA_012932865.1). Lineage (NCBI taxonomy): Eukaryota > Fungi > Basidiomycota > Agaricomycetes > Russulales > Stereaceae > Amylostereum > Amylostereum areolatum. The sequence goes on along the minus strand of SAXG01000013.1, from coordinate 497,045 downwards.
ACAATGCTCGACGCCGTGTGCAGTGCTTATAAGGTTATATAATGAAGCTCACTCGACTTGAGCTTGAGCGGGTGTCGTGGGGGGTTCGGAAGATTCGGAGAAGAGTGGGCGTGTATACATCTTTAAGGGGTGTTGGGTCGACTTGGTAAGAATCTGTAAAGACTAGCATAGACCCATGCATTGCACTCATTCAAGTAGCAAGGCTGTGGTGATTGTATTCAAATAAGCAACAAATAAGCATAACTAAGTACTAAGCATGAAGTGTAGAAGATTCAACTCGCAGTCCGATAGTAGGAAAACTGTAGCCGGGATGCCTAGAGGGGTTTGTGACGGTCCCAAATGCTCTCGCTCGTGTCGGGCTCTCTTGGCAATCTGCCATTTCGATAGCAGAGTGGGTTGTTCTGTTCCTTGAGGGTTCAGAGCTGGAGTCCTTGGGGGCGTAGGAAGCAAGTCGCTGAGGGCCGAGTAGGCCTGCGAATATGCAATGTCGATGAGGACATATCACCTGTGATATGGATAACAAAAGGATCAGTAAAGCCTTTACTATCACATTGATTGATACTGTATGCACGTACCATCTATGAAAGCTCCGTTCGAGGCTTGCTGGTTGGTTGGGTTCTTGCATTATCGTGTCGCCTGTCGTTGATTCGGACGTGGACGACACAATACAATGCTGTTGCGGACCTTCAGGATCCTGAGGATGTCGTTGTGCTCGCACTCAAGACCGGCGGTGGCCAATGGCGTCAGCCGAGGAAAGCTGTAGACAACAATATAGTAAGCAAGGACATTGATCAGTTTGTTAAGGTCAGTCATACCTGGACGGCCGTGTTCTCGTTCGCTTGCGAGGAGGTTGAATGGGCACTGTTTCTGGGGGCTGCATCTTGGACGGAATCAGTGGACCTGCGTTCCTGCTCGGTGCACCATCCCAATGGCCAGCCAATGTCACCCCCAACTCGCATAGATTCTTCTGCACAAATAGTACATGTCAGTTCGTCTCGCAAGAGAGAAAGAAAATGCGCACATGATCCAGATGAATGCACCGAGATGCACTGGATGCAGATGACAGGGTGTGCTGTACTGTGTCGTGTCGGGTCGTGTCGTGTCGTACATCACTCGAGCTCGGGACCACCACGCCTCATCCGAGCACCGAGGAAATTTCCCGAAAAATCTCTAGATATATAAATAAATCCAATCAGGGGGGGTGGGAGCGACGCGGTCATCGTGACCGAAGCGACAAAACACGTCCGTGTTGCTGCACAAACATTGCTTTGGAGGAAAATTGATTTGAATTTGTTTTCTGATATACAAAGTAAAAGGTATAAGTAGGGCTGTGCCATGGAGGCTACTTTGACGCTAACGGCGGTGCGTAGAGGTGCCATAGAGAGTGGGAAGGTATGACGGTGGCCAAGTACGTGGTGGAGGTCAAGACGAAGAGCGACGCGGCGACCCGGCCGACGCGCAAGCCTAGGATGACGCAAGCAGCCACGTGCATTTGTCAACGCGACCTGTCACGTGTCGCGTTACGATGACGTGGCTGTTGTCCCACAACCAATCAGAAAGCTCACTTGTCTCGCGGTTTGTGTCGTGACGTGACGCAGCGCTCCACCGCGTCTCTCTTTGTATTAAAGGACTAGCATAGACCCATGCATTGCACTCATTCAAGTAGCAAGGCTGTGGTGATTGTATTCAAATAAGCAACAAATAAGCATAACTAAGTACTAAGCATGAAGTGTAGAAGATTCAACTCGCAGTCCGATAGTAGGAAAACTGTAGCCGGGATGCCTAGAGGGGTTTGTGACGGTCCCAAATGCTCTCGCTCGTGTCGGGCTCTCTTGGCAATCTGCCATTTCGATAGCAGAGTGGGTTGTTCTGTTCCTTGAGGGTTCAGAGCTGGAGTCCTTGGGGGCGTAGGAAGCAAGTCGCTGAGGGCCGAGTAGGCCTGCGAATATGCAATGTCGATGAGGACATATCACCTGTGATATGGATAACAAAAGGATCAGTAAAGCCTTTACTATCACATTGATTGATACTGTATGCACGTACCATCTATGAAAGCTCCGTTCGAGGCTTGCTGGTTGGTTGGGTTCTTGCATTATCGTGTCGCCTGTCGTTGATTCGGACGTGGACGACACAATACAATGCTGTTGCGGACCTTCAGGATCCTGAGGATGTCGTTGTGCTCGCACTCAAGACCGGCGGTGGCCAATGGCGTCAGCCGAGGAAAGCTGTAGACAACAATATAGTAAGCAAGGACATTGATCAGTTTGTTAAGGTCAGTCATACCTGGACGGCCGTGTTCTCGTTCGCTTGCGAGGAGGTTGAATGGGCACTGTTTCTGGGGGCTGCATCTTGGACGGAATCAGTGGACCTGCGTTCCTGCTCGGTGCACCATCCCAATGGCCAGCCAATGTCACCCCCAACTCGCATAGATTCTTCTGCACAAATAGTACATGTCAGTTCGTCTCGCAAGAGAGAAAGAAAATGCGCACATGATCCAGATGAATGCACCGAGATGCACTGGATGCAGATGACAGGGTGTGCTGTACTGTGTCGTGTCGGGTCGTGTCGTGTCGTACATCACTCGAGCTCGGGACCACCACGCCTCATCCGAGCACCGAGGAAATTTCCCGAAAAATCTCTAGATATATAAATAAATCCAATCAGGGGGGGTGGGAGCGACGCGGTCATCGTGACCGAAGCGACAAAACACGTCCGTGTTGCTGCACAAACATTGCTTTGGAGGAAAATTGATTTGAATTTGTTTTCTGATATACAAAGTAAAAGGTATAAGTAGGGCTGTGCCATGGAGGCTACTTTGACGCTAACGGCGGTGCGTAGAGGTGCCATAGAGAGTGGGAAGGTATGACGGTGGCCAAGTACGTGGTGGAGGTCAAGACGAAGAGCGACGCGGCGACCCGGCCGACGCGCAAGCCTAGGATGACGCAAGCAGCCACGTGCATTTGTCAACGCGACCTGTCACGTGTCGCGTTACGATGACGTGGCTGTTGTCCCACAACCAATCAGAAAGCTCACTTGTCTCGCGGTTTGTGTCGTGACGTGACGCAGCGCTCCACCGCGTCTCTCTTTGTATTAAAGGATGAGGCTACTGGGTCCGGAACCCGGTCACGATGTGCCGCGCCCTGGGCCTGAGCCGGATGCGGCAGCGCGGCTCATGCCGGTCCCGAAGAAGCACGACTGCGAGTCGGATGTATTAGTAGTCCAAGGACCAACACCAGGAAGACCGTCATAGACGTACCACCCTTCCTCTTTGCGGCGATCCTTACGGTCTCAACGGGGGATGCATTGGTCACAATCAATTGACTCTATACACAGCAGTGATACTCAGTGCGGCTTGCCAACAAATAGCGGACGATTTCGGGTTTTTCGATCCATCATGCAACCAGCATGAAACTTGTGGAACTGGCGCCTTCCACTGGAATCAAGCTCATGGGCGTCGTGGTGACAGGCCCGTCGTATGACCGTCGGCCTCGTCGATCTCGCCTGACCTCGCCCGGCGGTGCTTGCATGGTGCAGCATCTTTTTACCCAAAAATAATGCGCACTCCAACCGTCCGAACCGCCGGTCGGCCGTGGACTTCTCCAGACTGTGTGTGCCTCTCACCTTTCTCAGTTTGCTGTGATCGCACTTCTAATTGCCCGCCCAGTATATAATCCTGGGGCGCCCAGCGCCTCTCTGCGTGCAACCGCCCTCCCCCCTTATCACGCCGTCTTGTCGCAATGGTGAACTGGACAGACCCGAATGTTATAGCCTCCCAGTACAGTACGTTTTGACCTCCGGCCCCACGACATCGCACACTGACGCTTACGTCCTAGCTGTTTTTGTCCTCCTTCAACATTCACTTGCCGGAGTCTACTTGTACGTTCATTAGACGCTTCTCTGCCTTTCTGACGCAGGAGAATCTGTCTATCTAGCTGGGAATTCGCATCCAACCTCGGATTTGATTACAAGTTGATCAGGAAGCAGCGCAAGCTTTCTTGGACGCCTTGGGTGCGTCGTTTGCCTTCCAGATTATTCGTGCGCGCGTTTACCTTTGGTCATCCAGGTGTACATTGCATGCAGGTGTTTTGGAGTTGGCTGTGTCGCCAGTATTATTGCGGGCTTTGATATTGGGCACCAGATCAACTGCAGGGTGAGACGTCGTGGTGTACTTATCCGCAACATGGAATGTTGACAATCCCTTGACAGGCGTGGCTCATTAATGTTTACGTGAGTGCTGGATATGCTTATCCTTCGGGACGACATTGACCCCGCGCTTCTTCGGTAGTTTTTCTCGTATGCAACACTCTGGTTCTCGTCAGCGCTCATCGGCATTCGGGTGTACGTATCTACGATGTCGTACATGTGCGGAGGCTTACCTTTGTCTTCAGCATCGCGATATGGAATCGTTCCGTCCCCATTATGATCCTCGTCGGGGCAATGATGCTCGGCTTTGCTGGTACCTTCCTTCATGGTGAATGTTCACTTATACACTGCGCGTCCGACTCTCACTCACGGTCGATTCACCATTCTCAGGTCTGATAGCGGTACGTCTCCTCGCCTTGGCAAAGAACCCGTGACTCATACGTCTCATCAGACAAGAGGCCAATGGGATCCCACCAGCAATGCATGTCTTGTCCTGAAATCCGAGGACAACTTACCCAACACGACGGGCGGACTGGTGGTCGACGTTGGCTTGCTCCTAATCATGCTCGTCGGCCTTTTGCGTCGCCGCGAGGCTCGTAAGTTTGGTCTGTGGCAGATACTGTGGACACAAGTATGTTTTCTATAGCCGCTCATGAGGGGTCTTCGGTTGACGTTCTGGTTAGGGTCTCATCTGGCTCGTGCTCGCCACCGCGGCCGAAGTCCCCAGTGTGGTCTGTCCTACATGCATATAGATCGATTATCCGCTGATTTTAGGCTTGCAGGTGTTCATTGCACTGAACCTCAACCGTGAGCACGAGTGTATCACGATATCTCAGTAGACGGCTGACCTTTTGACCCTTTACTCTTCCCAGCGCCGATGAACATCGTGCGTCTTCATCTCATCTTTTCGAATACTGACTGATATCTTGCTCGTGTGAATAGATGTTCTTGACTCCCCAGAGTACGTCCTTGTACTGCGTGCGCCGAAGACGTAGCTACTGACCTGTCCGACCCCATTTCTAGCGATCATATTGTGCGTTTATACTTCCGTCGTTCTGTTTCTGCGGTTCTAACTTCTCGTAGGTTGATTGGTTCAACGCGCATGTACCGCGGCCTGGTGAACTTTGTCAATCCCGAGTAAGCACCCGTCATGATGTCCGTCGTTCCCTCCATGATCCGCTGTCTGTCTGCAGGTCCAGCGCTGTGCACTCCACCACTTACGACAGCACGCTCCCGCGACGTCGCCCAGTCAAGGACATCGAAAACTCTGGAATCTCCTTGGTCCCGCTGGAGGTCTCAGTCCACCGCGTACAAGAGGAGCACGGGGCGTACACGTCGAGGCATGTTCTGGATCAAAAGTCGGCGAAGGACGACGACCTTTCGCAGGAGTACAATTCGCACGCAGACTACAAAGTAGAGGGTATATAACACGCTCGCTTGGTTACTTTCAAAACCTTCATACACTTTTGATACACTCCACGGATTTCTTCTTCGTTCCTTCGGGCTGGTGCGCTGGGTTTTAGACATGCACCACATTCATTTATTCTGGCATGCGGGCCGTGTTGGCTATTCTGTAGTATAGTTATTAATACTATACTGTACTTGCTTCAATAGCTGATTATAGTGTCGAGCAGCAGAATATGGTACGCAAAATGGCGCTACAACGACAAGCTCGTTCTCCGGAGCGTCAGACGTATGATCCTACTATCATGGTTGGAAAGTGTGGTGCGTTATGGGGTAACCATTCGTAGGCCTGGAAAATAAAGAGAGTGAGTATCGGTAGTGTATCAGGACGAGATAGAGTGTCGAACAGACCACAAGCCTATAAGTCACAAAACGGACAGATGCAATAGAAGCGCTCATAACGGTCCTCTTCCGCTCTAACCGCACCGTAAGATGGTAGTCGTAGTTTCCAATAGATCAAGCACTTACTCGATGCAGACACGACATTTGGCAACGCGTCGATGATACCCGCTGCTCGACTCGTAGACGCGGCCGGCGCAGGTGCCACAAGATTTGTACTTGATCCATTTCGGCTCCTTGAATCTGCCGTTCGGGTGGTTCTTCTTGTATTTCTCGCGTAGATTGTCCAAGCTAATGACGAAATTGAGCATAAGAGACCGGACGGTTAAAGGCCGTACTCACTACCGCTTCCAGCCTGCGGGCCCACCATGCTTCTTCCAAGCTTGCCGCTCGACTTCGCGAGCTTTGTAGAGGTGCATAGGACGATAGTCCTTCGGTCTGTCGGGATCGTCGACCACTCTGCACTCGAGGACAGACAAGTCGACTTTGTTGAGCTTCGAAACCCCACGTTAAATGGTTGGAGCGCGAAGAGGACGTAACTAGAACATACCCTGTACCAGTCCTTGGCGTATCCTGCAGATATCTGATGATAGATTGTCAGAAGAGGGATGCGAGATGCGGAGCGCAACGCACCGTAGTATGGATGCTGAGGTCGGACTCAGGCCATTCCTCCTCCGGTTGGGGAGGGGGCTTTCCGTCCTTGCCTTTCTGCTTCTGGACAACCTTCTGGCTGGTTCCAGATGCAGACGACTTTGAGGCCTTGAAGGTACGCTTCAAGGACTGAGAGGCAGATGCGGTCTTGGAGGTAGAGGACGCTTGGTCAGTGGAACGAGACTGTTGGGGGGGAGCGTGTTTGAAATCCGCGTCGTCGTCGGTGTCCTTGTGAGTAGTACTGGAGCTAGCATGTCCTCGTCTAGTCTGTGCGATGGGAGAGCGAAGTGCGCGGCTCCTGGCCTGGAAACTTGCGGCGCGGACAGTTGCTTGAGCTTTGGGCATTGTGAAGTCGTTCAGTGTGTTGCTGGGGGATGGAAGGTGTTGCGAGGGAAGCGGCGCATGAGATAGGAGTCTGTCGAGTTTATTTGAGAGGGCGAAGGTTTTACGAAGGAGGGCGAGCAAGAAATGAAATGCGGAGGAGGACAAGATCGTCTTGAATCCGGGGAAGGCTTCGGAGACGGCGGGATGGCTCGGCTCTTGCTCCGGGCACGTGGTCACTGACTTGGGTAAAAATCTCAAATGTTGCCGGCTCTGCTGCTAGAAGGAGCGAACAGGCCGACCGATCCTACCGTGTATAGCTAGCATCTCCCGGCATGGTCGGGATGTGTACTTTTCTGGGCAGATATAGGGTAACAGTAATCAATAAAGGTTTTTTAGATCGATTACAGGTTCGAAACCCCGACAAAACTCCGACTTGCCGTTGTGAGCCTCGTGTCTATTTCGTGCACTTTCGCTCTCTCCCCGACCGTACTTCACGATGACCAGCCCACGCGGGACGATGGTATCGACCGGACTATTTCCCTCGTCCAAGATCGGGAGATTGGCGTTTGATCGTCCGTTTATCCAGCAGGCATGTAGCTGACCATCTTTATCCGTGGACAGCCTACTGACGCATTCTCTGTCATGAAGCCAGATAGACGTCGTTTTCACAGCCAATGCACTCCTTGTTGAAGCCCTTCGTGCTCTCAAAACACAATATCACACTTCTCGCGGCCCTCTCGCTGAGGTCCTCGCCGCCGCGCGCGAGCTGGACCAACAGCATTCCTCGTGCGTGATATCTTGGGAGGTTTCTTACCATGATCTAACCAAACACACCGTCCAGGGATTTACATGCGCTAAGCACGCCCAATTTTATCCCGGACGTTTGGTCTTTTTCACGCGGTACCCTTTCCCTCAACGCATCCAAGGATGTGCACGAATCTCTCGGTATACCGGATGAGAACCTGTCCAACCACTTCCGCGGCATACCGCCCCAGTATCGTGCGTTACATCTCTTTTAGTGTTCCGCTCTATGCCTCCTCATATTGTCTAACCGGTAAGTGTGCAACATACGTACGCGTTCACCCGGGGAAAAGACGCGGACTGTCGACTTCATCCAAGATTCATTCGCGCGATGGGACAGAACGCGCCAGGAGATAGGGTTAGGGGACTGGGAGTTCGCCTTCCATACGTCGTCACCAGGTCTGTACGCTTTTTTGCGATACAGTTCATATTCTGACTGAGGGCCCTGCAGAGGTCGCATCTGGACCACTCTCTCCTTCTCGCTCCCAAACCCACGACGTCGAACCCACGATCCGCACTCTCACGAACGTCCATGTTCCCTGCCCGTCTTTCACTTCGCGTCCCTCCGCATCTACGAAGGCCAAGGTTAAATCCAGGTCGGCCAAAAAGCGAGCCGCAGATGCGGACATGGATATCGACGACCCTGGGGCTGATATACCTGAGGAAGTCGACGAAGGCGAGGCCGTGGAAGACTGGAACGCTGAAATGAGCGAGCTGTTCGAGTGGGTGGGGATGGCCATCCTGGGGGCACAACGGTTTGTTCTTCTTCGTTTATGTCCATCAAATGCTAACTGACAGGTCCCTTTCCTCCAGACTCCAAGCCAACGATCGTGTAGATCCTTACGTAGCCGTCTACTCCCCTCCTCAACCATCCCGTACCGGCGACCTTACACATATCTCATGGCGCGGGTTTCTTCCACCAGCCTTCGTTCAACGGATCGTAGACACGGTCATGTGAGCTACAATGATCTCTCTCCACCTCCATGGGCCCTAATGGCCGTTCCAGTTCTAACCTCCCCCAGTCCGACGCCCCACATGCTTTCGCAGCTCTTACCCTCCATGAATCTCCCTCGGCCCCCCTTCCCCGACCAGTTCGTGTGCCGGACATCCACGGCGAAGACACACTCTCTGTCCTTCTGGTCCCAGAGGCCGGGCTCGGCGAAGCGACCGTGAAGGCGCCCGATTTTGACAATATGTGCCCGCATCAAGGGGGCGAGTGGTCCAGCGCGAAACATGAGAAGGAGGAAAAGGTACAGCTGATAGGACGGTGGGCCATGGTGGAATCGGTCGGAAAGCGGGATGCGCGGTTTGGATGAATGCCGTTGGCTTCCCCAGCTTTAGTGAATGGCCTGTTCCGTTTTTCTGGCGATATTTTGTCAAGTTACCTGAATCCAGACAGACCCTACAAGTTTTCATTGAAGGAGCGTCGTCCATGTTCGCGGAGTGCTGGAGGGTGATCAATCTATTTCAGTTTACTAAGAGGTGGGAAACATCAGAAGAGCTATATTACATCGCGTTATCGCCAAAGTCGTAAATACAGACGCAACAATGAGGCAGTGGCAAATGACTTGGCGGCGGCGGCGAACTTGCGGCGAACAATGAACGAGGCGGTCTCGAGAACCGCCGCAGCGAGCGACATCAGCACGTGGTCTGGGGAAGAGGCGCTTGACGCGTCGATCAAGGTTTTCAATTTCCTCTCTTCTTCCTTGCCCAGCTGCCTCCCACTCTCCTTACACATATCTCTCCCTCCCCGTCGCTGTCGCACTCGTCGTTGACGACTATCAAAAAGACATGGGCCGCACATTCCCTTCCTCCGACCGCCCCAACCCCAACTCCAACCCCGTTCCCGTTCCCGCCCCCGCCCCCGTCAACAGCAAACCCGAGCCCGACTTCCCGACGTGGTCCTACGCAAGCCAGTGGGACCCCGATTCCGACGAATTCTGGGAGAACGCCGTCTGGGAGGCTCCCTTGGGCAGCCCCCAGCCGCCCTCGCCCATCGAGAGTTCGGACACCTCCGAAGGGTTCGCCAGCGGAGGGCCTCCTTCTCCTTGGACGTCCAACGACGAGCAGATCCTCATGGATGACACCGACCTTCCTCCCGATCTCCACTTCTCCGCGCTACGCGTCCCCCCCGTCGCGTCCTCGCTGTCCACAACGCGTCCCCGCTCCGCGTCGGACAACGGTCGCGCCTTCCTCGGGTCCACAGAGACTCCCGGCCGGGGGACGCTCGGCCCTCGCGATGTGCCCTTACTTCCTGATCTACCTTTGAACTGGAACTCGCGTCGCGCACGCGTAGAGACCGCCCAAATTCTCGACGACGGCGATCTTGAGGCTGAACCTCGTCCCTTCGTCGTCCACACGTCATCTATCATCCCCATTCCTGTCCCCATCCGCCCGAGCACACCCCCCAACGCTCGTTCCCGCGGCTCCTTTACCGACGAAGACAGCTTCTCCCTATCCCCCTCGCCCCCGCCCAGCGTTTCCCCACGCGTCTTCGTGTGGGAACACGCTCGTCGCACGCCCGAGCCCCCCACCTTCCGCCGTGGCCCCGACTCGCCCCTTCTCAGGCGTGCTCCCCTCCCTTGGCCCCTTTTCTCCCCACCCCAGCGCGTCTGATTGGTTTCGCGCGCAGACGGTACAGCGTGGAGGAGGCTCGCAGGCCCAAAATTGCCATTTGCTTTGGCCCCGGATATCCCCCCCTCCCTACACTAGATCCTCGACAATATGTTGTATCCCTATCGCGCTCTCGTTCTCATCGCATCCCACCTGTCCCATACATACCTATAACCACGCCTACACACGCCTCGTCTTGTGCATCGCCTTCGGGCGTCCTCTCAAAATTTGGTTTAGTCCTTCCACTCTTTCTTCACTTCCGCGCTCGTTATTCCCCGTTGCAGTACCTTCGGCTACCACATTGGTTTATATGATCTATCTATCTAGATCTTTCCACGCACTCATGCCGACCTGTCCAAGCCCCACACTGCGAGTGTTGAGGGTTCGCCGTCTCGCACCGAAGAAGCCCGGGCTACGATTTCCAGAAACTGGATATAAGCAGCAGCTTCCGTCCTACTCCCGTACAATCAGGTTCTCACATTCATTTCAGACATCCCCGTGAAATGGGTATATAAAGCATTCAGCCACGGGCTCCGGCGCGCCCCTCGTACATCCCCATCGACGTTGCCGTTTGATGCGCTCGACATGCCCGAGGAAGAGGACAAACTGTGCGTCCTCTCAGTTTCCTTCACTCGCGTCTAGTTGACTGACACCTCCAGGCTGAAATGCAAGGAACTAGAATCAGCGGACACACTAACCTACGAAGGGGTGTCGGTGTCGCTTTTAGTCGACGGCCAGTTCGCCGACCTCTATGATATCAAGGAGAAGCACTACAAGAAACGTAAGAATGTGATCACTTGTTTCGTCGATGTCGAGGCCATGCAGGTACAACGAGGCTCGTGTGATCTTATTCATTTCTACCCTTGACCTTGTTCTAGACTGTCCAGGTAGCGGTGGCGAAAGCGCAAGACTGCAAGGTTGCGTGTGAAGTCTTGGTCCACATTGACCAGGTTTATGTCGACGCCTTTGAGATGGATAGTACACTAAGTAAATTCATCCTCGAGGGACATTGGGATGGCACTTCCTGCAGGTCGTTCCGGTTCCACAAACTGCGCACCCATGGTATGTTTTATTTGTCAATGTCCACTGTGTGGCCCAAAGTTGTGTCGTTCACCGGCCTTCCTTTGACTTAGCGGATCCCTCTAACACGCTATCAGACGCGGATGTCGACAGCATAGGTGGAATTCTTGTGGAGGTATACAAAGCTGAAGACAACCCTGAAGGAAACGAGGACGAAGACGACCGCGAATGTGATGAGGATACCACTGTAGTTGGTGATGATGACTCGGAGGAGGATGAGCCTCTTTCCTTTTTCGAGTCTGTTCCTCCAGACTTCAACCTTGCACAAGATCTGTCTATCTCGTAAGACTTTCATTTTTCGTACTTGGTGCTGTACTTATCCTTTCAATCGTGCGTAGGCTGGGTCCCGAAATCCAGTCCCCGACTCGTATTGCAGTGGGAGAACATACTACGAAAGGGCCGGACGTGATCACGGAGCAACCTTGGATAGCATTTTTTTTCGACTATGCAACACGAGGTATGTGTCTTATCCTGAGTCAGGTATGAGCTCTCATAACCGTACTGTGTTTGATCCTCAGCATGTCATGAAGCGAATCGCAAGTCTCCGACACCTGTGAAGGTCGACCGCCGATCCTCCACACGGAGTCAACACCAGTTACAAGACGGCGAAAGTGCCAAGTGGCAACCCTCCCGTAATAGTCCCATCAGTTTCTACAAGCCACTGAAGAAGAAGATGGGGAAGAGGAGGAGAAGTTCACCTCCTGATGATCCCGATTTGGAGCATCAGGACAAACGGTCACGGCATGTGTCGCGTTCCGAGCCTGACGATATGGAAGAGGTTAGTGGGCTCGCGCAAACTGAATGCTACTTGACGATCTCACCTTCTGCCCAGGACCTAATTATGTCGCCACACATTCGCCTTCAATCATGCAGCCTCCGCGAGTCCAGCATGAACTCCAGCATAATGGTACTGTATCCCACAAGTTTGTTTACCTACTTTTTATGGTAACACAGCTGGTATTGCAGTTTGACTGGCTGATGCAGGATGCCGGTATAAACACGAGGTCCGGCACAGGGCTGTCCGACGAGCACTGGCAGAGAAGGAGTTTGTCGTATGCTAGTGCCGCAGACCCCGCTGTAGATCAGACTGAAGAGGACGAATTGGTGGGTTCCCTCCAGATCTCACCTGTGGCATTAGGCTCACCTACGCCCAATAGCTACCCTCCGAACATGCGAGCCAGCCGACCGACACATTTGAACCCAACACGGAGGTGACCGGAAATCCAGGTTCCGACGATGGACGCAATACATCGCAGACTGAAGATCTTGGCCAGGCAGCGCGGGTAATGAACTCCTGGATTCCTGATATTTTCGCGTTTGTCCTAAACATAAGGCATAGGCACCAAGACCGTCTTCCCCCGAGCAACCTCCTCAACCTCGCCCAATTCGACCCCGTCAGTTTCCTCCCATCGGCTCCCAGTTTTACCGTCAGAGTTTCCGAGGCAACAATGATCGGGTGCGTCGTTTGTGCGACTCTTTTAATTCATCACTCGTTGAGCCGGTCACCAGCGAAAAGCAACGCAGTCTTCCCGTTCCCAACGGTCAGCCCCTAGCCCTACGGTGAAAATAGAAACGGTGCGATTTACGTGAATCCAATCCTGTAATCCCTTTTTCATCCATCCGTCGGTGGCGAACCAGGATACAGATTTGGCTCCAGCTCTTGACGAGGATCACAAGCCTCAGATCAAGCCCGACGTATTTGATTCGGAACTCGAACGTCATGTTAACGATCTAACTGTACGCTTCTCGTGGCCGCATTCTTTCATACGTCTAAAGTGTCAGGCTGACGATCGACATGTAACAGATGAAAAGTCGGCAGGAGCAGATCAAGATCGAAACGAAGAAGGAGAAGATCGACTACGCAGAGAAACGTGTAAGCAAGAACCGGGAAAAGCTGGAGCGCATGCAGAGCAGTTTCGAGAACGGCGATGCGGATGAACCTGACACGATCACCTTAGGAGATAAAATCATCACTCTCAAAGTAGGTGTCGCATCTTATACATCGTCTGCATCGCTGCGTAACCATCGGCGCAAATAGGGCAAAATTCTCCTCGAGGAGGAACAGGTGATGGACGACAAGAACAGCGTGCGGAAGGCCGAAGAGAGCTTGAAGCGATTGCATGACAGGTTGGGCCGTTTTAAGAAAGCGGAGGAGATTAACAAACTGAAGCAGGCCGAGGTCATTGACCTCACCGGAGACACCTGACTCCTGCGCTATGTATCAACAATTGCAGTCATGTTACGATGCATTCATACAGTGTTCGTCCTTGCACATCTATGCACGCACCGCGTAGGCGTCAACATCGACGATTGATTCACGACAGCCGCTCCGCGTCGAGACTTCGGTTATCACAACGTTCTAGATCAGGAAGCTCAACTCGAAGTTACCGCCGCCAGTGTCGTGCCGTGGGTTCCGCTTTCTCACGTTCATCCAGATAGATAAGCGAAATATGCTCATAAAAGCAACATCGACGACAACCGTCCACAACCCGCGTCACGAACGTCACTTCTCCTGGTATTCTATATGCTTGAGAGAGACGACAAGCTGTTCGTGAATCTGATTATCTTCATGACCGCTGCTCATCTGATTCTTTACTAGACTAAAATACAAAGAGCTGGGATCCCGCGACACGCTGGCATACAATGGCATATCAATATCGTTACTAATTGATGAAGACTTCGCTGATCTTTATAACATCGTCGAGATGCGCACGCAGAAGATGGGGGACCTCATACTTGGTTCTGTCAATGTCAAGGCAATGCAGGTACGGTGTATCTCCTACCACTTGTAGTCATCTAAATACCCTCCCACCGGCATCTAGACTGTGCAGGTGGTTGTGGAGAAATCCCCGGCATGCAACTTCGCCTGCCAAGTGTTCGTCCACTTCGATCAAGTTCACATTGAAGTGTTTGAAATGAATACCAAGCTGAACAAGTTCATCCTTGAGGGCTGTTGGAACGGTGATTCTTGCAGATCATTTCAGTTTCGTAAGTTGCGTAAACGTACGTGCCATCGCCTATAGCTGCAGGACTTGCTGACTTATTTTCATGCGGCCTGGCAGAATCCTCTGCCACATCAGCCAGCGCTGTAAACCTTGAATGCATAGGTGGAATCCTCGTTGAGGTGTTCCAAGCTGAGGATAAAGAAGATATGGACGAGGGAGACGGCGGGGAAGACGGGGTTGAAGACGGGGACGTTCGTGGCGGCACCATGAATGGTGTTGTCCCAATGGATGTCGACCCACCATCTTTCGTCGAGTCTGTTCCAGAAAACTGCAATATCAAGCAAGACCTGGTCATATCGTGAGAGACTTGTTTCCTGCGGTGACAGTGACTGATGCTTACTCCTTCCGGCATACGCAGGCTAGGTCCAAAAATACGGCGTCCGAAATCTGCCGACATAGGACATAACACCACCAGAGAGCCGGATACCGCAGAGGTCCCCTGCACATCCTTCTTTTTCAGCTACGCGACCCGAGGTGTGATAACCTGTTTTGTCTTTCGCGTTCTCGAGACTCCCCTCACCCTTCAATATTCAGCCTGTCATGAATCCAAACGTGAAGGGAAATCGGCACTTGCAGCCTCTGTACTATCTTTCGCACAGAGGCGAAAGTCAGCGCGAGGTGTGCAGGATCCCAAGGGAAGTCCACGCTATGATAGCCCCCCACACGAGGCACCAAGTAAGAAAGGAAAGAAGAAGAGGACTCCGCCTCCCGAAGATCAGGGTCAAGGACAGCAACGCAAGCGGCCCCGCAAAAAGCTCAAGCCAAAGGTTGGTGGGGAATGTAAAAAGGTGGGTGAATTTTCAGTGCCTGCACGCAGTTGGATAATATCGGTGCACACAGAACACCGCGTTGTCGCCACATATCGGAGTTCAAGCTCGCAGCCTCCGCGGATCGAGCGTAGGCTCTGACAGAACGGTACAGACGAGGTTTTCCTACCACACGTCTCGAGTAACCTACTTTTCACGGCAGATAACTGTTAGAAATCCAGATGACGACACGGCTATGGGCCCAGGTTTAGGAGTTTCGGATGAACTCTGGAGGAGGAGCTTGTCATATGCTAGCGTACGGCACCTTTCTCCCCCTCCCGTAGATCCAGAACAAGCCGAGCATAGAGCGGTAGGTTGCTCTCCTTCCGAATTCTCAGTATACTGACATTTGACCCGGGAATCAGCTTCCCTCAAGCTCAGAGTATACGAGTAACCCGAGCAAAAAAAACCGGGGACAGTGTCAAGACTCCGATGGTAAACCCAGGGGCTAATGCAGACAATGCACAGAATGTGGCATGTACCGAAGAAGTTGGTCGCGCAGAGCAGGTAGGACATTGGCCTGGCCCTTGATTATTTCATACAACAATTGTCAGTTCTAAGCCTGTGGTGTAGACCCCAAGAGTGCCTTCTCCTGCGCAGCCTCCTCTACCTCGCCCGACTCCACCTCGCCACCCACATATCTACAACCTCGGTGGTTTCCACGTGCAAACCCACCAGGTACATACTCCCCGCACGAACTTCTGGCCATTCCCGGCTCACATCGATCGTTCGTGTTAGGCAGAGGCGTCGTCGTCTAAACAAGCTTCTCGGGAACCGAAGGTTGAATCGGATGTATGTATGTCTGCCGCCAAGCAGTGTGTGTACGCTCACGCGAATCCGCATTGCCACCCGAAAGAACGCAACAATCCCCAGCCTGGACTGCAAAGGAGAAACAAAGCCCAACACAGCACAGGATCGCAACGGTCCCTTTAGGGGTTGTAACAAGTTGAAGGTACGCTGCGTTTTTCATTGGAATTGCTTTAAGCGTTCAAGTTGACCAAAACGAATGCACCATAGTACGATATACAGCACATGGAGGTCGATCTTAGGCGAAAAGAAAAGGTGTATAAACGCTTGGACGATGACGTGGCCGATAACTGCAAGAAACTGGAGAATTTGCAGCGCGATCGGGTACAACATGAGATCGGAGTGTTGGATAAACTTGAGGTGCGAGCGATACTTATCCTTTGTAAAGCGCTTTGGTTGAATGTGCAAATAGGATGAGATTGAACACAGCAAGATTACGCTGATGCAATATGCCGAAGAAATACAGGGCGACCGTAAGACGTTGGAGCGTATGAAGAGAAGGTTGAACGAGTGCATTGACCTTACGGAAGACGACTGATTGCCACATGGTCGTTTCCTGAAAAAGGTTGGAGATAATTGCTAGTCGTGTCTTTGATTTCGAGTCAGCAGGTAGCATGTTTCTGTGCTATACAAATGTGATGGACGCCATTGCCACACGTTAAATCCCTTCCCGGTCGCAATCCTATAGAGTGTATCGATACCCACTCCACTCGTCCCCCTTCTCCCTCTTTGCTTCGTCCACGGTCGCAAAGCGGCCATTCCTCAGCGCGCGTGCCTCCCGCTCCTCCTTGCTCTCACCCTCATGTATCTCCCCCTCGATGACCTCGTCCCGGAAGCCAGTCTCGCGAATCGAATTCTCGCGGCGGAGATAGACGTAGAACGCGATCGAGGAAACGAGCCCGAGACCAATGTACATGAGTACGATCCCATGGCCGAGGTGGTACCATGGTTGGTCCCGAGCACGATACTGAAGGTAAGATACGTCACTTCGTGGAGAAGGCCAACGTGGGAAAAGGACTTACGACGTTGGAACTAACGGCACCGTTGATGTTACCGCTAGAAAACGAAGCCCGTGAGGAGAGCCAACGTAAGGTCAAGGAAGAAAACATACAAGCTGATGACCATAGCGAGCGTGACGCTGCGCTTGTACGTGCCCTCGACATTATTAGATACCCACGCGCTGGATTCGGGCGTGAGCAGATGGAGCTAGGCGGGACAAAGAAGCGTACATTGTGTTGGCTGTTTATTGAAGTCGAATGACCGTTGGTTAGACTACGGCAACGACAAAGGATAAGCGACTATACATACGGATGAGGGGATAAATTCCGCTGACAGGGAGGTTTAGCGTGAGGAATGTATATGAAGCATGGTGCTTACCATGTAGCAAGGTAGACGGCGACGTAGGCTAGTGGTGCATTCTCCGCAGCGACGAGCATGATATAGCCGGTCGCACCTACCGCGTAGACCGATTAGAATGTACAGGTTAACGAGATAAAAAAGATGGAGTCGTACCTATGCATAAGAAGCCACTGTGAAATTTATCTCAGCCGGGACCGAAGAGAGGAGCAGGATGCTTACATGTTGAACAGACCACGCTGGCCGATCCTGTCCGCGAAGAACCCCACGATACAGGTCATGATACACGCGAACACATACACCGGGACAGTGAGCAGGTTCGCCGCAGTTGCCTTGAATCCTGCCCTCCTGATAAGCCATCTGGACCTTTTCTATCGCACCTCACGACATACCAAGCTGTCCACAGGTGATAAAACCGAGAAGTTCTCATCAGCATGTGCGTCGGGCACACGGGAAAAGCAATCCGTACCTCCTTGATAATGCTGGGAAGGAAAAGAGAGAACGCGTACAGAGGCATGTCGCTACCCATGTACACAATCACTGACAACCGGACAAATAGGTCATGTCACCGACAAAGAGGCGGGAGAGGAAAAGGGACGCACTGCCAATCCACGTCTTCCAGTCCGTGATACTTTTCCAAAGGTTCCTGAACTTCAGGTTTTCTCCCGCGGCCGAATATTGGTTGTCGCTCTGGAGGCGGCGCACGACGACAGCACGCTCGGGCTCTGATAGAAACTTGGCAGTGTCTGGAAAGTCTTGAATGATCCAGAAGGAGACGACGCCAGCAAGAACGGTCGCAAGACCCTCTAAAATGCGAAGAAAGAGCAGGTCAGCGGATGAGACCGGGAGGAAAGTAAAGATGAGCCATCGCAACCGAAAGGATGAAATGGAAGGGTGGAGAGGAATCCAAAGTTTGGGCCAACTTACCGAGAATGAAAATCCACGCCCACGCTGGCTTGCCGCCGATGCCGTCCATATTCGCGATAGCTGCCTAAGCAAAATCGCGGGTGGGTCAGGTTCAGAGGGGGACGATGACGAGCGAAGGGAAAGGCGAAGAAGCAGCAGAAGATGGGAAGATGACGTACCGCCAACAGACCGCCAAACGCTCCGGATACAGAGGCTGCAGAGAAGAAGATCGCCGCACGGATACCGAATTCGGAACGTTTGTACCAGCTGGAGTGCGATTAGGGGATAAACGAGGACACGGCGATCGAATCGTTAGGAGAGATACGGGTGGCGGGAAGGTGAATACTCGCACCATGAGAGATAGTAGTTCACTCCCGGGAACAAACCGGCCTCCATCATCCCGAGCATCCAGCGCATGCCTACCGAGAGATGAGAAACACGTCGTGGGTGCAGAATGAGGAGAACGCACCCAGTAAACCACCGTAGTTGTGAACGAGTCCTTGCACGGTCTACGAAAATGTCAGGAGGCGAGAATCGCAATTAAACGATGAGATAGACATACCATCATGACTCCCCACAATAACATTAGTCCTGACAGCCACAGCGAAGGGCGAAGACGTTTGAGGAAAACATTAGAGGGAACCTAGGGAGCATATTGACAAGTGTAGGGAGAAATGTTTGGGCGACTAACGTACCTCGAAGACGGCGTAGGGGAAGAAGAAAATGGTCAGGGAAATGAGGTATTGAGTGTCGCTGATGCCCAGGTCGGTCTCCAGTCCGTACAGCTATCAAAGTGCGCGACTGGTGAAACCCAAATCGCATTAGACGTGCAGAACGAACGCACCTTCGCGTTCCCGATACTCGTACGGTCGAGAAAGCTCAGGAGGTAAAGAAGCGACAGCCACGGGATGAGACGCAGGTCGATCTTGCGCATGAGTTTCCGTTCATCCACCCCTGACGTATCAAGCTCCGCACGATAGACATCGGGCTCGACCTCGTCGACGTGACCTTTCTCGTCGTCGACTTTGGACGGTGCAGGGGAGGATTTGAGGTCTTCAGACGTGGACATGGTCGTGACGAAAGCCCAGGGGAAAACTTGGAGTCACCATCAGCGTCCATTTTGGTTTTTATCGACCGGCGAACGAGAAGGCGCCCGAATTCGCGCAGGCAAACCATTTCGAGCTCTCGGCACGTCTATTGGAACGGGTTGGGACTGAGCATTGGTGGGTCTTCCCACAGGATAGGCTACTGAGCACTCACGTGTGCGGGGTAGGAAGCCCGGACTGGTCCGACTGGTCCCTCTGCAGGTCAGATGGACGCCATCTGAGAGATTTATATGAGGAAGAGGAAGGAGGCGATCAAGGGAAGTCGTGGTTGGTTCGAAGAGAGCGTAATCCCAGGAACACGACGGCAGCTGACGAACGAGCGCTGTTCAATTGATATGTATGTGACGGGCAGCACCTCGGTCGTCATTCTGGAAAGAATTGGGTACTTATGTTCTAGGAAGCCATATTTCTGTTTTTGTCTTGTCGATCCGTAGAGGAGGGCGTCGGGAGGGGGACTCGGAAAACCCGAGTTGATGAGAGATGAGAATGAATTATTTTGTGAAGTTCGGAGAGCATCGGACCGGGTGCCGAGAGCCATTGTCCAGTGCCGGGTTGCTTAGAGTTAGACTCAGAGTTGCTTTCATCTTGCCTTCATCCTTCGCCTTTGCCGCTTGCAATGGCCGTCCATCGTCCATGCAGCATGCTCAAAGCTCGTCCGGTTTCTTCTCTACTACATCCTTGACCGTCAGACCCTTTCCCGGATCGTTACAGTTCCATCCAATGTAAATATCGTTGGCACTCCCGGGCCTCCTCGAACACCACCAGGTTGTCATGTCAAACCTCGCAATTTCCCCCTTGGTCTGACACGCAAAGCATACAAAGATAAAAACGGGAGTGGATGAAACCCCTAACCGTCATTAGCATAACCCGAAAATATTGGACATCTGAGTCCCCAGACGAACTTGCCTATGTATGTCGTGTTTTCCCTCCAGATTCCGGCTCGCTGATGTACATACCAGCGCATTCGACGTCGTGAGGAACGACCGAGGATATACTCTGCAATTCATCCGCGATAGGTGGTTAGAGCGACTTCCCACGGCGATATAAGGCGCAAGGTCGTCCTGTGTAGACGGTGGATCCTACACACTTGAGCTTGTATGTATCTCAGTTGCCTCGACCTCGTAATGTCAACCAACGACGTTTACAGCTTGTTTGGCGAACGGGCCCGCCCTCAAATTCTCACATCGCCCGAGAAATTGACGTGGTCCAGGCATACTCCACACCGAAACCTATCAAGTTACACGGGAACTACTCCTCTGCCATGTCTCGGAAGGTGAGGAGCCTTCTTCTCTGCTGGAATGCGAGCTGACTTGAAAGTGCGCTGGATCCTGTTCATTTCAGTCGACCTAGGATCAACAGCCAATTGGATCATCGACGATCCGCTCAGAAGGGCCTCCATTAGTACAAGCTCTCGGATGTGTGGGACGTCCTTACGCGTATCTTCTCACATCTCCGTACTTCAAACATCATCGACACTTAGAAGTTAGGTGACTGCAGGAGTTTGTGCCAGAACACGGTCACGTGACCCCACCTTCGCGTTGATCGTATACTACTTATGGGAAAGTTGGCCATTGTTCATCGGCCGCCTTCTCATGACTCACATACACAGCCTCTTGAGAGAATCGTGTATATATGTGGGATATGTGGGATCTCCGAAGCACCTGGTCCTTACTTCCTCCCACCACGTCCCCCTACCACGTTTCCCCACCCATCATGTCCAGGAAGCTTCCGAAGCAGAAGAATACACTCGACAACTATTCGGGGTTCAAGCCGAAGGAAGCCACTATATCCGCGGCGACTGGTCCCGGCACCACTGTCACGTCGAAAGATCCCATGCGCATCGCAGAGACTACCAGTGGGTCCGTTGTTGCCGATATCGTCGACAGCCAGCCTACCATAGACCTCACGCAGGATGACGCCAGAAATGCGAAGACGAATAATTCTCGTGCTAAACCTCGAAGCGCGAAGAAGAGACTTGGAAGGAGGTCACCACGGAAGCTGGTAGCATCACCGCTGAACGTGAGCAAGTGGCCGGTATCGGAATTCTTTCCTTATGAAAGGGTACGTACCACTTCTGAATCAAAATCTCGTCACTTAGCTGGGGAACTAATCGGAAACATGTAGCTCACGGTGACCGAGTGCAAAGAACGTTTTGGAGTAGTTACCTCTCCTCAAGCATTTACGCTGCGTAGGCTGACATCTTTCATCATGATACCAGGTGAACCCTGCCAAAGAACTCAAGCACCTCCGCCACGAGGTGAAGCTCCTGCGAAGGACGCTTGTAGGAGGTGAACCTATGTTCACACACCTCTACAACGCACGCGAGGTCGAGCACGTTGCACGGCGAAAACATGGCGGTCCTGAGGGCTTACAAGCCTAGTGCGTACATTCGACCCTGCCTCAAGCGCATGCACGGCGTGAATACTAAATCGCACATCCGCGTAGCCGTGCAAAGCGACAGGAAAAGAAGGAAGAGCGGGAGAAGACGAAGGAGAGACGACGAGTCACACAGGCTGAGTCGTCGACGCTCGAGCACCCCACGGAGGTCGACTGAACTCCGTGCATAGCGTGCACGGCGTTGGATGCCCAGTCGCTTTCTGACATCCTTCAAGTTGTGAGTCTTGTTCTGGGCGGTACTATGGCTTATGTCTGTATTTGGTCTGGCGGTCTTTGTAGGTCCTTGTGTACACAACACCATATTATGTATTACTTCCGCAGAAGAACGTGAATAGCTGATACGATTACAATGGGCAGGAAAAAATATACGAGTGAGAATGGAGAGATAAGCAAGGCAAGCGAACGAGAAGTCCGAAACTCAGTCGTCGGTAAGGTCAATGACTTCACGTCTCGCAGAACCCACGCGGATGGGGGATGGCAATCGCTCAGCTTTGACGGCGTTCGCAGACTTCCCTGAACGTATTCTGTCCATCTCGTCCTGCGCTACTCGTATCGTATCCTACCCTTCCGCGTCACGAAAGGGTATGACGAGACAAAGATAGGTGAACAGACCTGTAGAGCACGAAGACGAGCTGCGCCGTCATTGATGCCAGGCTTGACGTCTATGCTGTCATCGGGTTCGGGTGGGCCGAATGAGCCAGGGCTCCCCTTCGTTTAAGGCGAACGTGAGGTAGGGTAAGACGGCTCGAAAAAGAGCGTACGTGGTTTGAAGGCGACGGAGACGCTCCTGCTACAGCAGCTTTGTGTTTCTTTGAAGGGGCTGCATCGTCCGTCGTTGATGTCGACGGCCGCTTACCCGCACGGCGCGAGTGAGATACGTGGTGTTCTGTCGGCACTTCATCTGCTTGGGCCTCTTGTGTAGACTCCGGGCTGGGCATGATGCCCATAGCTTGCAGCAGCGCTGTTGAAGGCGAAGGCGAGTTTCGATCACGCTGTTTACGATCGAAGGAAGATATAGCTGAGTACTGACTAACCAGATGGACGATGGCGAAATTGAAAAGAGACAAAAGGCTTCTTCCACGAGTGTCCTTTTAAGATCCTGTAGACTTTTGTTTCTTTATTCGGCGTCTCAACGGGAGGTCCAAACCTGACGAGGTATTGAGTTTGGAAACGTTCGAATGACTACTAAAACTTACGATACGTGATTGAGCCCCATTTTCTTTGATTTTTCCGAGACACTACCCACGGGAAGTACCTCATTAACAACCATCGGTCTGCAGCGCTCAAGCATGTAGCCAGGGTTAACGCGAACATCAAGAAGACCAAGATAATCCAACGTAGCCGGCGTTGCGGAAGCGAGTTCGTCTTGGCAAGGCTATCAAGTTCAGCTGAAATGTTGAAAACATATCGTAGCCTACCCGATGTTAGCTCTGTTTGAGAGAACTGAAAAGGCATCACTGTGGTTGGCGACGTCTGCACGGTAGAGAGTGTGATAGGTTCATCAAATGCTTTGCGGGCCAGCCCGTATATGTACCGGCCATCAGCGTATAGTCGAGCAATTTTAGGCTCTTCGTCCCTGTCCAGAAACTCTACATGGACTGTGAACTTCTGCGAGTGGGAAGGACGTCATGAAGTTTAGCAGAGAAACGTATCATGGACAAAAGACACAAGCCTCACCTTTCCAGCTTCGCTAGGAATGTAGCAGGTGATCGTACTGTCGTTAACAACTTCTGTTTGATACTGTGGTATCTCCTCCCCGTCGCAAGCGATAGACACGCTGAACCCCCGAAGAACCAACGGCATGTGATGAAAGGAGCGTGTAATCCGTTGAGTATATAGGCGATATTGCAAGGCACCTATGTCTTCGTTCAAAGTTCGGATGGGACAGAACGATGGATGGGCACGCCGGACTTCAACTAGAACGGGAGTTGGTCGTAGGAGAAGGCGTCCACAACCTGTCACTCGGCGGGCGTCAACCTCGTCTGGTCACGACTGGTCACGCCGGCAAGGTCAAATTCTCCCTGCACATACTTATGCTATGCACAGTTCATATGAACATTCGCCAGAGGGTGATATGGACTTTCATAATAAGAACATCACATCTAACGAGCTACTCCAAAGCATGCATACAATGGGCAAACGACAGTCTGGCGGTAAGAATCAGACAGTCAGGAGTCTGAGGTCAGGTCGATCACCTCCTTCGACTGGGGGTTCACGCGCACGTTCAAAGACTGTTGCATCACACTACTGGCGACAACAGAGGTGGGCTTGAAGCGAGCTTTCTCCATCGAAGCCTTCCGCTGTTTCAGATCGTCGACTTCGGATTTGACGGTCTTTGAATTTCTGGCAATGTCAAACGGTCACGCCTCGGAAGGCGACTAGGCAGAACTTGCCTCAGGTAAGCGGATATGTTCGGAGGACATGTTGGGTACATTTCTGACCTGTGGTTTGAGAACGGTACCCGGTCGAACGGGCTGCACAATTATAGGCGAACTCATCAGGAGAGCGCATAGTATTGGCGCACCTTCACGTCGAGAAAGCCAGTAAGCTTGGTCTGTTTGGTTTGAGGTCGAGGCTGTGGGGAAAGTCGCTGTTTCGTTGGCTTGACGTCCGCCCATTTCACACAATAGCGCTCGGCCTTGGTTCTAGGAGCAGGCACGCGGTTGTTGAGGAAGCGCAGTTTGGAGGGTTTGAGGACAGACTTGAGTGCCAACTTCGAGCGTTGTGGAAGTGGTGGTGTAATCTCAATAATCTCAGGCTCGTCGTCTGGAACTGGGTCAGCAGCCATAGAAACCACAGGAGACTCTGGGACGGAGATGACTGCTGACGAAATAGGTAACAAATGCGGAAAGACGGATTCAGGCTCTTGGCCGAGGGCGGTATCGTGGACAAGGTTCGGTTCATTCAATATACCCTGAGCTCCCAGGAATGCTATAACGACGAAAACATGAGCGAAAACGCTTCCGGTGCACACGACAGGAGTATACCTTCGGGTCGATGGTAGAAGCGGAATACAGCAAGGGGAGCGTCCCAGCGTTGGACCGGATTGAACACGGCCGTGGTCTGTGCGGTGCTCGAGACTTCTGGGCCAAGTCTATGGCGCATATGGTCAGTCCGTGTACGAACACAGGCAGGATAGCGAGAATCATACGAGACGCGGTTTAATCCCACCATCTTGGATGTCTCGGCGATGCTTCCGATTTCGGTGTATGCATCATTGGCGGGGTGTTGCGTTGGGGCCGACCTGGAGCGACGAGCATGTACGACGCGGACTTCAATGGCGCCGAGATGAAGCTGAGCGAACGATGTTGCCGAGGCGCTCTCCTCTGTGGCGTGATAAGAACGGGATGCAAAGGGTGAGAAGACGCACTCTCTTACCCGAGGTGATGTCGACTTGAGAGAACTGAAACGGTCTTACGGTGGTGGAGGAAGTGCGAACTTCTGACAGCGAGGAAACCATGCCAGCACGAGAGGCAGTTCCGGCGAGGTACCGTCCATCCGCATACACGCGGTACATCTTGTCGCTGCTGCATATTATGTCGTCGACGTGTACCTTGAACGTCTGTCGGCGGACAGCATAGGCGAGGATAAGGAGGGGTATGGCGAGAGCCGGACGCATATACGCACCTTGCCGGCTTCGCTGGGGATGTAGCAGGTGACAGTCGCCTCGTCGGGATTGCGCACGGTGTATTGTGGAATTTCCTTGCCTTCGCAGGAGATGAGAACGCTGAAGCCGCGGTGGGTGAGAGGCATGGCTATATGCGCAAGATCAGCGAGGACGTGCAGACTCGGACCAAGGCAGCGACGCACCTGGAGCTTTATACACGAGTCATCGACTTGGGGACGCAAGTATTCCAAGAAAGGCTTGACGGGGACGTGGAAGGGCGAGCTGGCGGCGTTGCGAGTGAAGATAGGGGCAAGGTGTCAAGAAAGAACGAAGCGAGGAGGATTCCGTCACGGGATCGCGTAAGTGACTCGGACAGCGTCTCCTCAAAAAGCTCTGGGGCGCGACCAACGCCATAAAAAAAGCCAGGGTTGAAAGCTCGCGAACTTGTCCAAGTATACAGTACGGAACGAAGCGAGTTCTTCGGCAACCAATCGTTCCTTGACCCAACCCTGATCCTCAGCGTTAAAGTCGTCTCATTCGTCCGTAAGAGCGATATTCAAGCGATATTAAATGTACAGAAGGCCGAAATGAGTTACTTCAGAGAAAGAGAAAGCAGGAGTGTCAGAGCTTCCAATTGCAAAACAGGAAGAGTGCATTCCTCACCTAGTTAAGTATGAAGCCGGGAACTACCTCGTCGACGTGAGCACCATCCCTCGTGTTTTGTAGTTTGCAAAACCCAGCCTCGAATCCATCTCGTCGATCGTGCTGGGAAGATATATGTAGAATAAAGACCTGAACTCCGAGAAATGAAAAGCAAGAGACGCACCGAGTTTTCATCTCCCCTGCCCAAGTAATGTCCTTCACCGGTGGTGCTTTCAAACATGCACCAAGGATGCCGAGCACAAGCGATGCAAGTGACTCGAGAATAATCTGTTGATAGGGGTTAGAGTTGATAGCATGTGCAGGTTATGGAAGGGCGGCGCACATCGAAAGGCAACGAGCCCTCGGGTCTGCCTAGCGCCTTGAGAAGTGACAGGTCTGGCGATTCGAATGGAGGTTAGAATATCGTCCAGTTCATGAGATCGCCTGCTCACGCTCATATGTCGAGAAAGCAGCTGAAATGGGGGCGTCAGCACTCTAGGAAAGAAGGGACACGAACTGCGTACCGTGCAGGAGGAGGACTCCTGCGAGTACGAGAAGGC
Source organism: Amylostereum areolatum (assembly GCA_012932865.1). NCBI lineage: Eukaryota > Fungi > Basidiomycota > Agaricomycetes > Russulales > Stereaceae > Amylostereum > Amylostereum areolatum. The sequence continues at coordinate 470,438 of SAXG01000013.1, read as the reverse complement.
TTTGTCCGAGCATTGAGATCGTCTCTGAGCTTGGAAGTACAGGACCACAGATATGAAGAGAGGAGAGAGCGAGCAATACAATGGTGTGTCTTTACGGGAGGGGGCGAACCGGAGGACAATGGGCATAAGTTGGGCACGAGTCGCGATCGGCGTCGGCGCGACGCGTGCGAAGACTTCCCACGGTAAGGCGCCAGTTCGAAGTCGCGCCTTCTGCTCTCGACATCGACGAGCACATGTCCCATTATTCACAACTCTCAGTGGTTCTCCTTCGAGATTACTACTACTCGTTATCGGCGGCCTCAGCCCGAAAATTCTCAGCGTCTCTCTGGCGAGATCGAATGGATATCCTTCCCCACGTGATCCGTCGACCAGCAGGCTCGCACACTCCAGTCTTTGACTCTTCGCCAACAGGTATAAGTACCACTGGGATCGAGACCGCGTGCATTTCGGTCGCGTTAAAGATATCTATACTTCATTGATCTCGAGCGTTGGGTTTCCGTAATGTCTTTTGCTTCATCGTTGCCTCCGATCCTGGACACCGCGCTCGACGCTGTAGGCCACACGCCCCTTGTACGTCTGGACCGCATCGCAGAACACGAAGGGCTCAAATGCAATCTACGTGGGTCTCGTGCATCTACTTCTGGGACTAGCTGAACTTATCTATGTCTAGTGGCGAAACTGGAATCGGTGTCGCCCGCCGGATCCGTCAAAGATCGCGTCGCGAAGAGGATGATCGAGATCGCAGAGGAGGACGGCACGCTTGTACCTGGGAAGAACGTCGTGATTGAACCCACGTCGGGTAACACAGGTATGGCTGGACGAGTTTCTTGCCCGATCAGAATGAGGCGAACGTACGCTCAGGTATTGGACTGGCCATGGCCTGTGCTATCAAGGTGAGTGCCAGATTGGCTTTGCAGGATGCTCAATGACGCTGAAGACAGTCAAGGGATATCCTGTTATCGTGGTTATGTCCCACAAGGCGTCTGTGGTACGTAAAACCAACCGGTCTCGAGTCCCCTTCTGAGCGTCTCCGCAGGAAAAAGAAACTGCAATGCGTGCACTTGGAGCAGAAGTCGTCCGTACACCCGTAGGGATTTCGTCTGATTCCCCTCTCGCGCACACAGGCAATTCTTCTCCCTTCCGCGTGCTGCGTCCCTGCTGACTCCGGAGATACCACGTCTAGCTATCGCGAAGCGTCTTCGGGATTCCATCCCAGGCGGCGTCATCCTCGACCAATACAATAGCGTACCCACCCCTCGTACATCTCCTTCTGCGCTTTTGGTCTGACTCCGAGTATGATAGCCCAACAATCCTCTGGCTCACGAACTTGGCACGGCGCAAGAGATGATAGACGCAATTGTAGCCGCCGCGAAAGTGGACACGAGACCTTCCTCAGGGAAACTCGATGCATTCTTCGCAAGTGCGGGCACAGGCGGTACCCTCACAGGGGTCGCTCGAGGCGTTAAGAAAGTGCATAACCCAGACGCAAAGATCGTCGGCATTGACGTCGTAGGTATTTCCCCCTTTGCCTATGATCGAAAAAGTGACACTGCTGGCAACGAATACAGAAAGGTTCCCTCCTTGCCCTCCCTGCTTCCTTGAACGAACCCTACCGCAATACACGCTACCTGGTCGAAGGTATCGGCTACGACTACGTCCCCGCTTCGCTGACGCGCGAGCCCGGGATGATCGACAGCTGGATTAAAACAGGGGACGAGGACGCGTTCAGCGCACTGGAGCTGTTGTGGAAGAAGGAAGGCTTGCTGGTTGGAGGGAGCAGTGGGACTGCACTTGCGGGGGCGTTGATATGGCTAAAGAGTGACGAGGGGAGGGCTCTGGCAGCGACGGAGGGGAAGAACGTGGTCGTGCTACTGGCAGACGGGTGTGTGGGCTTTCTTTTTCTCCCTTTGGAGAAAATGACTGACGAGTGGGGCATAGGATGAGAAATTATATCGCGAAGGAGTGGATAAGGGAGCTCGCGACGAACAAGGGGCAGTCGGAGATCGCGAGGCAGGCGGCGGACGCGATGAAGGGGTATTTGGAGGAGCCGGGTGTGTCGGAGCCGGAGAAAATGGTACTGGTTAACGGAGTTCTTGTCGAGTAACATTCCGAATCAAGATGGAGAGCCCCGAAGCTCACGCGGTTCAGCCTTGTAAGACTCTACTGCTCTAGTTCAAGCTCGAGGTTAAACAAGGGGTCGCATCGAGCATCTCTGATTTGTCTTGACGCATTGAATGGGTGAAGGGACCGTGCGAGAACACTCCAGAGACAGATATGTGTATAGCTTGGATCCACCATTGGAGACGTATACCAAGATACCAATGCAGCCAAAACCTAGATCGTACAGAGTCGCGCACAGCAGAAAGAACAAAAAGACGTAACATGAAGAGGGAGAAAAGACAATCCACGTCATAGCCTCGCATCTGGCTGCGACCCAATGCGCAATATCGTCTTTCCGTTCGCGCCCCACCACTTATTCACCTCCTCCTCGGCATCGTACCCGAACTGGGCGCGGTTCTTCGAACGGTCGGCCCATTGGTTTGGGTTGCCCAAACCATCGAATGTGGCAGCGGCAGCGGCAGCTTCGGCGGGCGTCGGGGCGGGTGCGGGCCAGAATACTTCAGCTGTCATGGCCGCGCGCATGCCTGCGTCGCGCGTACGTTGTTCAGGCCCGTCCGGAAGATGGAATATGTGTTGATTTAGACGGGAAGAGCGTTGAGTACTGGTGGCCCGTTCGTATCTGGGGGACATATTGTATGAGCATCAACCGAGAAGGAAAGAAAGGAGAGGAGAGAGGAGAGACGTGCCTCAGATCCTGGTATGCTTTGAGGAAGGCTGGAAGTTGGTCAATGCGGGTAATATGCGCGAGGAGCGATCCAAGAACCGCAGCGTCTTCGACGGCGACGGCGGCGCCTTGGGCTCGATAAGGCTATGGAATATTGGTTAAGCGTGGTCAATGAGATGATCAACGTGAGACGTACCAGCATTGGATGACATGAATCGCCGAGGAGGGCTACACGGCCCTTCGGATGTACCCAAGTAGAAAGGGGTTGACGATCCATCAGTCGCCATTTCAGCGTAGATTGTACGAAAGAAAGAAGCTTCTGGACCCTGTAAATATGCAATTAAGCGGGCGTGTAGCCTGAGTAGCGCTGATGAGCGTACCGTGGCTCGAAATCCGCGAAGTCAGCACGCATTTTGTCTGCGCTACCTTCTGCTGTCCATGATTCGACAGAACCATCATCAGGATGCAGTAAAACGAGGTTAAATTCCTTCTTGCCGCGCTATAGATTAGATGCATGTACAGTTAGATCAAGTTATTGAAAAAGATAACATGTGACGCACGATGCAATAGGCCATGAGATGGCGTCCGGGTGCCATCCATGCCGTCATGTTAGCCTCCTCCACGAACCCACGAAGCTCCGGATCCTTGAGCATGATTTCCGTTGGAATGATAGCCCGATACGCAGCGTCTCCGGTGGGTTCAGGCTCGCTCGCCTTGCCCGTGACCACAGCTTGCACTCGGCTTTTCACGCCATCCGCGCCGATGATAAGGTCCGCCCGTACGACCTCGCCACTAGCCAAAGTTACGCTGGGCCCACCCTGCACGCTCGGATCGGGCTGAACGTCCACGACGGTCGCCCCGAGTCTGAATGTGACGCCGGGCGCACTCTGAGCGAGGTGAAGGAGCATGGCGTGGTAGTCGGCCCGGTGGATGTGAAAGTAGGGGGCACCGTGCTCGTTTTCCATCAGGGAACCCCATCGCGTGTAACCGACGCGTTCTCCGGTGTTGTAGCGGTGGAGGCTGATGGCTTCGGGACGAACGGCGGTCGCAGCGAGGGCGGATCCTAGACCCCAACGAAGAAGGAGGCGAGAAGCGTTTGGTGAGACTTGGATGCCTGCGCCGACGTCGCCTAGTGCGGGCGCGGATTCGAGGAGGGTGACACGATGGCCGCCCTGGGCGAGGGTGTGAACGGCAGCAAGTCCTCCGAGACCGGCGCCGACGACGACGATATTGAGAGGAAGGGCGGCTTTGGACCCGCCGTAGATGTGGGGTACGGGGTCGAGCGGGATGGTGTTGGGGGCGAGGGCGGGCGGGGCGTGACTGATGGGCTGTGCCATGGTGGGGGATGCGGGGAATTTTGGGAAATTGCGGAGGGAAACGACAGAGCTTTATGGGATATGTATAGGATGATTAGTTCATGCGTATTTGAGCCGCATAGACCTATTGCACACCTGAGTCGGTCATCCCGCCTCCTGTTCACCGGACCTAACCAGTTCCACCGGAGTCGCCACGACCGTCACGAGACTTTCCAGCTATCTTGCGAAATGCGAATGGCAGAAAGTCGCCCCTGAAAAGTCAAAGCAAGGTGAGACCAAAGACGGCGTACAAGCAGAATGAAATGATGGCACCTTCGGTAAGTGGAAAGACCGAAGTGCTCGGGGAAAGGCAACGGCTGAGCATCTAAAAATGAATTGTGTTCGTCGACTCCTTCCCAGTTATCACGACCGGGTTGTAAATGGGGAAACTTCTAGCCGAGGACCATTGTATCGCAGATGGGAAAATGTGGACCAGTGGTTTCGGAGTCGGAGACGCGGAGCTCGTTCGTTCCTTGACGCGTGGGAAGAATGCACGAACTGTCTTGACTTGCTTTAGTAGCGACGTTCCAGTGAGCATCATGTTTTGTCCAAGTACACAAATAAACGTCGTGTGTTGCCACTGCCTACAGTGGAGAATACACTGGTATACTTCGCAAAACAGTGATGCAATTCTGTAGATCCTATCCGAGCAAGTAAAGGACGGAAACTGGTGAACTTTAAGTATAGCCCGGTAAGTACTTCGAGGGTTTATACGAGTACGTCCGATGAACCGTTCAGCAGAAAATTCAATGGCACGGGGGCAGATACCGAGATAAGTGCTGATGCTATCAGTCCGTTGTGAGGTCTATGACATCACCGGAGCCACCAACCTGAACAGGAGAAGGTGCACGCTCCGGTTTTATACTCGACTTGCGTCGGTGTCCTTGAGATAGGCTGGATAGCTGAGATTGGATCAAATGCAGACTGGATTGAATGTCCCGCAAGGTAGCCTAGTTGAATCATGAGGGTGAGTAAGGCGCGCATAGTAGGCGAGCAACGAACCTCCAATACGCGCCGTTGCTCGTCATCGTCACCCTCGTCTGGTTCAATGATGGGCTTCACGTCTTGGGAATCCTTCAGGGATAGCGAGCGAGGCTGCTTTCTAGTCTGGATCCGCCGAGTGAGGCTATAAGTAGTAGACAGTAGGTGAAGGTAACTGACCGTTCTCCTTCGTGGAGCTTCCTTGGTTACTTTCCGGCGTTTCTTATCGCGATCATTGAATTCTTCGGATGGCCTGGCGCGCTTTGAGGCAACTGGAGAGCGTGGATCATGCATGCCTAAGAGTTTGGGACGGGGCATGACATTCATAGCCTGAAGCAGTTCTGGATTACGATAGCTTAGCGATGCTTAGTAGAAGATACACGATGGTTCAGAGCTTGCGGACCTGCAGATCGATGACGAAAGTGAAAAGCAACATATGGCCGTTCGAGGGTGTCCGTGGTACGGTAGTGGACCTTATGTTGCACCGGGATGTGAGGTTCATGCTTGCCAAGTCTAGGGGGCGCTCCCGTCAGAATGCTGCCCAATCAATACGGGTGAATGACTCAGCGTACGCGACGTGGTTGAAACCAATGAGTTTTGACTTTTCTGGTACGCGCAAACCATCATCGGCTTCGTGGACTTTCCGAACAGGCTTGGAAGCAGGACCAGCTTCTAAAATTGATCTCAGAATACGAACTTCGACTAATCCCGTCCCCGTCTTTGTTGGATCGTATGAATCGTGGCCTATGCCGTCTGTGGGGTATTGACATAGTAAGGTCTTTGCATGTATCCGGAGAAGGTAGCACACCTTGAACAAGTTCGACTTTCGAGAACTGGAAAGCTCGTTTGATACCCGCACTGTCGTCGATTTGATGAGAGAATTTACCAGCAACACCAGCTGGATAGCCAGCCCTAACCAAGCAGCGCCCATCGGCATGGACAAAAACACTCTTCCCCACATGACCATCCTTATTGCTATCTCTGAAGTGTACAATGAAAACCTACAAACTGTTATAGAAGCAAGAGTACGACAGCATGGTGCACACGCACCTGACCCGCTTTGCTCGGGATGTAGCATGACACGGTACGATCGTCCACGACTTCAATCTGGTATTGAGGGATGTCAACTCCGTCACACGATATATGCACGGTGTATCCTTTGAGATGAAGCGGCATGGCAGGTTCCAGGCGGTGGCGTTGACTCTGGTTAGACCTTGGTACTGTGGTAGAAGTGTCGGCGGTGCCAGTGGATCCGATACGCGTACTAGGTGAGATGATGTGGAAAGTGCACCTTCTGACCGACAGCGACGCGACAAGTCTGAAAGGAGTCCTTCCAGTAAGTGGCAATAAGGATGGCGCCAGCCAACTGAACGTTGACCGTGATCGTGAGACCCCTGTGACGTGACCGATGCGGTCAACCCGAGCTCAACGCGCTCAAATCCTGGATGGTATTGTATATGAGTAGAGACTGGCAGCCTGCCACGGCAGCATGCATGCTTGCATCGCATGCAGCTCTTGAGTCGTGACCGTAGTGGTAGACACACTGTGATAAATGGAACGGTGAATAGTGACGGTGACGTTCTGTAGATATTATATGCAAACAAGTAAAGGAGCATAGGAACATAGAACGTAGCCTGGTAAGATGAATAGCTTATTATGTGTATAGTGAAATCTGTGAGATCGTACCAGCAGGACAGTAATAGTATTGATGTGGGAAGTCAGTTTGCTTTAACAATCCTCTGTAAGGTCAATGACTTCGCCGGTGCCTCCGACATGGATAGGAGACGGCGCACGTTCCGTTTTCACACCAGATCGGCGTCGGCGTCCTTGAGAGAGGCTGGAGAGCTGAGATTGGACATCTCGTAGAGTGGCCTAAGTTGAATCGTGAGGGAGAAGAACAAATGTACAAAAGATGAACTGACCTCTAACGCGCGCCGTCGCTCATCTTCGTCCCCGGAGTCCTCGTCGAGGTCAATGGCAGGCTTCATTTCTTCTTCATCTTTCACAACCGGCGAACGGGAGCGAGTTCCAGTCTGTATCTGCCGGGTGAGACCGCAGTAAACAGCAATGAGCGTTAGACTCTGACCGATGTCCTTTGTGTGGTATACTTTGTCACCCTTCGGCGTTTCTTATCGCGGCCGTTCATTTCCTGGGAAGGTCTTGCGCGCCTTTGGGGGACAGGCGCACTTGGCTCGGGTGTGCGCACCTTGGGACGAGGCATGATATCCATGGCCTGAAGAAGCTCTGAATGCCGACGGTGAGAAAAAAACATACCAAGATTGAAAGCTCACAAACCTGCAGGTCGATGACGGAAGTGAAAGGCAACATATGGGTTTATCTGGGTGTCCGTGGGGTGCGTCCAGTGAATTTTGTGTTCCAACGGGGTGTAAGATTCTTGCTTTCCCAGGCTGTGAGGGGTAGCCGTCAGGGCCACGCACTTTATGAGGAGACAAGAACGGCGCACGAGACATGATTGAAACCGATGAGTTTTGACTTTTCTGGTGCGTGCAAACCATCATCGGCTTCGTGGGATTTCCGCGCAGAGCCAGGGGAAGGACCAAGATGCGAAATTGCCCTTAGTATAGAAACTTCGATTAGTCCTGTCTGTGTCCGTGAAGAGTCGTCTATATCGCGGTTCGTATCGTCTATGAGGTGTCGATATGGTAAGACTCTCAGCTACTTATATGTGACCAATTCGGCGTACCTTGAACGAGTTCAACCTTTGAGAACCGAAATGCTCGCCTGGTTACGACGGACATGTCGTATTGATGAGAGATCGAGCCAGAAACGCCAGCGGTAGTTCCAAACGCCTGTAGATAACGTCCGTCCGCATGGACATAAATGCTTTTCCCTTCATGACCATCCGTGTTGTTATCGACATAGTGTACCACAAAACTCTAGGCAAGGTCAGGTATGATGACATGAATGTGTATGGCACACACATACCTTTCCCGCCTCGCTCGGGATGTAGCATGACACGGTCCTATCGTTCACGACTTCCACCTGGTATTGAGGAATCTCGACTCCGTCGCAAGATATATGCACGCTGTATCCCTTGAGAGTGAGTGGCATGGTCGATTCTAGGGGTCGTAGCTGGTTATCCTCAGGAGTTGCTCAGGAAACAACGATCCAGGTGAATTTTCGTAAGCCTAGGATCGGGAATGAGAATTGGTCAATGGCTGCAGCGAGTTGAAGACGAGTGGGTGTGGAGGACCAGTGCCAGAAGAAGGCGAATGACTCAGAGACGGTCAGCGACGCAAAGGATGAGATTGCTGAGAGGTTTCGTTACAAGTGACTCTCTGGGGGACGCGGGTACCGTGATCGTGAGACGCTGTGAGAGCTATCTCGGCGCAACGGAGGCCGGACGCTACTCAAGTCTCATCGTGCTCGACGACCGACGTCCATTTCCTCAGCTGCTTCTCTTCCTTTGCATCGACCACACGCGCCAGGTGCGAAACGATACTTTCTTGTCTACTTTGCTACTTGTCGACGCATACAATCGCGCATCCAGTACAGATCTAGTCTCGTGTTCTGTTTATTCTCGCCGCGTTCTCCCGTACGGCAGTGGTTGCTTATACGGCACCCTTCACAGATAAATAGCCCTACTCCCAGCCATCAACACGCTCACGAACATGTCAGGCTTTGACGACCTCTTCAAGGCGTCTTCGCGGGCGTTGGAAGAGAATCCGTTCGAGAACCCGTTTTCGAAACCGCGTTCAAACTCGCCCGATCCCTGGTCCAGTTACATTCGCGAACCCGTTTCTTCATCATCTCATGCCCTCGAATTTGATCCTACCCACAATGCCTTTCAGGACGACGACGAACCACCCACCCCCGTCGCGCACGAACGCTCATTCGAGGAATCCGAGTCCACACCGGAACAGGAGCCAGTTCCGGAAACTGATCCTCTCGACTCTGCTGCTGCCAATGTGCCGGAAGAGGAGGACGAGAGAAGCCCAAATGCCGCGCTGTTGAAGTCCCCGGGCTTTAAGGAAAGCATTGCGAGCGATCAGTCTGTGCCCACGCTCTCCGGCTTCCGCGAAAGCTTCGATTCAGAGCCTACTTCGCCCAGGTCTCCCTCTCCCCAACGTTCCTCTGCTCCTTCTCCCTCCCCCACTCCTCGAGAGATTCCCTTACCCTCTTCACCGCCTCCGCCGGACGACCCTCGCCAGAAGACGCCTCCTCCGTTGGTTCAACCCGAGCCACCTACTCCGTCCTCCGCGCGCCTTCCCCAGCGTCAAGCCATCCAGGAACCTCAGTCTTGGGAGTCACCTTCACCTTTTGCTCCACCCCACTCCTCCGTTCCGACAGTTGCTTCTCCTCTTGACCAACCTCCGATCACCACATTCGCAAGTCTTGCCCTTGGCGGGGAAACGTTCCATGGTGGATGGGATGGCGCACAAAGCGTGTTTGTTAATAGTGACGTACCCCCGCCTTTGACTGCCCCAACGCAAGCGGACGATGACGACGACGACGACAAACCCCTTCGTCCACGACCTACAGAAGTGAGTCGACTTTTGCTAAGTGCAACAGCATCCGTTGACAGCATCTCCGAGCAGCCAACTTCACCTGCAAAGAAGGACAAGATCCCACAACCAACTTTTTCCATCACTGTCGACGACCCACAGAAGGTCGGAGACCCTATCCGCGGGTACACCATGTACACTGTTCACACTCGCGTATGTGTTCCTCACTCCCTTGATTTCCCATCTAACGTTCTTGACAGACCACATCCCCGCTTTACTCCAAGCCCTCCTTCTCTGTTCTTCGACGGTATTCCGACTTCCTCTGGCTGTACGAGACGCTGTCGCTCAACAACCCTGGCGTTGTCGTTCCTCCTGTACCCGAGAAGAACACATTCGGACGATTCGATGACCAGTTTGTGCAACAACGGCGCATGGGACTTGAAAATTGCATCACGAAGATGGCGAACCACCCTGAACTAGGGAAAGACCCAGACCTGAAGCTTTTCTTGGAGAGCGATACCTTCTCGTTGGACGTGCGTTTCGCTTCGCCACTTTTTGACCTTGCCTTGAACTAGTCTCTTAGATCAAACATCGGAAAGCGGAGATGGCCCAAGAGCGTGGTGGACTCATGGCCTCGATTGGTGCAACGATCACTGGTCCACGATTTGTGGAGGCCGACGAGGTATGTCTACAAGTGGCTATTCACTGCCGACTCTCACATTTGCATAGTGGTTTGACCGACAAAAATCGTACCTCGACACCCTTGAATTACAGCTACGCGGGCTGGTCAAAGCTGTGGACTATGTGTCCAAGCATCGCAGCGGTACGTTCTTTACCCCTCTCATTTCAGTCATTTATTTATGATGATCTCAGAGGTGGCACTTGTAACCGGAGAGTTCGTTCAAACCGTTGCAGACCTTGCAGCTTCCGACGTTGGAAAGTCACTCTCACACTCCCTGTCTGCCCTCGCGGATCTCGAACGCAAAGCCCAAGAACTCGAGGAAGCGCAGGCCCAATCTGACGTCGCCACGCTTATGACCACTGCAGACGAGTACGCCCGCTTGATCAACTCAGTACGGGTGAGTACAACCCAGTTGTACATTGATGTCTGTGGAGACTAAACTTGTTCAGACGGCGTTCAGCTCCCGTATTCGAATGTATCATCAATGGCAGAATGCTGAAGCTGAGGCGCGGCGAGTCAAGCAGAATCACGAGCGGAATCGTGCACAAGGGAAGATTGCGACTGATCGTCTTGGGCACGCGCTCAACTTGCTCGCAGATGTGCGTATCTTGGTCTTGCCCTTCTTACTCTCATCTGACCAACAACGAAATAATAGGCTGACCGACGTGCACTCGACGCCAAGCAAGAATTCGATCACACCTCCCGTCTGGTGAAGGCTGAGGTTGCCCGGTTCGAACGCGAGCGCATCGATGACTTCAAATCCTCCATGGAGCGGTTCCTCGACGGCATGATTCAACGCCAGAAGGAGCTCATCGGAGCCCGCGAGGCGTTTCAGCAGCTAATACTGAAGAAGGTACCGAGCTCGAACCAAGTTGAACATCTGAACGGGGATTCTAACGGGTCGGCGGTGATGACGGCGGTTGCTTGAGTGTCGCATGTTGTACTTTTTGATGTTTGTTCTGATTATGGAGGGGTTTCCCGCTCGTTTGTACCCGTGCCGGACAGAAGTAGTCGAGGTTGTAGATCGAAGGTAGTGCTGAATACTGACGTTAATAGGTACGGGCTTTTTGGCGTTGTTCATTCGGTCAAGGTACATACCAGGATATCCCTCAGCGTACCTGTGCACATTCTGGTTGGATGAACAGACCATCGGCTACGGTCCCCTCACCTACCCAACTTTCCTACACGGATCCTGCGCTCATAGCAACATTACCATCCAACACCGCTGCTAATTTTCGCTATTCACCATCCGCACGCCTGCTGGGCTTTTCCGCATATGATCTCCCAGAGGGGAGTTTGACGGAAGCCACGAACCGGAGTCGTGTTTGGGGACCCCGGAAGGATACAGCATTGGTCTATGAAGGTGGAGGCTTCCTGGGACAAGTATGTCGGGCCTGCACGCTCTGCATTGTCCTCTATCGAACTGCATCTTCAACGTGAAGGAGACTGGAGGCTGGGAGATGAGTTCGTAAACCTTCTGGATGGTACTGAGCATGTAAGCTTCATTCTCCCAAGGATATTATGTCTGGCTGATGTCCATATACAGCATGTCCCGGCGGAATCTTTCGATGACATTTCGATTTACGGGAGCTGTGTGGCATATATCACTCGTGCAGCTCCAGAAGCGAAGACCAACGGCAAGATGTATGTCTCTGGCTCACATCAGGAGAACAGGGCCCTGCGGAACATCCGAATTTTTCTCCAGATGGCAAGAGGTTGGCCTGGCTAGACACTTTCTCGGATGCGGGATATACACAGGTGTTTTAGGATACGTAACTGATATCATGGTGTATTTGTGCAGCGTGTGCAGCGTGTGCAGCGTGAAGGAGAGAACAGGGTACGGTGGAAAGAGGGTCGAGAGAGAGCAAATATATCGAATGTGTTAATCTACACGATGTAAAGCAACTCATGCTGCTCACGAGATTTCAGAAGTCTTGTAGGCATCTCTTGCGGCTTCCATCATGAGAGCAAACGCCTGGGCTTCGGGGCTGTATGAACCAGCCTTGCATGGCTGGTCGAAAAGGAGCGGGTCCACGGCGTTGTGTAGCCAGCCGCTCAAGTCCACGCTCTGCACGATAAGTGAGTATGCTTTCTCCGCGGCCTTGATGTTCCTCGTGTCGCCAGTTACTGTTGCGAGGCGGTAGGTCGTTGCGGCGATGATGGCGGTAGTTGACGAGTCGGCAAAGGTTTTGCTGCTGGAGAGGTCGATGTCGTTTAGGAGGGTACCATTTGTTTGCTACAGCGTGGAAACATGGTGAGTGTTTGTATGTAGATGAGGGAGGCCCAAGGCGTACCTGATACGCCCACGCGGCCGTGATGATCTCGTCGATCCAGGATACAAGGTTGGCCTTTTGCGCGGTGAACTGGCTATTCGCTGACGACCGTGTAATGGTCATGAGCACGCGCACCATGCCAGCGGCCGCCCACCCGTTACCTGAGCGAATGTTCAATACACTATTGAAGAAGAACCAAGGAATATACGAGGCCACTACCTGTTCCCCAGTGGTCCATTGTCGTACAAACCATCGCGATAAAGACGACACTGGTCGTACCCGATCTGGAGGAGCTGCGTGCCGTTGTCGCCACCTTGGAGTGCGCCGTAGTACGCGATAAATGGAGGGACCATATACACAGAGTACGCCCTGGATTCGTCCTTAGAACGGGGTAAAACGCGAAGTGGAGCTTTGCGAAACGTGCCATAGCTGTGCCTCGCTCTCGCGATGAGATATTGCTCCAGGGGGGTACGGGGGACGTCGTTGATAAGGTAGTTGAGCTGGGCAGTCAATGCAGATGCGTATGTTGCGTTTTTCAAGCGCGTGTTTACCAGCGCGATGGCGGGTCCGGGGCCTTGAAATTTTCTTTAGCGTGCATCAAAGACATGTAAAGGAGAACGTACTCGCTATGCACCGTCGCCGTCAATCAATTCTTGCATGCTCGATAAGTGCACATCGACGATCAAAAAGAAACAATGCATGCACTGGGCAAGCAATGGTGTAAACGTCGGATGGGATATCGACAGTGATAGGGGGCGGGATGGAGTTGGCGCTGGATACGGACAGCGCAGGCGCGTCGAGTTCGATCAACGCCTGCGTAAGAGCCCCGAGCTCCCAGCTACGCGCATGCTTGAGCAAAAATGTGGCAACGTGTAGGGAGGGTAGACAGACCTGTGAGTAGCGATAGAGATCGCTCCGGAGCGCACGGCGGCGGCGTTGAGGTTGGCAGAGACACAGTTACGCCCGCGGATGCCATTCCAGTGCGTAGACACGAGTGCATTCGTACTACCAACGAGGGTGAGTATGAAGGCCGCGGGAGGCGGGAGAAGGCGCGAAACGAGGGGCTGTAGAAAAAAGCAGAAGCCTAGGACACTCTGAACGATGTGCAAGCGGGTTGGTCCATAATCGAAGTTGTAGGTGAGACCGACAATTGCCGCAAAATGTTTCCTGGAGAAAATGTTCGGGTGTGCTAACCAAACCGTGTTCAACGCTATACCCCCTATACCCTGGGCGGGAGCTTGGAGGTCGACGCTAACTGCGGGCTATCGGATCAGTATCGTAAGGTATGGAACAGGCTTCCCCTTGAGCCGACCGAGGCATTGTCGAGGTATTTGAGAAGCAATCGACTGGCAAGGTGTTGAACGTTGAAGGAGCTCCGTGTGTCTCAAGACAACATCCCGATCGGAACTCGGGTTTCAAAGGTCTCCGAATCCGGGGGAGCGTAAAGATTTTGAACGGGGGCGCCATGTGGCGGCGTGGCGTGGCGGCGTGGCGGCATGGCGTGGCGCGTGTAAACTGAAACCGTGAAACTTAAGACAACCGCCATGGCGCCATGGCGCATCCTTTCTTTAAGTTTCTTTTCTTTTCTTTAAGTTTCTAAGGCATCCAGCGCCATGGCGCCATGGCGGCGAGACCTCGTGCGCAGTGCACCATACAATATATATAGACTCACTCTGCACGTCGTTGTTCTCTCGTGAATGCCCCCTCCCCCACAGGGTCCCTGCGACCTTTGTGGCGGCGTTGTCGACCCTTTCCTTACCGTCAACATCGGATCATCGACTCCGCAGAACCGTGGACGTATCCAGCGTCGGGTACGCCTTCTTATCGTCCGTTTACGCACTCCAGCCCGGCATGCTTATACGTCTGTGACCCTTCTGCTTCCAGTGTTCGGGTTCGGGCTGTCCCTTCACCATCTTCTATACTCCTCAAATTCAATCCGATAACCCTCAGGACGCTTTTCGTGAAGCAGAGGCAATAACAAAGCTCATCAACAGCGACCCGTCATCTTCAACATTCTTTGCCTACTTTCCCCAACACGACACTACTACGTCCTCTCCCTCATCTACATTTTCTGGACCCCATTCGTCGTCTACACGACCTTCTGCGAAGCCATTCCAACGTCGTGTCTCTTATCACAGACGCACTGGTACGTGTATTCTTCATGATCACTATATTCTATCTAACCCTGAGTCATTGCTCTCGCTCATAGTTTCTATGAGCGACCTCGATCCCTCACTCTGCGTTAACCGCCACAAGGGACTCTGCACTAGCAGGAGCAAGAAGTTTGCGAAGGACCTACAATGTCGCCATAATCGATGTAGCCCCTGCTGTATCAAAGATGCTCACGTTCTCGGGCCATGTGACGTGCCTAAGCACCGTCCCGCCAAAGTTGTTCGGGCTTTGACTTCTTCTGATAATACTCCCTATCCGTCTTCGTCCACTGCTGCATCTTCCACCTCCGTTTCGAAGGCTACCTCAAGTTCATCGGCATCGGCGTCCAGAACGCTCGCTCATCCGGTCCAGAATACATGGACCCAGGTATCAGAAGGAGTCATTGCCGATCGGAAGCGTGTAGTCGGCGAACGTCAGGCTGAAACAGCGAGAAAGCGAGAGATTACGATCAAGGTTTGGCGTCAGGTGCGTGCGTTCCACAATACGGTTTGTGGGTGTACTAACTCTCCTCTCTAGGCAGGTGTTGGCCCCGACACAATACAAGAGCCAGTTCCATTCTACCCTATATTCAAGCTCGACGATTCCAGCGCGTCAGGACTCCTCTTTCCACCCTCCTCTACACCGTCTATGCGCCTCTGTGCGCAGATCTTTGCTCCGGAGAAGCGTACATGGGTAATCACGGCGGCCGGGGCATCGAGAACGCTGTCTGGTGCAGAGACCGAACTCCTTATCCGTGCAATGCCGAACGGCATCGGCGGGCCTTACCTTCAGGATCAAGACTGCCTAGAGTTGCCCCCATACGCGCGTTCAAAGAAACGCGCGCATTCTCCCTCAGACCCATCTGAACAGCCACCTCTGAAGCGAGTCCCGTCTTCCCCAATCCCGTCTTCCCCTGTTCCAGCTTCTCCACCTCTTCCCTGTCGAAAAGGTAGCTTGCGACGCATCATGTCATCTCCTGGGCCTGTCAGAAGCGATGGTAGCGGCGGATCGACACTTCTCAGGGTGGACCCGCGTGCACGCGCCCCAGCGGACACGGCCAGGTTGTCGGTGGTTGCGCGCCTAGGCATTCAGGATCTGGCACAAAACGACTGGCTCCCATCTATCCTTGAGTTTGAAGAGGTATGCGTGCTATGTCAGTTGATATCCCAGTATATGGTTTCTCACCCCTTTCTTTTGTGCCAGGGCGACACCGAGATCGACAATCCAGAAGTGAAGCCTCCCAGCCCAACGACAGCTTCGTGCGTGGACCATGCTATTTCGACAAATGACGCAGTGGAAGGCGCTGCGGTATTGCCTTCAGCGGCTGTGGCTACGACGCCCACACCCACTACGATGCCCACACCCCCACCAACCATTCCGATCCACATCCCCTCCGATGCCCATCTCCAGGATACCCCTTCCGAATCCCCGTCGCCTATCGTAACATCTCGGCGTTTCAACTCTCGCTCCCGTTCGAGTTCCTCGACAACCCTCAAATTCCCTTCCGAGTTCTCCTTTTCCGCGATCTGGAAGGGCGTCGAGGAAGTCAATAAGGCAGTTGTGGTGGAGCCGAAGAAGGGAGGGCCGAGGGAGACCCAGTCTAGCGCGGTCCTCAGGGTTTTTGGCTTGAGGACGTGTGGGGCGTCGACCTTCCGATATGTTGTGCAGGTTCTCCACATGGGATCACCAGCGACCTGGAAGCGTTACCTTGCTTTGGGCTCGTCTACAGCGGCAGCATTTGGGAACTACCGACACGAGGTACGCGGCGCATCCCCGGACGCAAAACTTCCCTGGGAGGATGGGGGGGTGGCACTTGACTCAGCAGGATCTCCGGCCTCATCGGCGTCGCCCTCCCCACCTCCCCAACTGTTTTATGAGGGCGCTGCTCTCCCCTCACCATCATCCTCCCTTTCTGGCACCACTTCAATGTCTTCTCCAGCCCTCCCATCCCAGATAGAAGAGTCTTCCGGTATCTCGTCGCCTGCCAACGCGATTCTCTCAAATACTCGGAACGGCTCCCTTTCAGGTCCCGACACCTTCACCAACCTTGGAGGAGCGCACGGTGTAGCATTTGATTACGCCGCTACTCAATCTTTCGGCGATCTGTTCGCCCTTCTAGATGGCACAGCCATCGCCCCGTCGTCGATGGACGATGCGGCTCTGTTTGCGGACGACATGGCTCCACGTACTAGTACAGACAATCTACTACATACACACACAGAAATCTCCACCTTTTCTCCCACAGGCGACTCCGTTCCAATCGAAGACTGGCAGCCATGGGATTATGGTGCTTTCATCCCTACTCCTAACACTCTCCAAGCCATTAACGAAGCTATCTCTTAATCCATCCTGTCTTGACCTTAGATACTACATCCCCCCCCCGCGTATATTATGTATCTTAGTTGCACATAATTCTAGAGATCCATAATACAGAAGTTTTTCATACCCCACCAACATGCACTTCACTTCCGAAGCATCTCGGCCGTCTCCATTTTTCTCTTGCTGTTGCCTCTTGCATCCAACACGGCCCTCTGCGTGGTGTCGTGCGATGCACGCATCAACAAGAACTTTGCCATCGTGCGCGTTCGACTTCAGCTCGCAACAACGCACGCATCCGCTCCCTCAACGTACAGCAAGCAATGTGGAGGATGGGGAAATAAAAGCGGATAGTGGAGAACAAGAGGATAAAGGTCTGTGATCAGCCGCACTCCCCTCACACACTCACACTTTCCTCTACCTCCCGCGACGATTTCCTCCCGCCACAGACCACGACACAGACCTCTCGCAAGCACGAGACGGACGGCGCGCACGGGACGAGACGCGTTACAGCTCCCCGCAAAGTTGTCATCGCTGTCGGCATGCGCAGGGGCAACCGCCCACTCGTTGCAAGCCCCAGCATCCCCGCAAGCCGTACACGACGTTCCACACGTATGCGCGTGCATCGTATGACACGGCGTCAGGTGTCGCGATGGCGTGTGTTGGCCGTGAAGGTAGGCCATGGATTCTAGCAGAAGGTCAGCCGTCGACAGTTACAGAAGGAACGATGGCTGACCGCCTCTCTTTCCAACAGATTGCCCTGCCGTCCCCAAGTCCCTCCGCCATCGCCACTGCCTTCCATCCCCAGCCCACCTCTCCTCCATGTTTCTCAGTGGTTGTCGTCGCAGCACGACCGCTGCAGGGACCCTAGCGCCGTGGGCAGGAACCGGGGATACTGAATCGGGGGGATGCATACATCTCTGTGAAGCCCGCCTCGAGCAGCCTCCGCACGTCCGCGTCCTCCCAGAATACGAGCTTCTCCTTGGCCCTGCCCGGCTGCAGCTGCTTCAACACTGGCTGCGCCGTGTACCGCGCCCGCGGCGGCGGCGGGATGTACTCGGACATGGCCGCACGCTGCCCGGCGGTGTTGAGCATGAGCACCTCGTTAACCCTGCGCCGCGGACAAAAGCATCAGTTAGGACGGGTGCAGAGAGAGGAGCCGAGAGCGGCGAGTGACTCACCCTTGAAGGCGCCGGGTCTCGTTCTCCGCGTTCTGAAGCCGTGTCTGCAGCTGCTGCTGCGTCATCTCGAGGTACTTGATGTCGCTCGTCGCTCGGTGGAGGAACGAGACCTTGCTCGATTTCTGGTTCGACACCGGGAGGACGTCCTTGAGACGGCGGTAACCGTCCCGAAGCTCGTCGCGCCTCCTTTGCTCCGACTCGATGCGCTGACGGCGGATCTCCTCGCAGCGACTAAGGGCCCTAGGGAACGGATTAGCAGAAAAGAGAAAAGGGAAGGATCAATGAAAAGATGTGTATGTACACCTTATTGGAGCTGCTGCTGGGGAAGCTGGGGATCGGCGCAAAATCGTCATTGTCGTCCGAAAAGTCCTCCTGCTTGGCCGCGCGCCGCTTGCGGGCCATGGCACTATGGGTGATGCGTGGGGAGATGGCGATGGGGTTGTAGCGGTGGGAGCGGGGAATGGCGGCAAGGGAGGGCGAGTGGGTTCCAGAGCCACGGCGGGTTCCGCCCAATTGCATGCTGCCCGAAGACATGTTGCCGGTGCTGAGGAGGTTGGGGCGGATGCCGCTGTTCATGGGAGTAGTGTGGGGGCGGGCGGAGCTGGTCGTGGTCGTGTACGAAGGACCGGAGAAGGTGTACTCGGTCATGGGGTTGACGAGATTGAGCCCGGTGAAGCTGAGGTGGGGGGACAACACTAAAAGGAGAGGATGATGTCAGAGGCGGAGGGAATAAACAGAGATGGAAATAGGTACGTACAGTGCATGGGCATGATAGCGGTTGCGGCGCACGACAGCGACCACACGTCTGGGACCAAATGAGTACGGCCGCGCTCACGAATCGTGTGATGAGCGTGAGGCGGATACGTACTCCACGCGTCGCGGGCAGATGTATAAGTACGAGTACCAATGCACAGAATTTACGAAAGGTCTATTGAAGGTGATGATCAACAATGCACTGGCTGCATGGATGACAAGGTAAGACATACCGGATAATTGTGAGGGACGGGGACGAGTACGACTACGAACATCTGTACGAAACGCGGATCCAACACCGAAGTGAGCGGCGCTGTCACAGCTGAGCTTGCGATCACGCGGCGGCTGTCAAAAACAGGTCAGCATATATATAAAAGGATGGTGAAAAAAATCGAACGTTGCTTACCTACCAACCTCCCCCAACGGTACGTCGCAATGAGCCTTGCACCCCGTTCCAACCTACCGTACGTCCCATCGAGGCCGCTCTACCCCCCGACGAGTGCAGGCGCTGCACACAGCGTAACTCTCGTCGAGAGCGGCCTCGAAGCGCGCCCGTAGCGGTCATCGGCAGCGTCGGCGTTGCGTTTGCAGGTAGCAAACCCGTCGAGCTGTACGCGGACGCACGGGCTGAGGTCGTGCAGTGCTCGACCCCGCTGCTGCTATGTGCTCCAGACGGGGTCGCTGCGAGCCGACTGCGACGCGCAACGGGACGCGCCTTGGACGCGTCTTGGACGCGACGCGTCCGAGCGCGTCGACGGTTTCCCACGTTCTCCCCCCCTTCGCTCCGTTCCTCACGAGTCACCGGCCTCACCCTCACCCTCACCCTCACCCTCTCCAGACGACCCCCCCTCAACACCTGGCACGGTATAATGGCGCGGACCCCTGTGCGTAAAATCTTACCGCTGCTCGTAGCCAAACTCATACCCCTCGCAGCTTCGTCGCTCGGAGCGTTTGCGCCGACATAGCTCTCCGCTCTCGCCTCCTCCGTCTCCGCCACCGCCTCCACCACAAGCACGAACGCCGCCACGCGGCTCACCCTTCCAATCGCATGCAAAACCGTGCAGCCCGCACACAGACGCGTTCCCGGACCTGCGACGTCTCTTCCCAGGAGACCGCGACGTCTTCGATGTCGTGGATATCGAAATCGACATCATGGATCTCTACCAGGCTGCTGTTGCGCGCGAAGTCGACGAACCGGACTCGGACTTGGAGGAGGCTGAGGAGGACGAGGACGAAGAGCAGGCTGAGGCCGGCAGAAGTAGAATTGCTGGGGAGCGGGATAGGTGCGTCGCCTCCGTGCTGGTCACTGACAGTGCTGACGCTTCGTCTATTACAGCTCACCCTCTCCTTCAGTACAGTCCCGGACCCCTCTCGATGGGTTCGCCTTCAGGCAAATAGGACAACACGTGCATCGGCCTGCGGCGGCCGGCAGTTCATCCAGCACCCAGCTCACCAAGGCAGAGCGTCGCAAACGAGCGCAGGAGCGTGCGCGGGCAAATACAGCCATTCTGAAATTCAAAATGCGACCGCACGTCATCCACAAGTACACGAAGATCATGCAATTCAAGTGCACCATTGCCGCTCGCGACCTACCTCATACGAAAACCGCATGGTTGGGACGTGAGGCTCTCCCCGATGGCGCCCCCGCAAGCCTTCGAAAGATACGCTGGGATGGACGGTGGGTCTCTCCCTCCTCTAGCATGCCTCAGCTCACAAGTATGCACGTATGCAGTAAGCCGCTCGTCTTGTCGATAGAAACGGCTACATCATGTGTGCCATGCACGGCCGCCCCGACGATCCAACCTGGGACGAGGCGTGTGGCCGCGTCTGTCTCAAGCTGGTCGACCTTGGGCAACGTTTCTACTTCAATGAGACCGACTCGAAGCATCGGCGTGGTGAGTACCCGTGCTTCCATGCCGGGGTATCCTACGGAGGTGGACAAAAGGTTTGGCTGATTAGTTTTGAACATCACCTGCTGCTTCTAACCGTACCGACAGGGCCCGATGAACCGCAAGCAAGCCAGCAAGGGCAAGCAGACCGAGGTTGATCGCCTTCTCGCGGACAACGACGTTATACGCCTAGCTGGCCACGGGAGCGGTACGTATGCATTGCCCCCCGACCTACATATACTTATGTGCACAATTATAGCGTCTTTTGCCACGACGGCCCCGAAGCTATTCAAGAAATTTGACGATACCCTTAACGCGCTATGCGAGCGCGACTCGAAGCTGAAACGTCCATACCCGAACTCGGTATGGGCAGCAACGACATTCAACCTCGGAGGGCAAGTCATTACCACCCCGCACACCGACCACCGCAACCTTGCCAGCGGATGGTGCTCGATTACGGCGCTCGGGAACTTCGACCCTCAAGCGGGCGGCCACCTTGTCCTGCATTCACTTGGTTTGATTATAGAGTTCCCCCCAAACTCGGAGTGTTGCATACTCTCAGCATGCATCGTTCACTCGAACACACCGGTCCAGCCTGGCGAGGTTCGGTGCTCTATCACCCAGTACAGTGCAGGGGGTTTGTTCCGGTGGGTGGCCAGCGGATTTCGGAAGCTGGGCGATCTGGCGGTGCATGACCCTCAGCGGAAGGTGGAAATGGAGGCGGCAGATCCCACGCGGTGGGATACCCATATCTTGTTGCTCTCGAAGGTGAAGGATCTCGCGGCAGATGTTTCTAACGTGTTCGGTGTGGAGATGGAGGTTGATGATGGCTCAGGCAGTGTGTAGGGCACGCCATAATAGATTATGGAGTCAGACGCGTACGGAGTGAACAGCATGTACGAAGATCGACCGAGACGCGTCGAACGACGAACTGTGACTCGCAACTCGCGTACCAATTTCTTACACACAAACCACACGCGGCGATCAAGAGCGAGGTTAATAGCAGCCAACACATGAGTTTAAATAGCATAGTTATAAATGTGCATGTAATGGATATTAAGACAGTAAGTAGTCCCTAGACAGATGAAACGGATGGGCGCCGGTTTTGCGAAGATCGTCCACGATCATACGGTTGCGCAACTTCACCATCTCGTCCAAGAAGTAATCATATCGCACCTCCCTCATCTCCCTCACAATCGCCTGATATCCAACAAACCACGAGTTCGTCATCTCCGCGGCTGACGAGTTGAATCGCCAACGACCATGCACCACGAGGTCTGGGAACAGCGCCGGGTTACAGTGCTGTCCACAGAAATCGTCGGAGTCTTTATGCTTCGTCTTCATGTGAAACACGTCAACCGGTAAAGCGCAATTGGAGAAGTGAGTGTCACCTTCCGCAATGATATGCTTCTGCAGGCTGCAGGCGTTGTCGTAGAAGATGACTTGTGGGAGGGAATTTTTCGTGGGGAAAAGACCGTGCAGGAACTCCTGCACTAAGTGTGAGGCAATGAACAGAACGACACCGAAAGAATTTACTCACTCGAGCACCGTTAATCGCCTCCGACCCAAAAAAAGTCGCGCGGCCCAGCATTACACCACACGTCGCAACACACAGCTGCTCGTTGTGAGTGCGACGCCGCCCAAACCGTGCCCGCAACTTCACGTTCCCTGCATCCGACTTGTCCGGGCATCCCATCCCTTCTTCCACCTCTAGCAGCTCCTCCGTTTCGCCCTCGCCAGTTTCTTCTGCCCGCAACAACTTCTGGCGTTCAAGGCGGCGTCGCAGTTGAAATAGCGCGGACTGGTCCTTCGTGTCCTCCAAGCGGCGGTGGGATGCGTCAGAGCAAGTGCGGAAACCCACACCAGCGTCTGCATCACATCCATCAACGACGCAAAGCTTGTCCTTGTACGAGTGCTCGTCACAGAATCTTGCTCGCTGGGAAGGTAGCTTGCCCTGGCAATCATGCACATTGCAGCACGGCCGACCGACTGTAACGCCGTCCATAACAACGGCGCGCATTACACCTAGTAGGGGAAGGTCAGACAGGATCCAAACACAAGTGTCGAATGGGACGTACTGGGCTCATCGAGTTCACCCTTGACTTCTATGGCGCAGCATCGATCACACGCATGATTCCAGCACTCCTGGCCTTGTCCTGCCATGAGATTGTTCCGTGCGTTGAGGGCTTCCTCAAGACGCTTTGACTGATCACCGACATTGGATAGGCGAAGCTGATCGCCGCGCTCCTTGTGGTCTCTGATCAAAGCGAGAAGGAAAAACGCGTCCCAGACGATGGTGACGGTCATCGACGGAGAGACAGACCAAGCAGCTGGGAAGCGGACTCGTGCTTCGCCGTGTTCCAAGTCGTATATGCGTCCGTTATTGCTCGCGGAAACCCTAATCTGATGGTCAGTTTAAGGTTCATATCAAGGTCGACTCGAAAGACTCACCAGGCGCAAACCATCGAGTTCGTGAATCGCATGCAGAGGGAGGTCTCGACAAAAATATGTTTGGTGACATGAATGGTCGATGGTGAACCCGGATAGTATGTGCGCTTCCGGTTGGAGGCGTGACCGTGGACGTAATAAGTTGGATAATAGTGTGTCCCACAATCTGGTACAGACAACTTATTAGCCCTGAGCGGAAGGTTTACAAGGTAAATAAGGCATACTTCGGCACGTTGCCGAGAAAGATAGCACGGGGACGGGACCGTATTCTCTGGTAAAATGGACGACGCGGATGAACTCGATCTTGGAGAGATCGCGGGGTATCTGTGCTTGGCCAGGTCCTGGTGCCGTGCACAGGGGGTTGAAGCAAACCCGTGTCGGAGGGTAAAGGTCGCCAAAGCCTTACGAGACTACGTCAGTAAATTACGGTTAGAAAAAAAAGTCAAATATTAGCACTCACCAATATCGAAGGGCAGTCCGTGGTGCATGAAAACGTCCAGAAGATCTCCCGCTCGATACCTCCCTTGCAAAGAGCCGTCCGCAGTAGTCATCGACCATGCAAGGTCTTGGTAAATGGCCCAAAGATCGGTGACGACGGAAGGGTCGAGATGTAAGGCAGACGCTAAGAAGCCGACGACGTTGGAGGGTAAGCGGTGAGGAGGGCCGGAGTAGGAGGAGGCGCAGTGCCAGGAAAGGCGTTCCTTCAGCTGCGCGATAAGTCGAAAAAAGAGAAGAAGAGCATCAACCGAAACGGTCTCAGCAAGGCCGTCAGAGTGGACAAGCAGAGGAGAAATAAGAGTAGAAAGCGACATAATCTATGGAGGTGGATGGGAGATGGGCGGGGGCGGGGGCGGGGGCGGGGGCGGGGGAACTTAGATTCAAGTCGGGGCTTTGCGCACACGACTTATATACACAGGACCCGCCACAGCGCCATGGCGCCATGGCGCGAAAGTCTCTTCAAAGACTCTGGAATGCTTGACGTGGCGACCGCCATGGCGCCACGGGAAGTTAACTGAGAACTAGCTTCAACGCGCCGCCATGGCGCCATGGCGCCACGCCTCAGTGCCACGGCGCCACGCCACAACGCTATGTAGCGCGTCCGTTCAAATGTTTAACTTTCTGGAATCCGGCGTTGTACGCGGTCACCGAGGGTCACCGATGTTACTTTACAAGCCTTTAAGAATATCAACATTGCAATTGAAACTCAATTGAAACCTGGCCTTTGTCCAGTCTCGGGAAGGTAATGGCACGCTAAGTCGCTGAGTCGCTGAACCGCGATGATATAGTGGGGAGTGTGCAAGACACCTAAGTACTTGAGCTAAGTACCAAAGAGCTGATCGGGCTGAATAAGTGATCGTCATAGACCAAACTGCATTAGTCACTATTTTCCTGCTTTCGTCCTCGAAAAATCGAGAGCATACCCCTCTCCTTCTCCACCGTGACCCATCCCGAATATATAAAGGCCGAAAATTGGAAATGGATTCCACATCATCTCCCACATTCCCCACCCAATTCCTCTTTTCCATATACCGATGGCACCCACCAAGCAGAAAGCCGTTGTTGTCCTCGAGGGCGGCGATGTCGAGGTCCGCGATGTGGATGTACCCACCCCCGGGCCAGGCGAAGTCCTCGTCAAGATCACGGCTGCTGCACTGAACCCCACCGATTGTAGCGATATCTTTTCACCCTTCACCGTTGCCAGCGCGCTGATCTTCTCACCGGTTTTCCAGGGAAAACAGCCAAGTGGTCCACCTCGCCTGGATCGATCTCCGGGTGCGATTTTGCTGGTGTTGTCGAGGCTTTGGGCCCCGATGTTCCAGAGGGCTTACGCACCGTGGGCGAGCGTGTTTCGACTTTCGTTCCGGGAGGTATGTATCACTGCTCCCTTTTTCTATCACCTTGCTCTCTAACGTCTGCCGTAACTCCAGGCCGCACCCCATCAACTGGTGCCTACGCCCAGTACGTTGCCGCCAAAGCTGATCTATGCCTCCACATCCCGGACAGCTGGACCTTGGAAGAAGCCGCACAGCTCCCCATTGCCGTCTTCACCACCGCCCAGTGTTTATACCAGAGCCTCAACCTTCCTAGCCCGTCGAGCCACACAACCGAACCTATCCCCCTCCTCGTATATGGCGCATCGTCGTCTGTGGGCAATTACGTCGTCCAGTTCGCTTCCCTCGCGGGTCTTACTGTCTACGCACTCGCGGGCGCGCGGAACTTCGAACTCATCAAGAGCCTCGGAGCGAAGGAGGTGTATGACTATAAGGATCCCGAAGCTGCCGCGAAGATCAAGGCTGCCACGGGTGGCAAGATCGTCTACGCCGTGGACTGCATCTCGGAGCTCGGCTCGGACAAGATCATCTCGGATGCGTTGAGCGATGATGGAGGGAAGATCGCATGCATTCTGCCGTACAAGGGCACTCCAAAGGAAAACATCACGCCGATCATGTCGTTGGCGTACGATCTCGTTGTCGATGTTAGTCACCTTTTGTTTTCTGCCATTTTGTGATCATCTGAGATATCTCTTTAGCGTCCCGGAAGTCCCTCGTACCTCGCTAACGGCCCTACCTATGCCAAACTCATCTCTGACCTCCTTGCTGGAGGCAAGCTCAAACCTTCCCCGATTTTGGTCATGCCCAAGGGTCTTGAGAGTGTCGCGGACGGCTTCAAGTACATGATGGATGGCAAGGTGCGTGGTGTTCGCGACTCCCTCTATTGAAGTACTGATCCTTTTGATCCCAGGTCAGCGCGCAGAAGGTCATCTTCCGCATCTCGGACACTCCTGGGCTGTAGGCGAACCTCGTTGGCGGTCGAAGTTGTACATCTGTATATGTAGCCTTGTGTATGAATATGTCTGGCAGTGCAATCAGGAATAGGAGCAGTTGTGTTTGGTAAATTTGCACCATATTCTAAACCGATGGCATACAAAGACTCATAAAGTACAGTCCATGAACCCGTCTAATGTACTTAGCACGGAAGATCACAACTTCGTGCCGTCTGGCCTCAAGTCGTTCTGGCACCTATCGTCGCCTACCGGTCGCTTCAAGACCTCGGCGATGCGGCCAGCGAGTGGCGATGGTTCAGATTTGAGTGCCATGTCGAGGAACCACTCCTTTCCGATGTAGTTCCGTATTCTGATATGCACGCGTCGTCAGGAAGGCAATCCGCCTATGAAGGACAAGGGACGTACCCGTCTGGCAGGAGAACCACGACATTTTTTCCTGGCGTTCGAGCGGTCTCCTTCCCCGCTTCGGAACGCAACCACGCCAGCGCACCCGCTAGCGCGCTTCCACTGCTGCCTCCAACGAGGAGGCCTTCATGGCGGATGAGCTTCCGGACGGCCTCGAACGAACCTGCGTCCGATGTCTTCACCCAAGAATCGATCAAGCCGGGTTCGCGCGAGAGGACGTCGGGGACGAAGTCGTAGCCAATTCCTTCGACTACGTACGACGAGCCTGCGCTCGTATCGTTCAGAGACGCAGGCTGAGCGAGGATAGAGCCGACCTGGAAAACATTGGGTTAGAGCTGGCGGGTAGGTGGTATGGGAATACGTACGGGGTCAACGGCAACGATGGTACACGCAGCGTTGTGGGTTTTCTTGACCGCCTTGGCGATACCTGACACGGTCCCACCTGTCCCCGCACCGGCAACGGCGACATCAACCTTACCAGAGGAGGAGTATGCAGGGGTGGATGGGGTGGATACGACGGCTGCGATGATTTCCGGACCAGTGGTAAGTTCGTGCGCGAGGGGGTTGTTGATCTAGAAGTAGACTCAGTGAGCAAACCGGATATGGGGGTTTGAGGCGGGGAGGGGCGTACGTTGCGGTACTGGTCGAGGATGATCCCGCCGGGTATCTCACGCTGGAGACGTTGCGCGACGCCTGAGTTGGCGGGAATCGTGAGGGAATTCAGCCACGAGAGAAGGAGAGAGGGGATGGAATGCGCTACCTATGTGACTTTCCGGTGCATCCCACGCGGCTTCCGTTGGCGTGCGCACAACTTCTGCGCCAAGAGCACGCAATGCGGCTTCTTTCTCCTGCGAAGTTGCGTCAGATTTGGAGGTGGTGAGCGGGGGGGAACGCGCACGAGAGACATCTTTGCGGGCATGGTGATGATCACAGAATATCCCTTATCTATAGTATTCAGCACCCATTCTTGAGGGAGTCGGAAGGCTACGCTACCTTTATCGCGCATGCCATGGCAAGGCCGATGCCTGTGGATAGTAGAGGCGTGAGGAGATGGGGGGAAGATGGCGTTGCTGATCGCCCACCTGTGTTTCCTGAGGTTGGCTCGATGACAACGCTCCGACCGGGGACGAGCTTCCCCTCTTTCTCTGCCTCTTCGACCATTCGCTTAGCGATTCTATCCTTCACAGACCCTCCTGCTGAGGTATATTCGAGCTTTCCCACTGCGATGGGTCAGCGAGGAGAGGGAGAGAGAAAAAATCATCACGTACGGAGGTTGCATTTGAGGCCTTCATGCTCGGCGATGCGACTGAGTCGGATAAGGGGTGTGTTCCCAACGGCATCGAGGGCGGAATTGAGGATAATTGGCGAGGTAATCATGTTAAAGGGAAGATGGTGTGAGGACGTGGTGGCGGGATATAGATGTGCGTATTTGTGCGAGTCAAAGTTGAAGTTTGCGCGGACCTTGGCTAAGATCCGAGTTGGTTCCTTCGAAAATTAGAGGACTTCGACACAGTCACTGGAGCCCACGAGTTCCGAACCAGGTTCTGAACCCGGTGCCGAACCGATTTCTGAACCGAGTTCCCAACCTGAGCCAGTGTTACATTCTGTCACAACAGGTCACAACGGAGTCGAGGTCTGAACCCCAGTCAAAAGTCGCTCGATAGGATCGGATACAAATGCGATACAGACTGATACAGTACAATACAATACAATACAATCGAGAAATCGGTTGAATGAGCCGATACAAATATGATACAGACAGATACAAACAGATACAGATAGATACGCTTCATCTTTGCTTCATTTTTCCATCATTCTTGTTCTTGTTCGCTCTCACTCGACTAAGCAAGTGGACGATCGACGTCTCGACGCGTGACAGTCGATGATACAAACTCTCGAGTAAATAAGGGTTCGTTCCACTTATTCATTTTGTCGTCAAGCTGCCCTTTGTGTACTCTTGTGTATGCATCCCTCGCGCTACCCTCTTCGACTCTGTTGCCTTCCTCCTTCGTTCCGCCCACCACATTGCTCTCCCCTCTTTGTGTTTCTGACTGCCTCATACACGCATTGAACATTCAGCTTCATATGATTGCCCCCGCACGCCCGCCACCACCACCGTCACACTGCTCAGTGTATCCACTGTAGTCTGTCATCAAGTTTGTTCCCCACCGTTGCAACATCCGGCACGCTCCAGCCCCACCACCGCCTTGCGTCGCAGAGAAACCGGAGGACATTATGTTCCCCAAGGTGTGTCTTGTCTTGTCTTTTCTTCACCCACCTCCACCTAACCCTCCTCTCCCCCTCCATCTTCCTGCACACATCCGTGTGCTTGCGCTCTGAAGGTATGCTCGGAGACTCGAGGGCGTGTCAATGCCACCGCTGCAGCTACTGCCATACCCCCACATCCTCCCGCTCCTGATGCGGATGTTCCGCAGATGTCAGCAACGGTCTACCTGCGGCGCAGGATCAGGACACCGCGACGAGGTACAAGGCGAGAGGAGACGAGGATAGGATCGAGGGGGGCGAGTGATAAACGAGAGTATGTATCTATCCCTACAGTACTTAGGAGGATACCCCAGGTAGCCGGAGAATAGAAAAGGTCGAGATGACCCTCTCCTCATAGATTAGAGAGCCCTTATATACATGAGGATAAGAGCCCAAACAAGGACAAATGAAGCCGGAGTAGGAGTGGGTCAGGACGGACTACGAAGTGGGTACCACGGAGTACGAAGTGGGTCACAACATGAGGCAAGGTAAGTATGACTCCAAGGTCTAGACCGTGACCGAGGAAGCCGAGAAGACCGGTATGCCCGAAGGGCCGGATGCGATGCAAAGAATAACAACTATGCTAGGTGTCCGATGCGAGGTCCGGTGGTAAACTACAATAAGCTACATGTCATGAACGGTCTATAATTTTCTTTTTACTTTACATCGGTTACACGCTTTAGGACTTATCGACTTATCACCGGTCCGGCTCCACTTTGGCCCGGACCCGGTTCATCTATATTCCGCCCGGACCCACATGACTCATCTCGGCCCGGGTCTGACTCCTTTCTCTTGACTCATGCTGTACGATACTGACTCATGCTGTGCTCTTTTACATACGACTGCTTACTTATACTAGGTCTGCTTACTGATCGCCGTGTATCGGTTGCTTACCTAAGTCTCTCTCCTCTTGTGTATATAAGGCTCGCTCTCGCTGTATATATTCCTTATCTCGAGCTAGTCAACTCTACCGACTTTGCTTGCTTTCCCTTGTCTGTCGCCGTGTCTGATCGGCTCCCCTCTGTCGTCCTCATCTTCTAGTCAGCTGTGTTATAACTTGGTGTTGTCGCACTAGTCATTGCTGACATAAGCTCGAGATCTCCTTATCCTTGCACCACCCTACGACCGTCCCTACGTACTGTAGCGTAGTAGTAGTAGTACCCGTCTGGTACTGACTTCACTCTTCCCCTGTGCCGCCCTAGACCGTTGCCCCCAGAGTACGCGACTTGTTACCCTGACATTGTGGTCGTGCGCACGTATACCGGTGCCGGCTTGACGTTTTCCCGAAACATTACACCTACTCGAGACTCTCCAACACCAGGAGTTTAAAGCTCAGAGGTGACAGTAGAAGGTGCACCTTTGGTGTAGGAAACGAGTAAAAGCGGCGAAAGGAAAGCGGTTTAGGAAGTCTTTGGGCTCGTGTCCCCTAGACAAAGAGACAGCCAACAGGTCAAGAAGACTGAGGCAGACTGTCTTGCGATTTCATAAACAGAACCACCCTCCCCCGACAAAATCTTCCCTTGCCGCACAGAGTAACCATTTCGGCTGGGGGCTCGTGCATGGAAGATTGGCGCTCGCAAGTACAAGAATTCATCCCCATCAGCGACGACGCTATCATCTCCCTCATCAACAAGTCTAAAGACCCTTGGGCCTGGCACAATTGGAAGGTCGCCCTCGCTGTAGAAGAACTCGAAGACTCCGTCATAGACGTCCATTTCTATTGTCTCAAAATAAGAGAACAAGGAACCGGAAGCTGCTACGTCCACTTCCGACCATACGTCACCTACCGCTACAGACTCGAGCAACCCCCAAAGTCCTTCTACGCGCCCAACGAGAAAATACCTGTTGACACTCGACACACCCACTGTCTCCTTACACCAGGCAACACCCCCGATCCCACACCAGAGCCAGAGGTCATCGACCTCACCCACTTATAAACAATTCCCTCGTTTGGACTCAACGGTTCCGACTCCAGCTCAGAAACAGGCTCTGACACCGACATCGAGAACTGCTGCATCTTCCCCCTCCCACTAGGCTTCACCCAAGAAGACGACGACCTCTTCTTTGCTCGACTTGGAGACCCAAGAAGTTGCCTTTGTAACCACTGAACTCAGTGGCATCATCTGGTACTTCACCGACGGAGACCAACCCGACCTCACCGAAGCTGACTTCGACTTCATCGCCGCCTCCGCCCTACCACCTGTTACTAACGAAGACTTCTCTGACCTCGACGAACCAGTCATGGCCGCCCCATGGATTCGCACCAACCCCCAACCCCCTCTCCCCACCGAACTCGCCAACTGCACCGAAATTGGTGGAATATGGAACATCGTCATTGGCCAATCCGGCTCCCCCATCCAACACATGAATAACGGCACAGACAACGCATGGCTCATGGAAGTAAACGGTCAATGGGTTGTCATTCCTGCCGTGCTTGTTTCTGCCGTCAACCTGCCACCCCCCACTGTCAATGTCACCGCTCCTCCCATCACTGTCAACCCCCCGGCTGTCACCATTAGCGCCCCAGCCGCTGCCGCCGCCAGACCCCCTTGAAAGAAGGTCCACGCAAAAACTCCTGAAGGCTTCTCTGGAAAACGAGAGGACTTCAATGACTGGATGCGGTCATGCGAGGAATACATGCGAGCCACTGAGGATGACCTCGTGACGGACAAGGACAAAGTCCTCTTCATCCTCACCTACATGATGGGGGAGGCAGCACGCACCTGGAAGGCTGAGTACGAGGATGCACACCTGGCCAATGGAGCCATGGTCGCCTGGGTGGGCCTTCACTGACATCAATGAGCAGCACCGCGCCGCAGTCGAACTGGACGGATTCAAACAGACGAAGGGTACCACTGCCCATGAATACTTCGCCAAGTTCGAACAACTAGCAAGGAAGGCAGGATACTCCACAGCGCAGGACCCTATCCACCTCATGCAGCTACTCAAGCACAATGTCTACTACCGGACCATCGACTCCATCTACGACAGCGGTCACGTCCCTTAGAAATATGAGGACCTCAAAGAGCGCATCATCCTGATTGACGGTCTGCGACAGGAGCGGGAGGACCTGATGACCCAGCGCAGCGGACCCACGCAGAACCAAAAACCCAAAGGACAGGGATCGTCCAATGGGCAACAAGGGGGGCAGGTCCCATGGCGCCGCGATGGAACCGGCACGGTGCACGGCGGCAAAGGTCAGCCGATGGACATCAACCGTGTCGACATCAAGGGGCGATGCTTCCGCTGCGGACAAAATGGCCACCAAGTGCGGGACTGCAGAGTGGATGTGAAGAACATCCGAGACATGTGGGGCAGGGACCGGTACATGGAACCACCAAAGCGGGAGGCTCGAGCACAGATGTTCGAAACACCCACCGCTTGGGCTAGGAGCCTGTCGGCTGAAGATCAGAAAAGCGTGATGGATGCGCTTCAAGCTCAGCCAAAGGTGGAGGAGAAGAAGGAGGGTTTTTGAGGGGGCTGACAATGTACACGGCATCTGAAGCCCAAGTTTCTATTTCTCGCTCGTCTGGTTTTGTTGCACCTCGGTGGCCTGGTTCTCGTTTGCATACGCGCATTGTTGATTCGGACTGTACTACTACGGGGGATATCTCCATTATGACTTCTCTTACGGACTCTATCGGTATGGGCACATGTCCCGTTGTTATTTTAGATACTCAGGCTTCAATTTGTGAGCCTTCGGCTTTGGATACGGCATCGGTTTCAGCTTCGGTTTTGGATACGGCTTTGAATACGGACTCGATTTTGGTCATGGACCCTGTGAAGTCAGGGACAACGCCGTACAATGGAAGGGGCACGGCACCCAAATCATGTTATATGGCACCTGGAACGGCTCAATGGATGCTTCATTGCTTAAGGGAAGACAAACCTGAAAGCGGGATTGCAATCCTTCGCATCTGGACACACCATCGATGCTGCGACGAGGCTACTTATGAAGCCATCAAGGAGATAATTGGCATGGAAGATGAATTAGCATGCCAAGCTCTACTAGAGCTCGCCACTCCCATGCAGTTCATACGCTCCTTGAGTGCTAAGGAACAAACGGTCATTCCCATACAACTTGTGGTAGATTCCAAGCGCATTGTCAAAGCTCTCGCACTCCTGGACAGTGGTTGCACTGGCTCGTGTATCAACACAAAGTTCGTGCAGGAAAATCTCATCCCCACGCGACGGACTCCTCGCCCAATCCCAGTACAAAATGCAGACGGCACGCTCAACGCAGGAGGTCCCATCACGGAATATGTCACGCTTCATCTAACCATTCAAGACCATGAAGAAAACATCGACCTCGCGGTCTCCAATCTAGGAGATACAGACCTCTTCATCGGACATGAGTGGCTGAAAAAGCACAATCCTCGCATCGACTGGAAATCAGGATCGATTGAATTCGACCGATGCCCTACAAGCTGCTCTCGTCCCCCTCCCCTTCTCAATATTGATGATGACGAAGAAGAGGAGGAAGACCCAGTCCACATGGAAAAGGACGAGCAGCTGTTCGCTTTCGACTGGGACAGTTACAAGACAACCTACCACGTCCGGACCCATGCATCAGACATTGAAATCGAGGAGCATGCTAAGAAAAAAGAACAGACCTTCTCAGAGCGAGTCCCAACGGTGTACCATGAATTCAAAGACATCTTTGACAAAGATGACTTTGACAAGCTTCCTGAGCGACGCCCATGGGACCACGCCATTGAACTCACTCCTAACTTCAAACCGGTCGATTGCAAAGTTTACCCCCTTACATTGGACGAGCAGAAGCAACTGGACGCCTTTTTGGAAGAGAACCTGAGATCTGGCCGGATCCAGCCGTCCAAATCACCCATGGCATCCCCATTCTTCTTCATCAAGAAAAAAGACGGCTCGTTACGCCCTGTGCAAGACTATCGAAAGCTCAATGAAATGACAATAAAGAACGGTTACCCGCTCCCGCTCATCCAAGAGTTGGTTGATAAGCTTAAGGGAGCACGGCACTTTACCAAGCTCGATGTCCAATGGGGGTACAACAATGTTCGGATTAAAGAAGGGGACGAATGGAAAGCTGTGTTCCGCACGAACAAAGGTCTCTACGAGCCTACAGTCATGTTCTTCGGACTCACCAACTCCCCGTCTATGTTCCAAGCCATGATGAACGACCTGTTCAAAGACTTGATCCACCAAGGAGTCGTGGTCGTCTATTTGGACGACATCCTCATCTTCACGCATACACTAGAAGAACATCGTCGGATAGTCAAGGAGGTCCTCCGGATCTTGCGAGAAAACAAACTCTATCTGAAGCCCGAAAAGTGCGAGTTTGAGAAGGCAGAAATCGAATACCTGGGCATGATTGTCGGCGGAGGAAGGGTTTGCATGGATCCAGCAAAGGTTGCAGCAATTACCAATTGGCCAGCCCCCAAAACGAAGAAACAACTTCAATCGTTTTTGGGCTTTTGCAACTTCTACCGTCGCTTTATCAAGGACTTCAGTGGCATCACTCACCCAATGACTAAGCTCACAGGGAAGACAGAATGGGTCTGGGACACCCCGCAGCAGGAGGTGTTCGAGGAACTCAAGCGACGTATAACATAGCAGCCGGTTCTAGCAATCCCTACAGATGAGGGACAGTTCCGTGTTGAAGCGGACTCCTCTGACTATGCCACGGGCGCGGTACTTTCGCAACAACAGGACAATGGCAAATGGCACCCGGTCGCCTTCCTCTCAAAGTCCCTCAGCAAAGCTGAGAGGAACTATGAGATTTATGACAAGGAATTACTGGCTATCATGACAGCGCTAGAGGAATGGAGACAATACCTCATGGAGGCACGATAGGAGTTTGAAATCTGGTCGGATCATCGCAATCTCACGTACTTCCGCAAGGCGCAGAAGCTAAATCGGAGACAAGCACGGTGGTTAACGGAGCTACAAGAGTATCATTGTACGCTACTCCACAAGCCTGGAAAAACAATGGGTAAACCCGATGCTATTTCCCGACTAGCGGGCCTTGAGAAGGGGGAGAAAGACAATGAAAACATCGTCCTCCTGAAACCAGAACTCTTTCGCGCCCTCAACCATGCAGGAATTGTAACCAATGGACCTGACAATGTCTTCATTGAGCGGATTCAGGAGGCTACCTTACTCCGAGACCATGCAGTAGAATGCGCCTTAGCACTCAAAGTGAAGGGATGGCTGGAACACGCAGACGGAACGGTCACCTGGCAACACAGACTCTATGTCCCAAGAGACAAAGGACTCCGTGCAGACATCATCCAAGCTCATCATGACGGCCCGCTTGTCGGTCATCCAGGACGATACAAGACCCACGAGCTCATCACACGCAACTACTGGTGGCCTGCCATTAGAGACAATGTCCGGAAATATGTCGAAGGATGTGAGACCTGCCAATGTACCAAGATTAGACATGACCGTATTGCCGCTCCACTCCACCCACATGACCCGCCACAAGCACCTTGGGAGCATGTATCCATCGACTTTGTCATGCCGCTCCCGGTCTCAGATGGAAAAGACGCCATCTGCAATGTGAACTGCATGGGTACCAAGCAGGTTGTATTCTGGGCCACGACCAAAGACCTAACAGAGGATGAACTCGCCTTCGAGTACCTACGCGAGGTGGTCCCCCATCATGGAATTCCCAGAAGGATTGTCAGCGACCGCGGCAGCGTGTTTGTCTCCAAGTTCACCACGGCATTGTTCCAACTATTAGGCATTGAAGGGAACCCGTCCACGGCGTATCACCCTCAGACGGATGGACAGACTGAACGCTCCAACATGACCATGGAAAACTACCTTCGCATCTTCGTCAATCAACGACAGGACAATTGGACACGTTACCTCCCACTTGCCATGACCGTGCTCAACAACATGGTCCATAGTTCGATTGGGATGTCTCCCAACTTTGCCAACTATGGTCAGGAACTCTACCTGGGGACAAACCCTCGACGCGAGACAGACAACCCATCAGCAAACGAGTTTGCACAACGCCTGCGAGACATCTACGAGGAAGCCCGCTCTGCGCTAAAAGCAGCACAGGACAATCAAAAGCGCTTTTACGATCGCAAGAAGGACGAACCAATAGATTACAAAATTGGCGACTTCGTCTGGCTGGAAGCCAAGACCAGAGATGGCCAAACCGTAATCAAAACAGCACGTCCTATGCAAAAGCTAGATGACAAGTGCTTTGGTCCTTTCGAAATCCTGGAAAAAGTTGGAGCATCAGCTTACAAGCTTCGCCTCCCTGCATCCTGGTCACGAAAACATCCGGTCTTCAACTAGTCCCTCCCATCCCCACACAACGGTCCTGCCTTTGACAATCAGAAGGTACCTACACCTCCACCCCCAGAGTTAGTCCAAGGAGAGGAAGTCTACGAGGTCGAAAAGATTATAGACTCCAAGAAGGTTGGTCGCGGCTTCAAGTACCTCGTCAAATGGAAAGGCTACCCAGACAATGACAATACTTGGGAGCCTCTCACCAATCTCCAGAATGCCAAGAAACACATTGATGACTTCCACCGTGAACATCCGGGTGCCCCGAAACCTACACGCCTTAATCGTTAGGAACTCCTGTCAGAAGAAGAAGCCGGATCTGATTACGACGAGGACATCGAATCTAAGGAAGGGGTGATGTCATGAACGGTCTATAATTTTCTTTTTACTTTACATCGGTTACACGCTTTAGGACTTATCGACTTATCACCGGTCCGGCTCCACTTCGGCCCGGACCCGGTTCATCTATATCCTGCCCGGACCCACGTGACTCATCTCGGCCCGGGTCTGACTCCTTTCTCTTGACTCATGCTGTACGATACTGACTCATGCTGTGCTCTTTTACATACGACTGCTTACTTATACTAGGTCTGCTTACTGATCGCCGTGTATCGGTTGCTTACCTAAGTCTCTCTCCTCTTGTGTATATAAGGCTCGCTCTCGCTGTACATATTCCTTATCTCGAGCTAGTCAATTCTACTGACTTTGCTTGCTTTCCCTCGTCTGTCGCCGTGTCTGATCGGCTCCCCTCTGTCGTCCTCATCTTCTAGTCAGCTGTGTTGTAACTTGGTGCTGTCGCACTAGTCGTTGCTGACACTACAATAAATGTAGGTCCGATGTATACAATTTGGAGGTGTTCATGACAGCAGACATGCTTGCGCGACATCCGCGGCGTGTTTAAGTCCCTTGCGCTCTTGCCAGCACGCATGGTATGCCCATCCTCGCTGTGTAGCACGACGTTCCTGCGCTGGCCACATCTCCACTTAGCTTCTCTTCCCTACCACGCTTGCACCCCCCTATACCTACGCCATCATACATCTTTCCCCCATGCTTGTCGCGCCCTGTGCCAATGGACCAAATATGTAGCATATTAAATGATAATATAAATCTCACTTGAAAGAGCTGAAAGAAAGGACCAAAAGCAGTGGCAAAGAACCCGAAAAGCAACCAAAAGGGGCAGAAACTACTGCTGGCAGGCACACCTAAGCCCAATAATAGCAAACCTAGGTTGAAAAGGTCGGATACAAAAGGATAGGATAGTTAGCGTATCGGATTGTATCGGACGGAAGCTCAATACGAACGGATAGGATGCCACTAAAACGGCAACAATTAAGATACGAACGGGTTGGGTGTCTAAAGTTGTTTTTATCGGTATGTATCGGTACATATCCTCCCTCGTATCGGATCCTATCGAGCGACTTTTGACTGGGTCTGAACCCCAGTGGAAACATGCGAGAGAAGCACCAGCCGAGCTTCTCTATAGGGTAGGATAGGGAAGTTAGTCAGCGACAGCGCGTAGAGCCGGATGAAGGAAAGGCAAGACACGTTGAGGAAATGAGTTCCCACGGTCCTCGTCTCTCACTTCCTCGTACCTGCTCTCCCGCGCAGGATATTTTGCATCGTTGCTCTCAAAATAATCCTTTTCTCATCACATCTTCGACATGTCTGAATCAACAATGCCTTCCGGAATCAACAATCCTGCGGCCCAAACAGTTGGACCATTGAACGAGGGAGAAAGCACCAGTCGTGCCGGCGGCGTTGAAGGATGCGGATCAGGTGGCGTAACTATTGAGTTCGATGGTCCGGGTCCGGGGTCAGATGAAGAGGGTGAAGACGGAGGCAGATAAGGAGTTTCCTCACAGGTCCCGCAGGCTCTATGGGTTCCTCCCACGGACAACGAGGCAGCAGAAGCTGATGCGGAGCTACGGACCCTGGCGCTATACAATCAAGCTTCGCCGCAGGGTCGTGCTGATATGTGGCGCCTGTTCGGACAATTCAGGCCTCAGTTCGAAAGCTTCGCCGAGAAGTCCCCCCCTCCCACTCCCCAGAGCATGAGCAAACCGTTGTTTTCGTTGGCGGATGAAGTCGACACGGAGGGTGACGACGAGATCACGATCCCCGATGACATCGCTACGCTCGTTAAGATCGGAATACGTCCCCCTCTTACCTTGTTCACCACTGAAGGTCTTAGAATCATCGAGAGGAACGTGCTCACCCTGACAAAGAAGCGGTTTACCAAAAACGGCAACGTGCACATCCTCGACATCACCAACTTTCCTCCCGAGTCCGACATGAGTTTCGTCGAATGGCTAGACGCATGGCGTGGTTACCTGGTATTCCTCGCAGATCCGACAATCACAGACGCCGCTGTGTACGAGCGGTGGCACCTACATCACAACAACCTGATTTCCATAGAAGGCTCCAGTATGCCGGAGATCTTCGAAGCAATCTTGAAGCATGATATCGAGGAGCGCGCCTTGTATCACGCGAAGCCG
The DNA here is from genome assembly GCA_012932865.1 of Amylostereum areolatum. Lineage (NCBI taxonomy): Eukaryota > Fungi > Basidiomycota > Agaricomycetes > Russulales > Stereaceae > Amylostereum > Amylostereum areolatum. Next base: position 431,927 of record SAXG01000013.1, on the reverse strand, counting down.
TTCAAAGCCAACCCTATTCAATGGAAGTTCCGATTCACTGCCATTCAGAACGGCATTAAACGGAGGCAAATGAAGGAGCTGCAAGAATCAGTGCGCGCACAATCTAGCAGCGTCGCGAGATCTGGTACTCTTTCGGTCCTGCCTCGTTATACTCCTTACCCCGCAGCACCGCCTGGATGGAGCGGTCCGCCTCCTGGTCCCTTTCAGTCGGGCAAGCCTCCCT